>CM037090.1:37039532-38239532 GCA_020916435.1 Oxytropis ochrocephala
AGTTACGTATTGCTTAACCTCTTTTGCTGATATCTTGGCTTCCCAAAAGATAATCTGATTATTTGTTTGTACCTTTTCAGATATTTCTTTTCCAAATCATTGTATTGATTTTCAAGATTTTAATCTCTCATTTTCATCGGATGTTATAAATATGACGTCGTTGGACAAGAGTGACTTAAATGAGAAACGAATAGATGATAAGCTACAAGCTGATTAATTTGGTTCTTGGGATTTAGGAGGTTTTTCCTCCCTACTATACCATCCCACTTAGCTATTATAATGTATTACTTTAATTTCACCTAATCAAATTTCTCCAAAATATCCATGTAGCAAGATTCAATAGGATCCGTTGTCCCTAACATCGATCCAATTGTACTCTCTCGATACATCTTCAACACCCAATCATTGTACCAACTTTGCAAACTAAAAAAATATGAAGGCCTATTTTACTTGTATCAATTGCCTTCTCCTAAATTTCCCCATCTTGCTTATACCTTTGCCTCTTGTTTACTGACTTTTCTCTCAAAGAGATATAATGGAGTTTCCAATAATGCTTTCTGTGGTACCAAAATTTTCATCAATGATGACTCGCAGATATCGGGACTATAAGTCCAAGTATATTTGTTATTCATTCTAATATTTGTTTACTGTAAATTACGGCTTAGTATGTTGCTACATTTATTTTCCATATTTAAGTGTCTAACTCTTTCACCTAACACATTTTTAATTTTACATAAGAATGGACGCTTTTGGATTTTATTTTGACTCTATGCCTATATTGGAGGCATCACATTCAAGTTCAAATCTTGAAAAATTGGGTAAAGCTAAATTGGGGTATCTATCATTCTATCTTTGAGAGCATTGAAGGCCTCTCTTGCTCTCTTCCCATCTAAATGACACATTTAACAATTATTTAAAGGAGCGCTATCAAGTAAAGTTAGGCACAAAGTACCATAAAAACTAGTTGCCATGGAAGCTCCTCACTTCACTTAAACACTTTGGTGTAGGCCAATCCTGATGGCCTTGGATTTTAGCTTCATCAACCTTAACACCTTGAGCACTCACAACAAATCCTAAAAAGGTAAGTTCATCTTTGCAAAACTACACTTTCAAGATTACATACAATTTCTCACTCTCAAAACATTCAAGACACTTCTCAAAATGGTCAATGTGATCATGCATATTAAGACTATATATGAGAATGTCATCAGCACACAACAACAAATTTTCCATAATGAAATTCTTAGGACATGGTTCATCAAACGCATAAAGTGCTAGCATTAGTCATAAAAGGCATGGCCAACCAAATTATAAAGCCCCAAATTTTGTCTTAAAAGCGGTTTTCCATTCATCTCCCTCTTGATCCTTATTTGATTGTACCCACTCTTTAAGTCAATTTTGAAAATGCAAGCACCATGGGAACTCATCAAGCATGTCATCAAGTCTAGGTATTTGGTTCCTACGCCATACGGTGTAGGCCAATTATTGATGGCCCCAATCGTGCACATACGCCAAGATCTATCCTTTTAGTGACTAAGATGACCAAATGATGGGAACAAGGCTTAGGCTTTCCCTAATCCAACCACTACTCACAAGTTTTTGGACTTGTTTCTATTCCATTTTGTTTGTCTTGATTACTCCTATAAGGAGGCCTATCGGGCAAATAAGCACTTGGAATCAATCAATTTGGTGCTCAATGCCCTTGTATAGTAAATTGGGGTATATCCTCAGGAAATACATCATTAAAATTATGCAATAGACAATCCAAAACATTAGTGGAAACCTCATGAGAAGAAGATAAACACAAGTTGTTCGGAGCGGTTAGCAAGCTCCAATTGAATGGTACATCACGAATCGCGCCCACCTACTAAAAGCAGCCCAACTCGCCCAACACATGACTTAGAGCGCAAGTCTCGCGTCTGGTAATAATGCGCAACGCCATGCCTTAAGGTAAGTATAAATACTACCTCATCTATAGTACCGTGTACGCACCTCACTCGCGGACTGGCCGCTGTACACCACCGAGCCTGAAGATCGGAGCGCCGCTATAGGTACCACCCGGCGCTGGAAAGCCAAGACCGCCATTCACCAACTCTCAACGATCGGGCAACCAATGAAGAAGAGCAGGCACTCTAACACTTCTATCAGCAGTACGATCAATTAGCTTAACATAATGCGAGGCCCAGCGCCGCCCTACCTTCACCATGCCGCCGCAAAGAAGCCTGCTATGACTGCATCATCATAGCTCAACCCTCTCGACAGGACGCCTGGCCCATAATAAACTCCTGCAGGCGTACTCCTTACACCATTCATGAATCAAGGAAACCCTTGCCAAGAGAGTAATCGGTGCAGTGGCGTGCCAATGACCGGTGTTGCGTTCTCGCCCAACAACAGATCCTTACTGACCGTCGAAAGGGAATTCGCGTATCTTTGCCAAAACATGCGTGACTGCATTCTGTATATTTCAAACCAATAATCAACTCATTGCCGATCGAGAGGAATGATCTCACGCTACGGCAGTGGTCGAGCACCACCACCAGCGCCAACGGAGAACCTCACCATCGGGTCGCCCCATTCGGTACACGACGCCCCGAAGGGAACGCCCCTCACCGCGGGAGCACTTCTCGCCGATCTCCGCCACAGAATACAGGCGCTGAGATTGCCCGTCACAGGAACGCATGCCAGCCGCCGCTCCCTCTTATGACTACGACATGCGACTCGCGCTTATCACCCTAAGCCTGACCGCCGCACACAAGATACACCGCGTAGTCCTCCTGCTTCAAGGTCGGTAGTTTCTACGCTGGACTCGCATTTGATGAATTTGGACGACTATCAAACTGGAGAACGTACCGCTTCCCAGCCGACCCGCTGAGTACCATTCGAGCGCAGTTGGCCAGGCCGCTCCTCCCAAATGCCATCATTGTATGGCCAACCGGACGGGCGCGGTCTTCGACGGAATGCCGCATCAACGAAGCATAATCACTACGCACTGCTTCGCCGACTACATTCCAAACGCCGCGACCGCATAAGAGAAATCTCGCGCACGTATTCCTAGGACTCGGTGGTTTACCAACTTGAATAAGTTTGATGGTCGCGGGACCTGCATAAACATATTAGGTACTTCAACAAGCATGGCGGGGCTAATAAGAGAACTAGGCTCGCATTTACGAAGGCTGACTATTTTCTCAATCGCCGATGCACGAAGCATTGAAACGGCGGAGTTCCTACGACCAACACCATCTCCTCGGAAGCGTTTGATCGTAATATTCCGCAAATTATACGCCAACCGATGCCACAGGTATGAAGAGCACTTGGATAATGGACATCCAAGGTGACAAACGAATCGCCGACAATATATGACCTGCCCGTTCCGCAGGTCGACACGATTCCGCGACCGGCCGGGACAGTGATGTTCGAATACCCAAACGCGGCATCAGTCGACCACAAAGCCTGCGTATTAATTCACACTAAACCATTACATGGATTTCCAGCACGCTTCTTCGAGGGCCAACGCACCACACGGGCCTACGGTTCCTGTGAGGTCACACAAGGCCACCTGTGTAAGAACGGGGCGCAACTGACCAAAGTCCGTGAGAACCATCGAAGATAATAAGCCGTAGTACCGACTCCAAGAAATACGAAAGATCAGACAAGGCTAAACACACCGCTTGCTCCGCATCTTCTCGGGAATGCCGTATCAATGAATTTGTTGGTGTACTGTCACCGATCCTCTTGTCCTCTGGTGCGGCCCGCAATCAAGAACATCGCCAAGATCACAAAAGTAAGTGACATGACACTAACGCCGCATGGCCCCCGAAACGGAGCAGGTAAAGACCTTATCTGCAGTTGCAGCCAAGGCGAGATGTTGGGGAAATTCCGGGCGTGCCGACCTACTTCAAAGAGAGAACCTGGGGCAGCCCACCAAGGTAGCAGTTGGTCGGGTCAGAGAAGCCATTGAACCGTCGGGATAAGGATACCAAGAGGACATTAGGCAATCTAGAGGTCGTGAAGCGTCGCCATGGTTATCTACGAGTGAACCCCACCGCAGTGCCAGCTCCAACATGTGCTAATGTAAGAGTAAATGAAATGGAGATACTCATGGTCGAATAAGACGGCCGCACGTCCCGCCTCGAATAGGCCGCCACTCTCTTTTGAAGACGAAGATTTCGTTGAGGCAAATCCTTAATAAAGTTTTGATGTTCAAATAAACCTCAAGCGATTTGTAAGCGGCGTTTCGATCATATGTATTACTAATGCTTCATGGAGTGTTTCATAAAGAACAGACTTCAAATCATTCTCAACAAGTTAATTGCTTTTGAGACGACTGTCTTAAGAGAAAACAGAAAAAGAAAGCCATTGTCACACATTACTAGAAAGGAAGCTTTGCCATAAAGTGATCAAGTCAACCACTTGGAAATCTGAAGAATTGGGCTGAGAAGATTCATCATGAAATGGTAATATGAGAAGAACATCTAAAGAAGATCAAGCATGAGAAGAGTCATGACAAACGTAAAATTAGCAAAGATGGAGGCAAAATCAAGATACAAGAGTCATGATCCCGTTAAGGTCACGATCATACGAATCATAGCAAGAAGAGTCATGGACCTTTGCGGTTAGTCAGTACAAAGAGTCATCATCCTAAAGTGCAACGATCAACCACTGGCTAAAGACAAAAATCGTTGATTTGCTGTTTGACATTTCGCCGTGAAATGTACAAATTGCAGAAACAACATCGCTACCACCAAAACAGGCAAAACGCCGTCAGAAATCGTTTACCGCCACTGACTTTCCGTGGCAAATACGCCCGCCGTAGTCCGTCGCAAATATCCGTGGCAAAGTCGTCGTGAAATTTCATCGTGAAACCATCGCAAAAATAAAAAAATTAAAAATTAAATCATAATTTTAATTCTTCAATCCATTACGCCAAAATATTACATTCAATTTTTATTGCAAAAGCAAAGTTTAGTAATATAAAGTTAGAATCAATGTTAATGTTATCATCACAATTATTTAGAATCAAACTCATTATACATATATGAGTAGTTACTCATTATAAAAAATTATTACCAATGTTATCATCACAATTATTTAGAATCAAACTCCCCACACTTGAAATTTGTTAGAGATATTAAAAAATAAAGTGATAATATGATTAATAAGACTACAAAAATCATTTCACACAAAACTAATGGAACTGTAATGGAGTTGTTCATTAACAAATTTATTACAAGAAGACTATCAAATCCTCAAACAACCAAACATTTCTATCCCAAATCTATAACACATTTTCAAGAGGAAACAAACTAAAGTTTACATCCAACAACATGTAATTAAAATAATAACTAACACTATTGCACATCACAACTAAATCCTAACTGAACCAATTTCCTCACCTCTCACTTAATTTCTATTCATCAACGAGAACCCCACTGTTATTCATTCAAAGGATCACCACTAAAAAATAAAACTAAACAAGCACAATTAGTTAGTCTTTGAAACTAAATGAAGAATCGATGAAAAGCAAAGCATCGAGTACAAGCAACAAACATAATTTCAAGTCTATGAAACATAACAAAACATTCTCCAAAAATCTAGTTAGATCACACAATGAAACTCACTAAAGCATCAACAAGACAAATTCACTACCTTTAAGAAAATAGTAAAACTACAAACATCACAGTATTTAACTAAATCAAGTTTAACCAAAGTAGATAATCACATACTTCTTTTATATTTCTCAAAAAGTGATTAGATATCACCAAAACAAAACTACTGATACTCAAAAACAAAAGATCTATCTATAAAAGTAAAAAATACACACACACACACACACACACACACACACACACACACAAAAGTATCTTAAAACCAACAACCCCAATGCATCAGATTTGCTAACAATACCGAACTTCTTTGTTCTCTCGGGTCTGACAACAACATCACCACAATGTAACCTCAAATTAGTACATGTCCTGCTTAATGTCTCCCTCCATACAAAACTACAAACTATACAATCAATAAAGTGAAGACAATGTCTAAAGTGTATTCTTACACTACCACCATTCACAGTTGGATGATTCTTTCCTGCCTAATAGTTTTTTAACTTCAAAGGAGTGGTAAAGTGTCACACACGTGCCCCCAATAGATGGGCTTTTGTTTGCTACAAAGTACAAACAAGGAAACAAATAAAGGACAAATTTCAACAAAGAATAAAAATGACTTGTCAATTACCAAAAGCTATATGAAAGATGATATCCTCTAAGAAGACAAAGAAAACCAAACAAAAATAACTACACATTTCAACCAACAAAACATCTAAACTAGCTTATACTTCTAATGCAAATGATCACAAATATAGCAACAAAGCACTCCAAATTAACTTATCTTATTATTATGTCTCAATGATGAGAATTAGTTCGCTTCCACCTAATAAGTTACTTTCTTTGAATGATCGAAAGTAATCGATCCTCACAAAGATTTGACCCAAGTCTTGCTCATGTTGGTTTCAATAGTACCGCCACTTCCTCCTCCCAACTCTAGTCAATGTGGACCTCATCACAACCTTAAAAACAATATACATCCTGATCAAGTGATTTTATATAAGTAATCTAAAATTATGTAAAGTGCAATAACATACCTAGAATCTTATAACAAGTGGCTAGTGTAGTTTAATAGCCTTTCCTAATTTCCCATCCGCTCAAATTGCTAAACTTGCTACAATTTGCAAATGATTTTTAGATGTCCACTAATCAGCCAAAAATGTCGAATATCTCGTGTAAATACTCTAAAAGAAAAATTCAACAAAAGTATTAGCAACAATACCTCAAGCACTCATGATAGTGTTAAAAAAAAAAAGAATACAATGGAGAAACAAACAAATTCATAAAATATATGAATGAATATTGTGAAGTAATAAAGGAAATTAAAAGGGAAAATTAAATAGCACCCTTTAGCATCTTCGTCAGGTTTCGATTTGTCAACCGCAACACAAACCACCTCAAGAATGTCCAAACTTCGATAATTTCTTCGCAATGGATGGAAGTGGCCCTCGTGATGTGCAATAGATGATTGTATAGTACATTCACCATCGAAAGCACAAACATTTCTGCCAAGAATGCGGAAGTAACATCACCTTCGCAAAGATTTCACCCCATCAATTTGCTTTTAAAATCTACATCAAGAGTCTTCCATAAATCCTCTCAAGTACTTCATCATATCATTTTACAAATTGTACGCATTATTAAAATTCAAAAATTATAGAAACTCGTTATGCATGATAGTTCTCAAAGAATGTGCCTACTGAGATCTTGAATTTGCTCAATTGTGGTCTTCAAACTTAAACCTTCAAAACTACCATTCTCTCTATCTTCCTCGCATGCAGTTAAACGACACCCCAGCTTATACACCTATGAAGATTTAAGCAATGTATTGTAAGCTCCGCTGTACCTAACAATACCTTATTTGAATCCTCGATGTTTAACAAGGTTTCGAGATTGGATCGCTATATCTTGGGATTTAGCAATACCTTAGGGGTTTAACAATCAAATTGGGATTTAGGTTCAAAAATTGGGATTTACGCAGTTCAACAAAATTGGGATTTAGGGTTAAAAAAATTGGGATTGTGGTTTCAATAATAACTAAAATTAGCAACAAATTAATGATAATGGCAGTCTTACTCAGAGGCGTAAGACGCCGCGGAGGATCGGTGGAGAACCGAGAACGGCAACAACTGAATAAAATCAACCCGGGGAGAGGGGAGAGGAGAAAGAGAGGCGCCAATGAGAGGAAGGTGAAGGATTCGAGTAGACCTGTGGTGACTTGGAGTGAGATCGCGAGTAGACTGAGGTCGGGACGGTGGAAGGAAAATCGTTTCTCTCGGGTTTAAAACTGAGGTTTGCAGCCAATTTCGAGGTCGGGGAGGAGTCTCGCTTATTTGGGATTTGTTTTTGTTACTGCTCATGACGATCATTCGTCAAAATTGGCCACCAAAATCATTTCCAAAGTGGGTACCTGAATGGATTTTTAGTGCCTAGTCCATAAATCCGCAGCAAATTAGCTTAATAACCAATCCTCCGTGGCAAACTTTAGTGGCAATGTGCAAGCTATTTCTTGTAAGGAATATGAGAAAGATTCATCTCGGTGGCATCATCTTCAACTTAACAAGTCGCGTAGGAAGAGTCATAAGGAGAAGTGGTCATCAGAGAAAGGTGGATGACAACCGTATTCGGGCAGTTGGTGATGTTGATGTTGACAGAGCTGCTCTTTAGCAACGGTTGCCTCTAAAATCGGTTAGTTTTCTGATGCAATGCCTCTATTTCTCGACCGTGAGTTGCGGCTACAATAACTCTATATAACAAATAATTTCCTGTCTTCATTGATCTTCAAGAGAGTTGAATTAAACTTTGAGCTATCAACCTTCTCACACATTCAAGTTTTTTCTCCATACTCACTACTTTTTAAACCAGGTGGATTCATCTTTCCTCCGAGTACGTGATAAGTCTCTGTATCAGGAAATCATCCATGTATATCCTATATATGTCAACCAAGCTCTAAGTAATCCCAACACCCTGTATCTTAGAAGAACCTTTAATAGGAACCTTCAAGTAGCATGTGTTGGTATAGGACTTGAGAAGTGAGTGCTTTGTGTTAAAAGCATACTAATAGCTGGAGAAGTATACAAGGAGTATACGTGAGGGTGTAGAAATGTGAGAAGAAAACTACTAAGAGCTTCTCTCAACTTCGTGAAGTGTGAAAGGGTGTAAACTATTTGGAAATAGTGGAAAATCTCATTGGGTGTGAGGAGCTGGAGTAAAGCACATACCTCAATTTTATGTCCTAGCTTTAGGTCAAAACCCTAATTTTCCCAAAAATAAAATAAATAGAAGAGAAAGAGCATCATGTATTGCATTTAGGTTCTAAAAGTCATTTCAAAGCTCTAAAATCATTTTTGGAGTTGGAATGCACTCTTTGGACAAACTAGGTTTTTCAAAGGCAAAATGGTATTTTAGTCATTTCACAATAAGTGGACAATCTTCAAGACAAGCTGGTCCAACATGCATTTCAAGGTATTAGAGGTCATTCCTAGGTGAAAAGTCATTTGAAGTGAAAGTGCGTTTTGGGCAAAGAATCAGTGGTTTTCAGGTGAAAGGCATTTTGGTCATTTCACAATAAAACTGTCGTCCTAAATCGACGAGAAATCATCAATGATTTATTTGAGGAATATTTGTAATTAATTTGTGATTGTTTTATAAGATAAATATTAAACCTTTGGCATAAAAAATCAAATTCTTTCGATGTATGGCAAAATGGTCCTTTCCTTGAGGTGGGGCCAACAAATCAATTTTGGGATTGGTGAGATTGATAAAATTCAGGGCCCAACTCATTGAATCATGGGATATGGCCCAAAATGGCACAGAATTAACGAGGAATAATCAAAACCTTTTGAATTTTGAAAGGTCGTTGTCCTCAATAAGACAAAAAATGCATAAACTTGCAAAATTTTCCACCCATTCTGACTCATGTTGGCTGCGAATTTTCTAGCCTCCATTTTCACTCCTCATTTTGTGTTTCCCTTCATGCCCTTTGATCCATGTGCACTGTATTCCTAGCCATTGATTAAAATTCAGATCAAATCCTAGGCTACAACTTTACGTGTACAAAGTCCTAATTAACTCTTAACAAATTCAGTGCTACAAAAACTCCTAATTTTTTGTGTATGTACCAGCTATTGGCCCTCATACTCATTTGTGCTTTCTCATTGCCTCTCAATCCATGTGCATTGCAACTCCTAGCCATTGATTTTAAATTCTATCTCAAATCTCAATGGTTTGCAAGAGCACAATGTCTTATATATCTCTTACCGCCTTAAGTTCTAAAAGACCTTTTTTCAATGTTTTGGTTCCTTAAATTAAAATATTGGTGGAGGCTTCAAAAATTTTCCATGTTGTACATTGAGAAATCCAAACCGATTTTTCGGGTGCAATACAGTTATCTACTGGTAGGTTGGCACCTATGTTTCGTGACTCTGCTCGTGAGGAGTGGTGCCTATTTGAATCTGCTTTAGGTCCTCCGTAGGCTTCCAACTTTGATCACTTAAGTCTTCCCTCGCCCAGGTCAACAGTTACTGCTGATGGAAGTGTAGCCTGATATTTGGGCCTCTACATCATTCTTCTTCGTTTCCAAGCTTCCAAATAACATTTCGTCGCCGCTCCCGACCGCTTTCACACTCCGAATTCTACCTCCGCTCTGGGAAGGATACTTGAGAGTGAGATAATCTGGGAAAGTGCAGCATCAAGGATAATCAAGGTCCGCCCTCCACATGATGATGTTGTAAGAAGATTCAGGTATCAATCACTGCACATCTACCTATGATTTCCCTTGCTTTGATCAGCCTCGCATCAAAAGTGGTATTTAAAGATATGTAGCCTTTGACTTCGACTTTTCTCCCCTAATAACTAATACAAGAATACCATGTAAGATGATTATAAATTTTCATCGAAGGTTTTGCTACTTTGAATGCTTCCTAATACGGTTGATATCCGCAAAAGAAACCGGTCAATCAAGACTCGCTGGATGTTCAAATTGAGCGCTTGGAACCACTATGGTTAGAGTGATCGGCTTCTCTTCATGGGGAGCAATGCCTTTCAAAGTCCTTTTCGGGGATAAGCGTAGTCTGGAACATTGTGAATAACCGTACGATGAGGAGTGGCACAAAGAATGTGCTCGACCTCACCACTCGATTTAGGCATTGCGGGTATAAAGTTGTTTTTACCCACCGCAAAACCTGCAACCCAAAATGGTATTGAAAGTATGTTTGACCTGAGGACCTCTCTCTTCCGCCCCGCAACCCAACTACTTGAGATTTTAGTTCTGGGGATGAGGTTTGTCTAGAGACCGCATTTGTTCGATGGGCAAGGATCATTCCTTATCTACATCGCTTTAACATGCCACGGCAGGATTAGCTTTCTTCTATCTTGTTCTTTAAAGCAAACAATTTTCAGATCGTACGCGGTCCATCGGCTTTGTGGTATTCATACACCATGCATTGGAATATATCGACTCAAAGAGCTCTCCCCATGGCAAGATTTAACCTGCACTAATCTAGTACGAAGATTTCTTTAGAAATGGTTCCTCGCTTCTCGGTTTAGAGGGTTAGCATCGCCTGCCACTATGACGCTGTTGTCGGGATCGGAGTTTCCTTTAAGCATCAGACACACCGCGCTGGACATCATCATTTCAGGTCTCCCCTGCCTTGCCCCTTGCTGCTCCTCCTCGCCCTTGGCTTGTGATTCCTCGGCATTAATCTCTTTCACCCATCATGTAAGCTTCTGACGAGCCACTTTCTCGTGATGTTAGCAGGTCGGCTTCAGGTATGCGGATTCATTGAATTGGCCACCCCAAAGTCGCTGGGTGAAGGCGCCGACCGCAAGGCTGGTCCGGCACTTCACGCTGATAAGTGATATCACCGAAACGCACTCTCAAGGTACTCCTCTAAAGAGTCTCTATCGGGGGCCTTCATGTGTGTCGAGAAGAGTAAGAAGGAGGAGCCTCCCATCCGTAGAAAATGCCATATAAATTTTTTGGTGAATTGGCATAATTCTAATAGATTGCTTCGAGGTAGACTCACAGTACCATCGCAGGTCGCTCCCTTCATGGTACCTCAAAACAACTTCCACTTCTTGTAAAAGTCTCTCAGAGTCGCCAATGATGGCCATTTGCGATCAAATGTCAAGTCAAATGTCTTTCAGGATTCTTACGCATCTTCATATAAGGCTCCAAATGGTGGAGGTTTGAAGCCTTGTGGACAAGGTCGGGCTTATGATGAGGATAATGCTAGTGGTTCAGTTTTCTAATTTGCAATTCCCATCCAAGTGTGTTCAGATCCTGCTTCATGTCAGAGCATCATCCATCAATCGGGTCGTTGAGAGACTAGCTTGTTTTTCGGGTTCATCTATGAGCAAAGCGTTGACACAAACAAGGAAAGCGGTGGTCCGACTAAGGGTGGTTGAATGTTCTTCTCGGGTTGATGATCACAGTTTGGTTAACAACCTGCCGTCAAAGGTCGAAAGTGCGATGGTAGAAATAGTCATGCAAAATCGTGTGAGATGCATTTCCGGCAGGGTGGACGCCGAGTTCGAGGTTTTCTGTGACGGCGTGTGACCACCGGCGATGTTGCTTGGTTAACAAACATGAGACGCCAAAGAACCACGCTTAGCGCTCTCGACGAGTAATGACTCGTTATACAAGATTAAAAAGAAGTGTGGCCTGGATCGAATTTATTTCCGCCTCACTTGCGGGCAAATTAAATGTACCAAGGATAAAAAAAGATTGAGATTATTAGATCGTATTACAATTACAGTATGAGTTCCATACAAGATGACTATACAGATCAAATGTGTGTGCTGGAGTTATCCCATGTCCTTTCCAAAGATGTTCGCCTTTTCCTTATGCAGCCGAGGACCTCGCAAAAACCGCCAAAGGCTTCTGCTATTTTATCACAAAGCATCGGGTCTGCCTCTAATCTGGCCGATCACCTACACGCCTAAAGTCAGCATGTCATCGTGCCGAGCTCTAAGTGGGGCAGTCAGCTCTGATCATGCGTTCCTTCAGTCGGGTGTGCTTGTAATAGGTTTGGTCCAAGTCCATTAGCCCGATCCAAATACAAAACTTTAAATGTAATTTCCTCATGACTTATTACAATATAAAGTGGTGAGTAAAATTACTAAGTAAGTGGTCTAAAAATAAGTACCACTTTACAAAACACGTTTGAAAATAAAACATGGGGAACTACATTGCAGTGCTTTCCTCAAAAATGTAATTCAAAGTAATACTCTCCCATCCCAAATATAAGCAAAAGAGTGTGTTATTTTGGTGCACTCAAATGAGCGATAGTTAATGTTAAAACTTAACCTAATACTCTATATTTAATTCTATTTTTCCACAACTACCCTTAAATTAATTTATTAATGTTGTGAAAGATGACCATTAATTATGGATAGCTTAGTAAATCTATTTGATTTTGCCATGAATTCGAGGGAAAGTAAATGCATAAAATCACTATTCCACATGTGAAATGTGTGTTAGTGATTTGCTTATAATTAGGTCCTGAGGAATATTAAAATAACACATGGGCCATTAAAAGAACAACAATGTTATATGGACAAAAAAATTTAGACAAAAACTACGACAAACCAACTTAGTAACACCAATTAACCAAGCTTTTTGGCACTCATTAGCCAAGTGATCAATTAACCAAGTTTTTAATCAACGCCTCAAAACTCGGCAGGGAAAGCAAAGTTGGCTTAATAGCCTAAAAACTCTGGTTACCTATTGTTGCAACATTTTTTGTCAAATTTTTTGTCAAAATAACATTTCTTTGTTAAAAGAATTCTCAAGTATTTGTCTCGTACATCGTTTCTCTTTACTCAAACGACTTTTGGTTTTAAATATCCTAGTTTTGGTACACATTTTGAGGACAAGAAAAGTTTTAAAGTTAAGTCAACAATGTCGACATTGTCTTCTTCAAAGCCTTTTCATCATTATTTGGTTTCTTACTCATTTTGTGGCTTATCCTCCTTAGATTCTCTATTCAACAATGTCAACTTGCCTTCCTTTTAATGGAAAACAAAACTCACTCTCCAATTTTAGCATTCCATGCAAAGCCTCAAATGATCACAAGCAAGAAAGGTTCAATGAAAATAAACACTATTTTCGAAACTCTTCATTAGCTTCAAAAATATTGAAGACCCTACTTCCACGTGCACTCCACCTCGATGCAAGCAAGTGTTTACCCAAGTTGATTTACTCTATATGCAATATCATCAATCGAATTACGTCCACCTTACCATCTCCCTCTCAAATTCATAGGATTTCAAAGACTTCACCTTATTCAAATAATACACCTACACTCTAGAGTTAGAAAACCATCCTCACTTGTTAGATGAAGAGGTTCATAAGCCAAATTCTGAAAAAGGGTATTGCACTCCATGAAAGCACTATACCTAGTGATGACTCAACGTAGTTTTTATCAACAATCTAAAATCCATTGTGCTTTTATTGCAATGGTGCTTATCATCAGTAATATCCTTTTTGAAGATCACACAAAACAAATATTCATAGATCATGGCTTTTCTCTTCCTCTCTTCCATCGTTGTTTGTACTTTTATTTCTTTGAGAAAATCTTAGGGAATTTAATAGGTGACCCATTCTTTTGCTCTACCCTTTGGAATTGGGACACTATACAAGGTATGACACCCACCCATATTTCTCAAACCCAAATTCTTCCTTTATGATAAACTAAGACACACAACAAACACTTGTCATCCCATGTGCTGATTTGACTACGATGGAATTGGAAAACTTTGAACCCTTATGATAACATAGTTTCTTTAACCTTGCAATTATGTACAAGAATATGGTGCTAAAGTAACTACAAAAAAGAATTGTTCATGGAAGTCCTTCTTAGACTTGGTGTGATGAAGCTGAATCAGGTATGGGTTCTATAGGAAAGTGTTCTCATAATACTGTTCATACATACAGTTGCAGCAAGGATACCCAAGATTTCACTGATGATTACGGAGCATTTTACAGCAGCTGCGAGGACCTCATTTTCTATAATTTCATCATTCTAACGTAGAGTAGAATGTGAGAGGTGGAAATCATTGGGAGAAGAATGAAGAAAAGATTATAGTGATGATGTTGATTGGCTAGATACTCATTTTTTCTTCTATGATGAGAATGTGTAACTTTATTCGTGTGAAGGTAAGAGATTGTCTAGATACTAAGTGTTGGGGTATATTTCTATCATGATGTTTATCTTCCATGGCTAACTTCTCCAATCCTACATCATCAAGAATGAGTAAAAAGACAAAGGAAGCAAAATGGCTAAAGTTTCTAGCAATTCAAAGCTTGTCAGAATTTCCTTTAGTTTTGACTCAACAATAACTACAATCAGTGAAGAGACCTAAGAAGTTGAGGTGTGAGGGTAGAAAAGAACAAGAAGAGGAGGAAGTTTTAGTGATAGAGGGGATTGAGTTTGGAACTGATGTATATGTGAAGTTTGATGTCTATATCGATGATGATGATGACAAAGTTGAGTGGTCTCTGATCAAATAGGAGTTTGTGGGTAGTTTTGTGAGTTTGAAGCATGGGCATATGGATATGGTCAAAACTCAATTTAAGATTGGGATTTCAAAAGTATTGAGAATTTGGAAGCTGATGAAGATGATTGTGTGATGGTTACTTTGGTGCTCTAAGGCTGAAAAAGGTGAGGTCACCATAGGAGCACTTCAATATTGAGTCTATATCAAAAATACTAAATTAGACCAACTCCATTCTGAGTTATATATTCTAATTAAAACACAAGAACTTCTCAGTAAATTATTCAGCATTGGGCAGTAAATACAGCAGCTTGTAGCAAGAAGTAAATATATACAAGTTGCTAAGTTGAATAGGTTTATGCTTATAGCTTTTCAAAAATACTAGTATTGAATTGAATTACTTTTATGTACAGTATGTAAGTATATTTATACATTGTACATTATTGTGTTAATTAGATATTATAATTTTATTTTTTAAAAATTGTTATAGAATTTTTTATTTTTTTAAGATTTTTTTGTGCATCTCATATTTAGATATTAGTGTGTGTGTAAAACTGATCTCTCTAAATTTTATTGCCTCAAACTCTAAGTTAATTTTAATTAGAGACGAGCTTTAGCTTACTTTTCATGTCTAAATTTCTATTACACACTGAGAAGTCCCCACACCCATGACGTAGGAGAGTAGATAATTATGAGGGAAACCCAAATACTAACGGTAGAAGAAGGATAAAAAAATAAGCAAAACTATTAAGAAAGATATAGAGATCCCAATGATCGGTTATATACACGATTTATCATTGATAAAATAATATGGTGGTGTTTCATCTTTCTAGGCCAACCATTCCTAGTGGGATAAAACATTGTTGTTTTTAGTGGTACTAAATAGTTTATAAACAAGAGAATGCAAGCTACTCCAACAATTCCTATTGAATGCATTTTTTATGTTTGGTTAATATAAAAGCTATATAATGCTGAACTAAAATATATTTATACAACATAAGCTATGTTAAACTCATGGTGCTGATGCAAATCCATAGACAAGCAATTCATAATAAAGGCATGCACAAAGTATCAGAAATGTGGTGAACCAGCCATATCGATAAGAAAAGAGAGAGAGAATTATGCTTAGTATGTATAATGGAAATTTGTTATTCATTCAACTAACTTCAATGTGATGGTATGTAAGGTATATATATACAGATTGAAATCAAGCTAGCTAGGAAACTAAGAGAAAGTGAAACTACTCTAAATCCTCTAATTAAAACAATATACAGAAGAGTAAAAGTAAATGCATGTCTCTTTTCTAACTTAACAATAATAATTTGTTGACTATTTTGGTCAAAAATACTTGTTGACTATTACACATGCACAGCCAAGCAAGTCGATCGTGGAAAGTAAACAACAGAGGTGGCAAGATTGACTTTTACCAACTGGATTTAACACCTCCTTAACTTGGAGAATATGTCAATGGAAGTAAGCTTATTCTCGAGATCAGTGTAAAAGTGTCCCGTGCACTCAGAGACTTTTGTCAACAGATTCGCTTATCTGCCTCCTTTGATTACACACAAAGTAAATAATGTAATTCCTCTTCTTTGATCTTTGGTGACGGGATTACATGGAAGTCTATTTCTATATGTTCAAAAGTGCTCATGGAATACATGTGATCGGGCCGCTATATGTACTGCATTTGTTATCACAAAGAGATAAATCAACGCGAAGCGTGACACGAAGATCCTCTGGCATAAAAATAAACAAACTACTGGTGGCTCATGTTGATGGATCGGCAAATGTTTCCTATACTCAAATCAAGATGAGTTAGAGACAATGGGCTGTTTTTGCTTTTCCGTGAAATCAAGGATGTCTCCTAATAAGAAAAACGTAATCCGGTAAAATCACTACAAGAATTTAAAAGAATATACCTACGCCAACTTTCCGCGGATTTTATTCGCTGCAGAATTTCCGCGGATTTAAGGCGCTTCGCTGATTAGGCAGCCGGAAATACCACGCGGATTATGGACATGTAATACTATCGTGAATATATAATACAGCCTAAGTGTAGTAACAAGTAATTCCATAAGAATAATCGTTCGCTTCATATTCTGGGCGCATTTTCCAAATGTGGTTTAAGCTGGCCAGAGCAGACCTCTCTTCTTCCGCCTAACCTCTACCAACCAACACTCAGAAACTTATCCTGATGGTCCTCGAAGATGTAAGTTAAAGAACGGTACACATACTTTGTGAATGGTTACAAATTTCATACTGGGTCAAATGGGATTGTATGCAGTAGAAACAAAGGAATAAGGTGGAGTTTGCATGGCGGCAGACACTTGAGAAAGGCTAAGATGATTTCTATGGTGTTGTTGAACATACATTTATAGAACTTGCATACCTCATATCTTGATTGTCAACAAAAGATAATTGCTTTTTACTCGTAACTGGTTTGATCCAGTCCTCGAGGAACAAAGTTTGAACCCAAAGACAAATACAATGTGGGACATTAAAACGAAAGGCAGATATCGATCTGCACGCATCCTTTGTAATTAGCGTATCGTAAAATGTGAGACAAGTCTCACTATGCCCTTATCCATCAACACGACTGACCGACGCGTAGTTGGTGTGTCTAATTAAGACATAAACCAAGAGGTTACATCGAGACAAATGACAAAGTTGAAGATGTGCCACATCGCCGTAAGAAATGTCCATCGTAAATGAAGTGATTGAAGTCAGATCATTACTGCTTACTTGATGAGTCCAACGTCAGCCGATGAAGTTAATGAAGACGTATGATACGTATCATGAGGACGCAATGCATCACGCTTCTGCGTATCTCCGAGCTGACTCATCCTGGATGGGACGATGGTGATTGAGAGAGAAACGGTCTGATTCTAATTTCACTAATGTCATGTTATCTTATTTAAATAATTTTGTTTGGTTTGTAATATTTATATTTATCGACTTGATATATATTTGTCTGATGTTGATTCAAAGTCAAATATTATTATTTTTAATAAATAATATTTATATTTATCGTGATTTCGATATATAATTTGTTGTTTGTAATATTTATATTTATCGTGACTTCGATAGTATATTTGTTTCATGTTATTTCATCATTAAAAAAGGAATTTGCTCGTCAAATAATATTTATATTTATCGTAATTTGATATATATTTTCTGCTCATGTTATATATTCATCATTTATACATGTTATTAATCTTTATTTTATAAACTATATGAAATGTAGCTTATGGCATCATAGGGAATAAGGACTCACCATTAATGATTTAGGACTCACTCCGTGTCGCCTCGTGATAAAGCGAAAGAAGATATGTAATTTCTTTACGCGGTCGTAAGCTGTAGTGATAGTATATCATCGACTTGTTCATGGCAACTGCGTGGTATGCCTTCATCGACGAGCTCCGTGCATGCGTTGAACCCCGCCGCCTCCACCGTGAGTAATGGCCACTCGCACGATCTGTGATACGCGCCACGCTGCGGTATGATGCCAAAGATGAAACCGGACGCGGGTTGATATTTTGTATGACCTGGCCAGATTGCCATGAGGTTGTTGGACACTGTGAAGCATTTATTATATATATATATATATATTTGTATTTGTATTTGTATTTCTGAAATTTGTCTTTTTAAATTAATATCATTTTAATTTTTTCTTTCTTATGTACAATTTCTTTGATCCCGGGAGGACTTGTGTCCTCAAGCGAGCATAAGTATAACTCAAGGAAAATGGCTACATAACTTCTGGGTTGATTGGTCCGAGGTTAAAAAGAACCGAGTCCAAAATGTGGAATCAATTCTAGGTAAGTTTTTTTACTTATTTAATTAATTTTTAATTGTATCTCCAAATTCTTTAATTCATTAAGTTGTTTTTTCTAACAAGTTATTTGATTTTGTGCAACTATGCAACATTCGCATGATGCAACCTTGAGATGACTTAAGTGCAAATTAAGAAAGTCTTCAATTCAAGAGTTTTCCTCACCGCGTTTTTCTCGAATGCCATGAAAGAGCGCTGCATGCCTCACTGGAACAGAAAGCCGCTGGGATTGGATTGGTCCGCTCAGACGGGATGAATTTAAATCGAAAGCCGCGCGATGATGATTATAAAAAAATGTAAGAGAGCTGGCCGCCACCTAAGCCTGAGAATGGTGGTTGCAAAATCAAGTGCGTCTATCGACACCATATGAACATGCTAAACGCCTGCAACATTTTAGAGTATATCTTTGTTTTTAATTCTTCAAATTTTATATTTTATTAAATACTAATATTATAAAAATTAATACTATACACAAGAGGCTTTTCTTGGTCGTACACTCCACTTTGTCTGAGATACACGCAACTTCATACGCGCTACGAGACACTGAGTTTCCTCAAGAGCTACCAAGGATGCATTCGTAAAGATTCAATAATTAAGTGCTATGAGTATCGCCAAACACAGGAGAGAGTAGCGGACTCAGGTTGATCCCGATCGGCGAGGAGGCTCGATTGGTCTTAGCAACAATGGAAAGAACTTGGTCGGTCCATCGCTAGCAAAGGCTTACACAGGATCTCGCAGATACTGGCCATGCTTCTTTCTCTAAATTCCATTGTTCGCACCATTTCGTGCCAAATTCTCTTCAACAACAAGTACTGGACGCTCTCGCGTCCCCACTCCCGAAGAGCGAGCTGAGGTTGCGGTATTTTCGACTCAGATTTGAAAATCGAGCAACCATGAGCGTGAGATTCGGGAGTTCAGAGAGCAAAGTGTGTCGGTGGAGCCGCAGTTGGCGGTCAATAAACGAAATGAGGAGTCAGCAGGTCATGGGTCAAGAACGCAGTAATCAATGAGGAATTGTGAAGCGTTAGCTGGATAGTATGTCTCTATGCAAGGCCATCTTACGCCATCATCATCATCGCATCGCACTATCCACCGGCCAGGATGCAAACTACCGAGGTGTTTTTCCACAGACTCGTGCCTTCCAGCCTCTCTCCAATCAACTATGAGCAAATGGCTTCAATTGTCCGCCATACCCATATGGTCATCATATGGTCAGCCTCATACGGTCGTACCAGAGCTCCCATTTAAATCCTCCTCCGCAGCTATCTCCAGCCCATCAAGAAATTACCACGCTCACGTCTCTCAAGCAGTTAATTCCAAATAAACCGCCCCAACTAATTTCTGTGACTCTAGCCACGCTAACCACAACTCCCAATGTGCTAGAAGATTTATGAAGAAGATGGATTGGATGACAAATGCTTAAAATTGGATCCCAACAAAGAACCCTGCTAACCCAAATAGGATTCTATTATTAGTGGCTCGTTGTTGTTGATAATTTTATTCAGACTTTGTTGGTTTTATTAGTTGTTTAATTTGTATGGATAATTTAAATTTAACTCACCGCTTGTTGGTTTGATTATTTATCTATTGATAATTTATTTCTCTGCTTTAATTTGACATTCAATAAACAAGCCTACTTGCCTGTCTAAATAATTTAAAAGTAATAACGGGTTTTTTAAAATAATTTTCAAATTTTAAATAATTTACTTTTTAAAAGCATTTAAAATTAGAGATTTTCAAATTATTAAATTAATTTATATTTTAAATATTAAAAATTTAAAATTAATTTTTAAAAACGTTTTTTAAAAAATATATATTACCATGCATGATTATTAATAATTACCGGCTGAATATGCGCTTTTTAAAAAAACCGTGAAACATTTTACCGCATGATATATAGTAAAGTTATCAAGTATGGCTTTTAAAAAAATAAAATAAAATAAAATATTAATGCAAGGGATATTGTGTGTTACCGACGGCTTTTTTATTATTAAAATATTACGTATGGATATCGCTTTGTTACCGCGGCTTTTCTAAAAAAAAACAAATTATTACCTGCTGGAGTTTGTGTTGTTATCACGCGCTTTTTCCGCCAAGAAATATCCTCGGTGAAGTTGTCGTACGGCTATTTTTTCCACTTCTAAAATCAACTAGTTACCATGGATTTTCCCACGGTGCAAAGTTGTTACGTGACGGCCGCTGAACCATTGCGTAAAAATCCATTGGCTGAAAGTTCACTTCCACGGAAATATTCTACTTACCGGGCGGTTTTTTACTTTTTCACTCGGGCGGTTTTGGTCCACGAAACCTTGATTTTCTTTGGTAGTGAATAGATCTTCTTGCATCGTGGAAAGCCCTCCAAACGTAATCACAAAATCCTTTCAATGATAAATCGTTGTCTATTCTAAAGTGTGTTTCTGCATATGACCTTTCTTAATGAATCTAGAACATACGTCTTGCAACTAACATGCGCGTGAACATCACGAGGTCTGTTTAGGAATTTGGTTTAATTCTACTCATCGTGCATATGATATTTCCTCGGCAAGGAGCTTAAAGTTATAGCCACCAACTTTCGCACATGTCTTCGTATATAATCGTCATATCTTTGATAGTTTCTCCACCTCGTGGTAATCGTACCAGATGTGGTTCCACAGGAGTGGAAGGTTTCGCTCTAGCACCTAAGAGGCTTGTTTCTTCCAAGAGATCCAATGTATATTTCCTTTGACACAAGGAAATACCATTTTGAGCTTTCTTGCTATTTCAAAACAAGCAGTAAAGTATTTCAAATCTCCCAAATCTTTGATGATACTGAATTGTAGTCCCATAGTAGTCTCTTGACTCTATTTATTTCATTCATGCTTATTACCGCGCACATCAAGTCATCTACATACACCAATATAGTAGTAAAACTAACAAAGTTAAATTAAATTTTATTGTATAGGTAGATTAGGCCCATTTTGATCGGATCAGTTGTATCCAAAGGTTGATCAAATTCTTCTGCGGAGCTTGGCATTCCATCGCCATCGTGGCCTGCTTTAAGCTTCCTGTACAAGGATCTTTGAGCTTGGCACACCGATCCGTGACTGATCTCTAGGTACGACTCACGCGGGTCTCAGAGTCTTGGCCAGCCGAATGCCCTGGGCGTTAGTTCTGGTCACCCGTGGTACTCAAGCGGTAATTCGCGAGTACACTCCGACGCCAAGTCAAGAATCAATAGTGAATAGTGAATAGTAATAAATGACGCACCTAACTCTCGAGATTCGTGCCATATTTATAGTAGTAGTTATTGGGCCAGTGTTGATCGTGATCGGGCCTCGAGCCCACTCTAGAACAACGGCCCTCAAGCCCGGGTCGAGAGGCGGCGCTAAGGCTTGATTTGTCGACCGAATGATGTTAGATAGCTTGTAACCAATGAGTCGCCTAAGCGGTCACGTCGACCGACTATGAGTAATCGAGGATACCGATTTCCCTCGTGATTTTTCACGATTCTGCGCGTGACGCCTCGGCTTCTCAAGGCGGTTCTTCGCTTTCCTCTCGATCGATTAATGACTGACACGAGAGAAGGTGAAGAGGTGCGCCTCTTCGCTGGGGCCCGGCGCCCATTCGCCCACTATATAAGGTGGTGGGACTTTTGGAGGAAATCACCTTTACTCTTTGCCTCACTCTCTCGCTCGTAAATTTCGAGAACGACTCCGCTGCTCGCCGCCTACCGCTCGCCGCCGCTCGGGGAATACCGCCTGCGCCGTTCCCCGCGCTCGTGATCCATCTTCCTACTTTTCGTGTAACACTAACGCCTCTTAACTTTGATCGCTATATATATATATATATTTTTTTTACATTCCAACCAATGAGGGTAGTAGTGTCTGGGACTTACCCTGTGTCGCTTCTCCAACTCGCGTGGTGCTCGATCTGACCGCTCTCTCGCAGTTTACTCGTCCGGATAAAACAAACTCGCTGATCTCCGGAGCCCGGCCGTGTCTATAGCTAAAGCAATGGCTCAACCGAAAGCACTCCTCCGATTGAGGTCGGTCGCCCCTTCGAAAGATGAATCACGCGGTCCGAGATAGGTCGTCTTCGAAATCAATAGCGGTCGCCGGAACTCGAGTTCGACTCGATGTCGCCTTCCGAGTCCTCCGTCTCAATGTCCGACCGAATGAGGTGGTTCCAAACCCGGGAAATCTGCTAATGCTCGACCTCTTTTCTTTCCGCCGACTACACGGTGTTCGGAAGCCGTTGAGAATCCTGCGCTCTTTGCAAGTCGTGCGCCATTGCTCAAGACGCGACTTTAGGGCCGTAACGGATTGATCCCCGACATGGCGCACCAGCAAGATATGTCTCTGGTTTCTCGAAATCTTCGAGGAATCATAGGAGTAAAGTCCGCCGCCATTCGCTTCGGACGAACAAGACTCTGACCCCCGCTTTACGCTGACTACGGGCGAGTGGAGGGCATGGAAAAGGATGAGAACATAGCGACTTGGCACGATGAGTGGAATTTACTATGTACCGAAGCTTGTTTTTGAGCTGATGGGGATCGCCCTCCCTTTACAAAATTTCAACGATAAGTCCTTCGCTACCTTAAGCGTCGCGACCTTCCCAATTAAACCCGAACGCTTGGCGTGTCATTCAAGGTTACGAGGATGTCCTAACACATGGGCGGCGGCTTCATTGAGGCTATTTTTACCCTATGGAGATGAGCTATCTTATGAGCCTCGTACCAAAGTGGTCCGAAAGAGGCCGCCTCAAGAACAGTCGCAATACAATTTTTTTAAGCCGCATATGGAGTCTTTTGCTTGCGGTGGAAGAACGACTTCTTCGGGCCGCTCGCTCACACGATGGAAGCGATGAAAGGGATAGCCACTTTGATACTGAAAAATGCCGACGCCTGCAGGTGCGACCGGCCCGTCATATGACCATTTTTTAAAGAAACTCCGCGATTTTTATAAGGAAATCGAGCTCAACATTGGGGACATTGATACGATCCATGCTCAGCGGTCGCCTCTGCGCCCAAGGTGGTCGATTAAAATCAATAAGATAGTAGACGCCCGTGGCGCAAAAGCGATCCAAAGCAAACTATTGGTAGAAGTTTTAAGATTTAATTGTTTACTTCAAATTGTTTGTGTAATCGCTAACGCATCTTGTTTTCTCGCACGGTGAAATGGCATGCTCAGATTTTGACTTCTTTTCGCGCTGGTCCGGTGAGGATGGGGATAACTCTCCCCTCGGGGACGGCCGACGCATCTCAAAAAGCTGGCCGTTGACGCAGCCTTTTCGCCGACATTGATCCGATAGCTCCGCGCCAACCTCGGACAGAACGCCATTTCCCCGTGCCGCGGTAATCGAGAAATCGACCAAAAGGAGGCGCCAAGATGATTGCGACTCTACCGAGAAGAAAACACAAGAGCCACCGAAGCAAAGGTCATTCCACCTTATTGCCTAACTCGACCGCTGGCCTGGGGACGGTGGATCGTGCTCGCTTTCAAGGAAGAGCCTTTTAAGGTGATGGCCGATGCGATGAAGGCGCCGACCAACTCTTCGCAAAATATCAAGAGAGGAAGCCGACCTGTCTCGAAAGGTAGGCGAGCCTTAAGTAAAATTTCTTATCTTGAAGACGATCCGCCGCACAAGTCGTTTAAGCGCTGCATCCGCTTTGTTGTCCTTGATGAAATGAGAGAAGAAAGGGATCGGCTGCTCAAGAGACTCGAAGAGGTCGAACCAAAGGTCCAAAAGAGTCGCTACATTCGAGCGAAACTTCGTGAAGCGAAAAATCGATGGCGGCCTTGGTGATCGCCAAATCGCGCGGCGGCTCGGGACGCCGACGATGCGACGCTGAGGGGATAAAGCGGTCATTGAAAATTAAAGTCGAAGAGGAGAAAATTAAGGTCAAGAGGAGGTCGGGCGCGCCGAGCGAGAAGAAACAAGAATTGTTCGATCAGTTACTTCTTTGAAGACCTGGCCGACGCCGTGGAGAAGGAGAAAGATAAGTATAGGGATCTCTTCAAGGAGGCGTACTAGGGCTGGAGCGGCCAAATACCAATTTACCAATGCGGTTGACGGATAAAGCTTGTAAACCCATCTTTGTTTGTTGATGAGGCCGTGGTCAACTATGAGCATTGCGTGGTCGGTCAAGAGATCGTTCTTCCTCAAAAATCGAAAAAAGGAAAGTCGTCCGTGAACAAGGTCGTTGTTTTTCCTGTTGATCACCTTTAGCTTTAGTTGCTTTTGTTTGGCCCGCTGCGCGAAGCGTTTAGTACGTAGTTTTACTTAACTTTTGTCTAGCCCGCCGCGAGCGGCTTTTAAATATTTTGAATCATTTTGCTTTGCCCGCCGACGAGCGGTTGATTTTAACTTGTAACTTCGATTGGAAATCTCGGTTTAATGAATGTCCACGGTTCCTTCGCTTAAATTGTCGGCCATTCTACGACCTTCAATATTCGCAAGTTGTTACTTCGCCTTTTTAAAGTTCACGAGTTTGCGTAGGACGCCACTCGCGGCGGCTCGTTCTAGGCCACGCGATGGCGACTTTGCAAGTTTATGGGCGCTACTCTGGCGGCTCGCTTTTTACCATTAGATGGCACTTTATAATTTATGGGCCGCTACTCGGGAGCGCTCGCATTTTACCATTCGACGGCACTTAATAATTTATGGGCCGCTACCGGAGCGGCTCGCATTTTACCATTCGATGGCATTAATAATTTATGGGCGTACTCGGAGCGGCTCGCATTTTACCATTCGATGGCATTAAATAATTTATGGGCGCTACTCGAGCGGCTCGCATTTTCACCATTCGATGGCACTTGATAATTTATGGGCCGCTACTCGGAGCGCTCGCATTTTACCATTCGATGGCACTTTATAATTTCGGCCGCTACTCGGAGCGGCTCGCGCGTTACCATTCGATGGCATTAGTCAACTTCGGTGACATCTCGGTCGCTCTATTGCTACTTGCATGATGAGCGGCCAGGTCATACAATCGTCGCATGAGATAAACAACAAGTTTTTAAAAGGTCGGGCCTCTGTAAAAAACCCCTGTGGGGAAAAAGAGCGCCCGTCTGCTTTTCATTAATTTCTGAATTGTTTGAAACATGTTTGGCATCTATACATAGTATTTCCTCAGCTTTTCTGCGTTCCATGTCCTAGGGATGATCGCTCCATTTATAGTCTCTAACTCATAAGCTCCTTGCACTGCCTTGTTGATTATGCGATAAGGTCCTTCCCAATTTGGTGCGAGCTTCCCTTGCCGAGCGTTCTTGTTTCCCACGCCCGCCCGTCTGAGAACGAGCTGACCAATTGAAAATTCCCTTTTCTGCACGCGAGAATTATATCTTGCAGCGACCTTCGCGCTTGACTAGCCGCTCTTTGAGGAAGCTTTGGTTCGTAGCTCGCCTACTAGATCGAGCTCTTCTCTCGTGGCTCGCCATTTTCTTCCGCGGTGGTGGGTTGGTCGCCTCTCAATTCAATCCGCCATCTCGATTGGAATTACGGCGTCCATACCATAGACTAACTCGAAGGCGACTCACCCGCGTTGAATGCGGGTCGTTTGTGACGCCCAAAGGACCGATCGCAACTCTTCTACCCAATTACCTTTGGCCTCGCCCAATCTTCTCTTCATCCTCGCAGATGACCCATTGGCGCCGCACTTGGCCGTTGGTCTGTGGATGCTCGACCGAGGTAAAAGCGCCGCTTTATACCCAAATCGCCAAAGATCTCTCCGAATTTCGCCCGCAAACTGCGTCCGTTATTCGTTATCAATTGTTGGGGAGCGCTAAACGGGCTAAAACATTGCGATCAAAAACTTGGTCACTTTGGCCGTGGATGGTCGCTAATGGCTCGGGCCTCTATCCATTTGGTGAAGTAATCAATCGCTACAATCGAAATTTAAATTGGCACGGGCGGCGGGAACGCGGCGAGGAGATCCATCCCCACCAGCGAACGGCCAAGGGACGCTTAGGCTCATGAGCTTTCGGAAGCAGGGGCGATGTGGACGTCTGCGTGAATTTGACACTTGTTGCACTTTTGAACCAAGTTTTGGCGCCCTCCTCCATGGTTGGCCAATAGAAACCCGCTTAACGCCCGCTTTGCTACGAGCGACCTCCCCGTGACCGGCACATAAACCTTCGTGGATATCTCTTAAAACATGGTCCGCCGTGACGTTAAGCACCTCAACGGTGGGGATGAGAAACCTCTTCTATAAAGCTTCCTTGAACGACGGAATACTTTGTTGCCATTGCGCCTTAAAAGTTTTGCCTCCTTTTGATCGCCGGCTCGCACCGCTCAAGATATATTGTAATATGGGAGTGATCCAATCTTTTGTGGTCAATGCATAGACATGAAGCGAGTTTGTCGATCTTGGTCGCCACGGACGGTCGTGTAAGGGTTTCTTGTATCAAGCTTCGGTGGTTCCGGGCACTTTGGTGCTAGCGACCGAGAGAATGTCCGCTCGGACGTTTTTCGTTCTTGGGACGCGTGCTTCACCTCGCCGGTCGAATTTATCGAGCAACTCCCTTACCTTAGCCGGTAGTGCTTCAATGTTTCATCTTTGGTATCATATAACTCTTTGATCCGAGAAACGACCAAGAGAGAGTCGAGTGCAATTCCACTTGTTCGACGTTGAATTCTTTGGCGAGCAATAACCTCGCTTATGCAAGCCTCATACTCTGCTGATTATTTGAAGTGTGGAAAGCGAAAGTAAGTGACAACTTCTACGACCAAACCCGCAGGATTTTCCAAAATTAGTCCGCCCCACTTCCTTTGGAGTTTGATTTGAGCCATCGGCGTGTAACGTCGGTGGTGATTGGGCGGCCGCCACTGACTCGGGTCATCTCAACTATGAAATCGGCCAAAATCGCGCCTTTAGCTGCCGACCTTGGCTCAAACTTTATTCCAAACTCACTTAGTTCGACGCCCATTTAATCATGCGCCCGCCAAGTCCGGCCTCGTGGAGAATCTGCCGTATTGGTTGATCGGTTCTCACCACAACTTGACGCGCGCAACAAAATACGGCCTTAACTCGCGCGGCTACGATGGCGCGGCGCCAACTTTTCGATCCTCGATAACGGATTCGGTCCTGTAGGACTTTGCTAATGAAGTATATGGGACTTTGTTTTGTGTCGCTTTCTTTGACCAGACGGCACTTAAGACTTCCTCCGTAATTGCTAAATATAGATACGTTGTATCCCCAGGAGCGGCTTGGTCATGACGGGCGGATTGGTCGTACGCTTTTAGATCGCCCAACGCCCGCCTGCACCGACTCAGTCCATTCAAAATCGTCCTTTTTGAAGCTTGAACAAAGGGAGCGACTTGCATGCGCATGGGGTATGAATCGGAGAGGCGGCGACCATGCCGTTCAATTGTTGGATTTCCTTCTTAGTGGTTGGCGGTCTCATTTCAGTGACCGCCCTACACTTGTCGGGGTTTGCTTCGATTTCTCTCCGTTAAATGGAAACCTAAGAATTTCCTGCACCGCACCCAAACGTGCACTTCTCGTGGTTCACCTAAGAGAATTCTTCCTTGCCTCCTCAAAAACTTCGTTAAGGTCATTAACGTGCTCATCATCCGATTTGCTCTTTATGATCATGTCATCGAGATACACCTCGCCACCCTACGATCCGCTTTTCAAATATCTTGCTCATCATACGTATGTATATCAAATGGCGTTCTTTAATCAAAAGGCATCACTTTGTAGCAAAAATTACTCGGGTCGGCCATGAAAGCGATCTTGTGGACGATCCGCGGGTGCATAGCGATTTGGTTGTAGCACGAGTATGCGTCCAAGAAGGAAAGCAACTTGTAACCCGGCGCCGTCGACCAACTTGTCAATCACCGAGTACTGTGAAAGCGTCCTTAGGGCACGCCCTATTTAGGTCGGTGTAATCAACGCACATTCGCCATTTCCGTTCTTCTTTTTTACTAGCACGACGTTCAAAGCCAAGTTGTGTACTTAATCTCCTCAACGAAATTTGCTTTAACCAAGTCGTTCCATTGCTGGGCTGCGCGGCGCCTTTCTTCATTCTCCGACTCTTCTTTGCCGGCGGCGACGCTTTTCATGCTGCATCAACCGATAGTTGATGACAAGCGACCTCCATAGGAACTCGGGCATATCTCGATGCTTGCGTTTAACAAATCGGCATATTTTTACGAGACAAGTGATTAATCCTCGCTTGACACATTGCGGAAGGTCGCCTAATCTTTACTGATTTTGGTCGGGTCATCGCCCAACCGAACGCCGAGAAATTGCCCATGGGGTTCCGGTCGTTTGAGTTTCTTCTTTAGCTCACGGGCTAAATCATCATCTCCTCTTCCGAGTCGCTATCCGAGTTATAGCGGGCATCCCGATCGGCCTAGGTTTACTTGGTGTCCTTCCCCGCAGAATTGTGAGCGTGCGGTCCAAAGTCCCTGAGTGTCACATATGTCACGATAAATGTAGTGACTCTTCTTGGCGCTTCCATATCCGCCGCTAAGGTAGCGACACGGCCATTTTTATCGTAAAACTTCATCTTTAAGTGGATCGTTGACACGATCGCTCAAGTTTCCCCAAAGTCGGCCGGCCGATAATGCAATGATAGCATGACTTGATTGGCAATACTAAGAACGTCGTCTCCGACCGCCCCGTAAGATGTACTCCCATTGGCATCGTCGTAGAAAGTGACCAACGAGCTCCAAGGTACCCGGGTAAGTAGTGATTGCTCCGTTAAAACCGATCGAGGGGTTGGGTCGTTTCGAGGATGATTTCGCTACGATCGATACTCAATTTGTCCACCAATTCTTGAACATGATATCTGCTGAGCTTCCACGATCGACGGTATTCTCGACTTCGGAGTTTCCATGACCGCAGATATGACGGAGGAACATAATCGTTAACCCGCCCATCGAGCAAATCCTCGTCACCAAACGAAATCGATGCCTGTTAGAGATTGGTCGTCTTGAAGAAGACCCGACCATTAGAATTTCGTTCCACTTTCTCTTGGTCGCTTCTTTGAATCCAAGCGATCTAAAGGGTTCCTCCGTGGATGACCATTACGACCGCGACCTCACGGGATGCTGCGCCGTCCTCCTCCGAAGTTTCTTTTCACGCGACCTCGGTGCTTGAGTGTTTACTTTTTCTTTTGAACGACCATCTCGGCCCTCAGTTTTTTCTTCCGATCGGTCGTTTCCTTCCTCCCTGACATACTTGGTCAACTTTCCCTTCTGAATGAGGTTTTCTATGTCATCTTTTAGGGCCATACATTCGTTAGTATCGTGGCCCTTGCTCTTATGGTACCTGCAATACTTCTTCGTGGCCGCCGCCTTTCTTAAGAACGAGTGGGTCGGGACGCTTTACATCGGCAAACTCGTTATTCTGGCAGTCCATATATATTTGTGCGATGGGCGTATTCAGCCTGGTGCGGTGCTCGAACTTTTTCTGACGAAAATCCGACCGACCTTCCTTGCGCCCTTCAGGCTCTTTTGCCGACCTACCATGCTCTTCCTTGGGTCGCACACGGGCGCCCTGCCTAGCCTATGAGCGTCTCCTCGTAGCCCATGTGGTCGTTGGCCCTTCTCAAAAATACCCCAAGATCCATGTAGCGGTTGAGGATGAACTCCTCGCAAATCGTGATCCGCTCGTATTCCCGCTGAGATATTTCGGTTTGTCTTTGTCGGTCAAGTCGCGGATAGTCTACGCCTGCGTGTTGAAGCGATCAATATAATGCCTTAGTGATTCGTTCTCCCACGAGCAGCCGTGTCAAGGTGTTCCTCATATTTGTATCGACAACGGTTGGGCGTGTAATTGTGCAAAAGGTTGCGACCAAGCCTTCCCAAGAGGTGATGGTGTTGGGCCGCAATGATTCCCACCATTCGAGCGCTCTCCCATCGAGCGACTGGGGAAAAAGTCTGCACTTCATCGTCGGGCTTAACTCTCTATAGCTGCAGTAATTGTTGAAATAACGGACGTGCTTATCTGGATCGCCGCGACCGTCGAACTTATTCATGTTGGGCGGCTTTCTCAAATCTCTGGGAATGCGGTAACGTCTGATTTCTCTTGAGAACGGCCCATGCCCGGTCGCCAACTCTCCCGATCCATAAGGTTGTAATGCATGTAGCTCATTGACGGGTACTCCGTAGCCGCCCGTCATGTGGCCGTACAAGGGAGGGGGCTGGAACGATTGCCCTCTCTCTCGCTCGAGCACATCTCTTTTCGACCGGTGGGATGTGTCCCTGCCTTTGTAGTTGTCCAACTCACCATACGAATCCCACGAGCTCGACTCGACTTGCGTGAACCGGACGACTTACCAAGAATACCTAGTGGGCGAAGCGGTCCGATTCCGGATTGTAACTTGAGTCTTCATAATCTTGGCTGTGTGACACGGAGCGGCTGCGACGCCCTGCGAGTGGGAGACCTTCTAGTCCCGACCTGCTGGCCCGGTGATCGGTGTCTTTGGGCCGGCCGGAAAGGTCTCGGTCATTAGTCTCGAGGGAGTAGCATGCTAACACTTTGGAAGGACGATTTGTATGCGGAGGGTCCTCACCATTCGTGACGCGGCGAGGAGGATGGATCCCCTTTCGTAGTGAGAAAGAAGTGCTTCCCGGTCGCCAATAATCGATTTTTGTTTTGCGAGAATCTGCAGGAAAGCTCCGAGTCACATGCTCGGGCACGGAGGCATCTATTCTGCATCGACCGGCTCGGTCGGCGATCGGCTGATGGCGGCAAAGATATCCGCTCCAAGATTGGCCTCGGCGCCCACGCGGAGGTTCTTGACGCAGCGTTGTCCCCGCGATTCGTGAATGGTCAAGTGGGGCGCCTCGGGGGTTTCTTGAGGATTGCATTCCGTCCGGAAGGTTCGGCTCGATGAGGCTCGCGTGGCGTGCCTCTTTTTGTTACATGGTGGAAGTGTTGATTGCTCCCCTTTGTGGTCGCCAATGATCCGTCTCGATCTCCAGGTATGATTCTCGATGTAGTCTTGTAGCTCTGGTCATTTGAACGTCTTGGTGTCAAAGTCTAGGTCGCACACAGGTGGTACCTGCGAGTACACTCCGACGCCAAGTCGTGAATCAATAGTGAATAGTGAATAGTAATAAATGACGTACCTAACTCCTTGAGATTCGTGCCATATTTATAGTAGTAGTTATTGGGCCAGGTTGGACTGCATTGGGCCTTGAGCCCACTCTAGAACACTTTTCAAGTTTATTCTTTTCTTTTAAGCATATTAAGTTTGTTGATGATCCAAAACCTATTCTCTAATTCAAAAAAAAATTCACATTAAGCAACAGTGTCATCTATAATGTGTAGATTTTTCTTTTTGTGCACAACTATAATCTAGCTTTGCAATACCGATACTTGCCCCGTAAATTCAGCATTGTGAACTCACACGTTGGACTTCCATCGACCAACACCGATACTTGCCCCGTAAAACCATTAACTTTGCAATACATAATTTTTTTAACATTTTTTCAGAACTCTTTATAACTACGTCGTGTGCATCGCACAGGTGTACGTCCTAGTTAATTTGAATTATAATGGAGTATGTTTTTTATATACTAATTGAATTATTGTAAAATGGAGTATGTTATTGGAGAATTAATTTGTTGTGAGAACATGTGTTTTCTTATTGGAAATCATTTGGACAATATATTTTAAGAATTTTTTTCTGTCAAGTTAATCTTTGTAAAACCATATTAGCAATTTGATTAAAGTAAAAGTTTTAATAAATTCCAATTTATAAATTTAAAAATCAATGAAGTCTTTTACTAATAAAAAATATTGGGATTTTAAAATTTGTTAAAGAATTGGGTAGTGATCGACTGACCCTCTTCAGGAATCAAACACCAAATGTTTCGGTGACTTGTAATTGACCATTCACTCTACTATTTAGTATAGCTTGAGCCTACTCTTATTCTAAAAACTACCTGCAACAAAGATTGTATTAGGCTGAAAAAATACGGTCAAATTTTTTGAATTAAGTTATGTTGTACAGGAACTCAACTTATCATCACAGAACCAGTTATATAAAAGGTGAAGCCAAGACAACAAAAAATGATGTTGGTCCAGCAAATGTGAAATTTTTTCCTCTATTTTCCCCACTTTTGCTATGAGATACAAATATAGTCCCTTAGTTAAAAAATATCTACTTTATGATTTTATCTATAAATATAGTCCCTTATTGCACGGGTTTCATACTTTAAAAATGCCAAAAAAAAAAATTTTAATCTCATTTTTGATTTTATAGTCTAAGATAGACACTTAAACATAAGTTTTAAAAATATATTCTGATTTAACTTATTAAAAGTAACAAATATTTTAAAAGGATCAGTGTTTCCTTGATGGTATTGTTAAAATTAAACGTTTTTTTTACGGTCGCAACCTGCAAAGTTGAATAATATTTAACATTACATTAAGTATAATATATTTAGTAAGAATTACAACATAGCATAGCAGCTCAGTTGGTTAAACACACTTCTTCAAGCAGCAAGGTGGGGGGTTCGAACCTCACTGCTATCATTGTTGGTAAGTTTGCGCCAATTTATATGTGTAACTACCATATGTGTAATTACCATATTGTCCACCTGATGAGATGAGGTGAATGCCATGTAATAATTTAGAAATGCGCATGACATTTTCTGATTGGTCCTATATGGACGCCCACGTGGACAACTCATGATTGAGTATAGTTATGATTATTAATAGTTAGGTTGGATGATGTGGTTCTTTTTAATTACATGGACCAATAGAAATGTACCATAAGAAAAGCATAATAAATACTTTCCCTTGAGTTTCTCTTGTGATGACACATTGGATTAGTGAGCTTTGAGAAGCCTAGAAAAATGTATTATTGTAGATAGATAGATTGCATATAGAGCTGGTAAAACGGGATACCCGGCCCGTATCGGGCCGACCCGCATTAGACTCGGACTTTTGAGGGTGGGGCTAAAATGCCCGGGTTAAAATGGCTTGTTTTTTTGGACCCCCACCCTTTCCCCTTATACCCCCACCCACAATCAAAACCCCAAAATGCCCTTTGTAATCTTTTTTTTTTTAAAAGGCTTATCGTATATATGTCATTTGGGACATATATACGATGCGTAGTTTTACCACATCATATATATGCCCTTAAGAGGTATATACGATGTGGTAAAACTACGCATCGTATATATGTCTCAAATGACATATATACGATGAGTTTGAAATTTGTATTTTTTTTTTGCAGTAAAAAAAAAATTTAACGGTCATGATTTCACTTTCAAAGTTGATCAACGGTGTGGATTGCACGACAAAATCAACGGTTGATAATTAATCTTTTACCTCAACTATAAATACTCACTCCCACCATCACTATTTTCACCCCAAAAATTCAACTTCCTCCTTCTCTCACACAACACAAGTGAAGATGATGCAGGCTTCGCTAATGTCATACTACGAGCCTTCTTCCCTCACTCATTCTAATATGGGGTTTGCTGATCATCAGGGCATCATCTTGCAAGATGATGGTATAGGTTTCGATGGGAGAGATGTTGTATTGTGTAGGTTAAAACACTGCATATCATTTTGTCGCTCTTAAGCGAAACATCGCGGATGGTTCAACCCAGAGCGGCGAGCATGAGATAATTCGTATCGTTTATCGCAAACCGGAATGGACTGATGGAGGTCTTTATTGGTCTGCCGTGGATGTCAACATCGAGGATGACCTCCGACAGATGATGTTCAATCATATTATGTTTAAATGGAAGAGTTACATTCATATGTACGTCGAAACGGAAGGAATGACCGCCGAGATCCTTGCGTCGATTAATCGCACTATTTCGGTAGTTTCTATTGTATTTTCTTTTTATCTCTGCCTATTTTTATTATAGTTGTTTATGTTTTATCGCTTGTGTAACTTTGTTTTATCGAATTAATGAAATCAAAAATTTTGAAAACTCGTAAAATATAACACCTAAAAAAAGTAATAATAAAGTGCCAACATCAAAGTAATATGAGTACAAATACATCAAAAACAAATAAAAATCCCTAACGCCGTCGCCTCGTCCTCGTCCCGATCGTGCCTAAGCTCCCCGGAAATGTCATTCGGTCTTTGCCGCCATCCCCACCACCTATGGAGTGTCCGATATGTATGCGCGCCATGCGTGATCTCGCCATCACGAATCCCTCCCTAAAAGCGATCCACAACCTCCTCACCCACTCGGCAGATCGTCGATCGTAGCTACGGGAGGGTGTCCAGCCTCGCCCATCGGTGATGGTGGAGCCGGTAATAGTGCGGGGATAGAAGCACGCACGCATACCACTCTAAGTACCACGTGCGGTGTGATCCGCCACGTAGAAACCCGATTAGTGCGCAGGATGTCATCCACGAGATGCCATGAAGTGGGTGATCCGAAAGACGCGCGATCGGTATGACTCGGACGACCTCGGAGAGGTCACGCGGGATGATCCGAAGCGCACCCAAACCGTCGCGAGCACCTATCGGGCATGTAGGGAACTCGAAGTCGCCCAACCCGATGAAGCCTCCGTAGAGGAGATCTGCTCAAAGGGTCTACCTTTCCTGTCCTCCTTAAATGGTCGCCAACAGACATCCTCTCGCCTCAGCTCATCAATCATCCTCCGTAGTGGCTCACCAGGTGGTGAGTCGACTTCTTCTTCCTGAAGCGCCCAGCCAGTGGCTCCGCACCCTGGATATGACCGGGCAACCTCTCCGCCATCCGAGGGAAATACCACATAATCCAAGTCTGAAATGCAAAAATAAACAACATATTTAATTCAAAAAAATTTACCCAAAGTCAGTGTGATTTAACAAAAAAAAAATGAAGTTAAAATGTGTACCTGAAATAGGCTGGCATACCCTCCACACCGCTGTGTGACCCTCAAAGACGCAGTGTTCAAGGACTCATACATGGCAGCTAGTGCACCTGCACCCTATGCATAGCCTCCAAGAACCTCTAGACTCAGATCATGCAGGTAGATCAGTGTTAATAATTTGGCAAGTGTACCAAATCGTGCAAGTAATAAACCTAAGTAGAAGCAGGGATATCGATCCTCAAGGATCGAGCTAATTTACTAATTACGTTAACAATTACTAATTGAACCAATTTGAAAAGGGTTGTTTGAAAAGGTTGAGCTATGAAGCTCGAATTAAAGCAATAAATTATTTTTGGAGTTTTTAAATAAAGTTAAACTAGAAAACGTGGACGAACTACGGTAAGAATGAATGCTAGGGATGAACGTCTTTTGCTTTCGCACTATGTAACTGGTTTAACATCAAGGATATCTCTCTCTATATTTTGCTACCGAATTCGTTATAATAACTAAGTCCTAATTCCTTAGGTAACTAGTCCTTTATAGATTATTAAAACCCCCTAATTCCTTAGGTAATCCTAATTACCTACAAGCCTTAAACGCTAGAGTCCGCACGTACAACAATTCGGAGAATATCCCTAAGCTACGAATTGCAGGAATTGAAATTCTACGATTCAAATATAAGAACTTCCATTAAAATATCGAATAAAGATAATCTCACAATTTCCCAATTGTAAATCAGTTCAAACTAAATTCCAATTCACAGAATATGAGAGAGAAACAATAAAACACAGTTAATACCAGCTACCTAGTGCTCTATCAAATTCAATTCATCCCTAACAGGAGGGTTTAGTTACACATGAGGAAAGATAAGAAGAAAAGAGAATTACAAGATAATATTGATGAAGATGATGACATTAGAGGGCTCAAATCTTGTTCCCAAGGCTTGATCCTTCAATGGCGGCGCAGTGCAACTCGCTTCCTCTCGTGTGCTAGGGCTCCCAATTGATCCAAAACGCCCCTCGGTTAACACGCAGCCTTACGTATTTGAAGAACGTGACTTGCGCGCCATCTTGCGCGGCAGCGCAAACTTACGCGCAAGATGGCCAAGGCTTGATCAAGACTGCGCGCCATCTCATGCAAGGCCTCCAAGGCGGCGTAACCTCGCGGCGCACACTTCACCTGAATGACGAAACTTTTGAGAGTTAGAGCGACCTATCCGCGCGCTTCTTGCGCGCCTCTCTTCTCGCAGCGCCCGGTGTGTGCGCCTCCGTGGGGATCTTCCAAAACCTTGTCTTTGTTGAATCCACTCGTATGCATGCTTTGTCTTTTCGATCCACCTCGTCCCCGGGCAACACAAAATCACACAAACCCAAAGATAAACAACTGCGTAACAAGCAATTCACAACAAACACGATTTGTTCACAAAAACACACCAATTAAGCACATCCATCATCAATATTGTGTAAAAACTCTTTAAAAACCGATGAAGATCATCATGTGATGAGGGTTCATCACTGACCCCCAACTTGAACTTTTGCTTGTCCTCAAGCAAAGCTCGACTCGACTCACAACCTGAAACAACTCAAAGTCAACAAGCAATCATATAAGAATTCAACTTTTCACTCAAACACATAGGAGCGGGTTGAACGACAACTTTCGATTGGCTCTCAAAAGCAACTCCCCGTGATAATGTCAACGGTACAACTATGCTCAAAAGTGAGTGTGTGACATTTAACTCAGTGAGAACTTAGCTATTTTCAAAATGACATTAACTAGGACTAGAGGGCTTTCTTTCCGAGCCCGCCAAAGATTGGTTCAAGATAAAGGGTAGGCTCACACTTCCACATAAGACCGAGGGACTTCGTAATCGACAAAGGGTCTTAGATAGGCATTTGGATCAAATCGGTGCATACTCTATTTCAACACACACACGCACCATTTACGCCAAACTTTGTACTGCACCCATTTAGAACTTTAACATTTAGATTCACTTATCATTGCATTGGGAACTTTAACCTTTAGAACACACTTGTGGATTTTTCCACTTATTCACAACACTTTAACACTTTAACGCACCACGGCATACACTACTGTTGCGGGTAGATTCGCAGATGTTGCACTCACGCACACCAACACACACACACACACGGCATACACTACAACGTTACGGGTAGGCGTTGCGATCTCGCACTCACGCACTTCGACACACACGCGCATACATTACGGTGTTACGGGTAGGCGCGCGCGATCTTCGCACACACACTTTAACACACACGATGCACCGATCATCCTACAATCCTCATGCCCAGCCTTAGTACCGCCGAAGTACCCCCAACTTAGCTTCTACAGCTACCCTAAATCTTTAGTACAAATCTGGCGAGACGCATGGTCCACCAACACTAGCCAAGCTAAGACATCCCTAGGTTCACTAGGTTCGATTGAGATAATGCTAGAGGTGTAGAAACAAGTATGTACTAAGTCAACTACCACCGGAACTAATCTCACAATTCCTCACCAATTCATCACTAAGTTTTGCTCAACCGCTCCCAGTTTTTTTTTTTTTTTTTTTTTTACATAAAATCATTACATGATTGCTTTATTGAACTTTGAAGACACAAAACAAGACACAACTAACATTAAAACCGTAGGTCCTCCCCCACTTGAACACAGCAGTGTCCTCACTGCAAAAATAATGGGGAAGGCCTACGTACAGACACCAAAGCAATAACAAAAATAAAGACAAGACAAAAAAATAAATTAGAAGAGATAGAACACTACCTCACATGGGTTGCCTCCCATGAAGCGCTTGTTTATCGTCCTAAGCTTGACGATGCAACTCCACTCTCTCAAGGTGGAATGTATGACACAAAGAACACATCATCCTTCTTCTTCCGTTTATTAGGCAGAACTTCATGAACTTGAGGTACAATTGTGTATGCTTCCATGCCTCTCAAGGTGAATGGTGTTGCACTGAGGCATAGAAGGAGTCTAAATATTTATCAACCTCTTCGCTCCCATCTTCCTTGCTTCTCAGTCGATGAGTGGAGAAAATGATTTGTTGGGAGATTTCTTGTTGGATTTCCACACCATCCCAAAACTGAGAATTTTTGGCTTCCCTCCAAACAAGAGGATCTTGCAGTTCAACTCTTTGTCCTTTCTTATCTTCCTTTTTCTCCCATGATTCTTCTATTGTTAAGCCTTCCTCTTCTTGTTTTGAAACCGAGGTAAAATCGGAAGGCTCACAATTTCCATTGAGATGACTCCCTTCATTGAATTCATCATGCCCGATGTGTGGTTGATTACTTTGATTCAAAGTGGTTGTTCTACTAGTAACCAATCTTGGCCAACCGGGGATACCATGTGTCAATGACTACCAAATCTTCCTCCTCGGGAACTTTAGGTTGAGCCAACCAAGGATAGGATTCATCAATGACTACCACATCGGCTCCTCAAGAATTTTAGGTTGAGCAACCACGGATAGTACCCAAAGAATGAGTATCATTGGTTCACAAGAGCAATCCACCTCATCCTCCCCACAAAGATCACAATAGGACAATGTCTCACAATTACCATTTAGATGCGGTCCTCCACAACAACGAAGTGGGTGAAGTGTGTACTCCATGACTTACAAAGTATCACACGGCTCTTACACAATCAAGGAGTAAAGTAGTAAAAGATAAAAGAAATATGTAAAGAAAACAAAACAATAAACTAAATAAAAACAACTAAGTATGTGCGGGTTCGAATTAGCGTACGCGCCTTGAAATTAGTGAATGTAACCGATCCCCAGAACGGCGCGCCAAAAACTTGTTAATAATTTGGCAAGTGTACCAAATCGTGCAAGTAATAAAACCAGTAAGCAGGGATATCGCCCTCAAGGATCGAGCTAATTTACTAATTACGTTAACAATTACTAATTGAACCAATTTGAAAAGGGTTGTTTGAAAAGGTTGAGCTATGAAGCTCGAATTAAAGCAATAAATTATTTTTGGAGTTTTTAAATAAAGTTAAACTAGAAAACGTGGACGAACTACGGTAAGAATGAATGCTGTAGGGATGAACGTCTTTTGCTTTTCGCACTATGTAACTGGTTTAACATCAAGGATATCTCTCTCTATATTTTGCTACCGAATTCGTTATAATAACTAAGTCCTAATTCCTTAGGTAACTAGTCCTTTATAGATTATTAAAACCCCCTAATTCCTTAGGTAATCCTAATTACCTACAAGCCTTAAACGCTAGAGTCCGCACGCACAACAATTCGGAGAATATCCCTAAGCTACTAAGTGCGGGAATTGAAATTCTACGATTCAAATATAAGAACTTCCATTAAAATATCGAATAAAGATAATCTCACAATTTCCCAATTGTAAATCAGTTCAAACTAAATTCCAATTCACAGAATATGAGAGAGAAACAATAAAACACAGTTAATACCAGCTACCTAGTGCTCTATCAAATTCAATTCATCCACTAACAGGAGGGTTTAGTTACACATGAGGAAAGATAAGAAGAAAAGAGAATTACAAGATAATATTGATGAAGATGATGACATTAGAGAGGCTCAAATCTTGTTCCCCGAGGCTTGATCCTTCAATGGCGGCTAACAACTGCAACTCGCTTCTCTCGTGTGCTAGGGCTCCCAATTGATCCAAAACGTCCCTGGTTAACACGCGACCTTACGTATTTGAAGAACGTGACTTGCGCGCCATCTTCATGCTGGCGCGCAAACTTTACGCGCCAAGATGGCCAAGGCTTGATCAAGATCGCGCCATCTTGATGCGCTGGCAAGGCCCCTGCGCGTAACCTCGCGTGCGCACACTTCACACGTAGGACGTAAACTTTTGAGAGTTAGAAGCGACCTATCCGCGCGCGCTTCTTGGCGCCTCTCTTCTCAACGGCGCCGGTGTGTGCGCCTCGGTGGGGATCTTCCAAAACCTTGTGCCGTTGAATCCACTCGACCCGCAGTTGCTTTGTCTTTTCGATCCACCTCGCCCCCGGGCAACACAAAATCACACAAACCCAAAGATAAACAACACAGAACAAGCAATTCACAACAAACACGATTTGTTCACAAAAACACACCAATTAAGCACATCCATCATCAATATTGTGTAAAAACTTTAAAAACCGATGAAGATCATCATGTGATGAGGTTCATCAATCGCCCACTTAGCCTTCGCCTTATCTCCGATCTTCGTAGTGAAGATATCTGTAGGTCGGCCGGGCGTATAAGCCCTCACAACAACCGTAATGTCACCCCCTCCTCCAAATTACGCTCATAAACTCCTGCTCCACCATTTGAAGTCAGACACGGACTTCACGGGTGTTGTTAGCGGCCTCAACCCGTGACACACCCGGATATGTCTCGCCAGCCGTGTGGCATACTCCGAGCTCACAGTGATGGTGGGAGGTGTGGCATAGTTCCCACGGATGGGAAGGTGCAGTGTGAGAGGAGATGTCATCGAGTGATCGTCATTTCACCAAATGGCAAGTGAAATGACGAAGTATCTCGAGTGCCATCTCTCAATAAAAGCCGACAAAGACAACTCATGGTCTCATCGTGGCGTGGCGATGCGGAGAAGTGGGGCCATTTGGAGTCCCAGCCACCGTGGTGCGTTGAACTAGGGCGGGGTAATGTAGATGGAGTCTAGTATGGACTTTGTTGCCATGAGCCCATACTTTGACAACCCCCAGATACTCCTGAATTAAAAATAAATAAATGATGTAAGCAAAAAGTGCAGACTATGTGAGTTAAATAAATTATTTAAGCAAAAAATGCAAAACTTATCGGGTTAGTGAGTATAGAACTGCAGACATGATCTACCAGGTCAGTGAAGAGAGAGTCATGAGGCTGAGGCCTGAACCTCCTCCTGATGCCCCTGATCCTGCTGGGGCTGCTCCTCCTGATACTCAGACATAGACTGGTCTGAGTAATAAGTATCAGCCGGGGGCTGCTCCTGCTGATACTCGGCAGACGGGGGATGGTAATGAAGAGGTTGTGGCTGGTACTGAGGAGCAGCCTGGTGATAGTACTGAGGAGCCTGCTGATGGTACTCAGGAGCCTGGTGATGGTACTCAGGAGGCGGCCTACCCCGATACCAATCCTCGTGCTGACTCTGCTGTAAGAAATCCCCGTGATAGAAATCTCCAGCATCCTGATACTGAGCTGCGTGATGATGGTGCTCAGCTGGCTGCACATCATACCGAGGTGGCTGGGGCTGCTGATACTCAGCTGGGTCAGCCTGTCTCTGTCTCCTAGCTGAAGCATGCAGCTGATTATGCCTCCTCGTCCTCGTGCTCGGAGCAGCCGAAGATGACTACCCTCTCTCTCCGATAGGAGATACCTCCTGTCTCCCTCTATGCCTACCGGACACTGCAAGCAAAGGAAAAAAATTAGAAAAAATAAATAAAAATTGCTCATCGTATATAGGGTATGCTGGGCGTATATACGATGCTTACTCTTTAACTCATCGTATATAGGGTCTGCTGGGTGTATATGCGAGTGGATGAATTCTGGCTAATCGTATATACGCCTGGAAAGGGGTATATACGTGTTTGCTGGTGTTTTTAGAAAACAATCACTAGTTTTCAATATTGAGATTGTGAGATCAAACTAGGAAATCTCTTTGACAATTGCCTTTAAGTTTTGTGTTTTTTGACGTATGTAAGAACAGTGAATGGTAGAAAGAAATAACTTGAAAGCAAAGTAAAAGCAGTAAATGCAACAAACATAGAAAGAAAGTAAAAATTGCATTAAGATGAAAGAAATGATGGTTCACCAACACGTACAATGTGTCTGTTTCACTCGTATTTCGCTTTGGCTTGGAAGTTGAGTTTCTCAGAGTTCTTGTAAAATGTGGTGACCACGGTTTCCTATTACAAAGGAGTATTTATACTATTGGATACAATCGTGGGAAAAAACGATAACTACCTCCTAAAAATAAGGGAAGTAACCGCCCACTAACTGTTGCTCTTTGCATTTCGACTAACTCATTGTCAACCGTTTGACGAAGTGTTGAACCCATCTTTGTCGAAGCGTTGGGTCTTCCTTTGTCGAAGGTTTCTTGCCTTGCTTGCTTTATATTTTGAGAGCTAAGATTGTCGAAGCTCACTTGCATCTCCTGCGCTTGTATTTCTGTCGAATTGATGGTGCATTGACTTGAATATTGACCTGTGGTCCCCAAACATTATTAAATGTTAAGTCAACCCTATTTAAAGCTTCATTTAATGCACTGTCGAAATTTTGAGGTAACAGATTGCCCCCCAAAAAATGCTTTTTCGACGGAATAAGGAATAGAAGTAAGAAAAGGCATTTTTTGAATACTGTGCAGTGGTCACTTCTACCGCCTTTTGCACTTCAACAGTGGTCGAAAAGATAGTTATCATGACTTGCACAGATAAAGTAAACCGTTTCATTGGCACACGTAGTATAGTTGGCGGGCCATCACGTCTCTCAAAGGTCATAAACGTGTGGGTAGTGGTAAACGTGCCAATAACTGTTGCTTCCAAACATATATAAACGGCTAACCCTTTCATATTCCTTTTTACTCGTTTGAAACCCTGCGAACTGTCTCTTTGCATTCCTCATCTCTGCACTTTGTAAAAATCTCAGATTCATCAAAGTTTCAAACTTTCGCTCTTTTTCTTCAATCGAAACCCAGATTCCAACTTGCATTCACTTTTCCTCACCTATGGCTTCATCATCTGCTGCAGTGATGCAACCTGAAAGTTCAAAGAGGAATGACGAGCCTAAGAAAATCCAAACCCTCGATGGCTTCGTTGATGAACCTGACATCAATGATGATCGAACAATCCAATGGCAAGCCCAGGTACTGATTCCCTCTACTGAGATTTATACTCATGCGTATTTAGGTCCTCTACCTAATATCTTGCTAGAAAATAATGAGGTTTCTGAAATCTTCCCCAGCCACGTTCGCCTTCAACCCAAAATCTTTGCCAAAACCCCTTTCCATTTAGAGTTTCTGAATAACCCTTCTAGGGTCTTTAGGTCTGCTCCTAGGCTTGACCAACAAATTTATCTGGATTGGCTTGACAAAGTAGAAGCTAAGAAAGCCAAAATCTGGAAACAACAAGGTATCTTCGACCTTATCCAACTGTCTAGGTATGGGCCCAAATATGATAGCACCTTAATTTTGGCTGCTATGCAATTCTGGGATTGCGCTACCCATAGCCTCCATTTGAAATGTGGCATGCTTTCTCCTACTTTGCTAGATGTTGCTGCCATCACCGGTTTGAAACCCTTAGGGGAGACCTTTGATCCCACACGTCCTGAGTATGATTACAATTTCACCTTCACCAATGCTACTTTTGCCCCTTATATTGGTGAACACCATAGACTTGACACTGAGGAGGTTTCTTCTAAAGAACATGTAGCCTTTCTAACTCGTGGTTATCTCTTTTCGTTTTTCTCGCATACGTTCTCTACAAGTTTCCAAATCTTACATCCCCCTAGCATGCCAACTCCATGAACAAGAAGACATCAACCTTGCTAAGTTGATTCTAGGCTCTCTCCACCAACAACTTGACAATGCTGTCATAGAGTTGAGAGAGAATGAACCAACAACCAAGTTTTTGGCTTCGGTCCATCAGGGTCGTGGTACAATTGTGGCTCCTAGCCACTTTTGAGTTTCGACTAAGCTTGTACATCCCTAAGTCCGCTCGACCATCCTTAGAGACTAGGAGGACCGAAGGGATTCGACTAGCTCAGCTGAAGCCTAAGCAAATAGGTCTTACCCCAGAAGAATCTTTCTTCGAGTATTTCGAAGTCTTCTTGAACTGTACCACCTTCACAGAAACTATGGCCCCATTCGTCCAAAGGCCTTATGGTCCAACATGGTTCAAGCAACCATTTCCTTCTCCTTCCGTCGAACAAGCTGAGGAAATCCACCAAATCTGGCAGGCTTACCTTTCTCCTTCTATCCTCTCCACCAGACTCACTACTGGCAAAACTAAAAATAGTTTGGGAATTACTAGATATTTCCCAAGTTATTTTGCCAGGCAGTTTGGGCTTTGTCAAATTCGACCTGCGCCAGTGTGTTTCCACATGCGAGAATTTACAAGTCCAGAAACAGAGGGAGCTTACAAACAGGTTTTCCAGAAATTCCACTACAAATCCTTGAATTTTGAACCCATCAGTTTCAATCCAAGGTTTTCATGCACTGAGAAATTCCAAGAATGGTGGACTGGCTATTACACCACTGCTGCTGGAGAAGCCAGTGAAACCTTTGCTGATAGCCTTGTGAAGAAATTGAAGGCTGCTTTCCCTTCAAACAATACAGGTATGTTCTTTTCGACACACAAGTTTTCTAAGTCTTAAACATTTGCAATTTAATTTAATTTCTGCTTACATGTCACTGTTTTCGACATTAGAAAAACCTGCAACGAAGCTGAAGGTCAAAGTAGGCAAGACCACCACGACGAAACCTTCTCCACAAGTCACGAAGAAAGTGATAGCAAGCCCTGCTCCAGATATCACCCCAAAGGAGGTATGGCACTCTCTATTTATTTTAAGTTGTTTCTGACTACGACTTTTACTCACGTTGAAAATTCTTTCCAGAAAACAACCCAACCAACCAAAACTCTTCCAAAGATCAAGGCCAAAAAGAAAGTGGTCCTTCCCTCCAGCTCTGAGGTAATATATTCATCTTGTCAAACTGTCGAAAGCTTCTTTCCAATCTATCACTCACTTTCTCATGGTGTCACTTGTACCATAACTTGATTTTTTTTTTCGCAGGACACTGAAAGTGATGATAACATTCCTCTCACTCAAAGGTCAAAGAAAAAAGGGCTTTACTCGATCCTCAAAGGGCAAAGAAAAGGCCTTGTTATCAATGAGCCTTCTGAAACGCCATCTTCTCCTCCAATCAAGAGACTTAAGGTAGACAAGGTAAACTTCCTTTCGAAGTTATTTCGAACCTCTTTGATTTCACCTTTCCAATTTTAACTTAAGTGATATTACTTACTGTAAACAGGTAGGTGGACTACTTGTTGACAATCCTGCTGTCGAGACTTTGACTGAGATTGCTGCACGAGAGTTGTCAACCACAATGCCTTCCTTTCCTTCATCCCCTATTGGTATGGCTGCTGAAGAAATTTTCCAAGCACTTACGGACCCTGGAATTCCTGTTTTTGAGGAGCTCGTTCCAAGTGCTGATAATGTCGAACCAGCGGCTGTTGTCGAAGAGAATGCTCAAGTTCCAGAACCCAACGTTCCAGAAATTGAAAGACAAGAAGTAGTGGCTACCTCTGTTGAAATTCCTGAAGAGAATATGGTCGATCAAGAGCAAGAGGAGCCTAGAGGGAGGAACTCGTAAATCAAGGCGTTTACGCAAAGAGTCATCTAACAAATCTTTGTTAGTGGCCAAGAATTGGCCGAAATGAAAAAGACAGATCCTTTGGCGCTTTGAAGATCATCTTTGAGTCTTAAAAGCTCGTCAAGTCGCTTTGATTTGCAGCTCTTGAACAACTCTCTCGCCCATCAATCAGAGACAATAAAGCCTACTTCGCCAATCGAAAGCTAGAGTCTTAGAGGGGATTTGGTGGCGAATATTGAGAATGATCCATCTGTGTACCTTGAGGTAAAATCCTCATTCACAAAATCACCAAGTTGGATCCTCCTCAAGACCTCCTCACCTTTTTTATGGAATTTGGCCCCATCTTTGAGCAACTTTCCCTCCTCATCACCCAACGGTCGAATATCATCAAACACAAGGCTCAAGAAAATGAACTCTGCGAAGTGGAACTTGCCTCTCTCAAAGCTGATCAAGATGATATAGAGGCTCTCGAAACCCAAGCAGCCAATGATGAGAAAGCAATTGCTGAATGGGATGCAGAGATTACGCGTATTGACGAAGAGATAAAAACACTCCAAACTAAATTGTCAAACGCTAAGTATCAAAAGGGCTTGATCGTCGAAAGAATGAGTGCTGCTTCTTCGTCAACCAAAACCACTAAGGCGCTGACAGCTATAGAACACTTGGAGAAAATTGACCATCATCAAGCCATCCTCGCTGAACTCGACAAAGATCTGCACCTTCTTGATACTTCTATCTCTTTGAGTGCCAGCATTCTTGAGAGGCATAAGGCAACTTTGTCGAACTTCTGAGACTTTGTAATAGTTTAGAACTTTAAAAATGGCTATGTAATTTTAACATTTCCTTATACATTGCCATTTACGAACAATTTTCGTTTATTTACACTTGTTCAATTTTTATCTCAGTTAACGTTGGCTTGTATTGCTTTAAATACTTGCCATTTATTCTAAAGATTCTATTTTCGTCACCTAGCTCTTCGACTTCATAAAGCGCCATTCGAAAAGCATTGCAATCGGCGAAAGGGCCTTCCCACCCTGGTGACCATTTGCCTAAAACTCTATCTTTTTTGTCCATAGGCAATAGGACTTTCCACACTAACTCTCCTTCTTCAAAGGTTTTTAACTTAACCTTTTTGTTGTAAGCTTTAGCTACTCTTTCTTTTTCGTCGAATAAGCATTTCTAAAGCTAATGACCTTTCTTCGTCTAAATCAACTAATTCGTCAATCATCATATTCCAATAATGATCGGAAGGAATTTCCCATTGTTTACGAATCCTTGTTGATTGTAAACAAATTTCAACAGGTAACACTGCATCGTGCCCAAATGTTAACCTGTAAGGAGTAGTGTTTATAGACTCTTTAGGTGAAGTTCGACAAGCCCATAACACTTGGTCAAGAGAACTATGTCAACTTTTGGGCTTACGTCCAACGTGCTTTTTAATCAAATTAATAATAACTTTATTGGCGGTTTCACTTGACCATTGGCTCAGGCGTAGTATGGTGTCGAAGTCAATAACTTGAAACCAATTTCAGTGAAACAAAATCTACCATTTTTCGACCAGTAAAAACAGTACATTGGTCTGTAGTAATGGTTTCTGGAATTCCATATCTATAAATGATATGGTTTTGAATAAACCTTATCACTGCTTCTTGATCAACATTGGCTAAAGGTATTGCCTCTACCCATTTAGTAAAGTAATCAATTCCTACCAGGATGTATCTGTGGCCTTTCGACGAAGTTGGTTTTATTTCTCCAATCACATCTAAAGCCCAACCTCTAAATGGCCAAGGTTTCACTATAGAATGTAATTCATTTGCAGGCACATGTTGTATTCCAGCATGCTTTTGGCATTCTTGGCAACCTTTGGCAAACTCTATACAATCTTTTAAAATAGTTGGCCAATACATTCCTTGTCGAAATAACAACCATTTCATTTTGTGGTCTACTTGGTGTGAGTGATAACTCATATTTATATGAGTTATTTATAATCACTCAAGAATAAATCATGCAAGTTCTCTAGCAATACAAGGTTTATTTAAGTAATTTTATGTTAGTTTCGTAATTCTGAGTGGGTGAAAGGTTAATTGAATAAATCTGTGCATTTTGGCACCAAGAGGTGCCCTTGAGAGCGTTTTGATGCTTTTTGTGCTTGTGCAGGAAATTTAGTGCTGAACGTTACCACGTCCCTCACCACGTCTACTGAAGTGCAGCAGAGCAAGGGTGAAAGATCTCAATTTTGGCGCGCTAAGCAATGATAGTCAAAGATATAAAGTCAGAAGATCTTTCTATTCCCCATGAGCTGACGCGTGAAACTCAGAGCACCGAATGCTGAGGCGCGTAAGAGAAGAAACAGACCTGGTAGGTGGGCAAGTGACATCAGCCACACGTGAGCAAGGAGGCTATTTAATGAAGGCTCAGCTCTCTCTCAAGGCATCCTTCCACACCACTCATACACGAATACACCTTCATCCACTCACTCCAGTTCATCATCTACCTTCATCCACTTCAGAGAAGGCATTAAAGAAGATCTGGAAACAGACTTCTGCTTTGTTTTTACTTTTCTGAACTTTGTTTTATTTTCTGCACACTCACTGCTGTGAGGCTCAGACGTTGTAACGTCTCTACAGCGTGCATGCTGAAGAGCTACTTAGGTGTATCTTTTGCACTTAGTTTCTTTTCTGTAATGTATGGTATTTGGATTCTAAATCCTTATCATTCTGTAAAGATGCTCAGCATGAGCTAAACACTTTGTAGTTGAGTTGTTGTTTTGCTTATAATGAATTTCTAGTTAATGTTATAAAGTATTGGCGTTGCATGTTTTAAATCTTTGTGTGAAAATATTTCCAAACTTGTTTTGAGGTTGGCCTCTTAAAATAGGTAGATTCATAGGTACAGACATGGTCTATGAAAAGAAATCAAAGATTTATATGAACGAAAAGGTGCACTAAAGACATTTAGGCATTTTTATCTAAGTCTAGACATAGAACGGATAATAGTTCATAGAACATAGCTGTGGGTGTTTAAAATACAGGAGTGGGCCTATTTAGAACCTAGACATAGGACCTCTTATACTTGAAACTCTGACGTTTTGTGCTGAAAAGCATAGCTATTTTGCAACAGCGTTCAAACGTGGCCACGTCTATACGAAATAGCATTTGTACGTTATAATGTGTAAACGTTATAACGTCTGACTAGAAAGGATTTATTCTGCATGCAACAACTCAACTCACCCATCATCCATATTCACAACCAACATTTGTTTACTTGTTTTTATTACATCTCTAGCTTTAAAACCAACTCTTATTGTCGATTTGTTACTTGATTTTCTTGTGTTTTGAAACTTGAACTTTGAAAAGTGTACCAATCCTCGTGGGAACGATCTCTTACTTAAAACCACTCTATTACTTGTACGATGTGTATACTTGCACTATAATTGCGAAAAACCACACTATTACACAAGCGCAACAAGTTTTTGGCGCCGTTGCCGGAGATTGTTGTAATTTTTATTGTTCAAAACATTAGAACACAAGTTGAAAGAATTTTCTTGTGTTGTTTGTTTGTTGTTTCGTGTTTGAACAGTAGACGTTATAAGCGTATGCTTAGTTCCAACTCAAACTCTAGTTCAAATGAACAAGGAGTGAATCGAACTCGAAGTTTGATCCGAACTCGAAAGAACTTCTGCATAACTAAGGAGACAACAAAGGTTAAGAAGGAGGCAACAACAACAAGAACAACACCCAACCATGTCCGAACATAACACTTTGGTTCTAGAGGTGGACATACACCAAGAGGAGTTAGAGGACAAGGTCGTGGACCACAAACTCATACAGAGACAATAGTTGTTGGTGATGAACACTACCAAAGGCAAGAACTCATCAATGCGGGACCACAAGATATGGTCAATGACGGGGATGACAGCCTATGCGTGATTATGCCGCGTGCTCAACCCTGCTCATCTACAAACAGGCATTGCAAGACCAACCCTTCATACTGGTCACTTTGAGTTCAAGCCAATGATGTTCCAAATGCTGCAAACTGCAGGCAATTTGGAGGTTTCCCTCAAGAAGATCCATATTCTCACCTAAGGCAATTTACGGATGTGTAATAAAGAACTTTATCATCCCTGGAGTCTCAGAGGATGCTTTTAGATTGAAGCTCTTCCCATACTCACTCAAGGATAAGGCTAAAAATTGGTTGAACTCTTTGGAGCCAAATTCAATTCATACTTGGGATGAGCTAGCAGAAAAGTTCCTTGCAAAGTATTTCCTCCCAACAAGAATGCTAAATTTCGAGAAATGATATCACTTCCTTCAAACAAAGGAAAGGGAATCACTATTTGAAGCTTGGGAAAGGTGGAAAGAATTATCGAGAATGTGCCCACACCATGGCATTCCCGTGGTGATTCAAATGGAGACTTTCTACAATGGTCTAGATCAACCCACCGGTTGATACTTGATGCTTCATCGGTGGTGTCATTCTAAACATGTCCTTTTCTCGAGGCATGCAAGCTTATTGATGACATAGCCACCCATAACTCTCATTGGCCATCCGATAGATTTACTCCCGGAAAGAAGGCGGTGTCCATGAAATAAGTGAAGTGATCGCTCTTTCTCGCTCAGTGGCTACCTTGACCAACATGATCAAAACTTTGAGTACTTCAAACGTGGCCACGTCTGAGAAGCAGACTGTTGCAGCAGTTGAACCTACCCACTCTGGTGGAGTAGTGTGTGTTTATTGTGAAGAAGGGCATGTGTATGAGGAGTGTCCTACAACCTCATCAGTATATCTCGTAACAAAGGAAATGGTCCCTATTCCAACTCCTACAATTCAAAGCTGGAGAAATCATCCAAATTTGGTTGGAGAAACAACAATGCACTGAATACCAGCAATACTGCTCCTGCAATACCTCCAGGGTTTCCTCCTCAACAACAACAGAGGCAGTATGTGCAGAATAACAACAATAGCAGCTTGGAAGCCATGATGAAGAACTTCATAAGTGATTGCAAGACAACCCTTCAAACTCATGAGTCTTCAATCAAAACTCTGGAAAATCAGTTGGACAGATACCACTCTCACTCAAAAGCGAGAATGGATCTCTTCCTTCTACAATGAAACACCATCATCATCAACCCCTAATGGTAACAATGGGGTAAATGGATGAGTAAATGCAATTTCTTTAAGAAGTGGTGCAGAATATCACGAACCAAGCCCATGCGTGGAGGAAGAAGTACGGGGAGAAGCAAAAGAAGTACCAGAGAAAGAGAAAAAGAAAGGGAAAGAGGCAAGCACAAGTGGTGTGAAGGATACTCCAGACATTGTGACATCTAAGCCAGACGTTACGACGTCTAATTTTGAACCAGGAATCAAGACTGTGCCTAGGCTTGTACCTGAGTATCCTCCTCCACCATACCCTCAAAGATTGAAAAGGCTCATGAAGACAAGCGATTCGGCAAGTTCATGGAGATGTTAAAGCGATTACACATCAACCTTAGTTAGTTGAAGCGTTACAATGAGATGCCAAATTATGCCAAGTTCTGAAGGATATCATCACCAAAAGAAGAAGGCTAGGGAGTTTGAAAGCTGTTGCTTTGATCGAGGAATGTAGTTTAATTATGCGAGAATAAACTTCCTAGAAAACTCAAGGATCTGGCGGTTTCACTATACCATGCTCCATTGGAGATTTTTACATTGGAAAAGCTTTGTGTGACTTGGGAGCAAGTATCAACTTGATTACCAAGTCCATTTATGATAAACTTGGTATAGGAAGCGCGGACCTACTTCTTTAAGCCTAACTTTAGCTGATAAAAGTAGAGTTTATCCTGAAGGCATATTAGAAGATGTTTTGATTAAAGTTGACAAGTTTGTGTTTCCAGTGGATTTTGTTATTTTAGATTTTGATGCAGATAAAGAAGTTCCCATCATTCTGGGAAGACCATTCTTAGCTCTTTGGAAGAACAATCATTGATGTGCGGAAAGGAGAATTAATCATGAGAGTCAATGACCAAGAGGTCAAGTTCAACGTCCTCAATGCACTCAAATATCCAGATCCAAACACAGAGGAATGCTCGTATGTGGTTGCCATTGATCATATGGTTCAAAAACAATTCAACAAGGATAATGATCATTTGGAGAAAATTCTGGGCAACAATGAAATACAAGAATTGTTGGCAGAAGAAGTTGTTCCTCTAGACGTTGTAACGTGCATTTGCGACGCGTGGCCACGCCCGAGCCCCCGCACCAAAGTCATGGACAAAGAGATATGAATCTTTAGGGCAAGAGGAGTCAAATCTGAAGAAGAATGTGCCGTCCATTAAAGAGCCACCTACCTTGGAATTAAAGGTGTTACCTGAGCATTTAAAGTATGTCTTTTTAGGGGAAAATGATTCCCTACCTGTGATCATTTCTTCCAAGCTCACCCAAGAGCAGGAAAATGATCTCATTACTACCCTGAAGAGACATAAAAAGGCAATTGGTTGGCAAATGGCAGACATCAAAGGTATCAGTCCCACAATCAGTATGCATAGAATTGTCTTGGAGGAAAATGCCAAGAATAGTATTGAAGGACAGAGGAGATCGAACCCCATAATGAAGGAGGTGGTTAAGAAAGAAATCATCAAGTGGTTGGATGCAGGAATCATTTACCCTATTAGTGATAGCTCCAGGTAAGCCCAGTTCGGTGTGTGTGCCAAAGAAGGGTGGAGTTCTTGTGGTAACAAATGAAAAAATGAGCTAATTCCAACAAGGATGATAGAATATCTTTGGAGGATATGCATGGATTACGTAAAGCTAAACAAAGCAACGAAGAAGGATCATTTCCTCTTCCATTCATTGATCAAATGCTAGAGCGGGCTTGCAGGCAAGGACTTCATTGTTTCCTTGATGGATATTCGTGCTACAACGAGATAGCTATAGCTTTGAAGATCAAGAAAAGACAACATTCACTTGTCCCTATGGTACATTTGCTTTTCGAAGGATGCCATTTGGGGCGTGCAATGCTCCCGCAACATTTCAAAGGTGCATGATGGCCTTATTTTACGATTTTATTGAAAATTCCATGGAAGTCTTTATGGACGATTTCTCGATCTATGGAGATTCATATAAGGCATGCCTAGATAATTTGGAAGGAGTTACGATAAGGTGTGAAGAAACCAACCTAGTACTCAATTGGGAAAAATGCCATTTCATGGTACAAGAAGGAATAGTGTTGGGGCACGAGAATATCAAAGAAAGGGTTAGAGGTGGGACAGAGCAAACATTGATGTTATCGACAAGTCGCCTCCACCAACAACTATCAAAGGAGTCGAGAAGTTTCTTAGGACATGCAGGGGGTTTCTGAGAAGATTTATCAAGGATTTCTCAAAGATTTCAAAACCTTGTGTATGCATTATTGCAGCGTGACAACGCGTCTTCAACTTTGATGAACAATGTCATGAGGCTTTCAAAGAAGCCAAGATCGCCTTGGTGATCGCTCGGTCATAGTCACTCCAGCATTGGTCTAAACCATTTGAGTTGATGTGTGATGCAAGTGATTATGTTGTAGGAGTTTGTATTGGGGCAAAGGTATGGAAAAAATTTCATTCTATTTATTATGCCAAGAAACCTTAGATGATGCCCAATTAAATTATCTCGTGGATGAAAAAGAGCTTTTGGTTGTTGTGTTTGCATTTGATAAGTTTAGATCTTACTTAGTGGGTGCGAAAGTTATTGTTTTTATCGATCATTCAGCCATTAAGTACTTAATTTCAAAAAAGATGCAAAGCCAAGGCTTATTAGATGGGTTCTCCTCCTCCAAGAATTTGACTTGGAAATACGTGACAAAAAGGGGTGGAGAACCAAGTTCACGATCATCTTTCTAGGCTTGAGAATGTTGATGCAGTGCAATGTGAAGAAGAGATAAAAGAAAAATTTCACGATGAGAGACTATTGTCATTAGCCTCGAGTAGTTGAAGACGTTACCACGTCTATGACACTTTCGTCCAAGCGTTATAACGTCACGATACTCTTGCACCATGGTATCTTGCGACATAGTTAACTTCCTTGTTAGCAAGATTGTGCCTGTAGGATTCAACTATCAACGTAAGAAGAGGTTCTTCCACACCATAAAGCAATATTTCCAGGATGAACCATACTTGTACAAATTGTGTCAGATTAGTTACTAAGAAGGTGTCTAGGCGAGGAAGAACAACTCCATGTCTTTGCAACAATGTCACTCAAGACCTTATGGTGGACATTTTGGAGGAACGAGCAGTGCAAAGGTTCTACAATCAAGGCTACTCTTGCCAACACTATTCAAGGATGCACATGAGTTGGTGAGAAGATGTGACAAGTGCCAAAGAACAGAAATATATCAAACAAGGGGAGATGCCACTCACAAACATTATGGAAGTTGAGTTGTTTGATGTATGGGAATGGATTTTATGGGACCATTTCCTATGTCTCATGGAAATCTATATATTCTGGTAGTTGTGGATTACGTATCAAAGTGGGTTGAAGCAGTGGCATTACCAAACAACGAAGCTAAATCAGTGAGCAAGTTCCTGAAAAAGAATATATTCACAAGGTTTGGTACTCCAAGAGCCATAATCGATGATGAGGGCTCTCATTTCGCAATAAGTTAATTGAGAACCTCTTGGCTAAGTATGGAGTGAAACACGAATTGCTCTGACTTATCACCCCAAACCGGTGGCAAAGCGAAATATCCAACAGAGAGATCAAAAGAATACTGGAGAAGATGGTTGGTCCCAACAGAAAGGAGTGGTCAGTACACTTGGATGATGCACTTTGGGCTTACAGGACAGCATACAAAACACCATTGGGCATGTCTCCTTACAAGCTAGTTTATGGTAAGGCCTGTCACCTACCAATTGAACTCCAACACAAGGCTTACTGGGCATTGAAGCAACTAAACTTGGATCATACAAGGGCTGGTGAGGCAAGGTTATTACAATTAAATGAGCTAGAAGAGTTTAGACACCATGCCTATGAAAGCTCAGCAATGTACAAGGAAAAGACAAAGAAGTGGCACGATCAAAGGATACAAATGAGAGAGAGAGGCGTAAGGACACGGCAGTGTTGTTATTCAATTCAAGGCTAAAGTTGTTCCCGTGCAAGCTAAAATCAAGATGGTCGAGTCCATTCAAATTAATGAAAATCTATCCTCATGGTCTTTGTGGACCTCTTTGATGAAAAGACAAACACCATGTTCAAAGTTAATGGCCAACGTGTGAAGCAATATAATGGAGAGCATGTGGAAAGGGACAAGATCCAAATGTCCTTCAATAATTCTTGAATTAAAAAGGGCAAAAGTCTGGCTGAAGACTCTTAAAGCAAGCACTCTTGGGAGGCAACCCAATGATTTTTAGTTAACAAACAATTTTTGTGTCCTTTTTAATTTTTGTTTTGCAGGAATAACAATTAAAGTGAAGTAAAAGGCAAAAGGTGATAGACGTCGTAACGTCTCAATATGCACTAGACGTGGGCACGTTTGGACAGTCAGGGCAGGTTTAAATTAAGTCAAAGGCGTAAGTAATGACGTGTCGTAAATGATTTCCCTCGCATCACTTAACGCGTGGTAAGCGACCACGACGTCATCTCCATTCCCCTACTTGTCTAATCAACGGTTACTTTTCTCCATTACTCCACTCTACCATTTCTCAACTCCCCATAACCAATTCCCCATAAAAATCCCACCATTCACCATTATCCCACCACCTGCAACCTTTCTCTAATCCCTTTCTCTCTGAAAACAAAATCTTCCCTCTCTTTCTCAGAAAACCTAAAATTTCCAAAAACCCCATTCCTTCCAAACCATTTCTCGCGAAATCAAACATGACAAAAGTGAAGCAATCTGCTACCAAATCCTCTGGGAAAGGCAAACATGCTGACCTAAGTTCATCTTCAGCCCCTATCCCTGAAACACCTAACCAATCCAAGAAGAAAGCCCTACTTCCTGAAAGGGGTTTTAGTCAAGAAAGCCCCAATCCTGATTTTCTCGCAACCGTGGCAGCGTTGGGCTGGCAAAAATTTGTGGTGCACAGAAAATAATACATTGCTACTTTGGTTCATGATTTCTATAAGGGAATCGTTGAGAGACCTGAAGGAGAGCCGTCCATTGTTTCAAAGGTGCGAGGCGAGGAGGTAAAGTTTGGAGTAAGAGTGATCAACGATTATTTTGGGTGGGTTACTACGGAAAATTTGTGGAGACCAAGCAAAAGACTTATGGGGTGACCGAGATGGAAGCTTATAAAGGAAAGGATCTGTGTAGAAGGTTTTCTGCGGGAAAGGAGTGGAGAGCACGGTGAGTGAATTCAAAATCATGAAGAGGTACCTATGTGATGAAGCCAACACTTGGTTTCATTTCATCGAGCATTGCTTAATTCCTACCTCTCACACATCCTGGGTAGACAAAGAGAGACGATTGTGATTGATGCAATCATGTCAAGAGACAAGGTGGAGGTTGGAAAGTTAATCAACCGTGAGCTCAACAAATGGAAGAACAGGAAAGATGGGTATCTGTATTTCCCATGTATGATTCTTGACTTGTGTATGAAGCGCGGGAGTAGAGATTGAAGCCTCAGAGCTAAGGGAGCGACCTCGAGGCCCCTTTTCAACAAAATTCAAGCCTAGGGTGAAATCTGCGGGAGCTTCAAGTTCTGTTGATCTTGCAGACGTTGCAACGTCCGGAGGAGAGGCAGAACTCCCCGGTCAAATTTATCAAGGAACAATTTGAGTGGCAAAAGAAGGTGTTTGCCCAAGTATCCAAGGAAAGAAAGTGATTGAAGAGCTCTGTATTGCGGTGGATGCAGGAAGAAAATGATGATGATGCTCCCTGTCTACAATCCAAAGAAGAGCCGTGAAGAAAGAAAGGGTCAAGCGAGCAAGAAGCCCACCAAAAGGCAGAGCCAAAGAAAGAAACAAAAGAAGGTAAGTAGTAAAGAGGATTTTAATTCTGATGATTTGGATGATATTTCGATGTTGATGCGGATGAATCAAGAAAAGTGAGCATGGAAGTAATCGGTGAGGAGGAAGAGGAGGAGAGCCACGAGGAGAAAGGGAGTTCAAGTGAGAGGGGTGAAAGTGAATCCCCAAAGAAATCAAGCAAACAAAGAGCCGTACCCAAACAAAATCCAAACCACCATCCCCACAAGCCACACAACCACCACCTTCACCAAAAAGAAACCTCCACCCATGACCAAAACACACCCAAAACCCCACAATCCAAAGCCCAAGATCAATCAACACCACAACCACCCCACCCCAACCCGAGCACGAAAAGCAACCATCACCCCGAAAGTGCAAGAACCAGACGTGGCGACGTCTGAGCCAGCAAAATCAGGGAGCAACCCAGATTTCCAACCCATTTCCCCACCCAAGAAAACACGAGTGAAAAGTGCACTCACATACAATCCCTTTGGAAGGAAGAAGAGACAAGAGCTATTTCACGAGTCAAAACAAGCTCGAGGAGTGGAGATAAAGAGGAAGTTGTAGCCCCACATCATTAAGGCAAAAGCTTAGGTGAAGAGAAAAGGTCAAGGTCTTTGCAGGAAACTCTCATCGCTACTAGTGCAGCATTTGTTGCTACTAGTGTTTCTGCAGAAGCTCTCCCTACTATTGCTGAAGAACTGCCTACAGACGTTACAACGTCTGCTGAAAAAGAGGCCGCAGACCAAACTTGCGAAATGCAAATCACCAATGAAGCGTGAAGGCTGCGTTGGAAAAGGTAAAGCAAAGAAGCAATGGAGGAGGCCACTCGAGAAACTAGCGAGCACCTATTGAAGCAAGCTCGAGTGGTACGATTCTTTGGTATTGGAGGATCATCATCGGGCGTGGCAACGCCTAAAGAGCCGTGAGGTGGAAAAAGCCCAAGTGATCCCCAACGAGCCAATGCATGTCAACCCCATTTGAATTGGCAATGAAGATGTGGGAGGAGGCCAAAAGAGGATTCTTTGAAGCCTCAGTCTTGCTTTGGTGCAAGTGTGGGTGCAAGCTCAAAAGAGAAAGAATCGATGAAACAACAACAACCACCACCACCGAGCAAGGAGGGTGAAGGTGAAGAAAGAGAAGAAGGAAAAGAAGAAAGGAGAAGGTCAGCAGGAGTTCCCACGAGCATGAGCGGAAGGCTCTCAGTGCAGTGCAACAACAAGTAAGTCCCCATTAATTTTAATAGTAGTTGTAGTTTTCTTTATTCTTAGTTTTAATTTTAGTTGTAATTCTAGTAGTTTTTATTTTACATTCATTTAAGACCCTAAAAAAAAAACACACAGAAATCATCTTTGTTTATCCTTGAGCGGTGGGGACACTGCTCAACTTTAAGTATGGGGGGGGGGGGGGAGAGTCCCAATGTTTTATGTTTTAAGTTTCTATGTTGTACATGAAATCAAATGCAAAAGCAATTTCTGTTCTCACTCTGTCAAGCATGAAAACAATTCTCTTTGGGCTAAAGATAGTGAAAATGTGTGTGTGAGTAGCCTATGCATGATTAGATGAAAAGAATTGATTGCTGCTCCTACACAAACTCTGTTGTTAAGAAAGAATCTGGCTAGCTAGGGAATATTTTGTGCTGAAGCCAGTCTTGGTGAACTATGATGAGAGTAAGACTTGATTAAAAACCTAGAATAGCAGTAGAAGCTAAGTTTGGGGGTGAATCAAGTCGCATTACTAAGGTCAGTCGTAAGATTGTAGGATGGTTAGTGCAGGCGTAGTGTGAGTGCAACGTTGTAACGTCTACCCGTAACGTTATAACGCCTGCCGTGTGTGTTGTGTAATGTGTTCAGACGTTACAACGTCTCACCCATAAACGTGGTAACGTCTACTCCCAAAAAAAATACCAAAAAGAGTGTGTTGATACAAATAAGTGGAAAATCCACATCTATTCGGTGTTCCCTGTAATACCCTGAAGCAAATGCTGAGCACTCCAAATAAATGAAAAAAAAAGAAAAAAGAAGAAAAAGAAAACTCCAAAATGGAGCAAATAAAAGAGAGTTGCTCAGTAAAGAGGGGGTTACAAGGCTTTTGCGTGTGTGAGTCAGTAAATTAGTGCACTAACCTAGTCCTAGCACCCAATTAAGACCCTTTGTCATGCTTTAAATGAACCCACATTTCTTATGTGAAAGTGTTAGCCTATTCTTTGTTTTGAAAGATGTTTTACTGTCACCATATGGGAACCATTCTTTAAGTAAGCTAAAGTAGTTTCGAACTAGTTAGAGGAAAAGTAATGCAGAGAGATCACACACTCACTTGAGCCGTAATAAATCTGAAATTTAATTATGCATTGGTGCGTGAGTGTGTGGAGAATTAGCCCCTTGAGAATGAATTTTTGATCTGCTGATTGAGTAGAACATAACCTGCTAGTGTAGTTGATTTCATGTATAGCTGTTAGTTGAGTGTTTTAACTTGATTGCTTGAGGACAAACAATGATTTAAGTTTGGGGGTGTGATAACTCATATTTATATGAGTTATTTATAATCACTCAAGAATAAATCATGCAAGTTCTCTAGCAATACAAGGTTTATTTAAGTAATTTTATGTTAGTTTAAGTAATTGAGTGGGTGAAAGGTTAATTGAATAAATAAATGTGCATTTTGGCACCAAGAGGTGCCCTTGAGAGCGTTTTGATGCTTTTTGTGCTTGTGCGGCAGAAATTTAGTCTTTGAACGTTACCCACGCCCTCACCACGCTCTTGAAGTCTGCAGAGAGCGAGGGTGAAAGATCTCAATTTTGGCGCGCTAAGCAATGATAGTCAAAGATATAAAGTCGGAAGATCTTTCTATTCCCCGTGAAATGACTTGCAAAACATCAGAGCAATCGAGCGAAAGTGTCGCGTAAGAGAAGAAAGCAGACTGGTAGGTGGGCAAGTGACATCACCACACGTGAGCAAGGAGGCTATTTAATGAAGGCTCGGCTCTCTCTCAAGGCATCCTTCCACACCACTCATACACGAATACACCTTCATCCACTCACTCCGGTTCATCATCTACCTTCATCCACTTCATAGAAGGCATTAAAGAAGATCGGAAAGCAGGACTTACGCTTTGTTTTTACTTTTACGAACTTTGTTTTATTTTACGCACACTCACCTGCTTTGTGAGAGGCTCGGGACGTTATAACGTCTCTACTGGCGTGCATCTTTGAAGAGCTACTTAGGTGTATCTTTTGCACTTAGTTTTTTTTTCAGTAATGTATGGTATTTGGATTCTAAATCCTTATCATTCTCAGAAAGATGCTCAAAGCATGAGCTAAACACTTTGTAGTTGAGTTGTTGTTTTGCTTATAATGAATTTCTAGTTAATGTTATAAAGTATTGGCGTTGCATGTTTTAAATCTTTGTGTGAAAATATTTCCAAACTTGTTTTGAGGTTGGCCTCTTAAAATAGGTAGATTCATAGAATGCATACGTAGTACATGAAAAGAAATCAAAGATTTATATGAGCGAAAAGGTGCACTAAAGACATTTAGGCATTTTTATCTAAGTCTCAGACATAGAACGGATAATAGTTCATAGAACATAGCATTTGTGGGTGTTTAAAATACGAGTGGCTTATTTAAGCGCAGGCATGGGACCTCTTATACTGAAACTCGGCGTTTTGTCTTTGAAAAGCATAATTATTTTGCAACAACAGTATGTTAGGATTCACTTTTGGGATAGCAAAAAGTGATTCCGATTATATAAAATTACCTTTGACATCTTTGGTTATTTTGAATAAAATCGATTTTGACCCTAGAATTAATTCACAATCGTATGACAAAGCTAACGTCAAAGGTTGTAGCTACGTTAGGAGACTCTCATCCTAAAACCAAACGTTTGCTAAGATTTATAGTTTTTCCACCAAAAAGTATTTTTAGAGCTTATTTGTTACGGATTTTAAAAAAATGATTTTAATTTAGAGATTATTGTTTAGAGATTTTTAAGAAAAGCAGAAGTTAATTTGTGTTTGTTTCTTATCATAGAAATCATTTTTAAAAAGCTCTACTCGTAGTGGTTTTCATTAGAGTATTTCCAAAAGCTACTCATAGTAGCTTTTCATTTTTTGGAAAAAAATGATTTTTTTAAAAAGTGATTTTCTAAAAAATCTGAAACAAACATTTTGAAAGAATTAAAAATGATTTTTTCTTTAAAAAGTAATTTTTTGCATCTGAGAATCTATAACAAAGAGACTCTTATTCCAAAGTTTATTCATCTCACTTTTACACAAGTTAACCCAAACATAAATTAATATACTTTTAAACCACCTTCATTTAAATCAATTTTACAAATAAATGTTCATCACCAAAGTATCAAAGATTTATTTAAAACGAGTGCACCAAATGAGTGCAAGAAAGAAGTCTTGGATTGAAACTCTGAAAACTAACATTCCCCCAACCCCATTAACATTACCTATAAGAAAACCTATTTAAAATTCCTCCAAATTAATGTTTGCTTTAAGTCTTCACCAAAGTTTTTCAAACATTTTTTTTAAATAAGCAAATTATATTAAGGGGGCGCAGAAGGAGTACACCAACCCCTTATACCTAGGAGTCTCATTAAAACCTCCGAGAGGGAGGAAAAAAGAGTACATTGACTACAATCATAACAACATTTACAAAGTGTATTCTGATATGAGTCTGAGAAGGAGGTCAGCTGCCTTGGAAACTAACATTTCCCCACCCCACTACAATTGCGCTAAAAAAAAAAAAAAAAAAAAGTGTATTACAATGAGAACAAACAATCTAACGGACAATTATACCGGTCTATCCAACCAGCCCCACAATTCTTCCCATGCACCCCACAATTCCACCCACCCAACTCCACAGACCACAATTCCTCCCTTGCCTTTATTCCGTTGGGGTCAGGAATATATAACGACTAGTTACTTCACTTTATACCAAAGCGTGACTTTTTGAAACCACCGTCTTTCTCAAGCACCCCCCAAATAACCATGGCCAAAATTTCCTTCCCAAAATTCCTTGCTTCACCTTTCTGCTTCTTCTTCTTCTTCTTCTTTGCCACCATCTCAATCTTCTTCACCCAATCCACCACAGCAAAAACCCACTCTTTCGTCCAAACCATTTCCCCAACAACACTGGGACTCCACAAACCAGAGAAGCTAAGCCACATCCACTTCTATTTCCACGACATCATCGGCGGCCAAAACCAGACGGCGGTAAGGGTCGCTTCTGCTCCGACCACCGCCAAGTCCTCAACGGGTTTCGGCGCGGTGGTGATGATGGATGACCCCTAACGGAGCTGCCGGAGTTGGATTCTATGGTGGTGGGAGAGCGCAGGAATCTACGCTTCGGCGTCGCAGACTGAGTTGGGGTTTCTCATGGTGCTTAATTTTGCATTCACTCGAGGGAAGTACAATGGGAGTAACCTTAGCGTTTTGGGGCGGAATACGGTGGAATCCACCGTGAGGGAGATGCCGGTGGTGGGTGGTAGTGGATTGTTCCGATTTGCGCGTGGATATGCTCAGGCTACCACTCATTCTATTAATGAATTAGAAGCTGTTGTGGAATATAATGTGTATGTATTCCATTATTAATTTTTCTAGTTTTATCCTTGTGTTTTTCTGTCACGCCATGTAACGGGTGAATAAATGTTAAGAGTGAGATTCCCACCCACTGTCTAAATTTGTAAGCAAATTAGTATTACCTTAATTTCAAATGCATTTTTGAAATTATTAGCTTAATATCCAAAGATAGATAGATAGCTCAGGTTGGTGATAATTTGGGGATCTAGAAGGAGTCTTGCGTGAGTCTGAAGGAGGTCAGAGTCCAAAACTAACATTTCCCCCACCTCTACTAACAATTGCCTAAGTAAAAAAAAATGGTACTGATTTTTACCGAGACACATGCATAATTGATTCTAATAAACCTGAAACTAGTTAGTTACTTGTCTTATACTAGTATATATGTCATATATTGTCATTGTCTTTAATTGTGCAGATCAGTATATATTGTGATTGAATTTCTGTGCACCAATCACCATATTTCACAGTGTTGGTCTGTTTACACGGTTTGAACAAACATCTGTCTTGTGAGAAAGATCATGGCTCATAGAACCTATTTGGTGTTGTAAACTTGTAACAGTTGTTCAAAATAATTACCAACAAGAACCCACAACCTTCTTGATTTAAGCGCCAAAAAATATACTCAAATTCAAAGTTACATATGATTGAAATATTTTTTTTTTTGACAGCATTGTAATAATTTATTTTGGTCACCAATAAAATTGTATTATTATTTAGGCTTAAATATGTTTTTGGTGCCTGCAAATATAGCGTGTTTTGATTTTAGTCCCTGCAAAAAAATTTGTTTTAAAAAGGTCCCTGTAAAATCAAATTTTTTTAAATAGGTCCTTCTGTTAGTCAAATGTTAAAAAAATTTGAGTTGACTAAAAGAATTCTGATGTGTAATTTTATTTTTCATTTCCAATTTTTTAAAAAACTGATTTGGCTTGGCCATGTCATTAAAATTTTTGTTTTAATTAATTTTAAATTATTGACTTAGATGCCATCCCATCGATCATCTTCTCCATTTCCAGAAACCCTATTCCAGACCCACACCTTCCCTCACCACCACCATGTTGCCCTCTCACCCTCCACTCTTGTCTCTTGGTCTCCCTCTCAAATCAACAAAATCAAGAATGGAGAACTTGAAGTTGAAACCATAAGTGACAACATCTTTCTCCAGCTTCAAGAACTCACGATGAAGACAATTAGGAGCAGAACACAACTCAATATACACCTAGAAGAAAACCCAATAACCAAAGCTATTGTTCCTAGATTCACAACATCACCATTCAAGTCAACATCCTCCTTAGCCTTCTTCTTAACCTCCAACAGTGAAAACGGCTTAAAGAGAGAGTGCAGGATCAAGACTTAAGAGAAGGGAAGAAAGAAGATTGATGGGATCTGATTAAACGAGAGGCCAAACGCAATAGAAGAAAATTTCTAAATTTGGGGATTTAGGTTATAGAACTAAGAAGATATGTTTAATTTTTTGTAAAAAAAAAGTTTAATCCAATGTTGATGTTTTAAATTAAAAACAAATAATTAAAAAAGCCACGTAGGAGCTCCGTCTGCCAAATCAACTTTTTTGTAATGGAGGAGTCAACAGAAGGACGAAAATGAAAACGTTAGTATTTGCTGGGACGTTTTTAAAACAAATTTATTTGCAGGGACTAAAATCAAAACACGTTATATTTGCAGGGACCTAAAACATATTATGCCTATTATTTATTGTGAGGCTTTCTCTTAATTTTGACATTTAAAAAACACATGGTTCAATGGAAATCTAAATATCTTGTTTTTTTAATAAACAAATGTTAGTGGTTAATAGTAGGGATGGAGGAATATTAGTTTCTGGGATTTGAACACTAGACCTTTTGTGTGTACTCTTTCAGAGCCCCTTAATTAGCTTATTAATTGAGCTACCTAATCTTATATCTAATGCCGCTTGGCATGCATTTGGAAATTTGCATCCAATTTGGGGGGAATAATTTTTTGGGCAATTGGGTTTCATTTTTTTGGTCCATTTTTTTTAAGTTTTTTTTTTCTTTCTTTTACTTTTTTTTGTTACCATCTTATTAGTGTGCCGTTTTCATCGGCTTTATCAATGACTAATGTACATCGGGGAAGTTGGCTGCCCACGAGTACTCGGTTTTGTTGGCGTGTGTGGTTATATCCTCCCAACAGAGTTTTACCGATGACTAATCTACATTTTTTTATATTTTTATATTTTAAAGTTGGATGCTAAATAGTGTGCTTTAGCGTACTTGATGGGGACTAAATTATTTTGTAACAAAATGCGTAACATGAAATGTTAGATAGTATATTTTGGGTTACTTTAGTATTAAATTTTTTTTAAGTTATTTTTTTCTTTCTTTCTTTTACTTTTTTTTGTCACCATCTTATTAGTGTACCGTTTTCATCGGCTTTATCGATGACTAATGTACATCAGGGAAGTTGGTTGTTCACGAATACTCGGTTTTGTTAGCGTGTGTGGTTATATCCTCCCAACAGAGTTTTACCGATGACTAATCTACATTTTTTTTTATATTTTTATATTTTAAAGTTGGATGCTAAATAGTGTGCTTTAGTGTACTTGATGGGGACTAAATTATTTTGTAACAAAATGCGTAACGTGAAATGTTAGATAGTATATTTTGGGTTACTTTAGTATTAAATTTTTTTTATCTATTCAAATACGTCGTTTGTCAGTAATCTATTTGGTGGAAAAACAATTTGGTGCCAAAATACATAAAGTATGATTCTAGGCAATGTGTTTTGGGGTACTTTAGAATCTTAAAAAAAATTACATGTCCAAATTGGTATTTTCTTCTTTATTTAGATAATTTCGCATCAAGAAATTGGGTTCATTTTTTTGGTCCATTTTTTTTAAGTTTTGTTTTTTTTTCTTTCTTTATTTTACTTTTTTTTGTTACCATCTTATTAGTGTGCCGTTTTCATCGGCTTTATCGATGATTAATGTACATCGGGGAAGTTGGCTGCCCACGAGTACTCGATTTTGTTAGCGTGTGTGGTTATATCCTCCCAACAGAGTTTTACCAATGACTAATCTACATTTTTTTTTATATTTTTATATTTTAAAGTTGGATGCTAAATAGTGTGCTTTAGTGTACTTGATGGGGACTAAATTATTTTGTAACAAAATGCGTAACGTTAAATGTTAGATAGTATATTTGGGTTACTTTAGTATTACACTACAAAAAAAACGGTCATTAGCGAGGGAATATTCAGTCGCTAACATGACCAATTCCGTCGCTAATTGCCATTAGCGAGGGAATTAGCGAGAGACCAGTTCAGTCGCTAATTCCCTCCTCGCTAATGCAATTAGCGAGAGAAATAGAATTTCGTCGCTAATTACCCACAGCCTGTTCCCTCGCTAATTCCCTCGCTAATTAGCGAGGAACATATATTCCCTCGCTAACTGCCATGCCTGAACATCCTATTGGTGACTGCCACGTGTCTGACGTCCCTCGCTAATTCCCTCGCTAATTAGCGAGGGACACATATTCCCTCGCTAACTGCCACGCCTGAACATCCTATTGGTGACTGCCACGTGTCGGAAGTCCCTCGCTAATTTCCTCGCTAATTCCCTTGCTAAAGTCCAAAAATTTTTTTTTTTTTAAAACCTGCTTATTTATTAATAAATAATAAAACATAAAATACCTAAATCAATATAAATACAAAATTTCTAAAATGTTCCATTCAAAATCCAAATCAACACGTAAAATCAAATGTCAATACAACACAAAATACTGAAATGTCATAACAAAATACTCAAATGTAAAAAATAATAATACAAAGAGTACTAAAAGGACCCGTCATCAGACTCCTCAGACCCCTCAAAAACTCGAAACTCAGACTCATCAGACTCCCCAAGTTTCTGCGCAGGCTGAGACGTACTCTGCTGAGACTGAAAAATTTCCATCATCCTCCTCATGTCATTCTCCATCTTTTGCTCCCACTCTCGCTTTTGCATCTCCATCATTTGCTGCCACTCCAGCTTTTGCATCTCACTCTCTTGCAGCTTCTGTTGCGTAGCATGCAGTTCCTCCTCCATCTTCCTAAACCGCTCTCTCTCTGAATCTGATTGAGTAGAAAATGGTGGTCGTCTTCTAGAAGCTCTACTGGGGTCAATACCAGACAGACTCATTAATGGAGCCAAGGGCCCCGTACAATACAGGCGACCCTTGTTCCAACCCGCTACTTTCTCCCAATGTGCATTTGACAGAGCTATCAAATCAGGAGTAAGTTGACCAAGTGTTTCAGAGTTCCAGTTCCCCTGAGTCGCTGAACCTGTAACGCCCAAAACAATTTAATTATTTATTTAATTAAGTTATTTAAGGCTTGCAACATTTAATTAAGTCAATTAATTAGTTGAGTTTATTTTATCAAAAAGGGGGTCTAATTTATTTAAAGGGAATAATTAAGTCGAGATTTATTTTATTACAGGAGGTGAATTGAATTAATTGGAGGGGTGTAAATAAGGCCCAAGGGCCATTAGTGAGCCCAATTCCTAGTCATAAACCTAGGGGTCCCTAAGTTAGAGTCTCATTGTGTCCCATTCAAAGAAAGAAAAGAAGAAATTGAGAGAGGAGAATGAGGGGAGGGCCGACGACATTGAGGAGAGGAAAAGGAGGAGACTTCCTCTTGAGTTTTGCTTGGTAAGTGGAGTTTCTTGGTTCATTGTTCCCCATTTTTCTTCCTCTTTCTAGTGTGGTAGTCTTTAACTCCTCATTTCCATTTTTGTTGATTCACCATTGTTACCCAAGGAGAGGGAAGCCACATTTTCAGCTGGAAAAGTAGGGTGGGGTACTTCATTTTGTTGGTTTTTGGTGTTGGATTGAAGTTCTAGCTCATTCAAGGTTAGGGGGCTCTACTTTGCATATATAATAAGTTGTATGATATGTATTATGTGTGGAATAGCTCTAGTATGATTTGATTGTTTGAGTTTTGTGTTAATTCTATGTTTGTTGTTGTATTTGTATTTAATTTGGTGATACCATGATGCTTGATGTTGGAAATAAATGTGTTGTTAAATGTGCATGCCATGTGTTTGATAAAAGGTTTCAATGTGAAGAAATATGAGAATATGATGATTTAATGATGTTGATTAAATGTCTAAGTGAGTGTTGTTGAAGTGGGTGTTGAATTGTTAAATAAAAGTGTTGTTGAAGTGTTGGTGGTGTAGGTGGAAATTGAGCCATGGCCTGGCGCCAAATGCCTAGGAACCGTGCGCGCTTGTGTGCGAGCAAAGCGCCAAAGGTGGCGCCATATGCGTGCGTGTGTGTGTGGGGCGTGGTACGGTACAGGGCGCCAAGATTGGCAGCCCTGCGTGCGTGTGTGTGTGGGGATGGCACGATACAGGGCGCCAAAGTTGGCAGCCCTGCGTGCGTGTGTGTGTCTGTGAACACTCAATTTTTTCCGGTGTTTTCACTTATTTTCGAAAAAATTACAAAAAATAGTCACTTTTTGCGTATTGTCGGGTTTTAGTTTTTAGCTACTATGCGAAAGCAATTTCTCTCTCCTCAGACCTCGTTTCGACGATCCGAGCGGTGGAAGTGAAGATATATGTCTCACGAACCTCATTTGTCCAAAAATAAAGACGATCCAACGGTTAACGAATCCGAATCGCATTTTTATGATGATAGGTTTGAGAAAAAGCGGAATTGTGTTCTCCAAGTGGGAATTGTTTTTTCTATCTTGTTTTAGTCCCACATCGCTTGCAAGAAACATAAACCCCATAGCAATTGACTATAAAAGAGGTTGAGAGGTGAAGGTTTAGGGAGAGATCATTGGCGGGTTAAGTGATATTTTGGGTCAAGCATTTGCGGCTCATTTCACTAAAAACCTATCTTTGATCATTTAGTATGTTTTGAGTCGGTTTTTAGGTTCTCAAAGCGATTTTTTGTTTTGGGTCAAAATGGACGGGACGGAGCCCGTTTCACGGTTGACTGGTTAAGATCGCTTGGTCCGGTTCGGCATTCATCGTGTTAAGGTTGGTCTTGTATTTATTTATTTTTATTATTATCTTTTTTTTGTTTATTTACATATTTGCTTATTTTTTGTCTATTTATTTATTTATTTTTGTGTATATTTATTTATTTATGTATATGGTTTTCTATTTATTTATTTATTAGTTTTATCATTTTTTTAAATACACAAATTATTTATTTATTTATTTATTTTTCTTCAAAAACTAAAAATAAAATAAAAATGGGTTTAGTCGAGATGTACATCTTATCGGACCACAACAGGTTTAAGAGACCAGAGTTGTACAACTTGGTCCTAAACCACCTTAAAACTAAAACCGAATGACACGTTTTCCAAGAAAAATACCCAATCAGTTTATTTCTATGTAGCATCTATTTTCAAAAATACAAAAAAATATGGGATTGGCCGAGATGTACATCTTGTCAATCCCGGTTTAAGACTCGAGTCGTATGACTTAGATCTTAAACCCCTTCAAAACTAAAATCAACCAACAAACAAATTTTCGGGAAGAACTACGTGACTTTGAGTCTCTCATTGCAAGAGAGTACGTAGGGAGAGGTGTTTCCTGTCAAGTCAAAATTAAATTTTCTTAAATTAGTCCTTTTTAAATAATTATATTTCTACTAAATTTTATTAAGTCTTATTTAGGGTAAACAAATAATTAAACGACTTAGTAATTATTGCACAAATCAAATTTAGGGTAACTGTCTTAGGACAAATGTGTTAGGGGTGCAGTGAAACTAGTTTTCACCCCTTCCCTTCGCATAACCGACTCCGAATCCAACCTAGTTACTGTGAGACCGATAACCTTAGGTTTAGGTTTTTCTCAATTTCCCTATTTAAAAATAAATTGGGTGGCGACTCCTCGAATATCTATATTTGAGCCGTCCGCGTCGAGACCACGGTCACGACAGATGGCGACTCTGCTTTACTTTTCATGCTAACGGTTCAACCTTGGCATTGTCTTTTATATTTCGTGCTAACGGTTCAGCCCTGACACTGCTTTTTTACTTTTCATGCTAACGGTTCAGCCCTGGCATTGTCTTTACATTTCGTGCTAACGGTTCAGCCATGGCACTGCTTTACTTTTCATGCTAACGGTTCAGCCCTGGCATTGTCTTTTATATTTCGTGCTAGCTGGTTCATTACAGCACTTTGCTTTTTCACTTTTCATGCTAACGGTTCAGCCCTGGCATTGTCTTTACATTTCGCGCTAACGGTTCAGCCCTGGCACATTCTTTCATGCTATCGGTTCAGCCCTGGCATTTCCCTAACTGTGAACACTCAATTATTTCCGGTGTTTTTCACTTATTTTCGAAAAAATTACAAAAAATAGTCACTTTTTGCGTATTTTCGAGTTTTAGTTTTTAGCTACTATGCGAATGTAATTTCTCTCTCCTCAGACCTCTTTTTGACGATCCGAACGGTAAAAGTGAAGACATATGTGCCACGAACCTGCTGTCCAAAAATAAAGACGATCCAACGGTTAACGAATCCAGAATCACATTTTTATGATGATAGGTTTGAGAAAAACGGGAATTGTGTTCTCCAAGTGGGAATTGTTTTTTTCTATCTTGTTTTAGTCCCACATCGCTTGCAAGAAACATAAACCCCATAGCAATTGACTATAAAAGAGGTTGAGAGGTGAAGGTTTATGGAGAGATCATTGGCGGGTTAAGTGATATTTTGGGTCAAGCATTTGCGGCTCATTTCACTAAAAGTCTATCTTTAATCATTTAGTATGTTTTGAGTCGGTTTTTCAGGTTCTCAAAGCGATTTTTTTGATTTTGGGTCAAAATGGACCAGACGGAGCCCGGTTCACGGTTGACCTGGTTAGACTGATTGGTCCGGTTCGGCATTCATCGTGTTAAGGTTGGTCTTGTATTTATTTATTTTTATTATTATCTTTTTTTTGTTTATTTACATATTTGCTTATTTTTTGTCTATTTATTTATTTATTTATTTATTTTTGTGTATATTTATTTATTTATGTATATGGTTTTCTATTTATTTATTTATTAGTTTTATCATTTTTTTAAATACACAAATTATTTATTTATTTATTTATTTTTCTTCAAAAAACTAAAACTAAAATAAAAAATGGGTTTGGTCGAGATGTACATCTTATCAAACCCGCAACACCGGTTTAAGAGACCCGAGTTGTACAACTTGGTCCTAAACCACCTTAAAACTAAAACCGAATGACACGTTTTCCGAAAAATCCCCAATCAGTTTATTTCTATGTAGCATCTATTTTCAAAAATACAAAAAAAATATGGGATTGGCCGAGATGTACATCTTGTCAATCCCGGTTTAAGAGACTCGAGTCGTATGACTTAGATCTTAAATCCCTTCAAAACTAAAATCAACCAACAAACAAATTTTCAGGAAGAACTACGTGACTTTGAGTCTCTCATTGCAACAGAGAGTACGTAGGAGCAGGTTTCCCTGTCAAGTCAAAATTAAATTTTCTTAAATTAGTCCTTTGTAAATAATTATATTTATACTAAATTTTATTAAGTCTTATTTAGGGTAAATAAATAATTAAACGGCTTAGTAATCATTGCACAAATCAAATTTAGGTAAGCTTGTCTTGGGACGGATGTGTTAGAAGTGCGATGAAGCTAGTTTTCACCCCTTCCCTTCGCATAACCGACTCCCGAATCCAACCTAGTTACGCAGACCAAATCACTTTAAATTAGGTTTTTCTCAATTTTCCTATTATTAATAAATTGGGTGGCGACTCCTCAAATGATCTATTTTGAGCCGTCAACGTCGAGATCCCGGTCACGACAGATGGCGACTCCACTGGGGATAGTGAGAGTCAAGCCCGGTATGTTTGGTTGTGCAAAATGATTATAAGGTACGCTTTGTTTACCCCTCTTAATTGCTTATTTATTTATTTCTTTGTACATATCTTATTTTTATATCTATATTGTTCCTTATAAACCCTAGGCTAGATGACATGTATTATTTGTTGTTTAGTTGTATTTATTGAAATATTTTGTGATTTTATTTTATTTTTAAATTTTGAGGTTTGTATGCTCCCTTCACACACTACACCTACACTGTGAGCACACACTGAGAGTTGAGCTCATACCTGAGCCACAAAAAAACACAAAAACACCTTAAGTTAGAACGAGGATAAGTGGGACTCATTCTGGATGTACATCCTATGTGACTTCCATGAACTCCTCATCTAGAGCATGATCCTTCTATGCGGGTACTCACTTAGGGATGTACACATCTGTTGTGTTTAACTCTCTAAAAGGGTACTTGGCTCTAGAGACCTTAAATCTCCATAGGATGTAGCTACCACCCTGTGAGTACTCACAATAAAGAGATTAGCCCTATAGGTCCCAATGCCCTATAGCACGGGCTAACCAAATTAGACCACAAAGGGAGCTATGTTTCCTCTTATCATAATTTTTGATTGAATATATTTTTCTCGTTATCGCTCATTAGTCTACACACAAAAAAATCATCAAAAAAAATTGTGTTTCATGTCATGCAACAAAAATAATCATATAGCCTTTCATGCATAAAAACAAAATAATCATATTACATTTCATGCATAAAAAAACCTTATTGCATTTCATACATAAAAAAAAATATAATCATATTGCATTCCATGCATAAAAAAATAATATTGCATTTCATGCATAAAAAAATCATATTGCATTTCATGTATAAAAAGCATAAAAAAATAATGTTGCATCTAGAAGTTCATTTCATCTAAAAAAAATAGGATTTACCGTGTATCATTCATTCGTATTGCCTAAGTCCTTAAAAAAAATTGCATGTAGCGTACATTTTCATTTCATTGTCATTCATCATAAAATTTCTCCATTATTTTTCTTTGTATGTATGCCAAAAAATTTGCACATCTTCATGAGTAAATAAGCAAAGCACGTAGCATATTCCCTTCAAGGGGCAATAAAATTTGCATTACTTTTTTTTCATAAAACAATGAAAAAATATTACAAAACAAATGCATGTTGCATCTTAGGGTGAGTGCTTGCATTCATATCACACATTTCATAACATATTGGTTTCCTTGACCCATTCTCATGTAGCATTTTTTTTCCCTGTTTAAAGAAAATCAATAAAAAAAAGAGTTTTGAAGTCATTAAGTCTTCATTCATGTTAAATTTTTGTGCTTGCGTGAAAATGGATACCAATCAAGCTTAGACTCATGGAATTGGATCATTCTCTTGAAAGTTTTTGGTAAGATTAGTCATTGAAGGATTAGAGAAGTAGGGTGAGAGGACAAATATCATGGGAACTATACTGGGCATATTGGAAAAGATGAGTGGAAAATAGGAGACATAAGGTTGTGGCAATCAGTTCTTGAATAAATAGTTCAAAGCCCAAAAAAGAGAGGATTGTCATTAGCACTTGTTTAGTCATGTAAGCTTGAAACTAAGTTAACTTTGTTGAAGCTTTACACTAATGGATTTGCATGAATCTCATTTTTCCCCGTGTCCCCTTAAAACACCAACCCCTTTTGAGTTCTTGTCTCGTGATAACTCTTAAAGCCCTTTTGGTCGCATCATTCAAGGATGAACCAGTGAGCAAATATCAGATCTCAAAGGTCCATTTCCCCAGGAAAAAAAAAAAAAAATAGACAAAAAAAAATATATAAAGAGCAAAGGATGTGTAAAAGAGTGAATGTTATTTCGAAATTAAATTTTTGAAAATGCGGAATCATGATTTCAAATGAAGAGTGGCCATTTTTTTTCCCTCTATCCCATAAAAAGAACCCTCATTGTCGCCTTTGAGCCTGCAACTTCCATTCACTAAACCCTGGACAAGGATCAACACCACAATAGAATTTAGTGCATTCAGCTTTCCAAAGTTATTTTATCAAAGATAGTGGAAAAAGTTCAAAAAAGAAAAAGAGAAAAATGAATAAAGCCCGCAAGACTGAAAGCAAGTATTGTCATTCTTGGCAAAAGTTAGGGCACAAAAGAAAAAGTAATGAAAAAGCATAGAAGTGAAAAAAATAATTAAAAAAATGTGAATGATTTGAGGAATGGGGAACACAAGAGGAAGCTGAATGCACTAAAGATTCATGATCTGTTCCCATAACCCATTACCATACCCATAAGACGTTTCTCTGAACCTTCTACTCCTTTCTCTTCCATAACCCATATCCAAAAAACATTTCTTTAAGCCTTCTAACCATTTTTTCCCCATAACTCATAGCCCATATCCATAAAACATTTTTTTAGCCCTCCAGTCATTTTCCTTCTATAAACCATAACCTAACCCATAAAGCACTTCTGGGAACCTTCTAATCATCTTTCTTTCATAAGCCATAACCAATAGCCACATTGCAAACCTTTAAAAGTCCACTCTGATTGATGGATGATTGATTTCATTTTCTTAATGTTAATTTTGAGATAAATCGTTTGCTCCTTTTAAATTATTCTTTGCTCTAATAAAAAATGAAGAAAAAAAGAGAAAATCCCGCTAGATTGAAAACCCGAAAGGGCAGTCTAGGCAAAAATTAGGGATAATAAAAAAAAATAAAAATAAATAATAAAGCCCGCTAGATTGAAAACCTGCAAAGGCAGTCTAGGCAAAAATTAGGGCATAAAAGGGGAATGAGACTTTCAATGAGATGTTTAAGTAGTTCACAGGGGAAAATTTCTGCTACTTGGGCCAAACAAAAGTGTACATTGGGGCAATTTGTGGAGGATAAGTTTGAGAGTCTCGAGAGACCCCACACTGGTGTCATACCCCAATTTTGTCCGGCTTAGGTCAAAACCCTAATTTTCCCCAAAATAAATAACCAGAGGAGAAGAGAGCATCATGCATTGCATTTAGGGTTCTAAAAGTCATTTCAAAGCTTCTAAAATCATTTTTGAAGTTGGAATGCACTTCTTAAACAAATTAGGGTTTTTCAGTGCAAAAGGGCATTTTGGTCATTTTGCAAATAAAAGACAATTCCTCAAAACAAGTCATCCAACATGCATTTCAAGGTACTAGAGGTCACTCCTAGGGTGGAAAATCATTTTTGAGGTGGAAATGTGTTTTGTGTAAAAACTAGGGTTTTTAGAGTGAAAGGGCATTTTGGTCATTTCACAATAAAAACGGTCTTTTGTCCCAAATCCTTGGATAATCATCAATGATTTATTTGAGGGATATTTGTGCCCCATTGTGATTATTTTTGCGCATAAACATTAAACCTTTTGGCCTAAAAACCTAGTTTTTGGATAGAAGGGTAAAATGGTCTTTTCCTTTGAGGTGGGGTAAATAAATCAATTTTGGGATTGGTGAGATCATAAAATTCAGAGCCCAATCATTGAATCATGGATATAGCCCAAAATGGCATGAACTAGGAAGAATAATCTAGAAGGGAATATTCTACATCATTTGAATTTTGAAAGGATAAGGATAAGAACAATAGTACAATTTGCAATTCCACTCACTCTCTCACACTCCTTGCTGCGAAATAACAGCCCATAATCACCCCATTTCCATTTATTTTTATTGTTTGCAAATTGTATTAAATCATGGCCATTCATTCAAGTGTGAAAATCAATCCTCACCTTTCATTTGAATTAAAATGGCACTTGTGTAATAAGCTTTGTAGAAAAATACAATTTTGTAATTAAGCTTATCCTTCACCACCCTCCTTATGCTGCACACCCAACCCTCTCTCTCTTCATTTTATTGCCCTTAATCCATGTGATAATGCATCTTGACCATTGATTCAATTTCTTTCTCAAATCCTAGTGGTTTACAAGAGATGCATTATCACAAATACCCTTAAATTTTCACTTCATATAAAACCCAAAAATAGGAGACCTCACATATACACACTCTCATTTTTACCCTAGCTAACACTCTTCCTCCTCTCCTCCCTCTCTTGGCCGAAATCATTCCCTCCTCCTCTTCCACTTTCTTTTCAACTTTCCTTCACCAAATCACCTCAAACACACTCTACATTCATATATCTTCTTCCTTTTATCCTTGATTCCATTTTTACATTATCAAAGGGTTGTTTCTTCAAGGTGTTGGAGCTGTTCTTGCTAGTTCTTGAGGATTGTTGGTGTTTTATTGCTCTTAATCTTCATTCCTACTCTTATTTAGCTTGAAACCAAGGTATACATCAAATCCTTTGCATCTTCATTCACTTTCTTGCATTAAAACCATTTTTCAACTTATATTTGCATCTCATAATATCATATAATGTAGATTAGGGGCTGTTGTGGGTGAGAGCTGGTCCATCACCCACTAAATAAATTGTTCTTGTGATTATGTGTTGATTAGGTTTTATTCTTTTGATTTGCTATTTTGGTCATGCGATTTTTACCCAAATGAAAACATGTTTCCCTTTTCTTTTTGCTTCAACTTTGAGCCTAATCCATGATCCTTTGAATATTCTTGTTCATTAAATGATTTGAAGTTGATTAATGCTTGATTAATTGTGCTAATTTTGTGAACTATGCTTGTTGTTGAATCTTGATGTTTTAGACTTGGATTTTTGTGAATATGGTTTGGTTTGGGCTCCAATTTTGGGGGTTTTAGTTTGTTTTATTGTTTATCATGTATGCATGTTTATTTATGTGATTAAGTAAATTTTCATGAAAGAATTTGATGATGTTTTTGGGCAAATAGGCCTCGGTTTCATGCTAGCTTTTAGGGATTGGTTGTTTTGTTCATTCTTTGTATTCTTGCATGAAATAAATGGGGTTTTGAGCTACAATAGGCTTCGGCCTTGTAGTCCATTATGTGCTTAGTTGATATGCTTGAACCACAAAAATAATTGTTGTCAAGTCTTGAAAAAAAGTAAAAAATTTGTTTCAAAATTGTTTTGCTTTGCAAGTTAGGATGTGAATTAGTGTTTGTGATTTTAGTTGCAAAACCAAATTGAAGTAGAATCTAAAGTGATTTTTCTTAAGTTTGCTTTGACCTAATTTGCTTGTCATTTGTTGTTGGTTGATGATTGGCAATATGAGGCTCACTTGTGCTTCATGCACTTTAACCTAAGTGAGAGGATTGTTTAAATGTGATTCAACTTTCTATTCTTGAGTTGATTGTTTTAATTGTTAATGATGTGTAAAAGGATTCCCACTCATGTTTAGTGCATATGCCTAGTAGTGTGGAAGATTACTTCAAAGGATTCAACTTGCTTTTAATTTCCAATGCAAGTTTGTGCTTCTCTTTGTTAATTGCTCATAGCAACTTGTGAATACTCTTATGATTGCTTTGCTTGTGTTCCAATGGTTGTTTTGGGTTTTGACTTGGAAAAAGGATTTGAAATGTTATATTTCTTTTCAAGCTTGAAATCCTATGTTTTTTTTTAAATAAGAAAACCTAAGGCATTTTCCTAAATAAAATCATTAACCATCACTCGAAGCCGTTGCTTGTTTGATCGTTAATGAGGAGTTATTAGTGGTAGTCACTCGAAGCCTTTGCTTGTTTGGCTATCATGAAAGCTCCCACACATTAATTAAACAACAAAAACAACTAATTCAAACTTCCAAAATAACACGAGCTATTAGCTCACCACCTTTTTCAAAACTATTTTCAAAAGAATAATACGACGTTGTCGCTTGTAATCACTCGAAGCCATTGCTTGTTTGATTGCCAGTTCCAACTCTCCTTTCTTTCGAGTTAATACCGAATGCCACTCGAAGCCTTTGCTTGTTTGGTGTTCGCGAACACTCGAGTCTTATTTCAAAAACTCCAAAAGCACTTTCAAAAATCACAAAGCCGTTTTCACGCAAAAACCGAGAACTACGTTGCTTTGATCCTCACCGATGAGAGTGCGTAGAGGACGGGTTCATGTCCCGTCAAGCACACCTTTAAAAAAACCCATAAAAACAAGAACTACGTAGCTTTGATCCTCGGCCGGTGAGGGCACGTGGGGACCGGGTTCATGTCCCGTCAAGCACACTTTTCAAAAATCTTTGTCTTGTTCCGCTTTTCAAAGATACCAAAACATCCCTTTTCCCGTTTTCAATAAAGAGATTTCTCAAAAAGAAAAGAGAATAAATAGAACAATATATTTCAAATCAAACATTTCAAAACCACATCAAGTTAATGGTTCCTTTCGGTAGAAAAGTGGCGTGAAGTGCTAATACCTTCCCCATGCGCAACCGACCCCCGAACCTACATCTCTAAGTTTTGAAAGACCACCCGCTTTCAAAAAGGTTTTTTCAATGTTTTCCTAAAATAAAATATTGGTGGCGGCTCATCTTGATTTTCAACGTTGTCAAACGGAAAAGTCCCAAACCGGATTTTTCGGGGCGCAACAGCTGGCGACTCCACTGGGGACTTTCTTTCTTTATTTATTTATTTAAAGAGAGATGAGGGTCAAGCCTAATTAATTTGATGTGGTTTAAATTGTTTGATTTGAAAAACTATGTTCTCATCTCTTCCTTTTCTCGTTCTTTTTCTTTTCTCTTCTTTTGCATGCCTGTGGTTATGTTTATGCATGCATTCCTCAATTCCCATGTCCCCTCTTCTTCGCTCCTGTTCTTGAGGTAAAACATGCATTCCCCATTCTATTATGTCCCCTTCTTCTTAGCTCCCTTTCGGAGGTAAGCAATGCGTGTAATTTCTGTGGACTTATTAGAATGGTTTGTATATTAAACTAGTGTATGCATGTTAAACCCTAGGGTAGACAAATCATTTATCCGGGTATTCGGTTTCCTTGCGGTGGGGTGGGTAAATTTTAGGAAGTATGTCCTCGATCACACACTTTCACGCCTTATGATTCATGTTCTTTGAGTGGGCTCCTATACCCGGATCCAACAAACATCTAGGAGAGTGGAGACGATTAGTGGATCGTCATTCGAGACCTTTGTCTGTCTCGATACTCACGAAAGTCTCAACCAGAGTACGCGCCTTCTCATGACGCTTCACACTTGGTAGTTTCTCACATTTGTGGATGTCGGCATGAGGATTCTATAGCTCTGGTAGCCATTGTGAGGGTGTGAATTAGAACTACATGGGAGGAACCTTTGAAGCTGCCCTAGAACTTAGGATTCCCACCTTTGTAGGACACGAGGGCATACGAATTGTGTGCTGCATGGTAATTTAGGGCATGTCTTCCTCAAAAAGGAGCTTTTTTCGAAAAAAAACTTTCCAAGAAAATACAAAAATATTTTCATTCTTTCAAATAAACTGATCCTGAATTTTTGAACCTCCATCCTTATGCATCGCTTTCATCATCTCTACATACATCATTCATATCATAATCGCATCATGCCGCATTCATTAAAACTACATGTTGTAAACATTTGCATTCACACTGCATCTCATTTGCATTTGCTTGCCGGGGACCACCGAATAATGTACCGTCTTGTCATAGGTGCATCAGAATGGAATCGAATAGCAAGGCTTCGCTTACTTCTCGCTTCCCAATTATGAAGTATGTTGATTTGCTATTTTGATTCCTCATTTACTTCACTTCCTAAATCAAAGAAAAAGTTTTGCGCTTATGACAAGATAAGGCATCCCGTGGTTCTCGGCATCAAGCAAACATTGTACATACATTCATATATTCATTCATGCATTCTCATGCAATAAATGTCTAAACAAACAGAAAAGGCACGCTGGTTCTCCGTCACCGATACTTCACCCGACTACAAGCCAAGTTGATGGCTAATCCGTAAGAGCATTCGGAGATTGAAACTGAAAGTAATCCAGAACATGAAGATTTAAGCGTACAAATTCTGAACCCTGAGCAGTTGGCTCAGGAGAACCAAGCGCTTAAGGATAAGGTTGGGGCAATGGAGGCCCAGATACATGAGATGATGGCCATGCTACAAAGTCTAAAGAATGGGCCAGCTGTTGAAGCCGTCGCCGTAGTGGGTCCAGTTGGTGTCACCTCTTTTGTTCCTCCTTCAAGATGTCGAACGCCTTCTGATTGGAGTTCCTCCGGGATCCGGGGTCAGTCACCCTGAAATGAATGTGTCAAATCAGTACACTCCACAAAGATACCCTTGGGGTATGCCTGCTGAGTACATGCCGCAGTTCGTTGGATCTACTCCGCCAGGTGTGAATGCGCCCAATCAAGTCACCGCCTTGCCGTGCGTAGAGGAGCCAGGAGGACCGCAGATCCAGCATTTTTAGTTCTCCCGCTTTCTCGACCCTACTCGGGGCTAGTGGCACCACCTCACAATACTCCTCACCGGATGGTATTATTACGGTATGGGTAGTCACCCCGAGGACACATGTTCGAGGGGTCGCAGCCCAAATGACCCAATTCGTGCACTCGAAGAAAGAGTAAGGCGATGGAGGTGCCGGTGTCGAACCAAGGAGGCATGTGAGTCGTGTTTGGTCCCGCACTTGGTTTTGCCACCAAAATTCAAGGCTCCCGAGGTGGACAAGCACGCGAGAGAACCGGACGTCCGGTGAGTCGCATTATGACGTTTGATCACAAGGCTCGGGGCATCGGTACAAGAGACGGACCGCTTTTGATCCAATCCCAATGACGATATCTTCGAGTTGTTTGATTACTTAATTTCCAAGAATTTAGTCAAGACTGTTCAATGAAGCCCGTTCACCGCCATTTCCCGAGAGGTTACAATGCTAATGCTACTGCAGTTTCCATGAAAACGGGGTTGGTCAAATGCGTGGAGGAGTGTAAAGCCTTCAAGCGTGTGGTGCAAGACCTAATCGATGCCAATTGGATTTCATTCAAGCAAAATGGTTCGAGCATAATCGCAAACCCATTGCGGGACACGAGAAGCCAACCTCACAATGCCATAGAAGATGTTAATGGGCAAGTAATAAGAAAGATTGCTAAAATCATGATGGATCAAGGGTATAAGGTTGGGTGCGGCTTGGGAAAACGGACAAGGAATTCTTGCGCCCGATCCGGCTAAAAGGAATAAGGACCGTTGCGGGTTGGGATACAATCCAAGTCTAGCCAAAAGAAGGAAAATGGCGGAGGAAAGAAGTGGCGGATGGTTGGCCGAGTCAAAAGGCCAAGATCCACGCCCCAGAGCATTCTCGCTCGTGACATCCGCCGAGCCGTGAGTGCCGGTTTGCTTAATCACAACCAAGTTGTTGCCATCCGTGGTGGATCCGAAACCGAAGAAGGTGGGTGCAGTGCGGTTCGTCATTGTTTGTCTTTGGGAAAAAGGTGAAGAATTGAGAAGTGCTGATTTCCGTGACCTTTTAACTCAAAGTAATTAGTTGTAATGCAACCCGTGGCTCGCCCAAGGCCATAGGACAAGTTGTTTAGGCACGCATGTTTTTATTTTGAATAATCATCATCAATAAAAACGTTGTTTTGAATTTCCATCAATAAAAATCATTTCCCTTCATTTCATGTGTCCTTTTTCCTGTTTCGTTATTGTTTGCTTGTTTGTTTCGCTTTTCATTCGCTTTTTCGCCCGGCAAAGAAGGAGAATCACAAAGAATTGTCTCTCAAAATAACAAAGTGCTAGTGATCCATATTTTGATTTTGATCACCCCCCATCGGTCAGTGAGGGGATGTTGAGGAAATTGGGAAACTCCTCCGTAACTCATGAGGTTAATGAAACAAGAAGAAAGGGTTATTCGGCCTCACGGGAATACATCGAGGTGATCAACTTGGATCTGGTGAGAACAAGAAAGAGGTCAAAGTGGTTACCACCATGAATGACGAAGATCGCATGAAGTTGGTTCGGCGGTCGCGACGATTATGTGGGTGCGTTTGCATGGTCCTATCAAGATATGCCAGGTTGGAACCGAGCATTGTGGTACACAAGCTACCGATCAAGCCCGAATGCCCGCATCAGAAATGTAAATTGAGAAGGATGAAGCCCGAGATGTCCTCAAATCCAGAGCGGGGTGAAAAAGCAATTTGATGCAGTGGTTCCTAGCAATGGCCAAGTACCCACAAAGGTTGCCAATATTGTCCCGGTCCAGAAGAAGGACGGGTAGGTCGAATGTGCGTTGACTACGAGAGATCCAATCGTGCTAAGCCCAAAGATGATTTCCTCCTTCAAAAAAAAAAAAAGAAACACAAAAAAACAAATGACGAGAAAAAAGAAAAGTGGTCGAAAATAATCAAAACAAAAGAAAGAGCAAATATATAGGAGTGAATAAATTATTGTCCTTGAGTTAATTTTTGAGAAAACAAGCAATCATGATTTGAAATAATGTTTGACCATTTTCCCATATTCTGAAAAAACTGTTCTACCCACTGTAAGCCAAAAAATCCAAAAATCACCCTAGACAAGGATCACCTCAAATATCAAAAAAAAAGGTGCATCACTTTTCATCACTCACCGAGTCAAAATCAAAAAAAAATCAAAAAAATCAATCGAAAAAAAAAAAAAGAAAAAGGAAAAAAGGGATTTAGAAATGAAAATCCCAAAAATACAAAAGAAATGTAAGTGGTGAGCTGATACACGTTACCACAAAACACAAGAGATCCTTGTCTCAATAAACTGCAAATACTTCCCTTTGACCTCGGCATCCCGCCTCCACCAACCCCTTAGCACCTCGGCATCCCGCCTCCACCAACCCTTAGCCGGAATAAAACTTCCAAACACCTCATCAAGCCAAATAACCATCATAAATCATCACACATCACCAACGCCGAATAAAAATCATCCTACCATTAGCTTCAAGTACTTCATTAAACCCAATCATCTCTCTCCACAAAAACCCACAATCTCAAAAAAAAATCCATTCCTATCAATGATCGATTGCTTTTGTTTTTCTCGAGTTTTAGCTTTAGGACAAATAAGTTTATTTATTTAAATATGTTTGTCCGAAAAAAAAATCTCGAAAAAAAAAACAAAAAACAAAAAAAAGGGGAAAGAAAAATCAAAAGGCTTGCACTCCAAGATTCATTCAAGTTACAATTATATCAAGGCAAAGTTTTAGAGATCACCAAGTGGGTCGAAGCTGCCTTATACTCCAGTATAACCAGTTCAGTGGTTGCCAAATTTGTGAAGAAAGATCTGAGTTGCCATTATGGTCTTCCAAACAAGATTATCACTGATAATTGCAAAGAACTCGAACAACAAAATGATGAAGGACACGTATGCGAGTTCAAAATCCAAAGATCATAATTCTTCTCCTTACCGCCCGAGGATGAATGGGGCAGTCAAAGCAGCCAACAAGAACATCAAGAAGATTGTGCAAAAGATGGTGGTAACCCACAAGGATTGGCATGAGATGCTTCCCTTTGCTTTGCATGGCTACCGGACTTCAGTACGCACTTCAACCTGGGCAAATCCCTTTCTCTCGTATATATGGGTCTGGCGTCCTCCTATTGAGGTTGAGATACCCTCCCTGTGGGTCTTGATGGAAGCAAAGTTAGAAGAAGCAGAATGGGTTCAAGCCCGTCTAGATCAGCTAAACCTCATTGAGAAAAAAAAAGGGATTGCAACTTTGTGTCATGGGCAGCTGTACCAACAGAGAATGAGGACGACTTTCGACAAGAAAGCCTGACCCCGTGAATTCAAGCAAGGTGATCACGGTGCTTAAGAAGATCTTGGCTATCTAGACCGATTCCCGTGGGAAGTGGACTCCAAGCTACGATGGGCCATATGTTGTCAAAAAAAGCCTTCTCTGGAGGAGCACTGATACTTACCAACATGGACGGCGGAGATCTCAAGGAACCCAGTCAATTCCGATCAAGTGAAGAAGTACTATGCCTCAAAGAAATAGACAAAAAAAAAAAAGAGAAAGACAAGCCAAGTAAGAATTAGCTCGCTAGGTTGAAAACCGAAAAAGGCGACCTAGGCAAAATCAGAGCGCGACCGGTGGATTGAAAACCCGCAGCGGCGATCCAGCAAAAATTAGGGTCGAAAACTTGAGCATGAAAAGTAAAGAAAGGCATACGACTTCTCTGAAGACTTGAATGAGGGAGTGATCAAAGTCAAGGACATAAATGTTTAGCACTGTTCCACAGAGACGGACAGTCAGAAATCAGCTTCTTTCCTTTTTCGTGTCTTTTTGCAGTTTAAACTTTCAAATGCATTGAGCGATCGGCGTAACTACGTGCGACCGATTTCTACATCAATAAAGCTCAAACTTTCTCATGTCTGTTTGTTGATTGTTTTCTGCTTTTCTGCTCAAAATAAACGTTTTATGATGATGGTGACCCTGAACTGTAAAACATGTGCATACATCATAGAGCATTACAAATCATTGAAATTCTTAAAGGTCACGGAAAGAGGCAATTCCCCAAAACCAGTTAGTCATGCAGGAGAAAGTGATTAAGCCCACGATTGCTTCGAACGACAAAGTTAAAGCCCACCTGCACCTGGCCCATGAGCCCCGCAAGTCCAATATATTCCTCAGTCTCGTGCCATGAGTGTCGCGGATTGGCTGAACCAGCAAGAAGATAAGCCAACAGGGGCAAAAGATCAAAGAGAGAACAAAGAAAAAACAAACAGTCAGAAAAAAGAAAGCTGACCAAAGGAAGTTAATCTTACAAAGAAGGTTGCACTCACAAACCATTCCAGATGGCGAACCATAAAGCAAACTCGCATTCGATCCATGAGCCCTGCAGTTTCCATCGGCCTCTCAGTCTTGTGCCAGGAGTATCGGGAGTCGGTTGAACCAATAAAAGAATACAAGCCTTTGTCAAAAAGCGAAGAAACAAACAGTCAGAAAAAAAGAAAGCTGACCAAAGAAAATCAAGAATAGCATCTCATTGCATTCATCATCACACCAAAATCATAGCATTGCATGCACTCGCATAACATGTTCCTGCATAACATGCCCATGCATCCTCATCCCATGCACCATGCATTTGCATCTGCTAACATGTGCAGGTACACATTATCAGAGAAAAGTTTAAGAAGAGTCCTACTATTCCAGAGCAGACTCCCTAAAACAGTGTAGTGGCATTGACCGCCGGAATGTTTCTGAAAAAAAGACCTGCGGCCAGAGCAGGCACCCTGGATCAGTGCAACGACGTTGATCACCAATCAGAGGAAGCAGAAAAAAGGTCCGCTAGCCTGAGCAGACACCCTGGATCAGTGCAACAACATTGATCACCAATCAAAGGAAGCAGAAGAAAGGTCCGCTAGCTTGAGCAGACACCCTGGATTGGTGCAGAAGCATAGACTGACTAAAGAAGATCAACAGGATTCGTGAATCCTTCCCGGGACTGGCGTCCCTTCAAGCGCGACTTCACCTCATATTCGAGCTGCGGGTACCTCAATTCAATGCGCGGCGGCGGTCATCTCAATCGGTCAATCAGCGGATTTGCAAATCCTTCAGGGACCGTGCATCCTTCAGACTAAGGCGTCCCCTTCAGATCTCGTCGTTATCGAGCACCGACGAATCATCGGACCCGAGTCCTTCGGTTTAGTTCAAATCAGATCCAAACGGCGACTTTGAACTCGACCTTCATCTCGCCAAGTCATCACAGAGCATGACGGATCGGCCCCTCGGACCTCGCGCCCTTCATTTCGCCAAGTCATCACGGAGCGTGACGATCGGCCCAGACTTCTCGCGCGTCCTTGACTAGCGTGTGTCGGTATAAATCATAGCGTAAGTCCATCAAGGTAAAATGTATCACCCCCACAATGGATATTGAACCTCAAAGCGCTCGAATAGGCCACTTTCGAGCCCAAGTGTTCCTTCAGAGTCCAAGTACTCCTTCAGAGCGCAAGCACTCTTCAGAGCCCAAGAACTCCTTCAGAGCCGCGCAAGCACTCCTTCAGAGCCCAAGAACTCCTTCAGAGCCGCAAGTGCTCCTTCAGAGCCCAAGTGTTCCTTCAGAGACGCAAATGCTCCTTCAGAATCCAAGTGTTCCTTCAGAGCGACGAGCGCTCCTTCTTTACCGCACTCGTTACCTGCCAGTATCGGCTTATCAGAGGACGGTACCATCTTTACTGTTTTATTTATCGCTTTATTTCTTGCTGTTTATGCCACCCGAGGGTTGGCACCAATTTACTTCTTGTTTTTGCCGCCTGAGGGTTGGCACTTCATTCATTACAGTCGTTTTTGGCTGGCATCCATTCACCCAAAAAGAAAAATCAAAAGAAAAAAAAAAAGAAAAAAGAAGAAAATTCGGGTTTTTCCTAAGTAGACAAAATAGGTATAATTTCTGAATTCTTTATCTCTATTTTGCCTCGGAATATGTTTCGGCCAATTCATATTCCTTGTTAAAATCTAGATAAAGAGGGGCAGCTGTCATACCCCAATTTTGTCCGGCTTAGGTCAAAACCCTAATTTTCCCCAAAATAAATAACCAGAGGAGAAGAGAGCATCATGCATTGCATTTAGGGTTCTAAAAGTCATTTCAAAGCTTCTAAAATCATTTTTGAAGTTGGAATGCACTTCTTAAACAAATTAGGGTTTTTCAGTGCAAAAGGGCATTTTGGTCATTTTGCAAATAAAAGACAATTCCTCAAAACAAGTCATCCAACATGCATTTCAAGGTACTAGAGGTCACTCCTAGGGTGGAAAATCATTTTGAGGTGGAAATGTGTTTTGTGTAAAAACTAGGGTTTTTAGAGTGAAAGGGCATTTTGGTCATTTCACAATAAAAGCGGTCTTTTGTCCCAAATCCTTGGATAATCATCAATGATTTATTTGAGGATATTTGTGCCCCATTGTGATTATTTTTGCGCATAAACATTAAACCTTTTGGCCTAAAAACCTAGTTTTTGGATAGAAGGGTAAAATGGTCTTTTCCTTTGAGGTGGGGTAAATAAATCAATTTTGGGATTGGTGAGATCATAAAATTCAGAGCCCAATCATTGAATCATGGATATAGCCCAAAATGGCATGAACTAGGAAGAATAATCTAGAAGGGAATATTCTACATCATTTGAATTTTGAAAGGATAAGGATAAGAACAATAGTACAATTTGCAATTCCACTCACTCTCTCACACTCCTTGCTGCGAAATAACAGCCCATAATCACCCCATTTCCATTTATTTTTATTGTTTGCAAATTGTATTAAATCATGGCCATTCATTCAAGTGTGAAAATCAATCCTCACCTTTCATTTGAATTAAAATGGCACTTGTGTAATAAGCTTTGTAGAAAAATACAATTTTGTAATTAAGCTTATCCTTCACCACCCTCCTTATGCTGCACACCCAGCCCTCTCTCTCTTCATTTTATTGCCCTTAATCCATGTGATAATGCATCTTGACCATTGATTCAATTTCTTTCTCAAATCCTAGTGGTTTACAAGAGATGCATTGTCACAAATACCCTTAAATTTTCACTTCATATAAAACCCAAAAATAGGAGACCTCACATATACACACTCTCATTTTTACCCTAGCTAACACTCTTCCTCCTCTCCTCCCTCTCTTGGCCGAAATCATTCCCTCCTCCTCTTCCACTTTCTTTTCAACTTTCCTTCACCAAATCACCTCAAACACACTCTACATTCATATATCTTCTTCCTTTTATCCTTGATTCCATTTTTACATTATCAAAGGGGTTGTTTCTTCAAGGTGTTGGAGCTGTTCTTGCTAGTTCTTGAGGATTGTTGGTGTTTTATTGCTCTTAATCTTCATTCCTACTCTTATTTAGCTTGAAACCAAGGTATACATCAAATCCTTTGCATCTTCATTCACTTTCTTGCATTAAAACCATTTTTCAACTTATATTTGCATCTCATAATATCATATAATGTAGATTAGGGGCTGTTGTGGGTGAGAGCTGGTCCATCACCCACTAAATAAATTGTTCTTGTGATTATGTGTTGATTAGGTTTTATTCTTTTGATTTGCTATTTTGGTCATGCGATTTTTACCCAAATGAAAACATGTTTCCCTTTTCTTTTTGCTTCAACTTTGAGCCTAATCCATGATCCTTTGAATATTCTTGTTCATTAAATGATTTGAAGTTGATTAATGCTTGATTAATTGTGCTAATTTTGTGAACTATGCTTGTTGTTGAATCTTGATGTTTTAGACTTGGATTTTTGTGAATATGGTTTGGTTTGGGCTCCAATTTTGGGGTTTTAGTTTGTTTTATTGTTTATCATGTATGCATGTTTATTTATGTGATTAAGTAAATTTTCATGAAAGAATTTGATGATGTTTTTTTGGGCAAATAGGCCCTCGGTTTCATGCTAGCTTTTAGGGATTGGTTGTTTTGTTCATTCTTTGTATTCTTGCATGAAATAAATGGGGTTTTGAGCTACAATAGGCTTCGGCCTTGTAGTCCATTATGTGCTTAGTTGATATGCTTGAACCACAAAAATAATTGTTGTCAAGTCTTGAAAAAAAAGTAAAAAAATTTGTTTCAAAATTGTTTTGCTTTGCAAGTTAGGATGTGAATTAGTGTTTGTGATTTTAGTTGCAAAACCAAATTGAAGTAGAATCTAAAGTGATTTTTCTTAAGTTTGCTTTGACCTAATTTGCTTGTCATTTGTTGTTGGTTGATGATTGGCAATATGAGGCTCACTTGTGCTTCATGCACTTTAACCTAAGTGAGAGGATTGTTTAAATGTGATTCAACTTTCTATTCTTGAGTTGATTGTTTTAATTGTTAATGATGTGTAAAAGGATTCCCACTCATGTTTAGTGCATATGCCTAGTAGTGTGGAAGATTACTTCAAAGGATTCAACTTGCTTTTAATTTCCAATGCAAGTTTGTGCTTCTCTTTGTTAATTGCTCATAGCAACTTGTGAATACTCTTATGATTGCTTTGCTTGTGTTCCAATGGTTGTTTTGGGTTTTGACTTGGAAAAAGGATTTGAAATGTTATATTTCTTTTCAAGCTTGAAATCCTATGTTTTTTTTTTTAAATAAGAAAACCTAAGGCATTTTCCTAAATAAAATCATTAACCATCACTCAAGCCGTTGCTTGTTTGATCGTTAATGAGGAGTTATTAGTGGTAGTCACTCGAAGCCTTTGCTTGTTTGGCTATCATGAAAGCTCCCACACATTAATTAAACAACAAAACAACTAATTCAAACTTCCAAAATAACACGAGCTATTAGCTCACCACCTTTTCAAAACTATTTTCAAAAGAATAATACGACGTTGTCGCTTGTAATCACGAAGCCATTGCTTGTTTGATTGCCAGCCCAACTCTCCTTTCTTTCGAGTTAATACCGAATGCCACTCGAAGCCTTTGCTTGTTTGGTGTTCGCGAACACTCGAGTCTTATTTCAAAAACTCCAAAAGCACTTTCAAAAATCACAAAGCCGTTTTCACACGCATGGCGAGAACTACGTTGCTTTGATCCTCGGCCGATGAAGGCACGTGGGACCGGGTTCATGTCCCGTCAAGCACACCTTTAAAAAAACCCATAAAAACAAGAACTACGTAGCTTTGATCCTCGCCGGTGAGAAGTACGTAGGACCGGGTTCATGTCCCGTCAAGCACACTTTTCAAAAATCTTTGTCTTGTTCCGCTTTTCAAAGATACCAAAACATCCCTTTTTCCCGTTTTCAATAAAGAGATTTCTCAAAAGAAAAGAGAATAAATAGAACAATATATTTCAAATCAAACATTTCAAAACCACATCAAGTTAATGGTTCCTTTCGGTAGAAAAGGCGCGTGAAGTGCTAATACCTTCCCCATGCGCAACCGAATTTCGAACCTACATCTCTAAGTTTTGAAAGACCACCCGCTTTCAAAAAGGTTTTTTCAATGTTTTCCTAAAATAAAATATTGGTGGCGGCTCTCTCGATTTTCAACGTTGTCAAACCGAAAAGTCCCAAACCGGATTTTTCGGCGCAACAACTGGGAAAAGTTTCGTAAGATCCTTTAGGAGTCAAAGGTTTCTTGCTACACCATGTAGTATTCCTCAAGGCGGTGCCTTTCACTAGAAATCTTACAATACCCTACATCCATCAAACTTTGTTTGCCACACACTGCATCCTCGTAAGCAAAAACTTTTACCAATATTTGGGCAAAGCTTGTACATGGCCCTTCATGAGTCAAACTTTGTTTGTTACACCGTGTAGGGGCAATAGCTCTTACCAACACAGGGCAAAAATGTTTGCTCGACCCGATGAGTCGATTTCGCTTGCTATGCCCGGTAGTCTTTCTTACGTGATAAAACCCAATTCTCACCAATTTCCAACAAGTCGGTACCTCAAGTAAATGGAATGCCCAATAACTCAATGGTTGCCATAATACATCTTCCTCTACTATCTTGTGTCGCTTTTGTCCTCCCTATGATCTCCTCGGAAATACCCTCCACTTTCAAACCCAAAAATCCGAAACACAATATCCGCCTCTCAAATACCGTGAATCCATGCATGTTCATTAAGTAATACTTCAATGAGAGTCAACTTGGAATCGGTGGTGTGATTTAGAGAGCTAATGACAATCAGGAAAAAAGAAGAAGGAGAAGGTCAATTTTGAGGGTGTTTTGCATTGGAAGGTGAGAAGTGACCTTAAAAGAAAATAGAAAGCTTGAAAGGGTGACGATAACCTTCCATATGAGGACAAGCTTGATTGGTTTAAAATAAAGCCTGCACAAAAAGAAATTCTCAGTGAATCCATCTTTCAAGACAAATGCATCTCAATTTCAACTCAAGACTCATGCATAATTCATGCATTTCATGTCATAGTTTGCATACATTTCATGTCCATCCATGCATGTCACTTCATTTACGTTCAGTACTTTGTAAATAAGTGACAAAAAACCATCCAAAGCAAGGTGTGCATTGCATGCGCTAATTCATGCTATCGGTTCAGCCCTGGCATTTCCTTCTCATCCCCGTAGCTAATCTGTTCACTCCGCCTTTGGTTTACTTTTCATGCTAACGGTTCAGCCCTGACATTGTCTTTTATATTTCGTGCTAACGGTTCAGCCCTGACACTGCTTTTTTACTTTTCATGCTATCGGTTCAACCTTGGCATTTCCCTTCTCATCCCCGTGCTATCGGTTCAGCCCTGGCACATTCTTTCATGCTATCGGTTCGCTCCACGGCATTTCCTTCTCATCCCCGTGCTATCGGTTCAGCCCTAGCACATTCTTTCATGCTAACGGTTCAGCCACGGCATTGTCTTTTATATTTCGTGCTAACGGTTCACCCACAACCTTCGCTTTTTCACTTTTCATGCTAACGGTTCATTACCGCATTGTCTTTACATTTCGTGCTAACGGTTCGCCCACAACGCATCGCTTTACTTTTCATGCTAACGGTTCAGCCCTGGCACTTCTTTACTTTTCATGCTAACGGTACGACATTGTCTTTTAAATTTCATGCTAACGGTTCGCTCACCGCATCGCTTTTTACTTTCATGCTAACGGTTCAGCCCTGACATTTGTCTTTTAAATTTTGTGCTAACGGTTCAGCCCTGGCATCTGTCTTTTAATTTTCCATGCTAACGGTTCAGCCCTGGCACTGTCTTTTAATTTTCCATGCTAACGGTTCAGCCCTGGCATCTGTCTTTTAATTTTCGTGCTATCGGTCTTGCCCTCGCCTTTGTTTCCGATTACGCCGACCGATCTTGCTCCGGCATTGTCTTTTATTTTCCCGCTATCGGTCTTGCCCTAGCATTGCTTTTATTTCGTGCTATCGGTCTCGCCCTGGCACTGTTTCCTGACATGCTAACTGTTTTCTACTTCGTGATACTAATTTAACTCTGACAGTCGTTTTGTAATATAACCCTAACACCGCACCTTCAACATCGCCGGCTAAAATTGAGGTTCATATCTGTACTCATTTCTTACTTTAATAACACAACGAATCATGACGTTTTTGTATTATATCGTAAGAAAATGAGCTGAGGGCAACAGCTGTGAACACTCAATTTTTTCCGGTGTTTTTCACTTATTTTCGAAAAAATTACAAAAAATAGTCACTTTTTGCGTATTTTCGGGTTTTAGTTTTTAGCTACTATGCGAATGTAATTTCTCTCTCCTCAGACCTCTTTTTGACGATCCGAACGGTAAAAGTGAAGACATATGTGCCACGAACTCATTGTTCAAAAATAAAGACGATCCAACGGTTAACGAATCCAGAATCGCATTTTTATGATGATAGGTTTGAGAAAAACGGAATTGTGTTCTCCAAGTGGGAATTGTTTTTTCTATCTTGTTTTAGTCCCACATCGCTTGCAAGAAACATAAACCCCATAGCAATTGACTATAAAAGAGGTTGAGAGGTGAAGGTTTATGGAGAGATCATTGGCGGGTTAAGTGATATTTTGGGTCAAGCATTTGCGGCTCATTTCACTAAAAGCCTATCTTTAATCATTTAGTATGTTTTGAGTCGGTTTTCCGGTTCTCAAAGCGATTTTTGCGGTTTTGGGTCAAAATGGACCAGACGGGAGCCCGGTTCACGGTTGACTGGTTAGATCGCTTGGTCCTGGGTTCGGCATTCATCGTGTTAAGGTTGGTCTTGTATTTATTTATTTTTTATTATTATCTTTTTTTGTTTATGTACATATTTGCTTATTTTTTGTCATTTATTTATTGTTTATTTATTTATTTATTTATTTTTGTGTATATTTATTTATTTATGTATATGGTTTTCTATTTATTTATTTATTAGTTTTATCATTTTTTTAAATACACAAATTATTTATTTATTTATTTATTTTTCTTCAAAAACTAAAAATAAAATAAAAATGGGTTTGGTCGAGATGTACATCTTATCAAACCCGCAACACTGATTTAAGAGACCCGAGTTGTACAACTTGGTCCTAAACCACCTTAAAACTAAAAACCGAATGACACGCTTTTCCGAAAAATCCCCAATCGGTTTATTTCTATGTAGCATCTATTTTCAAAAATACAAAAAAAAATATGGGATTGGCCGAGATGTACATCTTGTCAATCCCGGTTTAAGAGACTCGAGTCGTATGACTTAGATCTTAAATCCCTTCAAAACTAAAATCAACCAACAAACAAATTTTCAGGAAGAACTACGTGACTTTGAGTCTCTCATTGCAACAGAGAGTACGTAGGAGCAGGTTTCCCTGTCAAGTCAAAATTAAATTTTCTTAAATTAGTCCTTTGTAAATAATTATATTTATACTAAATTTTATTAAGTCTTATTTAGGGTAAATAAATAATTAAACGGCTTAGTAATCATTGCACAAATCAAATTTAGGGTAACTGTCTTAGGACAGATGTGTTAGGGGTGCAGTGAAGCTAGTTTTCACCCTTTCCCTTCGCATAACCGACTCCCGAATCCAACCTAGTTACGCACTCAAATCACTTTAAATTAGGTTTTTCTCAATTTTCCTATTATTAATAAATTGGGTGGCGACTCCTCAAATGATCTATTTTGAGCCGTCAACGCCGAGATCCCGGCCACGCGATGTCTGCATCAGAGAGGAGGCGCCAATCCCTCGGGAATTTGGCGCTGGTGTGTGGTCGCTGCGGCTCTGGCCGGTGTGTGTGTCTTTGGGCGCCATTTGCTCGCCCCACTGGCGCTGCTTTTAGCGCTGGTCGGGCAAGTGTGTCTAAGTGTGGGTTCAAAATGGTCCCTAAGTGTGACATTGATCCCTATGGTGCCAAACTAGTCCCTAGATGTCAAAATAGTCCTTAGGTGCTAGAATGGTCTTTAAGTGCTAAATTAATCTTGGGTGTGTCAAAATGGTCCCCGGGTGTTGAAAAGGTCCTTAGGAGGTGATTTGGTCCTTAGGTGAGGATTTAGTCCTTGGTGTGATATTTAATCCAATAAATGAGGTGTGTGGTGTTGTGGTGATGATAAAGCGGTGATGTAGGCTTCGGCCAAAGCGGTGAGTTAATAATTGTTGTGGTAAATTATTGTGGTGTGGTGCATTGTCATGGTGTCACATAAATCATGTGCATAAAGAGGTGATGTAGGCTTCGGCCAAAGCGGTGATGTAGGCTTCGGCCAAAGAGGTGAGTTCCCTAAGGGGTTATTGAAGTGATGATGGATCCACATGCATATTGCATACATACATATACCCATGCATTCGTGGTGAATCTTGGTGATGCTAGTTGATCTGTTAATATTATTTCTTGATGTTATACTTAAATGATAAATGCTTTGATTGTTGTGGATTGGTATTACTAGTTGCTTTCCTAATGTAATGCTTATCTTACTTGTTATTATTTATGTAAAGAGACTCACTCTACTGCTTTTTATGTTGCCTCTCATGTGGGCAACGTGCAGGTGATACTGAGTGAAGGTATTCATGCCTTCTTTGGTTGGTCGTGTCAGCTCTGATATGTAGCACCAGGGGCGGGGTGTCGTAGTATTGTTATTTTCTTTTAATGTATTAAACTGATATGGGTGATGTACTGAATGTGTCAAACTTATTATTATTCCATTTGTGCTCTCAAACTATTTTCTGGATTGTTGTAAACTTAAAACAGGTGTTTGAGGGTTCGCCCCATTTAGATATGCTATATATCACGCACTAGTTGCGTTTGAGTTGTTAAATGCTATTTTATGATGTTTTGATGAAATGTAGCACTCTCTTGAGGTGCGTGGAAAAGTTTTTGAAAACTGTGATTTTTAGTTGTTAAAATAGTAAGTATTATAAGGGGGTGTTACAGAACCCATCTCCTGATTATGTGCCTCCTGTTTTGTATAACCACCAAACATAGCATAATTAGTGCTTCATTCATTTTAACAAAGCAACATATATGTATATATAATACAATTCAAGTTGTGTATTTACCTGAGTAACCCTTGCGCGCTCCTCAACATAGTGATCGTGAGTACCCTTCCTTACATGGGTGGCCTGTGAAGCTTCAAAGAAGAAGTGGGAGGGCGCCCCAACTTCTTTAGCCTGTCAGAAATGAAAAACATTTTCAACATTTGCTAACTAATTAAGTAATGTAAATAAACACACGAGATATTTAAAATAATTTACCAATCGAATAGCATGTTGAGCTCGGCTTATGGACCCAACACGCTTAAGCGAGCGCGCCTTTTTCTCGAAGTTTCTATTCTCGCTTCGCCTTTTCTGAATTATGCTTGAACTTCTCTGTTTCCCAATGTTCCTTGAAGGCATTCCAAACATTTTCACCCATGTAAGGAGGCCTCACATTTCCACGCCTCAACTTATACAATATATCCGACAATTGTTGACCAAACCTCGAGAGAAAACATCTAGGACCTCTTCATCATACTCTTGGTGCCATGTCACTTTATTCGTATTAAACATAATGAAAGTATGTATTAGTAATAATATTAAACATTACCAAACATTAAATTAAAACTAACAATATATATAGGTACATAATGACATATTTAATAGACACTTACCCTAAAGAAATCCAACAACTCTCCCTTCTCTTTGTCACTAACTTTACTCCACTTTTTATGGTAAGTTTGAAAATATTTCTTCGGATCACATATGTGATGCTTGATGAAGTGCCTTCGACGGAACAAGTCTACATAATGAAAAAATATATCAACCAATATATATATATATATATATATATATATATATATATATATATATATATATATATAAGTTGTTGCATAATTAACTTAAATTAAAAAAATCCAACCAATATAATACTTACGTGTTACCATATGGATAAATGATGTAGAACTTTTTGTTGTTGATATATACCACCTCCACTCTCTCGTCATCAACCACCTCCACTCCCGACTCATTAGCACCATCACCACCAACATGATCATCCTCTGGTGTGGGCATATGCTCGATCGATGGGCGACTGTGTGATAACTCTATTTTATATAGAGTATTTCATATGTTTAAACTTAGTATTTGCTCTCTTTCAAGTAATAATAAAGAGTTTATATAGTATTTTATGTGATATATGATAACTTGAGTGATTTGAATGGTTATAGTTATTATTAGGCCATTTTGGATATATTGTGGTATGTTTGATGTTTTTGTTGGTCTGCGTCTCAATGCTAATCTGCATCAATGCTCCCTGACCGATCCGCATCAAAAGCGCACTACTTGGTGAATAAGCACTGTTTCATATGCACCCAAATGCAAAGTGATGACCTCCCGCCTGGTTCTCGATGCCATCCCACCTTGTATAGTAGGCGCTACCATTCACACATAGCTATAGGCATAGCTTTGAAGAGTCACCAACATAGGGACACATGTTCACACATCAATGAACCGCCCTATGTGATTAGTCAAAGATTTCAACATGGATAAACCTCTGGAAAGCAACTACAGCTATGATCCACTCAAGATGACTTCAACATGAAGGAAGGAAGCACCTCACTTGAAGGCTATAAAAGGACCTCACATCTTCATTTGGAAATATATCACAATCCATAAGTTAGATCAAAATTTCAATATACATAGTTAGTTTTTATATTTTTAGAGGAAGAGGAAGGAATTCATAAATCCTTCTTAACTCGTTTTCATAGTGTTTGTAGAGTGCTAAGGAGTAATGCTAGTGCATTGCTAGAAGATTTCATACAAAGGTTTTCAACATTTGTAACTTTACTCTTGTTGTTTCTCTTTTGTGATTTCTATATATATAAACATGGTCTATTCAGGTTTATATATATCTTGCAATGTCTCTTGTTAGCTAAACTTTTCTTAGTTGGAATGTTCTAATCATTTAATGAGCTTTTAAGTAAGTATGTTGCATGTATGTATGTTTGTACTTTAGTTATTGCTTGATACTTTTTCCAAACTTATTTTAAACTTGATCACTTAGAATAAGTAAGAATTGTAAATGACCAGAAATGGCTTACAATTAAGAACTCAAGAACTAATATGGGTGAGTGTTTTACATAAAGAAAACTTTGTGAAAACCATGCTAAGTCCTAGACATAGGATAGTATAGTCCATAGGATAATTGTGGGTACTTAAAATTCAAGAGTGAATTTATTTAGCAAATTGGATAATTGACAAGGAGGCGAGAAAGGCACTAACACCCATTTCTTTACTGCAAAGAAGCAAGGATCATAAGAGCTTGTAATGATACTCTGAAGAAAGTGACCGAAAGGCACATAGCAAATGCAACAGCATTCAGTGCAGCTGCATCACATACTGCATCATACACTTATAAGTAAATTATTTGATGAAGACATTCCAACTAGCTTTTCTCTTTTACACTATCAACATTTTTTACTTTGCTTTCTAACTTAGTTGTGATCATCAAACAAAATCCAAAATTATTTTGTTACTTAGTTACTTTACACTTTATTACTTTATATTTATTTTAAAAGTGAGTTTTTCAATCTCTGTGGGTTCGATCTTTTTACTACTTGTTTTTGGACAGTGTATACTTGCACACAAGTGTATGTGTTTTCCATGCACCACCAGGTTTGCTAAAGACAGATAAAGTGAGCGCATGTCTTTCTTCTTCAACCTCCCTTTCATTTCTATTATTTCTTGACAACATAAAATTGTTGAAATAATGTGAAGTAAATAGATGGTTTCACGGTGGCAGGTAAGCTGCGCAAATCGATCCTTCAACTCTAGCTTTATTCTTCACCGATCGTTTATAATCACCCATTAATCTACATATGAACAACTAGTCATACTAATTAATAAAAATTTAATTAAAATAGTCGTACCAATAATTTTTTAATTAAAATGTTGAAATAGATCATTACCTCTCAAATGGATACATCCACCTATAATGAACTGGTCCGCCAAGTCTTGCTTCATATGCTAGGTGAACCGGTTAATGCTCCATGGAATCAAAGAAACTGGGAGGAAATATTCTCTCCAACTTACAGATGATGAAAGGAATATTCTGCTCCATCTTAATGAGATCATCCATTCTCAATGTTGAAGAGCACATATTCTTAAAAAATTGACTCACTTCAATAAGTGGTTCCAAAACACACTTTGGTAGTGAACTAAAAGCAATTGGAAGCAAACACTCCATGAATACATGGCAATCATGACTTTTCATCGCATACATCTTCCCAGTGTTCACATCGGTACATCTTGCAAGGTTAGAAGAATAACCATCCGGCATCCTCAATCCTTTTCAACCATCGACAAACATCTTTCACTTCATCGGTGTTAGACAAAGATTTGGCTTTTGGTTTTAACATCTTCCCATTAGCCATTTCCACCAAATTCAAATCGGATCGATATTTGCTACAAGAAAGAGAGTAATCCAATCTAGCCTTATTATTGTCTTTAGTTTTATCTTTCACATTCATCACAATCATAAATATGTTATCAAAGAAATTCTTCTCAATGTGCATAACATCGAGATTGTGCCTCAAATGATTGTCTTTCCAATATGGGAGATTCCAAAATATGCTTCTTTTGTCCAGCTTATGCACTTGTCCATAACCATGCGATCTCTCAAGTTCGCTTACCTCGGTGACTTGTCGCAAGTCCATAACTCGCTCCATATTTCACCGTGTCACCAAAGGCGGTGGTCCATCTTTTCAACTACCTTGTTCTTGAAGCCCTTCTTGTTCTTTCTAAATTGATGATCGGCGGTAAGAATCTACGATGCGAGTCAAACCAAGAAGTCTTACCCCGTATTTTAGCTTAAAACGCTTTGTGTGTTCCATGCAATGGGGACATGCCAATTTACCGTGAGTCCCCAACCATACAACATACCATAAGCGGGAAAGTCGTTAATTGTCCACATCAACGCCGCTCTCATCTTAAAATTCTCTTTTCGTGTTGCATCATATGTCAAAACACCCCCCCACAATCTCTTGAGATCATCAATCGAGGTTCCAAAAGATATCAATGTTAGCTTTTGGATTATTTGGACCAGTGTATCGACAAGTCAAAAACATAAACGGTTTAGTCATGCACATCTCGGAGGAAGATTGTAAGGGTAACAATGATCGCCAACAAGAGTAGGGAGAAGATGATGCTTGGATATATGGAGTAAATCCATCAGAGCACAATCCAAGTCGAATATTTCGTGGGTCTGAGGCAAAATCTGAATGCACTAAATCAAAGTGTTTCCATGCTTCACCGTCAGATGGGTGGCGCAAAATGTCTGAGGGACCCCTATTATCATAATGCCAAGTCATTTTCTGCACAACTTCAGTCGATGCAAACATTCTTTGCAGCCTTGGAATTATAGGCAAATAGAACATCGACTTCACGGGAATGGGTTTATAATTACGTTTTGCCCCATTACGAACATGATACATCGGCCGTCCACAGAATTTGCTTTCAAGTAGCTCACCGTCATTTTTACCAAACTCGTTGTTGTAATACAACATGTGTCCTTTCTCACAACAATCAATCTTCTTAAAATCCAATCCCAGCTTCGAAACTAACATCTTTGCTTCATAATAATTTTTTGGCAAATTATCCTTATAAGGTGTTGCATCCATCATCATTTTAGTCACATAGTCTAAACCCACTTCACTACTCATGGACTTGAGAGCTAAAAGCTTAACACACATAGATAATTTTGAATCTGGCGAGCCTTCGAACAACGGTTTGTTTGAATCTGATAACAAATTATAAAATCTCTGTGCTTCTTCATTTGGAAGTTCTTCATGATTGTCATACTGAGGCTCATCAAATGGCACATTCACCCGGCCAAGACCATCACAAATCATGTTTTTCATCGACTCAATATTTTCATTACGTGAAACACCAACACCAGAATTGCTTGAAGCTCCGACTTCAAAATTTGGAAGTCGTTCTCCATGGTCAGTCCAAATCCTATAATTAGGCCTAAACCCCCATTGATACAAGTGACATCTGATTTCCTCATCAGTCCTAATAGGTACACCGTCGCATTTTAAACATGGACATCTAACCCCATTTTCCTCTTTAGCCAAATAATGTGCCACACTACCACTAGAAACTGTTCAACCCCAACAACAAAAGATTCCTTCAAACCCGCTCTTCTCGAATATAACCGATCATACACCCAATCACGATTAAATTGATACCAATTCATCTACACACATTTTAAAAACGTGTTACATTCCCATAACATTGCCAATAACATATATCAAGTTAGTGGCATCGATATCATCGCAGTGGAGATGATTTAGAGCTGAATATGGGGGTCAAGGACAGCACAAAACCCTTTTCCATCCAAGTAGTGAAGGAAGTTATTTCGAACTCCCAACCTTACCGTTGTTAGTACTGTCTCGCAATTATCTCAATGGAGATGTTTTCGAGCAAAATATGGGGGTGAGTGAAACAGCACCTCACCCTTTTCCATCAACAACACACAGTCAACTAACCTAGGGTTCATCCAAAAACACTTAAACACTTTTCATACAATTCAACTAACATTTCATACAACCTTTAATACAACAAGTAAATTTTAACTCACTTTTCACACTCAATTCAACTAACATTTCACAATAACAATTAATCCTAATATTCAATTATAACTTACAAATCACACTCAATCCTACAACCTTTAAAACAAGTTTATTTTAACAATAACAACAAATTTTAACTCACATTTCACACTCAATTCAACTCACATTTCACAACAACAATTAAGACTAATACTTAATTATAACTCACAACAATACTCAATTCTAATACATAACAACAAATTTAATTTAAAAACTAATCGCTATTAGATTTACGTCCGGCAGTGCGGTGGTTCGGATTCGCATGCGCACTCGGTGTGGTGGTGAAACTTCAAACACCAAAATCCAATCCTAACCAATTTCAATTTCAAGGAAAAAATAAATTAAAACAAATTCAATAAAAATAAAAATTAAAACAATATCATAAAAATTGAAAATCAAAACTTACAATAAGAGGTGGTGTGGTGGTGGTGGTTGTGTGGTGGAAGAAGGTGGAGAGAGTAAAGAGGAAATGAGAAATAGTAAGAGAGAGAGCTAGAGAGGAGATAAATAGGAGGAGCTTTGGTGGTGGTGGTGGTGGTGGTGGTGGGTGGTGGTGGTGGTGGTGGTTTCGTGGGTGGTGGTGGAAATGAGAGAAGAGGGTTTAGGTTTGGGTGGTGTGGTGGAAGAAGGTGGAGAGAAAAAGAGTGAAAGAGAGAGAGAGAGGCAGGTTAGACAGAGGAGAGGAACAGGGTGGGGGTACCGGTGGTGGTGGTGGTGGTTCAGGTGGTGGGTTGAAATGAGAGAATGGGGTTTAAGGTCGTGGGTCTTTGGTGGTGTGAGGTGAGAGAGAAGAGAGAAAAGTGAGAGAGAAGAGTGAAGGAAAGGAGCGTCGGTGCATGCAAAGATTTATGGCGGTGTAGCGACGAAATTTGAAATTCGCTAATCCGCGCGTATACCAAGACATCGCAATTGGCCGAACATTAGCGAGGACCCATTAAATCCGCCGCTAATCGCTTCTTAAAGTGCGTGCAAGTGCAATTTGAAATTGGCGCCTTGCATTTAGCGACGGCCAGTCCGTCGCTACCGGCCTTATTTTCGTCGCTAATTACCTAATTTGCGAGGGACCTGTTTCCCTCGCTACGTTCGTTGCTAATTTCTGAGTTTGCGAGGGACCTAATATTCCCTCGCAACGTCCCTCGCTAAATGGTTGTTTTTTTGTAGTGTTAAATTTTTTTATCTATTCAAATACGTTGTTCGTCAGTAATCTATTTGATGGAAAAACAATTTGGTGCCAAAATACATAGAGTATGATTCTAGGCAGTGTGTTTTGGGGTACTTTAGAATCTTAAAAAAAATTACATGTCCAAATTGGTATTTTCTTCTTTATTTAGATAGTTTCACATCAAGAAGTATTAGAAGCATAATTAAATTGATATTTACTTTTAAATCAATCTCTGTATGAAACCTACGTACGTGTTTCATTTTTTAATTATGTTGTCTTCTTTTATCTTTAATTATAAGTTAAGTTTTCATGTGTACATTTTTTTTTGTATAAACTGGGTATCCTCTACGCGCAACTCTAAAGACTAATCCCTCGAACCGGTAAGAGGCTATTATGGGTTAAGTTTTTATGGTTACATTAGATGAATATGGATAGTGTTATTATAGGTTGTTGTTTATTTTACAACTTTAAACTGATTGTGTTATGACTTCATCTAATATGTGTGATTACGCTGTTGTTTATGCTCCAACTTTAAGCTGTTTGTGTTATGACTTGATCTAATATGTGTGACTTTTGTCTTTAAATGTGATGTCTTTCTAATACTTAGAATTTATTTAGTCAAAAAAAATACTTATTAGATTTTGTTTGATGTTATTATTTACTGTTGTTCTTATACTTATTTTCTATAGAGGTTTACTCTTTAACAAATTGTTAGTCAACCTGTAAGGCGAGAATCATCTTTACAATCGATATATATATATATATATATATATATATATATATATATATATATATATATATATATACATACTTGACATGCATTTTTAATGTTAGGCGAGAATAATTTTTAGTCTCAGATCTCAATTTTTGTCCTTCAATTGGATTGTTTATGCACGTCATTTTGCCTATTATTTTCGCACATTACAATTCAAAATATCACCAATTGATTCTTCAATACGTTTCCCACATGAAAACTCAATAAAACAATCACCAACCAATTATTCCAACTCGCATCATCGACACGATACACAAAGTTGTATCAACGCTTTGTAAAAATGTTTCTAATTTCCCTACCCTTCTATTCCTAGCCAATGAATGTGGAATAGGCTTTTTTTTTGGTTTCCTTTCTTTTAATTTTTTTGTTACCATCTCATTAGTGTGTAGTTTTCATCGGCGTTATCGATGATTAATGTACACCGGGGAAGTTGGCTGGCCACGAGTACTCGGTTTTGTCGGCGTGTGTAACGCCCCAAAATAATTTAGCTATTCATTTAATTAAGTTATTTAAGGGTTACAACATTTTATTAAGTCAAATAAATAATTTAGAGTTTTATTTTATTCAGGAGGTGTTTAAGTAACTAGGAGGTGCAAATAAAGGGCCCATGGCCCATTATTAGGCCCAAATTCAAGGAATTAACTTAGGGTGTAGGGTTTTTCCCCCATTTTGAAGAAAAGAAAGAAAAGGAGAGGGAGAGAAAGGGGGGAGGCGACGTCCAGCTCAAGGAAAGGGAGGGGGAGCACTTTGTCATCTTGGCTTGTGGTAAGTGGGTTTTGGTTCCATTCCTCCTCATTTTTCTTGCTCTTTCCATTAGTATAAGTTTCACCCACTCATTCCTTCTCATTTTCATTTTGCCATGGAAGAGGGTTTGAAGCTCAAAGTTGGTGAGTGGCTCTTTTTGGTGGTTCTTGAAGTTGTAAAGGAGAGGTACTAGTATTCTTCAATTCCTAAGGTTGGGGTGCTCTCTTTTCATCCATAATAGTGTGTAGAGTGTGTTTTGTATGTGGGTTAGGTTCTAGGATGTTCAAGTGATTGATTGTGGTGTTGTTTTTATGTTAATGTCATGGGTGATTTCAATTTGGTGATTTCATGGTGATTGCTTGTTGAATTTGACATAATGTGAACTATGTATGCATGGTGTTTGATAAATTGTTTCAATGAAAATGAACATGAATTATGATGCATATTTGGTGTTTGATGATATGTTTGAATGTGGCATGATTGAGATTGGTGGTTGGGTTACAATGTCCCCATGATTATTGGTGTCAAATTGGTGGTGATGTTGGGTGGTTATGCCACTATGTGGTTGTTGTTGTAGTTCTTGATTAATTGTTGGGGTGTTGGTGTTGGCGTGGCACGATGTTGTCTTGTGCCCAAGTTGGGGTGCGCCATGTCCTTGATCAATTTTTGGTGTGTTGGTGTTTGGGTGTCTAGGTGTGATGTCTAGGAAATCGATGTTGGTTGGTGTCAATGTTCAGGTGTGGTTGTTCAGGAAAAATTGAATTTGGTCTTGAAATGTTTTGATTTGTGTCCGGCGCGTAGTTGGCGCGCTTGCGCGCGCATCTACGCGCGCAAGAGTCCTCGTCTGTTGGCGCCGCAGTCGCGCGCTGCGTGAGTGGCGCGCGCGCCGGTCCCTCGTGGCTATCGTTCTGTTGGCGCGCAAGTCGCGCGTGAGTGGCGCGCGCGCTAGTTCCAAAGACCACCGTGTCTAAGTTTCGGCGCCGCTCGCCTTAGAGATTGTTTTGGTCCTTTTGCACCGCTTAGTCTCTAAAAATGCTGTTTTGGTCCTTTTGCACCGTTTAGTCCCTAAAAATGATGTTTTGGTCCTTTTGCACCGTTTAGTCCCTAAAAATGCTGTTTTGGTCCTTTTGCACCGTTTAGTCCCTAAAAGTGTTGTTTTGGTCCTTGTGCACTATTGGTCCTTCTATTGTGTTGCTTTGGTCCCTGTGTGACTGTTTAGTCCCTAGGTGACCGTTAGTTCTTGTGGGTGTCGGTTTAGTCCTTATGTGACAAGTTGGTCCTTATGTGTGAGTTGGTCCTTGACATTGGTGTTAGCCTTAGAGCTATGTCTTGGTGTTAGCCTTAGAGTTATGTCTTGGTGTTAGCCTTAGAGCTAATGGTTGATGATGCCTTGGTGAATTTAAGGTGGTTGCTCAAGGTGGTTGCTTAAGGTGGTTGTTCAATGGTGGTGGTATTGTACATATAATCAATGGTGGTGGTATTTTTACATATAATCAATGGTGGTGGTATTTTACATATAATCAATGGTGGTGGTATTTTACATATACTGAGATTGTATGTGATTGATGCATTGTTCATGGTGTCTCATACCTCATATGCATCAAAAGGTGGTTGTAGGCTTCGGCCTTGATATCAAAAGACGGTGGTTGATATATATGCCCTCAAGGCAAAATTTAAGGAGGTTGATGGTACCACATTCATATGCCCTTAGTGTAGGGTTGCATACATGCACATATTCATGTAATTGGTGTTGCCTTTTGATGGTTGTGAGTTGATATGCTATACTTAATGTCGTATGCTATTTGTTTGAATGTGATTGTTGCTAGTTGCCTTCTCTAATATAAAGCTCACTCTAAATGCTATTATTTATGTAAAGAGACTCACCCTACTGCATTCGTGTTGCTTCTCATGTTGGCAACCTGCAGGTGATCCCGAGTGAAGGTATTCACCTTCCTAGTCTGGTTATGGTCATGCTCTGATACGTAGCACCGGGGGGCGTTGGTAGACTAGTGTTTTATTTTTTGTTGTTTCAAACAGTTATTGGTGATGTATTGTCTATTTTGCGATACATGTTTTATTTCCACTGCTTGATGACTGTATGGACCGTGTTGTCCCTAAAATGGTGTTTTGAGGATTGCCCGAATAATGTGCTATGTATCATGTACTTGTTATTTGATGAGCATGCAATTGTGTTGTTTATGATTGTTTGATGAAATGTAGCACTCTCCTTGTGGTGCGTAGAATTTTTTTTGAAAACTCTGATTTTTAAATTGACTAATTAGTAGTAATTAGAAAGGCTAGGGGGTGTTACAACGTGTGTGGTTTTATCCTCCCAACAAAGTTTTACCGATGACTAATCTACATTTTTTTATACTTTTATATTTTAAAGTGGGATGCTAAATAGTGTGCTTTAGTGTACTTGATGGGGACAAAATTATTTTGTACCAAAACGCGTAACGTGAAATGTTAGACAGTGTGTTTTGGGTTACTTTAGTATTCAGAAATTTTTTTAACTATTCAAATATTACGTTTGTCAATAATCTATTTAATGGAAAACCAATTTCATGACAAAATACATAAAGTGTGATTCTAGGCGGTGTGTTTTGCGGGACTTTAGAATCTTGAAAAAATTACATATCCAAATTGGTATTTTCTTCTTTATTTAGATAATTTTGCATCAAGATGTATTAGAAGCATAATTAAATTGATATTTACTATTAAATCAAACTTTGCATGAGACCCACGTACATGTTTCACTTTTTAATTATGTTGTGTTATTTTGTCTTTAATTATGAGTTAAGTTTTCATGTGTACATTTTTTTGGTATAAAATGGGTATCCTCTACGTGCAACTCTAGAGAACTAATCCCTCGAACAGGTAAGACAAAGATTATGGGTTAAGTTTTTTTTTTTACATTTGATGAATATGAATAATGTTATTATAGGTTGTTGTTTATTTTACAACTTTAAACTGATTGTGTTATGACTTCATCTAATATGTGTGTGAATAGGATGTTGTTTATGCTCCAACTTAAGCTGTTTGTGTTATGACTTGATCTAATATGTGTGACTTTTGTCTTTAAATGTGATGTCTTTCTAATACTTAGAATTTGTTTAGTCAAAAAAATACTTAGATTTTGTTTGATGTTGTTATTTACTGTTGTTCTTATGCTTCTTTTCCTTAGAGGTTTACTGTTTAACAAATTGTTAGTCAACCCGTCCATCAGACGGGTCGTAGGGCTAGTTGAGATAAATCTAAATATCTTATTGTTTGATTTTGTTAATACGAGATTGAAATTTTGTAGTATGGAAATATTAATAGTGGAGTTTTTTTTTTGTTAAATTATTTATGATGGAGTTGGTAATTACACCTCCTTTCAAATGATTATTGACAAAAATAATGAAAGAATTTTTTTATAGGCGATGTTAATTAATGGGGGAGGGGAATGTTAGTTTTCCCGGACTTGAACCTAAGACCTCTTGCGCCTTCGATATCTCTTATTTGGCCAACTGAACTACCTACTTAGGTCCTCCTGCTTGCACTCTTTTAATGACAAAAATAATGAAAGAATTTTTGAAGTTTCAGATTTGTGGTTTTTCTCAAAAAGTAAAATAGTCTTCTATGAATATTGATTCAAAATAGTATCCATAGTAATAATTTTATAATGAACTACATATATACTAGTATAAACTTTCAAAAGTTTATGGGGTGGCAAGCACTACCCCAAGCCCAAGGGTAGCTCCGCACCTGAATGCTGGAAATATTTATCACACGCATATGCTCTGTAGCTGAGGCCAAAGATGACTAGTTGAGCCATCTACAACCCGTTTTAAAAGATGAGTAGAGTTTTTGCGCACAATGATTTTAAGCTAAATAATATTAATTAATGATATTTCTATTTCTACTTATACAGATAAAAGAATACATAACTGACTACCCCCATGCAAAGGGTGTCAAAATAATGACCTAAAATTATACAAGAAAAACAATACACGCCAGAAGCCACAAAAGTGAAATTTGAGAAATTAAGGTTTTGTGTGAGTAGTAACTAGTTCAAGTCGTGTCTCATCTTCCCTGTTTGGCCACAAGTTAGAGCTTCTCTAGGTATGCCTCTCACTCTTTGAACACCTTCAGCAAAAATGACACCCATTCCCATATGCACATGTGGCTCAATGTGGCAATGAAAGGCCCACACACCAGGGTTATCTGCCTTAAACCTCAATGCAGTCCAACCATATGGAAATATCACTGCAGTGTTCCTATAAGGTGCACGTTCCAAGTTGAATTTTTTCTCATCAACACCTGGTTTGAATATCCCTTCTCCATATGCCAAAACCCAAAAGTCATGTCCATGCAAATGCCATGGGTGAATCTCACTACCCTTCCCTTTCAACTGGTTTGCATTCTGTAGTATCACATCAACAACGTCTCCCATATCAAACATGTAAACTCCATTGCCAACAGTTGTGTTTGGGTTCCTTGGAACGTCAAATATATCGTAGTCCATTGGGAAGGTGTCTGGTGGGGGGATTTTGTTGTCATGAGTATTGTTTAGATTGAACCTGATAGATCCTATATAAGGTGTTATTGGCAATGATAAGGAGACATTATTAAGGGCCCATTTTGTGAAACCGTTAAGGTTGTTTTGTGTGTTGAGGAGGAATATTTTACGGTTGGATGATTTTGGAGGTTGTGGGGTTCTTCTCTTATCAGAAACTATTTTCTTGGTGAATCCCTTACTACGTTTGAAATTGTTCCATCGGGGAGTGATGGGAGGTGGTGAGGTAGGGAAAATTAGGGCATGGTTTGTTGTGTAGTTAAGAATGGTTAGGCCTTGGGAGGTGTTTGGTTCTCTCCCTCTCACGCCAATTGAAAGCCAGTAATTTTTGGTTGGGTCTTGGTTAGTGGTCAGAAGCACTGAGTAGGTCTCACCAGAGTAGATGTCAATGTCATCCACTTCAAATGGACTCACATAGTTTCCATCACCTTCTACCACTTCCAGTTTGTGATTCTACACCACACAAATTATAAGACATAGTTATTTGATGAAATTAACTGCATAACTAAGTGGATCTACTTCAAAAAAATCATTGTTTCTTTTATCCTACTTCATAAGAGAGTTTGTGCTCAAAAACTATAGCCAGACCAATACTTTTTTAACAACACCACATCATTTGAAATTTGTGCAAATCTTAAAATTATTAATTCACCAAAAAAATCTTAAAATATTTTTATGAATATAAAAATAAAAATAAGTACTTATGTAACATGCAATTTTTTTTTGATAAATTTTTAAGTTGAATCCCTTTTTCAAATTCCTCTTACTTTTTTGGGCTTAAATATGTTTTCTATTGCTATAATTAAAATGATTTTTGTTTTTCATGCATGCAGAAATATTTTTTTCATCGCTACAACATTTTTTTTTTGTAGTCTTAGTCCTTGTTCTTTTGCTGTAGTCCCTCTATTATTGTTTATGTTTGGTTTAATTCCTGAAATTAACTCAAAATTTCATTTTAGTCACTAAATGAGGACTCATTCCAAAAATAGATATTTATTATAGGGACGAAAAACAGAAAAAGTTTTGCAGGTCCGAAAAAGAAAATTTAGGGAATTACATGGATGAAAAACAAAAAAAAAAAATTCTTAGGGAGGGAAAACAAAAAACTCTATATTTGCCATGACGAAAAATAATTAAAGAACCTTTTTTGAGGTTCCTCTTACTTAAATGAGCTGGACAAGATCTACTAAACATTTTATAATACAATCAAGTGCATATGATTGTTGAACATCCTTATATTTTATCAAAATTTCTTGATCCACATTAATAGTCAAGTCTTTCTTAAATACTTTTCACACCTAGCTTCCACCTAAGATATTCCATTATTTTTCTTGAAGAATAAGATATTTCATTATTGTTAGTGAATAAATAAACTAACTATATATTTAACTAATAAATGTTAATGTAATTCTTATTAAATCCATCAAAGGTGAGGTAAACGTGTCTTTGTAAATATTCAAAAAGCTCGAAAGTTTTTCCTATCATCTCTCGCCCTAAAATTTTGTAATAAAAAACTAAAAAATATCCCTTTTTATGTGGACAATTGTTTTATTATTACTAGGTGGGATATATCTTACTGCAATTGCCAAGTTGAGAGAAGCCAAAGAAGTTGTACTAGCAATTCTGATTCTGTAGGTCTTATTTGGCTCCACATTGAGAATCTCAGGTGCACACTCTTCATCACCTTTGAAATTGAAATTACATTGGGGTAGGGTGTTGCTAGCTGCAAGAGAACAATTGAACTGTCCCCGTCCATTGATGAGCAGGCTCTGAAAATGTTTTAGAAAAAAACACATGCATTCAATGACACTTTTAAAAGGCTATGCAAATAATATGTTAACCACTGAGGAGCAAATTTACCTGTGGTTCACCAATCCATCTCAATGGTGAAGAAGAGAGGTCGATCTCTTGTTCATGTGAACTTTTGTGCCACAAATCACTGAGGAGCAAGTTGAACTCACCATCATAATGGAAGGGCTCTTTTTCTCCATGTGGTAAATCTACTATAAGAGACCCGTACAACCCAGATGTTCTCTGCATACCATAGTGTCCATGATAGAAGAATGTACCAGCCTGCACCATATAAAATTATAAACACGTTAATAAACTATATATATATATATATATATATATATGGTCTTGTTGAAGCCATTTTAAACTAGAGTAAACAAGATAAACACATTAAATTATGGCCTTCAAAAATTATATATTTGAATTTCTCGTCTTGTTTGTCGTTTAGTTTAGATCGACAGATCAACTTCGATTGATTCAGATTCAACCAATGACTAGAGCCTTAAATTTCCATATCCGAAACCATGTGTTATGTGTACTCTAGTGACTTTTGTTTCATCACAATTGTATGCATTTTGTCGTTTTACGCTATTAACTTGGGTGCTGTGAGTTTGTTCTCAAATTCTTCTTTTTTATTTTTAGCAATGCTGAAATTGTATTATCATCGATGTAATTTCTCTATTTTAGTGAATGAATATCCTTTTTAGTCAAATTTTGTTTTTATATATTTGAAAGGAAAAAGTACTTATAATCTATCTTTTGTGTAATTTATAAAAATTAGAGTAAATTTTCATTTTAGTCCTAAAACTAACACAATTTTCTCTTCTATTTGGTCCATAAACTACATTAAAATAATAAGTAGTTCCTAAAAATTGTAAAATCTATTATATTATCTAGCCCGTTAAATTTTATAAGTAGTCACTAATGTTTCGTGAAATCTATCTCATTAGTCATTTACAGATTACTTATAAACTTTATAGACTACTAACTTATTTAATATATGATTTCCAAAATACAAATATTTAAATAAAATATTAATATTTATTTACAAAACATCATATTTTGATCTCAAACTTGTTCGGGCCTAACTCTAAGCTTGAGTGCAAGTGGTTAATGCACTCTACTTAAAGGGGAGAACTCGGCTAATACCCGGGTTCGATCTTCGGCAGTGGAACAAGTTGGAGCTAGACTTTACTTACCTTCTGGCCGAACTCCAAATTATTCAGGCCCCATTTCCCCTGAACACCACAATAAAGTTGTTCTGGACTGGGCCTAGACGCAGGCCCATCCGACAAATTGGCCAGACTTGGCCCATACCACCAGAGTGGTCAGATCCTGATCAACCTCATCATGGATGGACAGGATTCCTTGCATACTCCTGTCAACGGACAGGATCATGTCCCGGAAGATCTAACGCCGCGGGCACTACTCGGTGAATGCATGTTATTTATTCCGTAAGTCGACACATCGACAAGGTAATTAATTCTTACCCAATATTACGCTTCTCGCCGCTCACCCCACCGACTTGGGCGTCGAGTGCAATCGCAGTACACCACCACTGCGAGCAGTAAGAAGGCGTTCAACTACTTAGGCGCCTCACCGCCACTACTCGAAGGTCTCACGACAGATCATTGGCACACCACGGTGGGAGCCGAGTCCCACGATCTTCTCGGATGGCACCAGAGGCGACTAAGGAAGGAACGCCCTCGGGCGAATTGTTCCGCCCAGCGAACCGCCTGTGTTCCGGCCAGGTGAGTAGCCGCCGCCGTTTCGAGCAAAGCCTCGATGACCCTGGCGTGTGGCGGCCACCATGGAGGATTCGGGCCAGGCGCCCCGAGGAGCGCCGCCTGCATCACGACACATCTCGCAATGGCTGGACTTCCCCTAACATCACGCAACAGTTCATACAGTTGTTGAACCAACGTGATCATGTCATTGCAATGCGAATGAGAGGCTCAACCAAATCGAACAAAGAAGTTGCGGTGGACGAGCAAAGACTCGCCACCGGGCGGGTAACATCCATCCTTGGACTACCACCCGCTATGAAGCACGCAGAGAACCGAGAGGCTCGTGAGAGCAAGATCTCCCCAAGAAGACACTCGGTACACAGATCACCTCCGCGAAGGAATCATGTGCACCGATCTCCACCCAGGAGGGGTAGAAGTTACGAGCACTCTCAACTCCCGTCATCCACCGATCCAACGCACGATCCTAATCACCCGAGTACTCCCCTACTAGATACTCGCCAACGGGATCCCCGAGGCGTTTCCAGAGTAGGTCGTTCGACCCATATGGACCTTGTCCTCGAGTCAAGAAAGTCCAAGGCATTACGCTCCTCCCGGATCAAGATATGAAGTGGATAGCCAGAGTCCCAAGATCGTGGATGGTATTCCCGTGATATCGGGATGTAGGAGGAGCAAGTCCTTTCACTCGAAATTGAAGATTATCCAATCCCAAAAATCGGAGAAACCTCCTCCTCGAAGAAGATGTACAATGGGATTGGTGATCCGGATCGACACATCGAGATACTTCAACAATATGATGCACTACCTGGCCACCACGAGCCAGAAATGCAAACTTTTCCCTCCGTCCTGTAAGAAAGCGCGCCAAGATTGGTGGGAGGAGTTAGAGCCCAACTCCATCTCTTCATGGAGAGAACTCTGCAGAGTCTTTTTCGCCGCCACACATTTCATAAGAGCAAACCCAAGTCTGAGCACACTTTAGAAGAAAAGAAAGCTGTGGGGAGAATGAAACCTTGTGGAGTACATAGATCGGTTTAACAAGGAAGCAAATTTCGATTCGCGGGTTAAACGACTGGAAAAAGCTAAGTTATTTGAAGCGTGGTCTGAGGCCTGGTAGCTTGTTCGAAACAGAGGTCGGGATAAATCAACCAGAGGACTTGGCCACTTTCCTTCGCAGATCGCAGCGTTATATGAATTATGAGGAAGTAAGGATGGCCAGGGGGCGACCAAGTGTTGGGAACGCCCAAGACAAACCCAGAGAGGACCGGGATCATCGCCAGAAGAGGGATCGAGAAGGCCCTTCCCGCGATTTCAAGACAAAGAAGCAGGTAGAGCGCACCAGATTAAACACCTCGTATGCCCAGATTTATGCTGACTGTGTCAACACAGAATTCAAAGATGTAAAAAGACCTGAACCATTAGTAATGAAGGATGGGCAGCGGAAATCACGTAAATGGTGCAGATATCATAATGCAACCCGCATGACACCAATGGGTGCATGGCGCTTAAAGATGATATAGAAGAATTGATCCGGAAAGGTAAGTTGTCCCAATATGTAAGGAAAGATCGAGGTGACGAAAGGGAGGATAAACGGGACGACCAAACAACAGCCAGATCTCCTAGGAGAGGCAAGGCAGCAGTCAATGAGGTGGATAAGAAGAACCAGGGGGTGGCTAACAGTGAGTCAGATGACGAGCCAGATTTCCGGAAAGCCAAAGGACGACCAGTGGCGATGTCCATCACAGGAGGATACCCTGTCAGCGGAGTAACGAACAGAGCGATCAAGCGACACTGGCAAGAGATTATGAGTGTTGCCTCCACATCCGAAAGAATACCCTCAAGCAGACCACCCTTAGCCTTTGGGGACGATGAGTTGCTTGACAACAAGCCAAACAAATATGTACCCCTGTTGGTAACAGCAATCATGGCTAACACTGAAGTTCGAAGAATACTGATTGATCAAGGCAGCTCCGCAGATATCATCTTCGAGGATCTCCTGGAAGTTTTGAAGATTTCGAAAGATGAACTATCTCCTTATGAAGGAACAGACTTGACTGGGTTCAATGGATCATCCACCACTCCTTTGGGTCATATCGACTTTGGCGGTAACCTTCTGAGATGACACTGATGGTAAAGGACTCTATCGGACCGTAAAAACCACATTTCTTGTCTTACCTTGTAAATCAGAGTGTACCAATGCATAATAGGTCGACCAACCCTGGGAAAGTTAGGAGCGGTGGCTTCGACGGTGCATCTCAAAATGAAGTTCTACTCACAAGATAGAATTGTGACCGTTTTGGGCGACCTAAAATCTGCTAAGCGTTGTTTCTACCTCAGCCTAAAAGAATCAGAAGGTTTCTCGGTCAACCAGGTGGCAACCATAGACAGAATGGTAGGGTCAAACGTCAATCTGGCCGACTTAGATGCAAGGTATGACCCAGATAGTGAGGAAGAAGAAGGAGACGATGATCTGGCTAAAGAACTTAAAAAGAAAATAAAGCGACCAGAACCGGAGGGTGAATTGATAGACATAGTCCTAGGGGACGACCCCCTGAGGACGATCAAGATTGGAACTGACCTCCCAGAGAAGATAAGAGAAGAGTTGATCCATTGCCTAAGCGGATCATGCAGATTTGTTTGCTCGAGCGCAGCAGACATGCCCGAATACCGCCTCAAGTAGCTTGTCATAGACTGGCAGTTGACCCAAAGGCCAAACCAGTCGCCCAGAGGAGGCGTGCTCAGAAAGCAGACAAGGCTTTGGCAGCTGTCAAAGCGGTGGATGACTTGATAGCAGCAGACTTCGTAAAAGAAATAAAATATACCACTTGGCTGTCTAATGTTGTCTTGGTCAAAAAAGCCAATGGGAAGTGGAGGGATGTGTTGACACATGACTTAAATAGAGCTTGCCCAAAAGACGCTTTTCCGGTGCCCAGCGTGGACCGGTTAGTTGACAATGCCTCCGGGTTCAAACTACTCTCCTTTCTGGATGCCTATTCAGGGTATAATCAGATCGCCATGTATCCACCCGACCAAGAAAAGACGGCTTTCATGGCATAGGGTGGTAACTTCGCACATAAGGTCATGCCCTTCGGGCTTAAGAATGCAGGGGCCACATACCAAAGAATGATGAACAAAGTTTTTTGTGGCCAGATTGGGCGAATAGCTGAAGTATATCTTGACGATATGATCGTCAAAAGCAGAGTAGATTCTGACCATCTGAGCGACCTGAAGGAAGTTTTCGCCGAAGCTCGAAAAAATTCTTTAAAGCTTAACCCTGAAAAGTGTACTTTCGGAGTAAGGGCGGGCAAATTTCTAGGTTTCTACTTGACGGAAAGAGGCATCGGTTAATCCAGATAAATGCAAAGCAAGATTCATCGAGATGAGACCACCCACAACAAAGAAGGAGATACAAAAGTTGAATGGGATGATCGCAGCATTGTCAAGGTTCGTGGCCAAGGCGGCAAGCAAGTCGTTGCCGTTGTTGAAACTACTCAAGAAGGGGGCCGAGTTTGAATGGACACCGAAAGTGCGAGCAAGCCCCCGACCGATCTTAAGAGCGCCCGATGAACCCCTATCTTGAGCAAACTGCACTCAGAGAAACATTGTATCTATACTTGGCCATCACAGAGGAGGCGCTCGGCTGCGGTCTTGGTAAAGAAGAAGACTCCAAGCGTAACCCAATCTACTTCGTCAAGAAGTGCACTCCAAGGTCCCGAGCTCGTGTACCGCAGAGGGTGGAAAAATTGGCTCTAGCACTTGTAAGTGGCAGCCGGGAGGTTGAGACCCTACTTTGTTGCACATCAAGTCGTGCTAAGAATGCACTCAACCCATCGCAGACAAATCCCGCATAGACCGGACTTGGCGGGAAGGATGATCAAATGGGCGAGAGAGCTCTCTGAATTTGGGATCAAATATGAGCCTAGATCGCGGCAGCAAAGCACAAGTGTCGGATGCACTTCATAGCAGAGTCGACGCCACCTCCGCATTTACAAGCCTCCTATGATTTGGACGCCCATGTAGATGGATCCTCCAACCGAAATGGGAGTGGGGCGGTGCTTAATCTTAGAAAATCTCGAAGGCTTAATCGTTGAAGTATCCTTAACCTTTTCTTTCGTAACGCCAAACAATCAAGCGTAATACGAGGCTTGCATAGCCGGATTGCCGCTGCCCGAATTCAATGTGGAGCGGGTTGAACTCCACTCGGACTCTTTCTTTGGTTGTATCACAAATAATGTAATCATTTGATGCAAAAGATGAGATATCGCGAAGTACTTGGCAAGGGTCAAGGAGTTGCTCGCACTTTTGACCATGCCGAGGTCAAACACTTCCCAAGAAACGAGAGAAAATGTAGGCGGCGACATTCTTTGAAACTCGCCAGCACTAAAACCCGAAACCACAGGAGTGTGATTCAAGAAACTCGCCTCGACCCGGTGTGGCGCTCAAGAGTACCTCCTTACCAAGTATCTCTGCGTAATTGAGGAGAAGGAGGAATGGCTCGACCCAATCCTTAACTATATTCGAGAAGCGGGAAGAGCTCAAGATGTCAAGCAAGCTAGGTTGATCGGAAGAAGGGCATCCTCTACTCGCTGATTGAGGAAACTCTTCAGAGGGGATTCACAACCCCACCGCTAAGGTGCTTAAAATCGATGAGGCCAACTATGTACTTAGAGAAATTCACGAAGGAATTTGTGGGAATCACTCGCGGGCGGCGTTGGCAAAAAGCGCGCCGCAGGCAAAGCTACATCGGGTCCACTATGGAAGAGGATGCTAAGAATTTGGTCCAAAATGCATAAAGTGTCGATGCACGCCGATGTCCATCTCGCCTCCTACAGAGTTAAATTGTCCGACCTCCCTTCGCCCTTTGCCCGGTGGGGAATTGATCTTCTTGGACCTTTCCCCGCTACCGGGACGGTTTAAGTACATGATCGTTGCGTGTGTATTATTTTACCAAGTGGATTGAAGCCGAGCCCTCGCAACAATCACTTCAAAGAATTGCATGAAGTTTGTGAAAAGAATATTCTTACCAAAGTTCGAGTCCCGAGATGATCGTGATGCATAATGGCACGAGTTTGCCGATAAAGGTTTTCGTAAAATCTTGGTCGACCTAGGAGTGAAACAAATGCTTCACATCCGTAGAACATCCTCGCATAAACGGTCAAGTTTAAGTCGCAAATAGAGTAGTCCTTCGTAATGAAAAGGCGATCGAACGAGGCTAAGGGCAACCGGGTAGAAGAACTCCCTTTCGTATGCATGGGCGCATCAACCACCCCACACTCGCTCTACAGGAGAATCCCCTTCGTAATGGGTGTATGGTACGGACGCCGTCATCCCTCGTAAATGGGCGAGCTGAGTTGGAGAACGGCCAACCCTCAAACGCCAGAAGAGAATGCCATTGCCTCTAGAGAGGAGCTGGACCTCATTGAGGAACTGCGCACTAAGGCGTCCTTGAGGGAAGAGTTGATTAAGCAGAAGGTATCTGCAAGATACAACTCGAAAGTCCAAAAAAGAGAATTTGAAGTAGGACAGCTAGTCCTAAGAAGAGCAGATGTTGGACTGAAGAACGCTCGACAGGGAAAGCTCGCCCCAAATTGGGAGGGGCCATACAAAGTCGTCGCTAAAACAGGAAAGGGCGCCTACCAGCTTGAGACCATGGAGGGAGGAACGATCCCACGCACGTGGAATGCTACTAAGCTCAGGAAATTCTATGTTTGAAAGAAGTTTTTGTAAGAACATTGACAAAGTGAAGTTGTAAACAAAAACGGGCAGGACACTCTTTTTCCCACTGGGTTTTTTATTGAGGTCTGCCCGTCCGTCTATTAATAAGACGAGGCATTTTTAAAGTATGTGTCAAAAGTAGTTGAAGCATTCACTATAAGACAAGGCATTTTTAAACGATTGACGCGCAAGGTCACAAACTACTCGAGTCGTTCAAACTAGGCCGAGCCTGGTAAACGCTCGAGTAGGACGATAAGTCTCTCGAAACGAACGAGAGATCCTCGAAGCGATAAAGTACGCATCGCGCCCACCTTGGGCGGGTTCAATCCAGTCAGAAGATTGGTAAACCACCCAGGGTAGACCTTTAAAACAGCGTTTTAACACAAGTTAATATATTAGCAAGCATGCTGGGCGGCCGAGGGTTGGTCACACGAGGGGCTCGACCAAAATCCTGGCCACCCCAGAGACAGATTAAGCATTTAAATACTTGACCAACAAGTTGATAAATCAGAGAAGTAAAGCAAATGGATAATTTATAAATGCGCTGTCATTACAAACCGAGGACGAGCTAAACGCTCGCCCGAAAAGGGATGATTCAAAATACAGAAACATTACGAACAAAGGGTGAGCCAAAACGCCCACCTGAAAAAGAAAGCATTGTAAAAAGGGTGCCTCAAGGCAACCCGCTCAAAGTTGTTTTCAAACGACCTACTCACGTCCTTCCCAAATAACCTCTTCCGGGATGTCATTGCCTTCCGCATCCTGGTCGGCAGGCCTGAAGATCTGCCCTCCTGCGACATCTGTCCTAGCCTCATAGTTATAGCTCAGGTATTGACGATCAATCTCGAGTCGGGGGTATAGGATGCCAATCTTGATAGTCCTCAGGGGGTCGTCCCCTAGGACTATGTCTATCAATTCACCCTCCGGTTCTGGTCGCTTTATTTTCTTTTTAAGTTCTTTAGCCAGATCATCGTCTCCTTCTTCTTCCTCGGCCCTCGAGGGCGTTATCAAACTGTAAGCGACCAAACTTAACAGCCAGGGTAACAGCTTCCTTATTCTCCTGCTTCATACGGTCGCATTCACTTTCAAGCCTCGTAATTTCCGTCTGAGCGGCCAAAAGATCCTCCTCCAGCTGAGCCACGCGAGAGTTCAAAGCCTTGACCTCATTGGCAGTTTTCACTTGGGCAAGCAGAACGTCGTCCCTTTCTTTCTTAACTTGATCTAGAAGCACACACTTAGCTTGGTAGGACTTTCTGGCTTTATCAAGTTTGGAGAGAGCGTCGTCCCGCACCTCCCGAAGCACTAAAAAAAAAAAGCAAGAGCAGTTCAAATATTGAATCAAAGGTTAAAAACCGAAAAATTTGTGAACCAAGAGTGTTACCTGCAACTTGGCCTTCCCCCTCGCATCACCGGCAATGAGGTCGGAGGCGACCTTGCGTGTCTCTTTGGCGGCAACCATTTGAGAGCTCAATTCTCCCAAGGATGGGTTATGTTTCTTAGAACGACTCTCTCTTTGCTTCTTGGAAGGATTTGGACCGCCCCGAGTGGCCCCTGTAGGTCTCTCATGAGTCCGTTTCTGAGCAGAGTCGTTCACCTGTTCACCATGACCTCCACTGGAGGAGCTCCCCACAAAAGTTTGGAGCGCCTTAACGCCATCTTTGGGTATGATACACTGACGACTGCTTCCTCCTCTTCTTCGTCACATATCTTCGTCAACCTTCAAAGTCTTTAGCCGCCATGGAATCGCAAAACAACAAATAGGGAAAACGGTTAATAAAACTAAAAAGAAGAGCTAAAAGGGAACATATGGGGGCGGCCAAGGAGATGGCCATACCGAGGGCGATCTGAACTTCGGCCTCCGTAGATGCCTGCACTAACTTGTTAATGATCAGGAGGGGAACTTTCCCAGTACATTGGGATACCATATGTTGTAGTATTCGAATAGTCTCTCGATCAGTCTCGTCCAAAGACATAACATCCTGACGGTAATCAATCGCCCACTTCCGATAATGGCGTTTAGACCAACATACCGCAATCTTAAAACCGACAACTTGGCCTGCACCGTCAAGGGCGGCAATGGATCGTCTAGCGTCTCCACATACAGGGACAACCCACATGTAAGCCCCTTTCCAAGGTTTCATTGAATCAGCATAAGAGCGGAAAAACTTGTAATCACGGTGAGATTTTAAACTCACATGTTCCCACCGTCCCTTGCCTGTACCATTTTCACCCCTATGGCTAACTTCAAAGATTGAGAAGAATAAACGCAAAGAGCATGGACGCCCCAGTGCCTTCATTACAATCTCAAAGGCCTTCACGAACGCCCAAGCATTGGGGTGCAGTTGCGATGGTGCGACGGACAAGTAGCGAAGAACGCTTCTTTGAAAAGGAGTAAACGGAGGACGAATCCTCATCTTGCGCAACACCACGTCGTACATCATGAACTTCACTCTTAAGGGACAAGTATACCGAAGTCTTCGTGGTCAACTCCCTCAACCCTCCAAACTTGACCATTAACACCGACATAGTTGGCACCCAACTCACCATAGTCATCCTCTGGGGCATAACGGGAACGCTTACCTCGAAGTTCTTCTGATATCCAAGAAATGTTGTGACCAAGTTTGGGAGCGTCAGCAGGTTCATTAAACTCAGAATTCCCATCCACCACCATACCCATAGGGGGCGCCAGTCGAGGTACCCAAACCCCAAATGGGCGCCAGAGGAGGCCCCATACTCAACAACGCTTTGTTGACCAACTGGGAATGGGATGGTGGGAGACGGGAGAAAGGTGAAGAGGAGAAATCAAACTAGACACTTCGGTTCACGAAACAAGTAATCCCGAAGCTTGAGTGGTTAGAAGGCGCGGTCGGGCGAGCCAACCGAATGATTAGATCGTGGACCGCTAACACGCTCATAGTTGGGCGAGTAGCCACTTCAAAGAATACTAAAACGGCGCCCGGGATGTCCGCCAAATCCTCCGAGTGTTCACCCATCGCAGGGGAACGGTTGACAACTCCAAGAAGAAACAAGAATGCTTTCAAGGCGCCTCGAGGAGGTCCGACGCCCTGGTCCGCAGTGCGCGTCATCAAGTGTTAGAAATCGCAAGGAGGGGGCACAGAAGTCAGGCCAGGTTGAACTCCTCCCGGAGAAAAGGAGGGGGGGCAACGATTTGCCCATACCTGACACCCCCTCCCCGCCGGCAGGAAGACATGAACAAAAGAAGGAAAGAAAAACTAAATATGGAAGCAGGCCATACCTGCTGAGAAGAAGCACCACGAATATCTTGGCCACCCGAAGAAACTCGACCACCCTCCAGAGCAATTCTTAAGGAAAAATGTGCAAAGATGAAAAATATGTGCAAAGGTGATGAGGAGTGAGGTCTTTATATAGTGAATTTCTAGACCGTGTTCAAGGACAAACAGAACAGCACGTTACACCGTTAGACGCTGCAATATAGTATCGTTCCACTGTCTGACGCAGAAATACGGTATTGTCCCATTGTTAAACACCGCAGTGTTAAATCTCGAAATCTGAGAAAATTTGCCTAAAAAAGAGAGATCGGACACTCAAGCGTCACCTCAATCGCGCCCGAGAGGGGCGTGATTGGGATGCTTGACCGTCCTGGAAAAGAAAATTCCATGTCTTGGAAAAAAGAAGGCATGGGGCGGTCAAGAGAGAGACTAGGTTGGGAGGATCAAAATGAAAGATTCTGCCTCAAGAACCCACACCTTGGCATGTTCTAAAAGAAAGCATGCTCAAAGTACAAGTACATGTGGGGCGATCAAGATGATTGCATGGGCCAAGGAGTGGTCAAAAAGAGTCATATGGGGCGTTTAAACATATCCAAAGGGAGTGGTAAGAAATCATCACATGGAGTGACCAAAGAAAGAAGCATGGTCAAAAGTATAGTCAAGAGACCATCACATGGGAGCATGGTCAAGACATTTATAGAATGGTCCAAAAGATTCTCATGGGCCAAAAGTTATGGCACTTTGGAGTAGTCAAAGGAAAGCTTATTCAAAGACATTGGCACGTTCCAAAGGAGTGACCAAAAGGACAACTCCCCTCGAAATCCAACGAAGAGAACGACCAACGAGTTGGCATGGTCAAGAACGAACCTCGTTGAAAAGATCAGACACTTGGGGGCACGGTTAGAAGTTGGGGCGGCCAGGACTTGAGAAGAGGGACGCCCAGACATCCTTTAAAGCTAGGGGCGCCCAAACAATTTTACAAGCCAGGGGCGCCCAGGAATTCAACCCATGGGGCGGCTGGCAAGACCGACCCTTAGGCGGCCATCAAACGCACGCATGGGGCGGCCAGGACTTTAGAAGAGGGACGCCCAAACATTTTTCAAAGCTAAGGGCGCCCAACCAATTTTACAAGCCAGGGGCGCTCATAAATTCAGGACGCCCATACATCCTTTGAAGCTAGGGGCGCCCAACCAATTTTACAAGACAGGGGCGCCCAGAAATTTTGGGCGCCCAGAAATTTATTTATATGGCCAGAGAGTGGCATGGTCAAAGCATGACATGAAGTACCGTATGGTTCAAGCCTACGCCCGCCTTACAGTCAAGCTTGGCTTGGGGGGCAACTGTTCTGGACTGGGCCTAGACGCAGGCCCATCCGACAAACTGGCCAGACTTGGCCCATACCACCAGAGTGGTCAGATCCTGATCAACCTCACCATGGATGGACATGATTCCTTGCATACTCCCGTCAACGGACAAGATCATGTCCCAGAAGATCTAACGGCTCGTGGCCACTCGGTGAACAGTATTTATTCCGTAAGTCAGACACTGACAAGGTAATTAATTCTTACCCAATATTACAGTTCCTGCTTTCTGCTCACCCCACTGACTTGGGCGTCGGAGTGCAATCGCAGGTACACCACCAGCTCGGGCAAAAGAAGGCGTTCAACTACTTAGGCGTCTCACCTGCTCACTACTTGAAGGTCTACGACAGATCAGAAGTCAAGAACCCCTAGACCCAAAAAAACTTGTTCGGGCCGTTCCCAAACAAATTACACTCATACCAAAAGTCCAAAACCATGATTCAAGATATGCCACTTGGGGAACCAATGAACATATGTGAACGAAAAAGAGGAAGAAAAGGACATAATTACCCTATCAGCTGTGAATACGTAATGAAAAGTTTCTCCTGGATTTATAGGACACTGTGAAATGGCAGCAGTTCCATCTGCCCAAGGAGTTCCACGCTGCATACATTATTAAACAACAACAAAAATGGTATTTAAAACCACTAGAACAACTCATGATATGTGTGTGAGAGTGAGAGATAGAAGAGAGAAAAGGAATACCTGTATGATTCCATGCCAGTGAATAGCAGTTCCCTCAGTGAAAAGCTTGTTGGTGACTCTAATGCGAATGCTGTCTCCAACTTCGGCTCTGATAGTTGGGCCTGGAAACTGACCATTGATTCCTATCATATGGTGTTCTAAGCAATCTGGTTTTCTGATCATGTATTCAACGGTAAAATCGTAGTTCCGCATATGTCGTGGCGGATTCGAAGATTTTCTATATATGATGGGACAAAAGTTAGTTTAATAATTTTATAAAATAAATATTATAAATAAATATTAATTTATAAATACACAATCTCATGAGTAAAAAAGGTTAAAACTCAAACTAATTAAGTCCAAAAGAAAAAAGGTTAAAACTCAAACTGGTACTTGATAAAATAACACAGATTCATTTAGCCGTTAAGAAATGCAAAATATCAATTTAGTTCTCAAATTTCAAATTAGTTATTTTACAATAATTTTAGGGATATTATTGTCCCCCTAATTTTTTAATAGTAAAGTTCTTTTCATTTCTTAAAGAGCAAGTAGTATATGTATTCTTAAGACGACCATTTTAGACCTTTACTCCTAAAAAACCGAAAATACTTCAGCGTTCATTTACTTTGTTTATAACCTTTTTTTTTTCAATAAAAAGGAGATGATATACAAGTTTCTCGTAATAATATTTAAGTATACACTGCCTTTTAAAAAAAGGTTAAAATGCTACAAAGTTGTTTTCAAAAAATTTAAAATATTCAATTGCTTCTAGCACCACGAACTTCCATTTTAGAATCACTTCTATGATTTTGTATCTACTAGTAAGTGTATCCTATTTAAAACAAAATAAAAATCGAAAATAAAGCTTTCCACGTATATATTTAGGCTAAGTTTGGTAAGAATAGCGGATAGTAGATTAACTACTAAGTAGTGGATAAACTAGGTGACAAAGAATGAACTTATAATAGATAAGCTAATTAACAATGTGATTATAGAGTATTTGGTAAAATTAACAGTTAAAACATCTTATAAGTATAAAAGAACATAAATAGACTTGTTAATTAATACTTAAAAATGAGATTATTCATTTAATGAAATGCTAGCTCAAACACTAAGCTAGTGAAAAATCTACTACAAGTTTGTGATTTTGTGAAACACTTCTATTTTTCTTCTACGAGATTATCCGTTATAAATTACTTCTTTTTAACAGCAAATTAAGTTACTATAGTATATTCTAAACACTACTTTTTAGGTCTTACAAAAGAAAGCCATAGTGTTTCCACGTCAAAAAAAAGCCATATAGTGTTAGAAGAGGCCTAAACAATAAATTATCAAGTATTATATCTCAAATGTCTTATTAATTTGCACATTGATTTTAATTTTTTTTTTAAGCACATTGATTTTAAAAATAGTTACCACATTAGAACAACATTCTATTTTTATGCGGAATATATTTTTTAATAACTATACTTAAATAAACTATTTTTATCTTGTAGCACAATTTAATTACCTGATCCTCCTGGCTTCAAGTGAAGACTGAAACAAACCCAACCATAAGCACCAAAGAAAAACAGCTTTGAAGCTCATTGTTGCCAAGAGAGCCTTAAGTAAATATACTAGTATATGTGATAAGTTTAGAGTATGACTTGTAGATCTCGATTATATATACTACCAATTGCCTATAGAGGGGTATATATATACATACACTGAGGTGTTTTGCGATAATTTCACATTGCTATTTTTATTTTTGGAAAAATGATTTCACATTGTGCTGAGTATTCAATTGATCGTGCTAATACATGTTTGATTTCGCGTTTACATCGTGTTATCACTCACGTTCAATTCAAATCTAGAGATTTTTCTAGACTAGTTTACTCTTATACGTGGTGTAACATGCAAAATATGAAAAAAGAAGTGGCACATGATCAATATTATTTTACATAATTGGAAGCTCAACAAAATCTTAGTGGGGTCTAATAGGGAATAAGTCAAGTGACAACAAAGTGTGTAATAAGTCAACAAAGTGTGCAACGAGTCAACTAGATAAAAATGTAAATAGTGACTCATTGCCTAGTAATTGTGTTGATAAGTTAATCTGATGTAAAGTAGTTTCATTAGTTAGAAAGCTGTTAATCTTTGTAACTAAGCTGTAACCAATTCTGTTAGAAGCTAACCGAACTAGTTCTAGTTTGACTGATGTATATAAACCCATTATTGAATAATAAATAATATGAGATTCAGTTTTATACTTTTACGTGGTATCAGTAGTTCACGCGATCTTACACGCTCCGCTCCACTCTTCAACTGTTTCTCTTCTTCTTCGTCGTCACTATGACGACTTCCACCGGAATCACACCTGAAACTCCTACATCGGCGGCGAACTCCGTCTTTAACAATGGATCTGGCTCTGATTCCACCAACAAGTTCACTACTGGCCCGAAATTAGCCATAATGCTTGACGAGAAGAATTTTCTTCTCTGGAACAAGCAGATCGAAGGCGTCGTCAAAATGCACAAACTACAACGCCTCCTCGTCAATCCGGTTATTCCACCGAAGTACTCGTCGGAAGAAGATCGAATCGCCGACAAAGTCTCCGATGCGTTTGAATCCTGGTTGGTTCAAGACCAAACCTTATTCACTTGGATTCTATCAACCCTATCGGAATTTGTTTTGCCTCGTGTTCGCACATGCGAACATTCTTGGCAACTATGGGAGAAATTGCAACACCACTATTTCTCTCATTTGAAGGCAAAGTCAAGGCAACTCCGTCACGAACTTAAGAACACGAAGAAGGGTTCAAAGTCGATTTCTGAGTTCCTCACCTCAATTCATTCCTTAGCCGACACTCTCACTTCGCTCGGCGAGGTCATTTATGATTCTTACCTCTGTGATGTTATTCTTGATGGGCTCCCGGAGGAATATAGCCCCTCCGTAATGATGATCTTTGGGAGACCTGGCACTCCCGATCTTGCGGAAATTGAATCCTTATTGCTTGTGCAAGAATCTCAATTTGATAAGTACCGTCAAGAACTGGCTGTTTCCAATGCTACTGTCAATCTTGCTCATGCCAATGCTCGAGGTGGTAATTCTAGTGGTGGAAAGGTTAATTACAACAACACCTCTTAATTTCGTGGCTGTGGGAAACAGAATCGTGCTCATGGCCGTGGCGATGCTTCTCGTGGTGGTCGATCAACAATCTCTCGCCCTACATGTCAACTTTGTGGTAGGCATGGACACTCAGTTCTTGATTGCTGGTTTCGGTTCGATGAGACATTCATTCCACCTCCTAATGTGGTTCAAGCCAATGCTGCCACTGCCTCTAGCTCGGATAAAAGTCTTGCTACTCAAAGTGATGCTGCCACTCCCAGTGTATGCTTGGCAGAAGCCCTTCTGTAGACGCAACAGGTAAACTCGTCCAGTTTCCCTCCCCTAATCCTTCTGATTATGATGACTAGTACGGTGACATTGGTGCTTCGCATTGTAACACCCCTCCTATTTCTATTAATTAACTAATTTAAATCAGAGTTGAATAAAATTCTCGTGGAAAGATGCTACATTATCACTCAAACACCTTAGCATATATCTTTGAATTAAAACAACAGCAAACATGCAAAGATAGGCAACTCGGCCAAAGAGATTACACCCATCAAAATATGTTTTCAATTGTTTACATCACAGCGGACGCTCATATAAATTAGTCAACATATATATTACAACTGGAACAGTCCAAAACAAATCACTACTCTACTCTACTCGACTCCCTCAGTGTTACAACTACCAGAGCAGACCGACTCCAAAACCAAAGCAAAGTCGACTCTACTGTGGTACGCAAGTTGCCACATTAGAGCAACATGGAAGCGAAGAGGTGAGTTTCTAAACATTTGTAATAAAGGTTCATGACTAAGGTAAATACATAGAATGCATTAAGCACTTCAGTTCACATATCAAACAGCAACTCAAGTAATAACACAGCACATATAGTTAAACTCGGTTGTTAAACAGCATCTCAACATAATTCAAATGAGTTATGCATGCAATGCAATGCAACCCAACTCCAGGGCATATGCATGAGGATCCATCTCTTTAAGCCACTCGGGCATATCCGTCACTAGTGATACTCAGACCGAAGTCTTTTGTATCGAGACCGAAGTCTATAACCGTCGCTGATGCATATGAATTCATGAGACTCAATGAACAATGCATTCACTCAGAATAAAACTCTTTTGTGCAAACCGCACCGTCGCTTTACGTTGCCTAGTCCTCTTAGACAACCACCATAGCACAACGACTATTTGCCCACTCACAGGACACCTCAGCTCCTCAGGCAGTGAGCCACTCCATCACTCTGAAGGCCTCACAACACCTAGGACTGAATCATCACATAGGGACTAAACTGGACTAGGCCAATCCGTCCCTTTAAACGACTCTTGACGCTAAACGTCACTCACAGTGGCGCCTAACAGCTCTACGCTGTTATGCGTCAAAAATAGGTCACCTCGGCACTCTTAGTCATCTCGGTACACCTACTCATCGACTCTCATATACTTCGACACATCCACTCGTCGACTCCCGTATACTTCGACACCTCTATTCGTCGACGCCATTATACTTCGACGCCTCTATTCATCGACACCCATATCCTTCGACACCTCTATTCGTCGACGCCCATATACTTTGACACCTCTATTCGTCGACACCCATAAACTTCGACCCTCTATTCGACAACACTGGATGTCGACATACCTACACTACACTTCGATATATACACCTCACATTGATTTCTACACTTAAGCACAATACACCTAAGCACTCACCTCATTTCGACTATCATACGCAGACTTGCCTCACGCGACCGTCTCGACCCAAACACCTCGCAAGATAACCACGTTACACCTCGGCAACCACCGGACGACACTCGCATCGGGTTCTATTGATACCTACGCACCCACGCCCATCAAGTACGGCTCAACTCGCCCTCTTCAAGTCTAGGAACTACGCTTTAACACTTACTTGCGGCGTGCGTTATCCTTCATGCACTTCGGTTTCTCTACGATCACGCGCGCCTAACTTCCCTTTCTCTTTAGGTGCTCCGGACTAGGATCAACTCAGAACACACTCTTAAGACCTCACGCCACCGAGATCGAGAGTTCTCGAGCTCATTTCTTCTCCATGGTCACTTACGTGACCATTTCGTAAATCAACCATGAAAATCTTCATCAAGATGAAGTAACACAACCGAATACTTAAAAACACATAAGCACACATCGAACTCAATCAAGGCATGCGTGCAATTACACTTAACATAAACACTATATTACGCAATGGAAGAGACTCCCCTTACCTTAAGCAACTTCAGATGATCACTCCCTTCACTCTCCAATAACCACAGCAACAAGTTCTCCTCTCCTCTTGAACTCTCCACGCCCAGATTCTCTTCTTCTTCTAATCACTATTCCACCTAACAGCTCTCTCTCTCTCTTACTTCTCTCTAAGACTTTTCTTCACTTTGATGGAAAAATGAGATGATCCTACGGCTAATTCCTCTTATGGAATGGGACTTGGGCTTCTAATTGGACTTGGGCCTTTCCATCACTCATGCACCTCTATTCAATACCTCTTCCCATTACTCAAACCTCTCCTAACACATAAACACTACACGTTAGCCTTAAGCTTAATTTTAAATTAAAAATGTTGAAAACCTTAAATAACTCAATTTAATAATTAATTGAACTATTTTAGGGTGTTACAACTCTCCCCGACTTAGAATATTTCGTCCTCGAAATCTTACCTGAAACAAATAATTCTGGGTAGGCATCTCGCATCTTACTTTCCAACTCCCAAGTTGCATTCTCACCAGCTGCTCCTACCCAAATCACTTTCACCAATTTGATCTCCTTTCCTCTTAGAGTCTTCACTCCTCTCGTCATCAATTCGAATTGGCCTTGTTTCCACAAAGTGAGGTTGTCTCTCACTTGCACATCATCTACTTGAATTACGTGAGACAGGTCCGCACATACTTCCTCAACTGAGATACGTGGAACACGTCGTGTAAATTAGACAAATTGGGTGGCAAAGCAATTCGGTAAGCCACCCTCCCAACTCTCTCCAAAATTTGATATGGTCCAATGAAACGAGAAGACAACTTCTTTGACTTCAATGCTCGCCAACACCTTCATCGGATTGACCCTTAGAAACACATGATCCCCTACCGAAATTCTAAGTCCTTCCTTCTCTTGTCATGGTAGCTCTTCCGCCTACTCGAGAAGCCTTCATTTTCTCCCGAATTTGCTTTACCTTCTCGGTGGTCTCTCGCACGCGACCTCTGGTCCGAGTACCACACCTTCTCCGATTCACTCCAACACAATGGAGTCCCCGCACCTCCTCCCATACAATGCCTCAAAGGGTGCCATCCCTATGCTAGAATGAAAGCGTTGTTGTACGTGAACTCAATCGGTGGTAAATATGAATCCCACGCTCCCTCGCTTGCTCAAGAATACACGCTCTCAACAAGTCCTCCAATGACTGGATGGTCCTCTCTGACCGACCATCACCGTGGGTGATATGCCGAGCTCAGCGCAATTTCGCACTCCAACGGCGTCTTGCAAACTTCCCGCACTCGAAGTGAACCTTGGGTCTCATGCGAAATAATACCGAGGAACTCCGTGCAACCTTACGATCACTTGAATGTATATCTCGCCAATCTTGACATCGGATAGGTGATGTTGATGGGAATGAAATGAGCGGACTTCGTCAATCTATCCACCACTACCCAAATGGTATCAAACCTCCATCGTACTCGCAAACCGGTTACAAAGTCCATCGCAATCTTGTCCCACTTCCACTGGAATCTTCAATGGTTGTAATAACCCCTTTGGCTTCGATGTTCTACCTGGATTTCGGCGATGCACTGCATAAGCGCATACAACCGAGCTACATCACTCTTCATACCGTGCCACCAAAACAACCCCTTCAAGTCTTGATACATCTTGGTCGCGCCTGGGTGAATACTCAGCTTACTCCTATGACACTCTTCCAATATTGCTCTCTTGATCTTCTCGTCATCAGGGACACAAATCCGAGTTCTATACCTTAGCAATCCTTGCGCATCCAATTCAAAATTTTCGTTCTCAGCTCGGCTAATACCTGCTGCCACGTCTACAAGCTTGACGTCCAGCTTCTGCGCTTCTTTGATGTCACTCAGAAATTCATTTGTGATTTTCAGCATTCCCAACTTAATGCTTTGAGGAGTTAGCTCACACACTAAACTTAGGTCTCTGAATTGCTCAATTAGCTCTAGCTCCCTTACCATCATTGCTGATGCATGCAACGATTTCCTACTTAGCGCATCAGCCACCAAATTTGCCTTACCGGGGTGATAGTTCAACCCAAAATCATAGTCCTTCAGTAGCTCCAACCATCTCCTCTGCCTCATGTTCAGCTCCTTCTGATCAAATAGATACTGCAGACTCTTATGGTCACTAAACACTTCGAACCTTGAACCATATAGATAATGCCTCCATATCTTCAATGCAAACACCACGGCAGCAAGCTCTAAATCGTGCGTAGGGTAGTTCTTCTCATGAATTTTCAATTGCCTTGAAGCGTAAGCAACTACCTTACCTTCTTGCATCAGCACACAGCCCAAACCCATCTTCGACGCATCACAGTACACCACAAACGGCTCATTTGGATTAGGCAACGTCAGGACAGGAGACGTTGTCAATCTCTTCTTCAATTCTTGGAAATTTTCTTCACATTGTGCGTCCCACACAAAAGCCTTCCCTTTACAGGTCAACTGAGTTAATGGCAGCGCCAACTTGGAAAACCCCTCAATGAACCTTCTGTAATACCCAGCCAAACCTAGAAAACTTCTCACCTCGGTGGCCGACTTGGGTGCTTCCCATTGCAACACAGCTTCGACTTTGGAAGGATCAACTGCTATACCTTCACTGGAGAACACATGACCTAGTAAATTCACTGCCCTCAACCAAAATTCACACTTGGACAACTTGGCGTACATCTTCTTAGCCTTCAATACCTCTAATACCAATCTCAGATGCTCGGCGTGCTCCTCTTCTGACTTGGAGTAGACTAAAATGTCATCTATGAACACTACTACAAACCGATCCAAATATTCATGAAAGATACGATTCATATACTCCATGAATACTCCAGGAGCATTAGTAACACCAAACGGCATCACTGAATACTCGTAGTGCCCATACCGAGTTCTAAATGCTGTCTTAGGAATGTCCTCGTCCTTCACCTTGATCTGATGGTACCCTGACCTCAGGTCAATGTTCGAAAATACTTGTGCACCCATCAATTGGTCCATCAAATCATCAATCCTTAATTGTTCTTAATTGTTACCTTGTTCAACTGTCTGTAATCCACGCATAATCTCATACCTCCATCCTTCTTTTTCACCAATAATACAGGTGCGCCCCAAGGCGACACGCTTGGCCTTATGAACCTCTTCTCCAGCAACTCTTCCAACTGCTTCTTCAACTCGGCTAGCTCAGTTGCAGACATCCTATATGGTGCCATAGACACCGGCCTAGTCCACGGTACTAACTCAATCGTCGAACTCGACTCTCTTTCTCGGTGGAACCTCAGGAATCTCATCTGGGAACACTTCTGCGAACTCTCGCACCACTGGCACTTCACCAATTTTAGCTCGGCTCTCTACAGACATTGTCACACTCAACGCAAACAACGTAGCCCCCTTCCTTCATTACTCTGCGCAGTTGCTCGGTAGACATCAGAACAGATTCTTCCACCTCGGAAGAAGGGAAACTTAACGACTACTAGCGCGAATTGATATGAACTCGGTTAGCCACTAACGATCCATACCCAAGATGACGCCCATCCCTTCCAAAGGTATGCGATCAGATTAACTCACGAAGTCTCTGCAGAAGGCTAACAGAGGACACTTGAACAAACGAGAGAGGTAGTCGCGACCCGCTTTCTGGCCGGAGTGTCAATAACCATCTCCTCACCATAATAGACAAAACTAAATCCAACCTCTTAGCACACAATGCGAGAAATAAAAGAGTGCGTGGCACCGGTGTCCACGATTGCAATCAAAGGAATTCCATTAATGAAGCACGTACCTTTTATCTTGTTCACCACTTCGAGACCAGCTAGCGCGAACACCTTCCCACCGCTCTCTCTCCTTCTTGGGCTTGGGACACTTAGGGACCGATGTGCCCCACTTCTCCACGATTAAAAGCAGACGACATCCTTTCGCCTACAATCACAGCGACTCGGTGGCCCTCTTCGCCACATTGATAGCACCTCTTTTCTCCACTCTTGCACTCGTTCTTCTTATGTCCAAAGCTTCCCACACCGAAACACACCACATTTGCGGGCGTCTCCCCCCACTTGGCCTCTTGCCATACCCGACCTTCCACTTGCTTTGCACGCGTAAACTTCATAGGGCTTTCCCTAAAGCGAGAGTTCTTCTTCTCTTTACCAACCCGTACCTTGCCTCGGTGTTTTCCTCATATATCCCGCAACTATCCACCAAGTCAAGAAATGCCCCGATCTTTCGATGCCCAATTGCTCGCTTAACCTCGGGCCTCAAACCGTTCTCGAATTTCACGCACTTGGAGAACTCGGATGTAGCTTCCTCATAGTAGGGGTGGAATTTCACCGACTCTTCAAACTTTGCGGCAGACTCTACCACCGACTTACTCCTCGCTTCACTCTAGGAACTCCATCTCCTTCTTTCCTCTCACATCTTCAGGAAAGTATTTCCTCGTAAATTCCTCTTGAATACTTCCCACGTAATCACCTCTCCAAAGAGCCTTCTAACCTCGGCATGACTCCACCACCAATCATCCGCCTCCTCGGCCAAAGATATGTGTCCCATACCTTACTTTCTGAGCCATAGTACAGTCCATCACCCTAAAAATCCTCTCTATGTCCTTCACCCATGCCAACGCCCCATCCGGATTGTACTTCCCTTTGAACGTTGGAGGGTTTTCCCTCTGAAATGTAGCTAGGCTACGAGCTCCTGCGTCCTCGGCAACTTGATGAGGCTGATTCCCCATAGCCGCAGCCATCGCTTCCAGGGCAGCAGCTATTGCAGCGTCGTTTCTTCCAGCACGTCCAGTCATTTCTACTTACTCTCTCTGAGACAAGACAATTAAAACGAGCATTAATACTCGGGGACTGGGAACTCAAGACTCAATACTTGGTCGGACAGACCGAACTTTTGCTCTGATACCACTTAATGTAACACCCCTCCTATTTAAATCAGAGTTGAATAAAATTCTCGTGGAAAGATGCTACATTATCACTCAAACACCTTAGCATATATCTTTGAATTAAAACAACAGCAAACATGCAAAGATAGGCAACTCGGCCAAAGAGATTACACCCATCAAAATATGTTTTCAATTGTTTACATCACAGCGGACACTCATATAAATTAGTCAACATATATATTACAACTGGAACAGTCCAAAACAAATCACTACTCTACTCTACTCGACTCCCTCAGTGTTACAACTACCAGAGTAGACCGACTCCAAAAACCAAAGCAAAGCTGACCTCTACTCAGGGGTACCTGCAAGTTGCCACATTAGAGCAACATGGAAAAGCAGTAGGGTGAGTTTCTAAACATTTGTAATAAAGGTTCATGACTAAGGTAAATACATAGAATGCATTAAGCACTTCAGTTCACATATCAAACAGCAACTCAAGTAATAACATAGAATGCATTAAGCACTTCGACACCTCTATTCGACAACACTGGATTTCGACATACCTACACTACACTTCGATATATACACCTCACATTGATTTCTACACTTAAGCACAATACACCTAAGCACTCACCTCATTTCGACTATCATACGCAGACTTGCCTACGCATTTCGTCTCGACCCAAACACCTCGGCATAACCACGTTACACCTCGGCAACTACTGGACGACACTCGTACTGGGTTCTATTGATACCTACGCACCTACGTCCATCAAGTACAGGTCAACTCGTCCTCTTCAAGTCTAGGAACTACGCTTTAACACTTACGGCGTGCGTTATCCTTCATGCACTTCGGTTTTCTCTACGATCACGTGCGCCTAACTTCCCCTTTCTCTCTTTAGGTGCTCCAGACTAGGATCAACTCAGGAACACACTCTTAAGACCCTCACGCTCATTGAGACTGAGAGTTCTCAGTTCTCATTTCCTCTCCATGGTCACTTACGTGACCAGCTCAGAAATCAACCATGAAAATCTTCATCAAGATGAAGTAACACAACTAGAATACTTAAAAACACATAAGCACACATTCAGAACTCAATCCGAAGGCATGCATGCAATTACACTTAACATAAACACTATATTACGCAATGGAAGAGACTCCCCTTACCTTAAGCAACTTCAGATGATCACTCCCTTCACTCTCCAATAACCACAGCAACAAGTTCTCCTCTCCTCTTGAACTCTCCACGCCCAGATTCTCTTCTTCTTCTTCTAATCACTATTCCACCTAACAACTCTCTCTCTCTCTTACTTCTCTCTAAGACTTTTCTTCACTTTGATGGAAAAATGAGATGATCCTACGGCTAATTCCTCTTATGGAATGGGACTTGGGCTTTTAATTGGACTTGGGCCTTTCCATCACTCATGGACCTCTATTCAATACCTCTTCCCATTACTCAAACCTCTCCTAACACATAAACACTACACGTTAGCCTTAAGCTTAATTTTAAATTAAAAATGTTGAAAACCTTAAATAACTCAATTTAATAATTAATTGAACTATTTTAGGGTGTTACACGCATCATGTCACCCCTTTTTCTCCAATTTGCATTATGCAAAGCCTTATAAAGGCCATTCTAGGGTTAAGATGGGCATGGCCGCAACTCACACATTCACTCTGTTGGCACTTCACACTTCACCTCACCAATTCATCCATATGTTAATCTAGTCCTGAATAATCTGCTTTATGTGCCTAACATTACCAAAAATCTATTGTTTGTATCTCAATTTATTAGAGATAATCATGTTTTCTTGGAATTCCATGATCCTTATTGCTTTGTAAAATCACAGGTCTCTAAACAGGTCATCTTGCAAGGCATACGTGGTTCTGATGGACTCTATGTCTACAAGGGTCTACCAATAAGCAAAAGAGCTTTACCTAGTGTTCATTGTATTAGTTTACATGTTTCTAACACTGTTTCTGTCATTTCAAATAATGTAACAGTAGATAATGGTGTGTCTGTAATGTCTGCTATCTCTTCTGTTTCTTCCAATTCATTCATGTAGTTCAGTTAGTGCTTTATGGCATGCTCGCTTAGGTAATGGTGTGTCTGTAATAAAATGTCTTTTGACTTCTGCAAATCTTGTCAAATTGGTAAAGCACATAGATTGCATTCACCACCCTCACAGACACAATATACAAAGTCTTTTGAGCTCAAATATACTGATCTTTGGGGACCCTCCCCTATGGTCTCTAGCAGTGGCTATTCTTATTACATTGCCTTTGTTGATGCCTTTACTAAGTTTACTTGGGTCTATTTGCTTAAAAATAAGTCAAATGCTTTAGATGCTTTCATTTTGTTTCACAAGCATATTCAAACTTAGTTCACTGCTACTCTGAAATCTGTGCAATCTGATGGTGGGGATGAATACTTGCCCTTCGCAAAGTATCTGTCTAGTTTTGGCATTATTCACAGGTTTACTTGCCCATACACAAGTCATCAAAATGGCACGGTGGAAAGGAAGCATAGACACTTAACTGAAATGGCACTTACTCTACTTTCTCATGCCTCCTTACCTCTCCAATATTGGGACCATGCCATCACTACAGCCAGTCATATCATCAACATAATACCTACCACTGGACTCTCACCCTCTATATCTCCTTTTCAAGCATTATACCACACTAAACCTAATTACACTCAGCTAAAAACATTTGGTTGTGCTTGTTATCCTCACTTGAGACCCTACCACAAAGCCAAGTTTCCGTTTCATAGCTCTCAATGTGTCAACCTTGGTATTTCACCAGCTCACAAAGGCTATAAATGCCTCACACCAGATGGAAAGATTGTCATCTCTTAAGATATAACTTTTGATGAACTCACATTCCCTTACCCTACAATATTCCCTGCTAAACCAGCACATGGTGACACACCTGCATCATCCGTACCTCTGTCATCTTCCTCTCCCAACATTTGCATATCATACCACCTCCCCAACCCCATCAACTACTCCTATATCTACTCTCCACTCTCCTTCCACAGTTACAAACCCTGTCTCTGAGCCTCACAATCCCTCTTTGCTTCCACCAATGTCTCCTGCACCAATTTTGCTTGACAATGCTATAGTTGAAGATGTAGCACCTGACCCTCCTAGTCCACCACCAGCACCCACTACCCTCAAAACACATCCTATGGTTACTCGGCAATAAACAGGCAACTTGAAACCCCGAGTCCTCCTCACTGAAGTTGAACCAACCAACATTAAACAAGCATTAGCCAGCTCTCTTTGGAAACAAGCTATGGATAATGAAATACAAGCTCTACATGCCAACAACACCTGGACTCTAACTACTCTGCCTCCTAATAGGAAAGCTGTCGGATGCAAGTGGGTTTATCGTGTCAAACATAATTCAGATGACACTCTAAACAAGTATAAGGCCAAACTTGTCGCCAAAGGGTATAATCAGCTTGCTGGTAAGGATTATGGTGAGACTTATGCTCCAGTGATCAAGCCTACTACACTAAGGATTCTCCTCTCTCTTGCAATTAGTTACAAGTGGAAAATAGAACAAATTGATGTTAAGAATGCCTTTATTAATTGTCATTTGGAGGAAGATATATATATATATATATATATATGGCCCAACCTCCTGGCTATGTCTCAACTGATAAATCACAAGTTTGCAAATTGAATCGCTCGTTGTATGGCCTCAAGCAGGCCCCTCGGGCCTGGCATGACAGGTTAAAGCTTGCTCTCAAACAGTTTGGATTCTATCCTAGCAAGTGTGATAGCTCTCTCTTTCTACACACTTCACGTGGTGTTCAACTTTTTGCCCTTGTTTATGTGGATGACATCCTCATAACCGGGTCCTCTCCATAATTAATTCAAGATCTGATCAACAAGCTCAACAAAGAATTTGCTCTTACAAAAATGGGTCGCCCTGAGTACTTCTTGGTCTGGAATTCCAATACTTGCCTTCTGGTTCTGTTCTTTTGTCACAGTGCAAGTACATTCGTGACCTTCTAAGCAAAGCAACCATGTCTGAATGCAAAGGAATTGCCACACCTATGGCTTCAACAACTAAATTGAGTAAACTTGGCAATGATACAGTGCAGGATCCTCATCACTACAGGTCCATAGTGGGAGCACTCCAATATGTGACTCTCACTAGGCCTGAGATTGCTTTCTCAGTCAATAAAGTGTGCCAATTTTTGGCCAATCCATTGATGTCTCACTGGAAAATTGTCAAGAGGATACTAAGGTACCTTGGCAGTACTTCAACTCATGGACTGTTGTTTCAACCTACTAGCAGCACCTGCACTCTATCCTTACGGGCTTACAGTGATTCTGACTGGGGTAGTGATCCTGATGATAGGAGATCTACCTCAGGTTCCTGTGTATACTTAGGGCCAAACCTTGTCTCATGGAGTTCCAAAAAGCATACTCTAGTAGCTCGGTCTAGTGCAGAGGCAGAATACCGAGGGCTAACCAATGCAACAGCTAAAATCTTATGGATTCAATCACTTCTCTGTGAACTGCAGGTTAAACATTTTACCCCAGTATTACTTTGTGACAACCAAAGTGCGGTGTCTATTGCTCATAATCCTGTCCTGCACTCAAGAACCAAGCATTTAGAACTTGACATACACTTTGTCCGTGACAGAGTTCTAGCTAAAGCGTTGTCTGTTCTGCACATTCCAGCTACTGCTCAAATAGCAGATGTTTTAACAAAACCTCTTGCATCTTCTCAGTTTCTGGAATTTAGAAGCAAACTCAAGGTGCTCTCAACCTCCCACCTTTCATTTTAGGGGGGGAGTAATAGGGAATAAGTCAAGTGACAACAAAGTGTGCAATAAGTCGACTAAGTGTGCAATGAGTCAACTAGGTAAAAATGTAAATAGTGACTCATTGCCTAGTAATTGTGTTGATTAGTTAATCTGATGTAAAGTAGTTTCATTAGTTAGAAAGCTGTTAATCTTTGTAACTAAGTTGTAGCCAATTCTGTTAGAAGCTAACAGAACTAGTTCTAGTTTGACTGATGTATATAAACCCATTATTGAATAATAAATAATATGAGATTCAGTTTTATACTTTTACAGGGTCCTCTCCTAGGATACTTCTTTCACCTTTCTTCTCACCCTCAAGCTCGACTATCTAACCATCACAAGGAGACTTCTCTATGACGAGTTGTGGCAGCATATCACCACCATTAATTAACGATTCTATTATCTATACTTTTTGAACATAATATCAAAGCCTTCACTTCCTCCCATGTGTTGTTACTGACTAATGAATTTTTCGCAATATTGATGTTTATCTTACACTTGCAGGTGTATCAAGTACTTCAGGGGGTTGCAACTAGTGTATTGGGCTCAACCAATTGAAACCCAATCCGCTTGAAGGCACACTGAGTAATTGACAAACAAAAACTTGCAATCGGGTTCGTGCGGAACCCAAACCCGTACCAATTGGAAACACGCGGATCTACTTCGATTCGACTTATATATATATATATATATATATATATATATATATATATATATATATATATATATATATATATATATATATATATATATATATATATATATATATTTCAACTCTTCACTCGGTTGCCAGAAAATCAAGAAGCTTCCTCTCTCTTCTTGATACTCCGTTTCTTCTTCTCTTTTCTCTCTCTATTCTCTGAAACCCAAATCTGGAATTTGAGCTCACTCACAGTGATTGAAGCTTTAATCCAATTAGGTTATGGCCGATGATGATTGTTGATGAAGATTCAACAAAAACTCCTTTGGTTTTGTGTTGAATCAGACCAACCTGATGCTACAAACACCGCTTCTCACTCGTTTGACACTTCGCTTCGAGTTTGAACTTTGTTCATGCTGTAATACTGATTGATGATGATTACGACCTTCAATCACTGAAAGATTGAAGGTAAAACCCTTTGCCTTTATTTGATTTGAAACCCTAGCCTTTAGATTTCTCAAATCAGAACCCTAATTAGATTTTGTTTGATTCTTTTGCAGGTAAACAGAGACCAAGCGTGATTCGTGTTCACCAAAGGTAACGAAACACTCTTAAGATCAATTTTACTTGTCTGCACTTAATCTTTAACAAACCCTAATTTTTGGTTCAACTTGTTTGATGTTTCATGTACCACTGAGATTTGATAATGTGAACACCAAACAAACTTCCTTCACTGAAAGTACTCACAGAAACTCTTGTTGAGGTAATGACTTCCTCAAACAATTTCTCTATGACTACAATTTCTTATCTTGGTTATGCAAACCCTAAAAATTACTAAGTTTCTTCTTGTTTGCATAAACCCTAACACACACCAATGAATCTTGATGCTTTCTCACCCAGAACAATAAGAAGAAATCCTCAATGCAGGCACTTCTCTTTCTCTTACCCTGTTTCCTTTCTCAATCTTTCTTCAATACTGGTTTAGTCACAAAACCAGCACTAACTCTCTCTTTTCCTTATTTGCGAGGTAATCCCTTTGATTGATGATCACAAATACTTGAATCTTGAGAGCTTGAAGACTAAGGAGCATACGTTTACGGTGGTAAAGGAGAAAGATAGGAGTAGAATAGTTCAATAGAAAACAAAGTAGTAAACTATAAACTGTTTTATTGAAATTACATTGAATTGATTGTATGTACAGAATGTATAACTATTTACACTTTATATAGGCACATATACGAACAAGTTAGTTGGAGAAGTTAGTTAGAACTAATGTGACGCTCTCGGATATTTCGATCCATAATGTATTTTTAGTTATTTGTTTATATTGATTGACTTATTTTATCTATTACTATTATTTTCCTTGGATTTCCTATGACAATATACATATATCTATATATATAGAAAAACATCTAGTATTACTAAAAACATACATCGTCATCATACATTATTATCACACTACTCCAGTCTAGTTACAGTACAGCTATATAATTACAACAGTTTCTTTTAACTAATACTGTCATCCAAACTCGTCCAACACAGCATATACTCCTAAGCTAACCGGTCTATATTACGCACCCATACAACAGACAACTAACTTATTATCACATTACCGGTTTCTACACACAAGATCCTATCACTGCTAGTATCCTGGGAAATGAGGAGGGGGTCTCATGTGAGGGTGATTGGGAGCTAGTGCAGCAGCAACCCACATGTCTTCAAGGGGCAAGTAAAAGGAAACAATTAGGTTATGGGTGCGGGTATTGAAATTTGGATAGTGGCCGGTGGTGACATGGATAGTAATATCTCCATCAAACGTGACTGTCGAATTAGCGTAGTCAGGATTCCAAATACCGTTGTTAAATGTAATATCCACCCTAGTCTGATGATGGTCCGCCATCTTAAATAGTGTACATATGAAATCAAACAAGAAAACAAGGGGTGAGTACGAATCAACAATAATCAATGTAGTAAAGTAAGAGCAGTTAGAAATTATTTTTAATATTTTATTATTTTAAAGGTTAGACGGAACTATTCTTATGGGGGCCATATCTACTCCATGGAGAGATTCTAATTTAGAGGAGCGATCGGGAGCACATGTTCTGTTTCAAATTCTCATTGGTACAGTTCTCATATCACAGTTTCTTAACGAAACACTCTACACCGATCCTGAGTTCTTGCAGTGTCTAGTCAGGATCATCACAGTGGGGTATCGAATACCACGACACAGGGGAGCTACTACCTGGTCACTTGTGGGGTCTCGCACCGTGATGCCCCCAAGGTTTAACTCAACCTTCACTTGCGCACTCACGCATGTACCAAAGCGTAGCTCAACTCCAAAAACATTTTTAAGCTTTTTAATTATCGTTATTAATTATTTGGTTTCCTTCATCTTTTTCAACAGATTCTTTTATAATTTCGGTAGAGTTTATAAGGATTAGAAACAACCCAAGTATTTTCCTTAAGAGTCCGATAGATTAATCTCACTGTGGATTAGATAGAAAATGTAAAAATTCTAATAAACCTTTCACCAGAAAATTATAATACTTAAGAATTTATAAATTTATTACTATTGGATAAATCCTTAGACAAGTAGTAATTACCAATTCATGTAGAATAAAAGTTTAGTATAAAAATTTCATTCCAGTAGTTAAGATAATAAAGTGAAAACGTTAACAATTTGACAATAGGAGCAATTCCAAATTTTGATATCTGTGTATTAAGTAAAATTTTGACAAGGATTTATGAATAAATAATACTTAGGATGATAATTGAATTACTATTGATAATAAAAATAAGAATGATGAGTCTGTTATAACAAAATATTAACACTGATCTTTACTATTTGCAACAATTAAAATAATAAAAGTATTCAAATGATGTTAAAACTCAATTGAGACGAAATGGTAGGATTATAATATAAGATGAAATAAATAAATAAATAAATAAATAAATAAATAAAGTGTTAGTAACATAGTGAAAGAGTGAGAATGAAACAAATAATGATTTAAAATAGAAGGATAATAGTGACATATAGAATTAAAGAAATAAAGCAAAGATAATCAGCTCAACATCACTTCGTCTCATCATTATATTTATTTCGAAGAATCATTATTATTGGTAATAACATAATGAGAAGATAACTGTAGGAAGCATAAAAGTAAATAAAGTATGTCAGTATCAGTTAATAATAATACCAGTTAGCAGTCAGGTCAAGGTTAGTAATCCGAATGGTAATTTAAGTTTCACTTAGTAGTTCATTTGTTAGTTCCAGTCACTGTTAGTGAGTCATAGTTAGTAGTCCAAATAGCAGTTAGTAACATGAATAACTGTTAGGATAATAGTCATAGAGGCAAAATTAGTACCAATAACTTAATTATATAAATTAAAAGTTCAGTTATAAAAAGGGCTAGGGTCACCCTTGACTCAATAATTTAGTAACTACTCTACTACTATTGTTGAAGCTTCTCACCCCCCTACCTTAGTTTTTCTCCGTTTACGTAGCGAGACCAAGAAGGAGTTCTGTGTGTATGGTTTAGTAGAGTGAGGGTGGTGGGGTATAGAAGTGGATTGTGATTGGAGGAGAAGTTAAAGAAGGAGAATGACGGTGAAGTTATGATTGGTGGGGAAAAGGAAAGTGTATGGAAAGGAATGAAAGAGACCGTGGGAGATTAATTCTGATGGTGGTGGGGACTCAGTATTTTTGTTTGATTGTATTGTTGAGTGAGGAGTCTATTTATACTACTTAAAGGAAGAGTCTAGAGGGACACTTGGCATCTTCTGGTGGTGGGGTTATCTTTCTACCACAAGATTTTTTTACTTCTTCTCCAAGTTCTGCATGTAAGTCGGTGTATGTGGTTTCTTTCTTTTATTATCTAGTGAGTTGGTATCATCTGCGCGTAATTATAGAGACTAATTTTTTGAGCCAAATAAAATTCTTCCTTAAGAGTTTTAATGTTTATGTATTCTTCCAGTTGGACTCAACTTAGAATCTTAGTTAGACTGAAAAGACTTTTACCATCTCATCCAATTACTTATAAATGTTTTATTATTTTCAAAGGTGAGTTTCTGCTTCTACGGCAATTCTCTCTCACACTTTGTTTATTTTTCCCTACTTTTTAGTCAAAAGACATTCCTACTTGTAGATATTTACATATATCGTCTATTAATTAGTAGTTATATTCAAGTCTACTTATCATCTTTTATAAGTACCACTTATTTTTATATTTTATCGATTTTCTTAAATTGGGGTGTTACAATTCTCCCCCACTTATAAAAATTTCGTCCTCGAAATTTGCTCACCTTCGAATAAATGCGGATATCGTTCCATCATCTTTTCCTCTAATTCCCAAGTAGCATCTCCGGTATTCTCGTTCCATATTACTTTTACTAGTGGGATTTCTCTTCCTCTGAGCTGTTTCATTCTCCTGTCTGAGACTTTAACAGGTAGGGCCTCATATGTCAAATTTTCTTTTAATTGTACTGTGTCGGGTTCTATCACGTGTGAAGGATCGGATATATACTTCTTTAATTGTGACACGTGAAAAATGCTATGAAGATTTGAAAGGAAAGGCGGTAAGGCTATTTGGTAGGCTACGGGACCGATTCGACGGAGAATTTGATAAGGTCCAATAAATCTGGGTGTAAGTTTTCTAGATTTCATTACTCTCGCAACCCAGGGCCAGGGTGTGACTTTCAAGAATACATGTTCACCTTCTTGGAATTCAAGGGGCTTTCTCCTTTTATCGGCATAACTTTTCTGTCTACTTTGTGCCGTCTTTATCTTTTCCTGGACCATTTTTATTTTCTCTGTGGTCTGTTGCACTATTTCTGGTCCTAAAATGAGTGATTCTCCGGTCTCATACCAGCATAGTGGAGTTCTGCATCTTTGTCCATACAAAGCTTCATAAGGGGCCATTCCTATACTAGAATGAAAACTATTGTTATAAGTAAATTCGATTAATGGCAACAATTCATCCCAATTGTCGGGATATTCCAAGACACAAGCTCTCAATAAATCTTCTAAAGACTGAATCGTCCGCTCAGATTGACCGTCTGTCTGCGGATGATATGCAGAACTTAGCCTCAATTTAGTGCCAAGCGTCTTATGTAAGCTATCCCAAAATCTCGAAGTAAACCTTGGATCTCTGTCTGAAATTATACTTGAAGGTACTCCATGCAATCTTATAATTTCTCTGATATACATTTGGGTCAACTTCTCTAAGGGATACTTAATACCGATAGGTATAAAATGAGCCGATTTGGTTAGCCTATCGATAATTACCCAAATTGAATCATGTCCTTTGGGGGTCTTTGGTAATCCTGAAACGAAGTCCATGGCTACACTGTCCCATTTCCATTCTGGGATATCTAATGGTTGTAGCATTCCTGCGGGTTTTTGGTGTTCGATTTTTGCTTTTTGGCAAATTAGACAACTAGCCACATAATGAGCAATTTCCTTCTTCATTTTTGGCCACCAATACATCCTCTTGAGATCTTGATACATCTTGGTGGCTCCAGGATGTATACTCAACTTGCTTTTATGTGCTTCTTCCAAAATTAACTTTTTGATCTCTTGATCACTCGGTATACAGATCCGATTTTGAAATTTAATTATTCCATCGGAATCCTTTTCAAACTCAATCATCTTTCCTTGTTTCTTCAATTCCATTACCTCTTGAAGGTACTCATCGACCTCTTGTTTAGCCTTGATATGAGTCAACAAACTACTAGAAATGGTAACCATGTTTAACCGAAGTCGGTTTCCTGTCACATCTATGGCTAAGTTTAAATCTCTAAATTTCTCTATGAGTTCCAGTTCCCTAATCATCATCGAGGAAATGTGTAGAGTCTTTCTACTTAGGGCATCTGCCACTACATTCGCTTTTCCTAGATGATATTGGAGTTCAAATTCATAGTCCTCCATCTATCTCCTTTGTCTCATATTTAATTCTTTTTGGTCAAACAAGTACTTCAGACTCTTATGATCACTAAAAACATCAAATTGAGACCCATACAAATAATGTCTCCATATTTTCAAAGCGAAAACAATTGAAGCTAATTCTAGATCACGGGTCGGGTAATTTCTCTCATGTGGTCTTAATTGCCTAGAAGCATAAGCATCTACTTTCCTATCTTGCATAAGAACGCATCCCAATCCCTGTAACGATGCATCACAATACACTTCGAAACGCTTACTAGGATCAGGGAGTACTAGAACAGGCGACATCGTCAATCTCCGTTTCAATTCCTGGAAACTTCTTTCACATTCATCGGTCCATACAAACACCTGTCCCTTTCGAGTTAGTTGGGTTAAAGGTAGAGCAATTTTCGAAAATCCTTCAATAAATCTTCGGTAATAACCAGCTAACCCTAGGAAACTACGGATTTAAGTCACAGTCTTGGGTTTATCCCATTGTAGGACGGCTTCTACTTTGGATGGATCTACACTAATTCCTGCTTTAGAAATTACGTGTCCTAAAAATTTGACTTCCTCTAACCAAAATTCACACTTAGACAACTTTGCATATAACTGCTTTTCTTTTAGGACTTGGAGAACTAACTGAAGATGATCTGCATGTTCTTCAGGACTCCGCGAATAGATAAGAATGTCATCTATAAAAACTACGACAAACTTATCCAAATATGGGCGGAATATCCTATTCATATAGTCCATAAAATTGCGGGGCATTCGTGACTCGAGCGGCATTACTTGATATTCATAATGTCCGACGTAGTTCGAGTTAAAGTTTTTTGTATATCTTACGCGCCTTCACTCGTATATTCGGTGATATCCAGATTGCGATCGATCTTTGAAAATATTGTTGCTCCCTTCAGTTGATCCATCAAATCATCTATTCTAGGTAAAGGGTATCTATTCTTAATGGTTACTTTATTCAACTGCCGGTAGTCAATACATAATCTCATGGTTCCATCCTTTTTCTTTACAAGAAGACAGGGGGCTCCCAAGGTGAGACACTTGGTCGGATAAATTTCTTCTCTAATAAGGCCTCCAATTGTTTCTTCAGTTCAGCTAATTCGGACGGTGACATCCGATATGGGGCTATCGAAATAGGACCAGTTCCGGGCAATAGATCGATGGAGAATTCTATCTCTCGGTCGAGTGGCAATCCTGGGATTTCTTTAAATATCTCGGGAAATTCTCTAATAATCGGTATATCGTCCAAATTTGCCTCCCCTTTTACTTCCAGAGAAGATAGTGACATATATTCTTGTGCCTCTTTTCGGAAAGAAGCAGTCGTTTGGTTGGAAGATTGAAATCCAGAACACTTAGGGTTGGGAAAGATTAAGGTTTTGCTTGAACAATCTAATAAAATGTGGTTAGCTGCTAACCAATCCATTCCTATTATGACATCTATTTGGGTTAAAGGTAAACAAACTAAATTTATGGAAAAGTTATTATTTTCAATAGTGATAGGGCAACCTAAGCAGGCTAAGGCCGTTACTACTGGATCATGGGTAGGGGTGGAGACAATTAAATCAAAAGGGAGTTGTGTCATGGGTAAATTCAGTTGTTTAGCACGTTCATCCGATATAAAAGAATGAGTAGCGCCCGAATCATACAGTACATTTAAAAGTTTATTTGCTATGAGACACTTACCTTGTATGAGATCATCAGACTGAGAAGCTTCAGCTCCATTCAAAGTGTACACTCTTCCTTTTGTCTTAGGTCTTGACAAATCCTCCTTGTTGATGGGGTTTTCAGCTTTGAATTGGTGACAGTCTCGAGAGAAATGGTCTGGTTTCCCACATTTAAAGCAAATTATTTCCTTATTCAGACAATCTTTGGTATTGTGGGAGCCTCCACACTTGAAACACCTCAGAAATGTTGGTTTCGCTTGACTAGATTCTCCTTTTCCTCCATGGTTTGGATTATGATATTGATTTCCTTGAGGACGGGTGTAAGGTTTCTTCCTGAATTTCTCGTTTCCCTTAAATCGAGAGGGTCCTGAATTTTGAAATTTCCTTTCTCTCGATTTCTTTAGATCCTCTATCACCCTACACCTATTCACTAACACAAGAAACTCTCGTAAATTTAACGGAGCTATTGCCTCTTGAATTTCATACCGCAATCCTGCTTCAAATTTTCGACACTTCCAGTTTTCATCTGGATGATGCTGGAAATACATCGAAAATTTGGATAGTGCTTCAAATTTTGCAGCATATTCCCCTACATACATTCCTCCTTGCTTCCACTGTAGAAATTCCATTTCTCTAGCATGTTTCACATCTAGCGGAAAGTATTTTTCCAGAAATTTGTTGCGGAAAAGTTCCCAAGTGATTTCTCGACCTTCCGCCTCCAGAAATGGACGGGTAGCTTTCCACCAGTATTCAGCTTCTCCGACGAGCATGTAAGTTGCATAAGTAACTCTTCGCTCTGGTGGGCACATCATGGCTTCAAATATCTTTTCCATTTCTTGGAGCCATAATTCATCTTTATCCGGATCATATTCCCCATTAAATTGGGAAGGTTTATTACGACAGAATTCTGTCAGGCCTTGAGATTCAGGTGTTCCTTCACTTCGTCCATGGTTTCGTTGAGTCTGTTGTAGTATTTCTTCGGCCATGTTCCGGATTGCTTGGATCACATCAGTCATTTCTCCGTTACTTTCTCTGGCCATGGCTTCCTACAGAAATTCAGGAGTTAGAATTTCAAAATTCGATTCTTAATCCTTAATTACTCTTCATGGTTCCCTCAATATTTCTTCATCCAAAATAATTATATTAATTTAAGTTGCAGCCAAATGTAATTAGTCCACACCCGTGGCCTTATAAGGCTCGACCCGCTCTGATACCACTAAATGTGACGCTCTCAGATATTTCGATGATCCATAATGTATTTTTAGTTATTTGTTTATATTGATTGACTTATTTTATCTATTACTATTATTTTCCTTGGATTTCCTATGACCATATACATATATCTATATATATAGAAAAACATCTAGTATTACTAAAAACATACATCGTCATCATACATTATTATCACACTACTCCAGTCCAGTTACAGTACAACTATATAATTACAACAGTTTCTTTTAACTAATACAGTCATCCAAACTCGTCCAACACAGCATATACTCCTAAGCTAACCGGTCTTTATTACACACCCATACAACAGACAACTAACTTATTTATCACATTACCGGTTTCTACACACAAGATCCTATCACTGCTAGTATCCTGGGAAATGAGGAGGGGGTCTCATGTGAGGGTGATTGGGAGCTAGTGCAGCAGCAACCCACATGTCTTCAAGGGGCAATTAAAAGGAAACAATTAGGTTCAGATTATGGGTGCGGGTATTGAAATTTGGATAGTGGCTAGTGGTGACATGGATAGTAATATCTCCATCAAACGTGACTGTCGAATTAGCGTAGTCAGGATTCCAAATGTCGTTGTTAAATGTAATATCCACCCTAGTCCGATGATGGTCCGCCATCTTAAATAGTGTACATATGAAATCAAACAAGAAAACAAGGGGTGAGTACGAATCAACAATAATCAATGTAGTAAAGTAAGAGTAGTTAGAAATTATTTTTAATATTTTATTATTTTAAAGGTTAGACGGAACTATTCTTATGGGGCCCATATCTACTCCATGGAGAGATTCTAATTTAGAGGAGCGATCGGGAGCACATGTTCCGTTTCAAATTCTCATTGGTACAGTTCTCATATCACAATTTCTTAACGGAACACTCTACACCGATCCTGAGTTCTTGCAGTGTCTAGTCAGGATCATCACAGTGGGGTATCGAATACCACGACACAGGGGAGCTACTACCTGGTCACTTGTGGGGTCTCGCACCGTGATGCCCCCAAGGTTTAACTCAACCTTCACTTGCGCACTCACGCATGTACCAAAGCGTAGCTCAACTCCAAAAACATTTTTAAGCTTTTTAATTATCGTTATTAATTATTTGGTTTCCTTCATCTTTTTCAACAGATTCTTTTATAATTTCGGTAGAGTTTATAAGGATTAGAAACAACCCAAGTATTTTCCTTAAGAGTCCGATAGATTAATCTCACTGTGGATTAGATAGAAAATGTAAAAATTCTAATAAACCTTTCACCAGAAAATTATAATACTTAAGAATTTATAAATTTATTACTATTGGATAAATCCTTAGACAAGTAGTAATTACCAATTCATGTAGAATAAAAGTTTAGTATAAAAATTTCATTCCAGTAGTTAAGATAATAAAGTGAAAACGTTAACAATTTGACAATAGGAGCAATTCCAAATTTTGATATCTGTGTATTAAGTAAAATTTTGACAAGGATTTATGAATAAATAATACTTAGGATGATAATTGAATTACTATTGATAATAAAAATAAGAATGATGAGTCTGTTATAACAAAATATTAACACTGATCTTTACTATTTGCAACAATTAAAATAATAAAAGTATTCAAATGATGTTAAAACTCAATTGAGACGAAATGGTGGGATTATAATATAAGATGAAATAAATAAATAAATAAATAAATAAAGTGTTAGTAACATATGTAATACCCTAATTTCGTCCGACTAATTCAAAGTAAAAATTGTCTTTTCGCGAATGCGAGGTTCCAACAATATTTTTCTCGTAGTTGAAAAAAGGCTCGAAAATATGTTTGTTATGCTCGCGCGTTATTCCTAATCGTGTGCGTGTTATGGCTCTTGTTTGCTTGTGGCGCTCGCGTCTCGTACGTACATTTGCTTTGATACTTATTATTATTGTTGTTACCCATGTGTCTATTAATTCATCATATCATTTTTCTTTACACAAAATAAGATTCAAAAAATGGTTTTTATTATTGTAAATATTTTCTATATAAGTTGTACAAATGATCAACTTTTGCAAACAATACAAATCTTTAAAATAAAATACAAAAAAAAAACCAAATTTATGAAGGAAAGAGTCAATCTTCCTCTCTCTCCCTGAGAGAGGTCCTCGTTGGATGCTCCTTCACCATTTAGAGCTTTATTCCAACCCCCTTTTATCTATCTCTATGTTTTTACACCAAAGTAGGCCTCTATAACTTCCATCCACAGTGACTAGTTGTAGCCTGTAATGTCTGCATGAAGGGCGGTAGTTAAGATTAAGGTAAGGAACAGAGACTTGGAAGGAGAAATTTGTTTGCACAGGGAAAATTAGTATCAAAACATGAAAGACATTGAACAAATAAAATGCAGAGAAACATAGATAAAATTGACTATACACAAGGCAAAGTGACAATATAAATCTAGTCTCTAAAATCAGAGAGGGGAGGGAGGAAAACGGAGACACTGAAGCAAAAAAAACACACAGACCACAAACAAACACAAACACAGTGAAGGAGCAATACTGAGAGCAAAAACTTTCAGCTCCAACCTCACCTTCCTCAACCACAAATCAACTCACACAAATACAATACACATACAGCAACACACACTGAAGCACAAACACAAAAACCAGAACACACTCAAACAAAAAAAACCAGACACAGGGAGGAGGAACAAAAAAAACACAAAGACACAGCAAAAAAAACACAAACTCACGTAGAGAGGAAAACAGAAACAACAATACTGAGAAGTCCTCACCATTATCTTCTCCACAGAACCAAAACCACCACCACGCCAACACCACAACCACCACAGAACCGAAACCACCACACCACCGCCGTCGCCTTTCTCTCCGTTCCGTTCTTCTTCTCCCTCTCCGACGACGCGAAAACCGCAACCACCGTCATCACCACCGCGCCTCCGCTGGAAACACCACCACGGAACCACCACCGTCCTCGCCGTCTCTCGTTCGCAAACCCTCTCACCGTCGCGACCTCCCTCACCTTCGCTCTCTCTCTCGCGGTATCTCCCTTCTCTCTCTCTCGTTTTCTTTCCCTTTCTTTCTCTGTTTCGTTTTCTCTCTTTCTCTCTCTTGAAAGCACTCCCTCTCTCTTTCTAAAATTGGAGCGGCGCATAGGATGAAGGCATGTAGGGTTTCATTTTGATTTTTAGTTTCTCTCTTAAGTCACTTATGGGCCTTCTTTGTTTTTTTTTAAGTTTTTTTACACCTGATTGTTAATAACACCCCCAGTATTACTAACCCAGAACCCCCCACGTTTTTAAAAAATGCTAGTCACACTCTCTTTATCTCTGTTCAGCACCCACCTCTTTTCATTTATTTATTTCTTTTTTTTTTGCTTTGGTTATTATTTATTGTTATTACTATTATAATCATTACTATTTACCTCATGTTGTCATCTAATAGCATCTCTTTTTGCTTATTATTTGTTATCACTATTATGATGGTTTGTGTAATTTTTAAAACTAAGAATAAACACTTAAGGTATAAATATGGCTACCTAAATCCACTTTCGCTCATATCATGTTCAATATTCGTTTTCAAAATAGTCATTCCAAGTTACCTCATTCGAATACTTGAACCTAAAACAAAACCGATTATCATTAATGATCACTCGCGCCGTTGCCGTTTGGTCGTTAATGATAATTTCATTTTCAAAAGAGTTAGTAGTATGACCACTCTAAACCGTTGTTGTTTGGTCATCGCGAACGCTCAATCCAATTGCGCATTCCTTTTATCACGACGTTCTCTCCAATTCAAACCAACGAAAACACTTTTTCAAAAAACAAATATTTTCAAACATCAAAATCAAAACTAATTGTCACCGATGATCACTTCGCGCATTCTGCCGTTTGATTGTGAGTGATAATTTAATTCCCGTGGGAGCTAGTAGTGTGGCCACTCTAAACCGTTGTTGTTTGGTCTTCACAAACGCCCCCTTCAATTGCGAAAACCTTTTCAATGCTTAAAATAAAAACCGGTTGTCATCAATAGTCACTCGCGCCGTTGCCGTTTGATTGTTAGTGACGATCCCATTTTCAAAAAGAGTTAGTGGCGTGGCCACTCTAAACCGTTGTTGTTTGGTCATCGCGAACGCTCAATCCCTTTTCGAAAAACTCTAAAAAGATTAAAAAACAAAAACCTTTTTCAGGACAAACAAGAACTACGTAGCTTTGAATTCTCCATCGCACTGGGAGATACGTAGGAGCGAGAGACTAACTCTCGTCAAGCGCCAAAAATAAAAATTTTCATTAAGTCTTTTCATTCCTTTTTCAATAAAGAAGCAAATTTAAGTATTTTCCAAATCAACACTTAAAACCACACATTTAATTAAAGGTTCCCTTTCGATAGAAAGGAGATGTGGGGTGCTAATACCTTCCCCATGCCTAACCGACCCCCGAACCCAAATTTTCCGGTTTCCAAAAGGTCATTCGCTTTCAAAAAAGGTTTTCTTCAATATTTTCCTTATAAAAAATATTGGTGGCGACTTCATTGTTTTAAAAAGTTGTAAACGAAGAAAGATCCCCTCAGGGACTTTTTCGGGCGCAGCAACATAGTGAAAGAGTGAGAATGAAACAAATAATGATTTAAAATAGAAGGATAATAGTGACATATAGAATTAAAGAAATAAAGCAAAGATAATCAGCTCAACATCACTTCGTCTCATCATTATATTTATTTCCAGTAACTGTTATTGGTAATAACATAATGAGAAGATAACTGTAGGAAGCATAAAAGTAAATAAAGTATGTCAGTATCAGTTAATAATAATACCAGTTAGCAGTCAGGTCAAGGTTAGTAATCCGAATGGTAATTTAAGTTTCACTTAGTAGTTCATTTGTTAGTTCCAGTCACTGTTAGTGAGTCATAGTTAGTAGTCCAAATAGCAGTTAGTAACATGAATAACTGTTAGGATAATAGTCATAGAGGCAAAATTAGTACCAATAACTTAATTATATAAATTAAAAGTTCAGTTATAAAAAGGGCTAGGGTCACCCTTGACTCAATAATTTAGTAACTACCCTACTACTATTGTTGAAGCTTCTCACCCCCTACCTTAGTTTTTCTCCGTTTACGTAGCGAGACCAAGAAGGAGTTCTGTGTGTATGGTTTAGTAGAGTGAGGGTGGTGGGGTATAGAAGTGGATTGTGATTGGAGGAGAGGTTAAAGAAGGAGAATGAAGGTGAAGTTATGATTGGTGGGGAAAATGAAAGTGTATGGAAAGGAATGAAAGAGACCGTGGGAGATTAATTCTGATGGTGGTGGGGACTCAGTATTTTTGTTTGATTGTATTGTTGAGTGAGGAGTCTATTTATACTACTTAAAGGAAGAGTCTAGAGGGACGCTTGGCATCTTCTGGTGGTGGGGTTATCTTTCTACCACAAATTTTTTTTACTTCTTCTCCAAGTACTGCATGTAAGTCGATGTACGTGGTTTCTTTCTTTTATTATCTAGTGAGTTGGCATCATCTGCGCGTAATTATAGAGACTAATTTTCTGAGCCAAATAAAATTCTTCCTTAAGAGTTTTAATGTTTCCGTATTCTTCCAGTTGGACTCAACTTAGAATCTTAGTTAGACTGAAAAGACTTTTACCATCTCATCCAATTACTTATAAATGTTTTATTATTTCCAAAGGTGAGTTTCTGTTTCTACGGCAATTCTCTCTCACACTTTGTTTATTTTTCCCTACTTTTTAGTCAAAAGACATTCCTACTTATAAACCGTTTAGGATCACTAACAAACTTTGCATTTTTGAAAACGTGTTTGTTTGCTAGTAAGTCCAACGGTAGGCATTAGGTTTTTATAATACAAACCCAATACCGACAATTCTCAGCAATATAGGAAAGAGATTTTATGCCGGTTAAATTTGACTTTTAATATTTGTGAGAATTGTATAATTCCTTTCATGTCGCTTTGTGAGTCATTCTCTATAATTCCTTTCTTTTGCTCTTTGATTCCTCGTACTCAGTATACCATTTAACTAATGTGCCTCAATGAGTCTTTTATCCTCTGGTACAAGAGCAAAATGAGAAGCTTAATGCGAGTAGCTTGTTTGAACTAAGTAGATGTTTGTTCGTTAGATGCCTTACACTGAATGGATGCAGTATGTTTGTTCGTTAGATGCCTTACACTGAATGTCTTGTTTCACACCCCTCCCTCTTTCACCTTCCCACTCCCTCTAACCACCACCACCACCACCTTCTCACTCTCACCACCACTACCACCACCACCACCACCACCTCCCTCTAACCACCACCACCAAAACAACAACCACATCCTTCCCCCACTTTTCATATCCTTCACCACCACCACCTCCATCTTCTCTTTCTCTTTTTATTTGTTACTCAATTTTTTTTCTGCATTCAGGGTTGGTTCAGGACTATAGTACCGAATTGGTTAATTTTTTTTGGAAAATACAGGTCTAAGACTATAGTTCCGAACTAATATGGTTCTTTAGTACCATACATTTTTTCTCAACTTTTTAATAATAGATTTAGTGAGTGTGACACTATGATACCGTATCGGTACAAAATCATAGTGCCCTACCTCTTAAAAATCCTATAAGGAGTGTTTGACAAAAATTGTGCCACGACACCATAATGCCGTACGAGGTTTGATATCATGACATCATACACGTTGAATCCTAGAAAAAAGAGACACGCTTGAAAGTTTTTTTTTCATTAAAACTATTTTAAGTCATTTCACAGAATTTGGGGTGTGTGATAAGTAGGAGGGGAAGTGGAAAAAGTATGTCCCAGCGTATTTGAGTAGAAGCCCGGCTCCCCGATGGTTCAACTAGTTTGATATTTTCAGCGAATCTGCTTCTCCTTGCAACACCGCTAAAACTCAAAGTGGCACCGTCACTGTAGCATTGAGGATTAGCGAAGAGAATGGGTACAAGAGAGGTTTACGAAGAGAAGCTAAGGAGTGGAAATCTCGACCACGATCCAACCATCAACATCGGCCTCGGTTCTGCTCGATGCCCTCGCTGTCTCTCTCTTATCAACCCTAATTCCGTGAGTTTCTCTTATTCTTCTTTCTCTTGCAACGTATAATGTTTCTGTGTTTAGTGAATAAGGTGTTTGATGATTTGACTCAATGAAATTGACTGTGTTATGCGATCGTTTGTATTCAGGAAAGAGGCGAATGGGCTATCACTCCCGTCTTGCACGATGCCACCGTTGTCGTGAGTTCCTCTCTTGAATTTCGTTTCGATTTGTGTTTATCGTAACAGAATTAATATTGATATTTTTATCGGAATTAATATCAATTAGAGTTGACGAGTTTTTCTTTAAAAGTCGGTTTTATTGGTTTTTATGGTTTTATTTTGAATTCAAATTCTAATAATATTCTTATTGTATGATTTTTCTGGTTGCTTACGTTGTTTGTGCTTCTGGTTGAATAGGCTGGATCGGGGATTGGTGGAATGCTTAGTGCAGTTCATAGTTTGAATAAAGGTAAATTTAGTTCTTTTTATTCCCTACTCAATGAGGTACATATAACTTCGGCTTAAATGTAATATACTGTTGGTAACTTTATGTTCTTAAAATATCTATAGAGAAGAAAGTGTTGTTTCATTGTTTTACGTTACAACTTACAATCATTCAGCTCGTTTAGTTATAGTAAAAGCTTAACATTTTTTACATGGACAAGGAGAGCTTTAGGATGCAATCTCGGTGTGAAATTCATGATAATATTCCCACTTATCTGTCGCTAGCCCTGTTAGCAGATGAGAGGGGTTTTGTTGTCCCTTGTGGCTTGTAGTAGTTGTTTGGGGGCGTTGAGCCCCTTTTGATCACCAAAAAAAGTTTTAACATTTTTTGTTTTTGGTTTCAAAGGCTGCGTCATGTTATTTATTGTTTGTGGAACTCTTTTATTCTTTACTATGTGAATGGATTTATTTGAAAATTTAAAACGTCTTTTCTTTGAAGTATTGCTCATTAGTCTTTTGTTTGTAGGGTTACCATATCTTCAAAATCGTCTGAAAGGACCGAAGTGGCTGCCTTATGTTGTTGGGGTAAGTTGACCTTAATTGACTTTTGAGTCCTTTGCAATTTATAATTACCTAGTTTTTTGCTATGTTGATGCTGATGTCTATCATAGAAGTGGGTTTCATGTTCTTCATGCTTTCATATAATGAGAAAATTTGATGTAGTTATGTACCATAGAGCTTGGTCGAATTCTGTTGCTAACTTATTTCATTTTCTAATTTGTTTACAGATCCCTCCATTGTTGATATTTTCAGGAGCAAGTGCAGCATTTGGAGGTAACTTTTTGACATGACTATTTGTTATATTTCTTAGGGACTTTAAATTTTAGTAATGTCGCATCTCAATTTTGTAGTCACATTAAAGAAAGAAAATAGATAGGTATCATTGACCTATTTTAAACCCTAATCATCAATCACACCCCTAATGACCCAAAAAATCCCAGTGATCTCTCGAACCCTAACAGGATTGCACCTCACACTGTTGCACATATGTGCTGACTACTCATTGACATGTCTTTGCTCTTACCTCAAAGGCTTATACCCACCTGTTCAGCTGCTTCTGCATATTCTCTGCCCTCTTTTGCACCTTTCCCCATCAAACTACCCATCTATGGAATATTGCAGATCTCCAGTGATTGGCCCTTTCGTTTCTGCTGTTTTGTATTTTATCCAATGTTATTAAACTCGACCCGGAGGTCGACCCGAGCAAGTCACTGGGTCACTGGGTCAATGGTCGGACCGAGGGGTCACTAGTTGACCCGCATGACCCGTGACACTACTAAAACCTGTTAAAATTAGGCATGTTGTATATTCACATATCGCAGAGCTATGAATTTTTTTACCATACAATAAAATTGTCCAAAAACTCACTACTCATTCATCATTGAAAACAAATAAAAACCTTAAAGTTAAACTGAACAAGAAATATTGAATTCAAATTTAGCTTTTGTTTTAAAAAAAATAGCAAAACAGCGTCGTTTTACTTAAAAAATAAAAACAAGCACAAATCAGCAACCCGGACCGGGTCAACACCGGGTCGAGCCGACCGGGTCAACACCGGGTCGCACCGGTTCGATGCCTTCCGCTCACGGGTCACACCGGGTCGCACCGGGTCTGAAACACCCACGATCCAATAGGTGACTCGGACCGATCACATCACCGTTTCCCGGTCCGACCGGTCCGACCGGCCGGGTCGGTCCGGGTTTAATAACATTGATTTTATCTCAATCTCAATCTCAATCCCTGCTCTATATATCCTTTTTCTGTTATCTATTACTCTGTCTTTCTCTATTTCCTTTTCTGCTTTGTCCTTTCTTTCTTTGTGATTCTGTTCTCCTTGTTCACCTGTTCAAGGGCTACTAATAATGATACTTTTGGTGCATTTATTTATAGCAATATGTTTGTACATCATTTTCCTGACACACTTTATTAGTTCTTTTGTATTTTATTGCTTTCTGTTTGTCTTTTATGTGTGTGTACTCACTATACTTTCTAGTCTGCATGCTTCCGGAAGAGGCTTCAATGCAATCTGCCGTACTGTTGTGGTGGATTTTAGGCTTGCCGTCTTGAACTGGCATCTGTAATTAATAACTTTTACTCAGAATCAAATTTGTCAAACTCAAGATGCTACCCTGGATCAGAAGGGCGTGAAAGATACATAAATTTGTCCATGGATATGAAGATCCTATCTAAAATGCAAAATAAAATTCATATATAATATATTATACATATTAAATAAGAGTTTAATTGTTGTGCACATTCGGTGTAAAGTTCTTTTACGCCGACAATCAATCACAGATCACAGTATGAATGACTTTTCAGATGATTAAGAAAAGAGTTGACATTTTCAGTGAGATATCAATCTGTGATTGTTTGATAATGTAAAAAAAAATTAGACACGGTCGGTGCATACAAATTAAATCCATTAAATAATACAAATAGGCAAAATAACTATAATCAAGTAATGTGTAATCAAACTTCAATTGAAATTGCATAAGGTCACCAAACATGAGTATACATCCTAGGACCTGATATAAAAAAACAAGTTCACACATAAAATACACTCATAGATGCATATGTATGTCTTTATATACAATTGCAAAGACTGAAGACATGTTTTTATTGCGCCTACCATCAGTTGCTTGCCACACTTTGTAAAATGTATTTTGAAGGAACTAGCAAGCAGCTATAATAATTTGAAGGAGAGGAATGTAAAAACAAACTAGCAAGCAACCACACCCAGCCGTGCCCATCGGTCTCAACCAACTTTGAAGGAGAGGAGTTTAGGTGCAACCATCAGCCACAATCAATTTAAAATCCAGCCAATTATGTCAATAATAACTCACCCTCCATAGATCATAGACAAAGCCAAGCTATATATGTCAAATCACGACTGTGAGGGAGCAATTTGGGCCGACTAGATCTGCCACATAAATTGTGGCTCACATGAATGTTTGAGAGGGTGATTTTCACCACATCTACTATCTTGCTCCCAGGCAATCTACCCTGATTTCCCCAAAGAGAGTCAACGGGTATGATCATGATATTTTTCCCAATCTTGATTTTAACATCTTTTTCTAGCCTAGTGTTCTATGGTTTGGAGCACTTTGTACAAATAAATTGCAACAATGAAAGCTGTATTTTCTGAATGTTTAATTGGATTATATGCTCTTGATAAATTTGACATTTGAAGCATATTATGAAGTTAGAGTGGAAAGCGCCTTACTTTCCAAAATATTGATTTTATTTGAAATTGATTTCTTCTCTTTATTTCATCTACTCCCCTACAATTTCCTACATACATAGCCTGGTTAATGGCTCTTAACCTATTATGTAATGATAGAATTTGATCTCAATAGAAAGATGAATCCTTTGATTCCTTTCACGAAGTTCTACCTCAGCTTAAATTTTCAGAATAGTCGATCCTTTACAGATGTAGTCATTGACACTGAAGTTGATCAGTCGGTGGAAGATGAGTTCATTGACACTGAAATTGGTCTCTGATTTATGAAAGTATGATAAATGGTCCCTAAATTATTCTAAACCAATCAATTTAGTTCTTAAACTATCGTTCTCTTTTATTTTGAAAGTAATTGAGGGACTAACTTGATGGATTTAGAATAGTTTAGAGATTATTTATTATATTTTTGTAGTTTAGGGACTAAATTTGAGGATAGATTAGGAATTGATGGTTTTGAGGGTTGGATCTATGAAATTCCAGACCCAGTTAACATTACTGAAGTTAAACCGTTGTGTACATCAGAATATGTTACTTGGCTTGTGTTATGTGATAGTTGTAGGCAAATTCATTTACGTTGCAAATATCACTGTGTCATAAAAAAGTTGCAAATATCACTTGGAAGTTGTAAGCCTTGTAGTATGTTGATTGTTGATGATTATTCTGTATGCTTTGAAAATCCATTAGTAATATGGATCCATTTGATATTTTTAGGTTATGTGCTTCCAAAGTTCACTCAACTCACTGTGACATCCTATTATGCTACCTCGAGTGCCTCACATTATGGAATCTCACTTCTCACCCGGCAAATTGAAGAGAACTACAATTCGGATGCTCAGCCTCGCAAGAAGCTCTGATGATTCCTTGCTTGAAATTACAAGCATGATACATTACCGTTTGGCAATTTTGTTTACATATTTTTTATCTACGTGCCTCTAGATGCGCCGTCCTGTGGATGGTTAGGTTTTTTAAGGTTTAAATTATGATGTTTTTGTTACTCCATGTGGAAATGCTTATATTGTAAATGCTAAATTATGCTTCATATTTTACTTCTATGGTGCTATAGACCATTTATCAACTATAACTTTATACAAAACAACCACTACCAAAATTATCAATCTACCCTTATTTGAAACTCACTTTTTGAGGACAAATATGTCATTTCAAATTATTCTATTTCACTTTTATATTTTTTTGTGGACCCACTTTCTCACATTATCTCTCAACATTTTAATCTCATATTTAAAACTCATTTTTCTATTTCAACTATCATCAACTATCAACTATAACTTTATACAAAACAACCACTACCAATAATATCAAATTACCCTTAATAATCAATCAACTATCAACTATCATCAACTATGTCTTTAATTAAAACAACCACTACCAATAATATCAAATTACCCTTATCTAAAACCAATTTTTTGAGGACAAATATGTCAATTCCCAATTATTTAATCTCTTTTTATATTTGTGGAACTCACTTTCTCATATAATCTCTTAACTTTTTTATCTCACATTTAAAACACATTTTTCTATTTCCTCTCTCAGTCTTATCTTTCTCAATTTTCTCTCTATCTCCCTCCCCTCTATCCCCCCTCTCACTCTCTTCATATATCAAATTTTATTATCCCACTTTTGAGTTACAACGGGAAAATGTTACATGTTAGTATAATTTATAAAATAAATTTTGTCTTATTCGCCAAGGGGTTGCATTATTACTACATGATTGGGAATAATTACCTAATGATTAAAAATGTCAATTGAAGAAAATATTCTAAAGTTACCAAACTTCACAATACAAGTACTTTAGTTTCATCTACATGTCTCCTTCTTTTAAATACCTACGAAACTTTAATACAATTTTGTTTTCTAATATCTACGGAAAATATTACATATTGCTGGTAAATATTTACGGGATAATGTTCGAACTAATTCAATTACTATATGAAACTTTTTGTTTCTCAACTTTAAATTAGTCTTGATTTTCACGGGGTAATGATCGAACTAATTAAAATATGTCTATGTCTATTAATAAAAATAACATGACAACACCTGTGCGTATGCACGGGTATACTGCTAGTTGAACTGTAATTTGTAGTATTTTAGGGAAACATCTGTTAATAAAGAAAACTAAACAAAGTTCCATTCAACTTTTCTAATGATGATTTTGTCAATGAGGTTTTTTTTTTTGGTGAAAAACAGGGCCCTCAGGCCCAAAACCATTACACAGAGGGGCTAGCCAGCCCAACCCGGTCCAAATTAACTAGAGAGACTAAGTAATCCGGAACTTCTTCAAAAATTACAAACATGTCCCTGCTTTGATGAGAAGCTTTAGCCAAGGAATCAGCAACACCATTCAATTCCCGTTGAATTTTCAACCACTCAATTATCATTACTCCTTCACCTATACTCCAGATCGCATTAACAAGGGATTGAGTCTCTTGATCTCCTCCTCCATTCCTCTTCAACAAAAGAAAAGCTTCCTGAGAGTCTGTCTCAACAATCAAATTCACAAAACCTCTCCCCCACGCCAGCGAAATTCCATGGTAAATGCTCCACAGCTCGGAGTGGAGAACTGAACAATTTTCCAGCTTGTGAGTGAACCCGAAAATCACCCTACCACTAGCAGTATACCCGTGCATACGCACAGGTGTTGTCATGTTATTTTTATTAATAGACATAGACATATTTTAATTAGTTCGATCATTACCCCGTGAAAATCAAGACTAATTTAAAGTTGAGAAACAAAAAGTTTCATATAGTAATTGAATTAGTTCGAACATTATCCCGTAAATATTTACCAGCAATATGTAATATTTTCCGTAGATATTAGAAAACAAAATTGTATTAAAGTTTCGTAGGTATTTAAAAGAAGGAGACATGTAGATGAAACTAAAGTACTTGTATTGTGAAGTTTGGTAACTTTAGAATATTTTCTTCAATTGACATTTTTAATCATTAGGTAATTATTCCCAATCATGTAGTAATAATGCAACCCCTTGGCGAATAAGACAAAATTTATTTTATAAATTATACTAACATGTAACATTTTCCCGTTGTAACTCAAAAGTGGGATAATAAAATTTGATATATGAAGAGAGTGAGAGGGGGGATAGAGGGGAGGGAGATAGAGAGAAAATTGAGAAAGATAAGACTGAGAGAGGAAATAGAAAAATGTGTTTTAAATGTGAGATAAAAAAGTTAAGAGATTATATGAGAAAGTGAGTTCCACAAATATAAAAAGTGAGATTAAATAATTGGGAATTGACATATTTGTCCTCAAAAAATTGGTTTTAGATAAGGGTAATTTGATATTATTGGTAGTGGTTGTTTTAATTAAAGACATAGTTGATGATAGTTGATAGTTGATTGATTATTAAGGGTAATTTGATATTATTGGTAGTGGTTGTTTTGTATAAAGTTATAGTTGATAGTTGATGATAGTTGAAATAGAAAAATGAGTTTTAAATATGAGATTAAAATGTTGAGAGATAATGTGAGAAAGTGGGTCCACAAAAAAATATAAAAGTGAAATAGAATAATTTGAAATGACATATTTGTCCTCAAAAAGTGAGTTTCAAATAAGGGTAGATTGATAATTTTGGTAGTGGTTGTTTTGTATAAAGTTATAGTTGATAACAATCGCGAAGAACACCACCACATCCTGTAGATCGGCCACTATTAATGATCGATCCATCGCAATTGAGCTTCATCTTACCGTGAGGAGGAGGATTCCAGATGGGCGATTCAACTTCAGGACAATTGAAGACATTTGGCTGAAGATTGACCGATTTCTTCATGGAATTCACAATCCAGTCCACTTGGCAACGAATTGAAATTATAGTCCCTTGAATTGTACTCTGATTTTGATTGAACACAGTATCGTTTCGAATTCTCCAAAGAGAATCCAGAGTGACACCGAACAAAATGTTCCAATAAGGTAATTCTCCATAATTCCCCTTATCTTTGAAGTTTGATTCCAGCCAATTATTCCAGTTGCAATTACTAAAAAAAATTCTCTGGTTTTTCAAATTGAGGTAACACCAAACATTCCTGGCCTTGTAGCAATCTCTGAAGCAATGAATCAAAGATTCATCCTCCAACAGACACATGGGACAAGTGCTCTCAGTGGTCATAGTCCTCCTCTTTCTCTCAAGATTGGTCAGCAAAGAACCATGAGCAAGTTTCCAAAGATGGGTACGTATTCTTTCTGTACCTTTCCATTTCCAAATAGTCTGAAAAATGGTAGTATTAGCAGAGTTAGTATCACCTCTAATCGTAGAATAAGCATTCTTAGTGGTAAATCTACCATTGCTCCCCTAGTATAATCATCATCCACTAGACCACTAGGAGGAGCAATAGATGAGATCTTGTTAATTATATTCAGAGGCAGCAACGAATTCACACTGTTAAGATCCCACACACCGGCATAGTTAACATACTTGCTAATAGGACAATCAACACTATCCTCAGCAGGATTGGAAATACTGTAATTGATGAGTTTATCCATCCCTTCTATCCATTTATCCCTCCAAAAGCGGACACTTTCACCATTCCCTACCACCCAATTGAGATTCTGCCTGAAGAAATCCCACAGATGCGTTAGGCCATTCCAGAAATTAGAACCTTTCCTTTTGATGTTAATACTAGGAAAGGCATTTCTGCCACACTTGTATTTTTGTCTGATCACGGAGCTCCAAAGATCATTTGGTTTAGTACAGAAGTTCCATATGGCTTTAAGCATAAGAGCAGAGTTAGCATCTCTAGAGGACTTAAGACCAAGACCTCCCTCTTTTTTAGATTTACAAATCTTCTCCCAACTGAGAAGATGAACTTTCCTATGATCAACTTCATCACCCCAAACAAAACTCCTACACAACTTATCTATTTCATCACAAATAGATCTAGGAAGAACACTAGATTGCATCACATAGGTAGGCATAGATTGAATAACAGATTTAGCTAGAGTGACTCTACCAGCAAAGGAGAGAGTTCTAGCCTTCCAATTGCTAAGCCTTTGTTTGACCTTCTCCACCACAAAATTGAATGTATTGATACCTACTCTCTTGTGAAAAACGGGCACCCCTAAGTACTTACCAAGATCAGAAGTAGAATTATAACCTAACACATTGCAAATATCACTTCTCAAAAGCCAAGGCACATTTTTGGAGAAATATATCCTAGTTTTTTCCTTGCTGACTTTCTGGCCGGAGCTAATACAGAAGTTTAGGAGAGTTTGAGTAATCAATTCTGCCTGATCAGTAGACGCTTCAGCAAAAAGAATCAAATCATCAGCAAAAGCCAAATGAGATATTTTAGGTCCCCCTCTATTAAGTTGAATAGGAGTCCAACTTTTAAACTCCACTTCCTTCTCAATAACTTGAAATAACCTTTCAATGCATAGAACAAACAGGTAAGGTGAAATAGGATCACCTTGCCTAATGCCTCTTGTTGGAGAAATTTCCTCTAAAGTTTCTCCATTCCAAAGAACTTTCATAGTAGGAGTAGAGATGCAACACCAAATAAGATGTATTAAATGGGTAGGGATTCCAATGTCCTCTAAAGTATCCTTGACAAACTCCCATCTAAGCCTATCATAAGCTTTCTCTAAATCAATCTTAATAGCCATCCATCCTTTTTTACCACCTTTGCTTCTCATAGAGTGGAAAATCTCTTGAGCAACAATTATGTTATCATGAATTTGTCTCTTAGGAATAAAGGAGGCTTGAGCTGGCCCTATGAGTTTCTGAAGAGCATCTCTAAGTCTACTAGCAATCATTTTAGTAATTGTTTTGTAGACCACATTACAAAGACCAATAGGTCTAAAATGTTTCATAGAAATAACATGGTCAACCTTAGGAATGAGAGCAAGGAGAGTACCATTAATATCTTTAATCTTCTCAGGATATTCCCAATAATCTTTAACCATAATGCAGAAAGAATCCCCCACCACATTCCACTGTTTTTGGAAGAAGATTGCTTGATAACCATCAGGACCAGGAGCTTTAAAAGCTCCTATATTGCAAATCGTTCTATGTATTTCTTCACTAGTAACTTCCCTATTCATTTCCATGAGAACCAATTCATCTAGCACAGGGAAACAATCCTCTAAAACATAGGGGACCAAGTGTTCAGAAACAGAGAAAAGAGACTTGTAGTAATCATTAGCCATTCTCTCTAGTTCAATAGGATCATTAACCCAAATACCATTGTCATTTTGAATAGAAGTGATGTGATTCCTTCTCCTTCTAATAGATGTGATATTTTGTATTTATTAAAATTTTATAGGTTTTTTCTTCCATACCCATCTAGAGTTGGGTGGGTATGATACCTTATAGACAAAATACTCATTGACACTTTTTTTTTTCTATTTAAATATTAAATATATTTTGCCTATTTTGTCTTGAAAGTATCATACCCACCCAACTCTGGATGGGTATGAGAGTAATCACCAATTTTATATTATGTTAATGCCACATAAAATGTGAATATTATACCTTATTACTCTCTAATTTATAGAACTCTGGTCTGTTGCAGTGTTATTAAACCCGGGCCGACCCGGTCGGTCGGACCGGTCGAACCGTGACCCGGTGATAGAACTGGTTCGGGTTGCTCATCAGATCGCATATGCAATCGACCCGGTGTGACCCGCTTCAACCCGGTCGGTCGGGTTGCACTAAATGAGAAATATTTTGGTGACGCATTGTTTAACATCTGATACCGTATAAACATATGACTTCGATTATTTAATGATATGGCAAAACAGTAACACACTAGCTTGAGGTGTTTTTTTATATGGTGTCGAAATTTTGTGTCTAAATAGTAAATATCGTTGCTCTTCTCAAACTAATTCCTAACCAAGTTTATCAACGCATATTCTATGAGACTTTTCATGTGGGTTGTGGGGTTATAAAGGGTGATGGTGGGGGTAAAAAAAACCATCACATTATGGTAGTAAAACATCACATTATGGTAGTAAAACATCAAGTCTTTTCGTCCAAAAAAAACATCAAGTCTCTCTGCAGAAGGAAAACTTATAGGCTCACATACATGGATTAGTAAATTCAAGGAAAATAAATAATTAAAGGGTGTTTTTTTTTTCAACCCCCACAATCACCCCCTATACCCCCACCATTTTTCAATATTCCCACAATACCCTCACATTTTCTCACAGTAGATAAATTCGATGTTCAATAGATAATCTGATTTGTTAAATATTTAACAAATCGAATTATCTATTTAAAATATAATTCCGTTTTGTTTAAAATTTGGGAGCAATTGAGACTTTTCATGGGGGTTGTGGGGTTATAAAGGGTGATGGTGGGGGTAAAAAAAACCATCACATTATGGTAGTAAAACATCAAGTCTTTTCGTCCAAAAAAACATCAAGTCTCTCTACAGAAGGAAAACTTATAGGCTCACATACATTGATTAGTAAATTCAAGGAAAATAAATAATTAAAGGGTGTTTTTTTTCAACCCCCACAATCACCCCCTATACCCCCACCATTTTTCAATATTCCCACAATACCCCTCACATTTCCTACAGTAGATAATTCGATGTACAATAGATAAATTCCACGTACAATAGATAAATCCGATGTTCAATAGATAAATCCGAAGATATAAATCCGATGTACAATAGATAAATATGATCTACAATAGATAAATCAGACATACAATAGATAAATCTGATGCACAATAGATAAATCCAATGTACAATAGATAAATTCGTAGGTATTAGATAAATTCGATGTACATAGGTAAATCTGATTTGCAAAATTTCAGGGGTAATATGGACCTTTCATAGGGTGTGTGTGTGTGGTGGTGGGGGGAGTGGTGATTGTGGGGTTATTATTAAATAAGATTTAATCATAAGTTTGGTCCCGTAGCATATGAGCCCAAGTCACGTAGTGTTAGGGAAAATGAAGACAAAGGGTTTTCTTGACCAAAAAAAAAAAAAAAGACAAAGGGTTTTGCTTTTCCCACTCTCCCTCCTACTCAAAACACACCCCATAAAGGTGAGAAAAGACCAAAAGACCATTAATTAAATGGCCAAAGTGTCTTTTTTTTCAAAAAATTTCACCTGTTCGAACACGAGCATTCGAACACGTTCGAATAGTCTCATTCGAGTGTGTTAAATATTGACACACACACCCTCTTGTGCGTAATTTAATAGGTTCGAATGACACCAATCGTACCTGTTCGTATAGCTTTGTTCGAACACCCTATTTTATTCTTTTCGAACAGTCTCATTCGAGTGTGTTAAATATGGACCCTCACACCACATTCACCAATATTCCTTAACATAGATGCATGCGTCCGAACGTGTTCGAACAATGCCGTTTGAACCGTCATTAATCACGTCCTGCAAGAGCGTTCCATGTGAGGTTATTTTTGGAATAAATTTTGTTTGTGGTGTGCGATGAGTAGGAGGGGGAGTGGGAAAAGTAATTGCCAAGACAAATTACATTGACTTTGTTAAGGTTTTTCTTGAGGTCCATGCTTCTTACACGCCCCCTCCTACTCACCACCCACCACCCACCCCCCAAAATTCCAGAAATACCCCACAGTGGTTCGGATCTTAACCATCGAACCGTTCGGTTGTTAATCACCGAACCTTATCGAAACAACTTTGGTGTGTGCCTCACAAGATAACGTACTCGGTACTTAGCCACCGAATTGGTTCGGTGCTAATCTACCGAACCCTCCTTATCGCACAAAAAAATTAAAACGCAGTGTTTCATTAAGGGCACCTTAGTCATTTCACGCGTTTGGGTGGTGTCCAGCGAGTAGCTGCGGGTGTGTAAGAAGCATGAGCCTTTTCTTGATTTCAACCTTAAGGACAAGGTTTCCCCATACGAATATTACTTTCCCCACTCCCCCTCCTACTCTTTCACACCCCTTAACAAATTTTATTCCAAAAATAACCTCGCGTGAATCGCTATGGAGGACGCGTTTAATGATAGTTCGAACGACCTTGTTCGAACACGTTCGAACAGCAACATACAAACGCAATAAAATTGGTGAATGTGGTGCGAGAGTCCATTATTGTTGCCTCGGTTAACAACATACGCACGAAATAAAATAGCGTGTTCGAACAAGGTTATGCGAACATGTTCGAGTGTCCCCATTCGAACAGGTGAAATTACGCACAAGAGGGTGTGAAGTCAATATTTAACTCACGCAAACGATGTCGTTCGAACGGGTCGAAGGCCCGTGTTCGAACACGTGAAATTTCTTGAAAAAAAAGATGATTTGGCTTACCTTTTGGTCATTTCACACCCTTATGGGGTGTGTTTTGTGTAAGAGGGGGAGTGGGAAAAGCAAAATTTTCCCATACAAGCGGGGTAATGATATGGATCTAGATTTCAAATGAAAAGCAAACATGAGAATTGGGCCACATACCTCAATAGAGCTCAAAGAGTCAAGATCTCAAAGGGCTAGGAAATATAATAGATTATAGGGTTTTTTTTTTGTACCCCCACCCCATCCCCTCCCACCCCCACCCACACTGAAAACCCCAAAATGCCCTTCTGAAAACGTATTTTTTTTAAAAATTTTTTGGCCAATCGTATATACACCTGAGGGGGGTATATATACGACCCTTTTTTTTGCCCATCGTATATACACCCCCAAGGCGTATATACGATTGGCACACCCCCAATTTAATCGTATATACGCCTTGGGGGGGTGTATATACGACCCTTTTTTTTGTCCATCGTATATACACCCCCCAAGGCGTATATACGATTAAATTAAGGTGAGCAATCGTATATACGCCTTGGGGTGTATATACGATGAGCAAAAAAGTGGTCGATATATATACCCCCTGTGTGTATATACGATCCCTATTGTATTTTTAAATTTTTTGAGTCAAATAAAAATTAATTAAGTCCGAAAATAGGTTTTGTGTGTAGTTCGTTAAAATGTGACGATTTTATACGTCGAGCGAATAATTTAGGCTAAAAATCGGTTTTAGGCAACATACTCCGATCGAAATGAAACGAAACGACGACCATTAGAAGCGAAAAAATCAAGAATCAAGACTCCCTAGAAGGGACTTCTTACGGGACTTCAAACCTCAAAATCCAAAATTCCATCGTTTACTATTTTTTACGATTTTTTTTAATTTTTCATAGTCTTCAAAAAAAAAAAATCTAAAAAAATTTGCATAGCCTTATTTTGGTTTTGTTAGATTTTTAGTGGTGTTTTTATAATTTTTTGGAGTAGTTTTGACTAGTTAACGAATTTTTAGTAGCCTTTTAGTAATAAAAATTAAAACAAATTATTAAAAAAAATTAAAAACCCATCGTATATACCCCTTTGAGTACGTATATACGATTGGACATAAAATAGCCATCGTATATACATACTCAAGGGGTATATACGATTTTCTTATTTTTTTTTAAAAAAATTAAGTTTTCAAGGGCATTTTGGGGTTTTTGGTATTGGGTGGGGGTGGGAGGGGATGGGGTGGGGGTACCAAAAAAAAAACCCTAGATTATAATTTCACAAAAAAAAAGGGTCTTTCTTTTCTCAGCCCCCCTTCTATTCAGCCCACACCCCTTACCTTATGCATTTACCAAATAACCTTACATTCTTTTACATTGTCAACCATATTAATTCTTCATCCCTCTTCTTCTCCTCCAACCCCAAACCTCCCATCTCTCCACTCCAAACCCTACCCTCCTCACTTTCATCAATAACCTTCTACTCAACTTCTCAACATTGCCAACTATAATAAGGTATCATCCCTACCAACCATTCTTCATTTTCGTCCTTGAAACTTTCTGCATTTGTCTTTTTTTTTCTTTCTGAAATCGCGCTTGGTTCGGTCCCCTCTAACCGAACCCGTTCTGTCAAGCATCATCGGATCAATAAAAATGAATTTGGGGTGTTTTTGGTTAGTTTCTGTTTGATGCAATATTACATAGGTTCGGCGACTACCTGCCGAACCAGTTCAGCGACTACCTGCCGAACCAATTCGGCTGTCTATTGCCGGACGTACAAAAGAGGAAAACACACCCCCTTTTACAACGTTCAGTTGATAGTTGCCGAACCGGTTCGGTGGGAGGCAACCAAACTTGTGAAAAATACGTCGTCCATGAAAGTTGCACGTGAGGTATTTCTAGAATTTTGAGGTTTGGGGGTGTGTGCTGAGTAGTTGGGGGGGGGGGGGTTGAGAAAAGCATGGGCTAAAAAAGATGACAAATTATCAATAGGGTTAGACACTTGCAATATCTTCAAAATACCGTTGCTAGTATCTGTCCCCGATGGGTGGAAGCTATTACACAACAAGAAAAGTTATATATTTGAGGAATCAAATTGATGAAACTGAAAACAGTGGGGCACAAATTGTTAATTAAAGGATATTTGGTGGATGAAAATTAAACAATGTATAAATATTCTTTTGACACAAATAATTTCTTCCTTGTTGAGTTGCCATAATGAGAAGAGGACTCCCACTTGATGGTGGAAGGTTGTATGTGAAGGGCTTTATTTATTAATTCCAACTTGCTTTGCTGGCTTACCCTATGACAAGTGCACATAAGCTGAACATAGAATTGATTTCTTTAGGTGAGTATCACATGTTGTTCTGAATCAAAACTTGACCAATTATACATGATAGCATTGTGTGTGGGTGTCTCTACTCTACGTGAATCATCAACTGAACCCTGCTGCTGCTGTGGTCCTATTATAAATTAATATTTACATTTTCATCCTTTCATGGGTAAAAAAGCTCAACATCTCCTATTACTCATGGTATATTTGTGTAAACACCTTAAGCTATGTTTAGTTCCATAGTTTGACGCTCAAACTTAAGTTTGCAATGGTCAAACACAATTTGACCAAACATGTTTAGATTGATTTATTTGGACATAAATACTTATCGGACTGTTTATAAGAGCTTACAAGCCCAACTTCAAGCGCCCAGGTCTTAGGCGCTCATGCGCATGCGCCGCCGCCGCGCTTGGCCCAGTGCCTGAGACGTTTAAGACGTAGAGACCAGGCGCCATATACCCCTAGCGTGTGAGTGCCCTGTGCGCCAAAAACCCTAGGAATAAGCTAGTCCATTCCTAGTTCATTTGATCTTATGATATGTCCATAAGCTGTATTCAACTTATTTTCATAAGCTCTCCAATATATTTTATGAAAATAATTTTATATCTTACAGGGTAACAATTTTATTTCATTTTATCTTTCATGTAGAAATAGCTTATACATAAACACTTACATGATAAACGATTATGGTCTAAGCATTTGGTTAATTGTTTATCCAAGGAGAGTCATGAAGAGATATTTTGCTTCTAGCCATGCATTTGAAGTTGAACCTCGAATTTCGTAGCTTTGACGGTGGATATTTTAAATTTTGATTCTAAAAATTGAGTTAAAAAAGAAGTTTTGGCGTTTAATGAAAGATTGTGAACCATGTAAAGTTTGTTCTGGCAGTGGCAGCAGCACATAGTAGATAGATACAGAAAGAGGTAAGAGATAGATATTGTGCTGTTCATAAAAATGGAGCTTTATAATAAGAATAGTTTACTGTAGAAACTGTCATGAATCCTCGTTTGTAAACTTTATTGAGGTGTGGGCCGATGTTTCTTAAATTCCACTGTTGTGTTCTTTCCCTCTCTGCAGTGCAGGTGGTCCTATAATCATAATGTGTTTATGTGTTGTAGACTTTATCATCTTTCTTTCCTTTCCTTTGCTTCCCTCCTCACATCACATGCTTCTTTATATGTTGCATTTACTTGTGGGGTCTTTGATAGTTGGTTTGATGTTAACTCTACAGCCAGTATTGTGGGATTGTCTTTATTCATATATAAATTAGGTATCTTCTGCGCGCAATAATAGAGACTAATCATTCGAGCTAGGTAGGACCACGATGGACGACAAAACTCTCCCTTAAGAGATTTAACACTGCTGCATGCCCAAAGTTGGATTCGATCCCATTACTTTGGTTAAGCTAAAAGAGATTTCTACTATCTCATCCAAGTGCTCTTGAGTGTCTTTATTGATATTTTCATTATATATATTATATTAATTTTGGTGGGGCTTTTTTTTATGAGTTCTCAATTACACTTTAGTTTATATCTCTTTTTGAATGCCATAGGTAACATAAGCTCTAGAAAAAAACAGAATGTTCAATCCACAAAATCTATGAGGAGTTTTGTAGAAAAAAAATTGTCTATCTGAGTTAATTTTGATTTATAATGTAATAATCCTCAGTTTGAGTGAGACTATTTATCGGTGCTTCTTTCGACTCTACTAGGGTTTGTTGAGATCCGCATGTCTCTAATGTGTAGTTTAAGTGATTGAGCTGAGATATTTAAAAATAACTAATATTCAACAAACACTGTTGACCTAGCGACATAATCTATACCCCGGGACACATGGGGTTGACTTGGTGCTCGCGGATTTGATTCTCACAGTAAACAAATTCGATAAATACGAAATTTGATCCTAAACACGAGAGAACAAAATGATGGTACATTTGTATCTTGACCTGCAAAGACGAACTAACAAGAACCATGATGATTCACCCAAACTTGATTTAATTTTGCAAAGGTTTTGGTTAATGGAAGGAGATTAAGCATTAAAAAGAAAACATTTGAGTAATTAATAGCTTTCAATTTTATGAATGTGTATTTAAGATTTTGATGGTGAGCAAAGTAACTAAAATGAAGTTAGACCTAAAATCCAACTCATCATGAGATGGGAGTGACAAGTTTTTGTACTACAAATGAGTTCTGCACACTCTCTTTATTGCACTTGTTAGTTGAGAGACTGGCATGATTATATGGAAAAATACATTTCTTTTCATTTTATTTTTTAAAAGAAAATGGGATGAGAGTCAGAGACACACATATAGCAATTAACAAAGTCCATGATAAGTGATAAGAAATAGAATGCCTTTCCATGAAGAGGCTTCTTCAGTTATTGCTCTTCTTTATTAATTGCTTACCCCTTTTGTGTGTTACTTACTAATTTGTTTATTTTTTTAATTTTTTTTTTAAATTTTTTAGAGAACTTTTTAAAAAATGTTCATGGATTAAGTTTATTAAGAGATGAAGATGGATCAAATACTACAATTTGATTTTCATTTTTACTGTGAATAATATACAACTAGTTTCTTTCTGTTTTGGTTTTCTCGAGTTAGCTTAATAGGAGATACTTATGTTAATTTACTATGAGATTACTAAATGTGAATACCTCTCTCAATAACTATTCAAACCTTAGTTCTTACAAGGAAGTTCTTAAAATGCGGTGTAGGCCTAACCCAACTCAATAAAATTGGTTTGTAAGGTGAGAGTGTCTCCCACTTATATATTCTTTTTCGCGTATATCAGATCCAGATGTGAGACTCTTAACACACCCCATCATGTCCAGGATTAGACAACTGGAGCGTGACCCGAGTGACCCGATAGCGGGTGACTCTGTTGATTTTAAATTGACTCTGATACCATCTTAGAATGTACAATTTAGGTCTAACTCAATCCCACAAAACCGACATATAAGGTGAGCGATGCTCTCACTTATATATTCTTTTCGCGCCGCGCCATATCATCCTCGATGTAGAGATTTCTTAATGTAAGTTATATATATATATATATATATATATATATATATATATATATATATATATATATATTGGTTATATATATTATTGGTAGAACAAGGAAGTTTTATATATAGTAATGATTGTAATTGTTCTTTCTTATTTTAACCGTATGTAGTTTTCTTTATAGGACAACAATCTTGTCTTACCAGCATTTCGCAAATGTACATAAAAATCATTGATTTTTGTCAACATTGATATATATATATATATATATATATATATATATATATATATATATATATATATATATATATATATATATATATATATATATATATATATATATATTGAAAATGTAACATTTTCTTGTTATTTTGTGGAGGCACAGGCGTTGAAGTTAGATGCTTTGAATTTGGATCATCATAAACTCCCTTAATCATATAAACGAAGCAAGTACATGCAGGGTTAGTGGAGCCATTCTGTAAGGTTAATATCACTGTTCATGTGTACTTGTTGTTGGGTGCAAAATAATTGACAAAAGTCCACCTCCCATTGAAGTTTGTCTAGGCATTTTTTTATTACCGCAATTGCCTCAAAATTAATAGTATGACTAAACAAGTATCTATTAAATTCATACAACACTTCATTTAAATGAATCACCAATCCCTAAAAAAATGAATTCATCAATTTAAGAAACTAGTGCGTATGACCCGTGTACATATTACACTTTATTGTTATATAATTTATAAATTAGTTCTTAGAGATTTTAAGAAAATGATACATTGTTTTGTATTTAGGTATCATACTAAAATTCACTTGTTTTAAAAAAATCATAAACTAATGATTTTTATGAGAAACTACTCACAACAAATTCCTAATTAAAGCAGTCTTAGGTTATTAATAGATTATGTTTTTTTTTTAAAGTTGTAACAAACAGATTATTTTTAAAACCAATCTAATTAGATTAGGCTTCATGTTTCACATTAAAAAAAAGTTTTTTTTATTAAAAAAGTGATTATTCTTCAAAATAACCAAATATCAATCCAGCTAGCTAACAATATAGCATACCAAACCCTAGGTGAAATGGCACACCTACAAAGGAGATGAACTAACGATTCCCCAGCAACAAAAAAGAACAATAACCCTTTAGAGTGCAAATTTTTCCACATTGGTACCCAATCTAGAAGCAACTACGTACCAATAAAAAACAATCACTTTAGAAGGAGCAAAGCTCTTTCAAACTTTATTAAGAACCAAAACTTATTAATCTAAAATTCACAAAACCAAGACTCTGAGAGGGAACCATAAATAGAAAAGACTAGTATCCCCAACCTTCCTCATCACACTACCCAATATCCTATCTCCACCCAAGTTGCATAGCTCCACTACAAGACTAGTATCCTTCCACCAAACGGACTTCGAGCACTACAAAAAAACACTGATTAGCTGGGGATATTTTCGTCGCCAACAGCCTAGTTCCATTAAATTCCCTCGCTAAGATCTCGTATTCAGTGCATTTTTTTAAATTCCTTCCCCAATATAGTGAGGGATCCATTTCCGTAGTGCTAGGTAAGAAACAAAAATGACATTGCTGACCATTCCAATCTTGCTAATCTCACATCTACCTCTTTGTGCCAGCCGATGGATTTATTTCCACTTAGCTAACAGACTAATATTCACCGCTAATAATCGAATTTCTTGTAGTGGAGGTAGAATCATCCCACGAGAAATCCCTTTGAATCTTCACCTCCTATTTCTAGACCTCACATGCATCCTCATATATGAGAAAATAAATGGGGATATTGCTTAGGACTCGGAAGCACTATATATGATGTACTACTTAAAAATATTACAGACTGATTTCGAGAATATTACTGTTGGAATTGGGGATGAGATCACCCACAAGAGCAATATAAATAGTTAAATTATTTACCAACATATTACATTGCAAGGTTTTTCACTTGAACTGAAAAATAGGTGCTAGAGATGGGACAAAGGACAAGTACTTGAGCAATATTTAAGTAGTGATGTAAATGTACAGTTAGCGTTGGATAAATTTTTCACCATCTTAACCTCCCTTATTCAAAACCAGAATAACCAATGTTTAATTTACTATTTAAGCAAAATACAAATCTCATCACTATTTCTGTGTACTTGTTCAAAGTTCATTAATGAAGTAGCCCCAATATTTATTTTGGAATCAAGTTTATTGCACAATAGTCACTCCCAAAAAAAAAAAATAACATGTCCCCTATCCTGATTTTTCATTTCAAAAAATAATAACACACAGCAAACAAAAACAAACAATTAAATTCGGTCAAAAAAAAAACAAACAATTAAAAAGAACATGTTGCTATTTAAAAGAGAAAATAATTTAATCTATTTCAGAATGTACTATTAAAATTATTTAATTAGAAGGGGCATGCAGAGAGGAACAGTTATTTAGCATTAATGTGGCTTCTTTAAAAATGAAGAAGGGATTAAAATTATTGTCTGCATGTTGGGTATGGGTGGTCAAAATCTCCATGTCCCAACAATTTTGATGAGAATAGACCTTTAACATGTGTTTGTATGTAATTGATTGCCTTTTTCCTCTGAATTTTATAGTTAAGGCAATGCATTGGGTATATATCAAAATTAAATAAATAAATCTCTGACTGACCCTTTGTGCTGCCAAAATAATAGATGATTAAAGTAGACAGTAGCATCAGTACTCTTAACTATCAGTCTATTATTGTTAAGGAGTGTTCATGTCTTCCCTCTTTCCCTAGAGAAGGAATCTCAAACTGTACTCACCAACAAAACTAACACACCTAACTCTCTCTCTCTCTCTCTCTCTCTCTCTCTCTCTCTCTCTCTCTCTCTCTCTTTCTCTTAGATATAAAAGCAATGGTACAAAAGATGGGAGTCTAAGTCTAACTACCATGTTCATGTCTTCCTTAAAGCTCTTTGAGAGAAAAAAAAGGAAGACACATCATTTTCTAAGTGTTGGTTTTTGCCATTTAAACCCAAGAAAAAAGCCCTTGGTACCACTTACTTTGAATTTGAATGATCATGAGATTTGTGTTTTGCTTTTCCTACTTGTGGGTCAATACTACTCCTACTGATCAATTTAGTCATTATTGACTATTGTCACTTCAATTTTTTGAATTATTACCCAACAAAACCCAATAGCGCTTGGACGAAATGGTTTTAGTCTTTTCCAGACTAATCAAGATTTTAAGTTCGAATCCGTTGATCGGTAATGATGAGTCTTTGAAACTCTTGAGGGAGGGTTTTGTCGTCCATTGTTGTTCTACCCAACTAGAAGAATCAGTTTTTCTAGTTGTGCACATAGGATACCCGACTTTAAAAGAAAAATTACCCAACAAACACTCATTACATGCATCAGTGATCTAATTCTACCCATAGATATGTATAAATATAACACTTTGTAACATCTTAGGACCACTTTTTTCAATATCTTCAACGAATTGTGTCAACTGGGGTCAACCTAAATTACACACTATATTGAACAAAGAAAAAGCATGAACATGTTCTTGGACAACTAACATGCTCTTGCAGAACATGTTCCTTCTCCTATTTATTGATTCACATAGCTAGTGAGAGAAAGTAAACATGCTTGTTTTGAATTTCATTCACTACCTTTGATATTGCCCTAGCTACTAGATTCTTGCATATATCTTAGACAGACAAAAGAGACATAATATTAAGAATTTAAGCCTATGATGGATATAGAAAGATGATAGCTAGATTCATATCTATCTTTTCTGTCACTCTCTCTCTCTCTCTACTGTGAATGAAACACAAAAAGGGCATGTACAATTGTTAAATTTGAAAATTAATAATGTTGAGGTAGCTAGCAATAGCAATGGTGGTGTGGGAAATATCACTATCTTTCTGCAACAGACCATCAAACCTTATCATGACCTATCACAATTACATTGGCATTGAATCAGAACACACCCACCTCTCTCATCACCCCACCTGCCTCCACAATATCATGCATTTTCTCACACGTGTGTTCAGACAAAACCTTCATGCGCACCCAACTCTACTCCTACCCCTTTCAATTATCTCCACACGTGCGACACCCCAGTTCACTCCAGACCAAGAACTATTACAATTATCATACAGTAAAAATCATTAAAATAGCAGAAACCTAATAGAAGATAAACACTAAATTAAAAAAGAAGATTATCATTTAGATAGATTATAATAATTAATTAACAACCATATACTATAAAAATATATATAAAAATGAACTGTTAATAATATGATTGAAGGAAGGAAAGAATGAGAAAGAAATTGTTCCAACAGTAAGATGAAAATAAGAAGAAAATTCTCATATTTTATATATAATTTTCCAAGCCGGTAACACAGGAAGTCCCAAAGTAGCTGAATCAATCATATATTATTGACTGAGAGTCACTCTATATATGAATAATTGATATGTTATTACCATGGTTTTAAAATCCACTTCTTCTTCTTCTTCTTCTTCTTGTTTCTCTTGTGGCCTGGCCATGAAGATTTTAGAGATGAAGATCCAAACTAACATGGTCAACAGTAGTAGTGCGTTTAGAGTCATAATCATAAACATAGCGGTTTTGAGAAGCAGAAGGTCCAATTCCAACCTGAGAGAAGGAAGAAGAAGAAGGTCTTTCATGATCAGAAGCAAGTAAGGGTTGGAAAGAGCGTTCATGGTTATTATTAAAACTAGGGTTACTAGTCTGAACGACACCGTTTGGGATTCTCCAAAAAGCCAAAGGACTACCATTAATAGGTTGTTGTTGAGATTGAGAATGAGAGTAAGAAGAAGCAACATTAGCATGAGAATGAGCATGTGAATGAGTTCCATAAAACCTTGCTGCACTTCCATTAATAAGAGAATTTGAAGAGTTGTTGTTTGAGTTCCACGTTGGATAAGTAGTTGGAGAAGAAGATGAAGATGAAGTGAATCTGTAGTTGATGAATGGATTATGATGATGATGATGTTGGTAGAGGTGAGGATCTGATGTGAAAGATGTAGCGTGCACCATAGTTGATTGAAGATGTGCACGTTTAGCGTGTTGACGTTCTCTTTTATGTGCGTTTTGATGACCTCCTAAAGCTTGTGATGTTGGAAAGTTTCTACAACAGTAATGACACTCAAACCTTCTATTACTCTCTACGTTGTTTTCTGTGCTGTTATTACTGTTGTTGTTGTTATTGTTGTTGTCTTTGTTGATTGTAGTACTGTCTGTGTCGAATGCGTTGCTGTTCATGTTATTGTTGTTGGTGGTGTTGGTTGTTTCGGCCGACTCAGAGTCGTCGGTGGTGGCGCCGCCGAATTCTTTGCCGAAGAGGCGGATGCCTTTTTCTTTGATGGGAGGTGGTGCGGGACGGATGAAGGGAAGTTGAGAGAAAGACTCAACGTTCATTAAGTCGTGTGTTTCTCTTTCTGTGATTTTGTCCATTAATTTAGAAGAGTGTTGTTTGTGGAGTGAAGTGTGTTGTGTAGGAAATAGAGAGATGAGAGAAATGTGTAGTGAATGTGGAAGGGAAGAGAAGAGAGAAGGGTATAGTGGGTCCTATAAAGAGAGGGGAAGAGGGAAGGGAAGGGGATGGTGGGGACTATATTAAGTAGAGTCGACTATGGACAGACAATTGGCTCTGATCTTTCTTCAGAGTGAAAGCCCTGACAACGCCACAAAGTAGTCTCACACTCACACTCACTGCCTTCCTTCCTTCTCCTTCTCAAAGTACCACATACACTTCACTTCCTTTCACTTACTTTTGGACTCTCTCATCTGCAGCCAGCACTTTCTTATCTTCTAATATTTTTTTTTATAAACACAACTGCATAAATTAATTCCTCGAGTTGGGTCTGATCACAATGAGGGTTGAAATTCTCTCTTAAGAGATATAACACTGCTGCATGCCCAATATTAGATTCGAATCCAAAACCTTAATTAAGCTGGAAGAGACTCCTACCATCTCTTCCAAGTGCTGTTAGTTTTCTTTATCTTCTATTTTTTTTAAATAGGCTATTCACCCCTTTCAATTTACTTTTTTTTACCAACCCCTTTCAGTTTACTTATTTACTTCTTTTAATACCTTTTTTCACTACACTTCTCTTTAAAAAGAGCGCCAACATTAATAGCACTTCAAGTAAAAAGCGTTACTTATTGTCTTAGTGCATTTGAGATTGAAGTAAAAAGCGCTATTTATTGTCTTAGCGCATTTGGGAATAAAGAGCACTTGAAGTAAATAACACTACTTTTCCTAATTATTAGTAGCACTTTTTGAGCGCTCCTGTAGGGGGTTTGGCAACAGGAGCGGTAGCTTTAGGAGCGCTCGAAAGCGCTACCAGTGGTTAAAAAAAAGCGTTGTCAATGGCTTTTTCTGTTGTAGTGTTCTTTTACTAAAAAGGTGAAAATACTTATTTTTATACCTTAATTTTTTTTGATAAGTATTTTTATACCTTAATTAACACTATAGAATTATTGTCTAAAAATGAAATTAGTCCTTAATTCTGATATTTTTAACATTCAGTCTTAGTGGGCCTTCCAACTATAGATTGTACATGAGACCCATTTTTAACAAGAGATTTATTCAACCTTTCAACTATGGTGAATGATGAAATTAGTAACCAAACCCATCTAGTTACAAGAATCAAAGAGAAGCATTAAATTGGCTTATTTCAAGACTTAGTGGTTAACCGAGGACTTAGTTAACAGTATTATTTTTTTGGGTAAAAGAGAGGGCGTAGCTAGCTTAAGCACATTCTCAAGACTAATAGTGGCACAACAAGTGACTAATAATATACTACTTTCCACTTAAACACATGAGTGTTTAGAAAAGTTTATGAAAATACCTTATAACATGCTAATGCCATCACTATATTGGGTACATGAATTATGAATCATCAATTGGCATTGAAGACAAATTAGTGCTAATAGACAAATGTGAATTCTTAGATTAGATTGGGCAAACATTCTACAACTTGGTTGCAAGACAGTTGGGAATAGAGAAAGATAGAGGGAAGAGAAAGAGCTTAGAATAAATGCGCGCAAAGACAGAGGGAAGAAATGAGCAGGGACTTAGGTGGATGGGGGGTGTGACGGTGCGATATTTGTTGGCGGCGTGGTCTCTTTGTGTGGGAGGAAGATTTAGTGGAGGAATTGTTGGGGCTCCTTCGTGTGGTAGTTATGTCGCAAGAGGAGGATTTTTGGGTCTGGCTCGGTGATTCGTCTCGGGTGTTCACGGTCAGGTCTATTTATTTGAGGCTTTCAGAGGGTGCTTCGATAGCCGTGGGTTTCTTAGATGATGATGTGTCAACTTTGGGCCGTCTATGGAGGAGTTTGGCTCCTCCAAAGTTATTGGGTTTTCCTGGCAGCTCCTCTTGTTTCTCAGATGATGATGTGTCAACTTTGGGCCGTCTATGCGTATTTGTAATACTCCCCTTGAAGTTGGGAGGAACAGATTGTGCAGTCCCAAGTTGGACAAAATAGTCTGAAAAAGAGGCCGAAGTAATGCTTTAGTTAAGGGATCTGCAAGTTGTTCATTGGATGGTACCTGTACAAGCTTGATAAGTTGGAATGAACAAGTTCTCAAACAAAATGGCACCCAATTTTTATATGTTTCGAATGTTCGTTGCAAATGGGATTAATAGCTGGTTGAATAGTTGATTTACTATCACAACACACCTTGGTGGAGGTGATGTTAACGTCAAATGATCTCAAAAGTTTTCTTATCCAGAGGATTTCAGAATCAAGAGTTGCTAATGCTCAATATATTCAGCCTCTGCTGATGATCTGGCGACTGTATTCTGCTTCTCTGACTTCCAAGTGACAATGGCAGAGCCTGGGTAAACACATAACTAGTGGTGGATCTTCTTGATGTGGTACAACTTCCTCAGTCAGCATCACAGTATGTAGTGACACTAAGTGAAAAGGATGAAGGGAATAAATGGCCTTGCCCTAGTGCTTTCTTTAAGTACTGTAGTACATGGTGCATGACTTGAAGATGTGGTGTCATTGGCTTGCTCATGGATTACTTATGTAAAGTGCTTACATTTTATATAAAAATAGTTTAGCCACATTTTCTCTTGGAATATAGAGAAAACTTGTACATGAGTGCTGAAATGATAAACGTTTACTCAAAAAGAGTTTAATTAAGTTGTATTCAAACTATAGTTATGAAATCAGTTGTTTTGACCAGTCACCTATTTGCTTTGTTTGACATCAAAAAATGTTGAAATATATATAATTCCGTTAGTTTATTTTTTCTATCTTATATCTTATGCGGCTTGTCAATGTTGCCGCGAAACGGCAGTTTTTTTTTTGTTAAAAAATTTCTTTACTTTCCAACCTATAAATGAAATAAACGTGTCCAATTTGTTTCACTTTTCACTCTTTTTGGCATTTTTTTTTCATCGGTGTTTCTTTGTTTTTTTTCTTCTTTAATTTTTCTTAGTTATTATGTTATTGGTGCGCAGTTTTCATCGGCTTTACCAATGATTAACCTACCTCTGAGAATTTAGCTGACCACAAATACTCGGTTTTGTCGGAACGTGTGGTTCTCTCCTCTCAAGAGAGTTTTTTGCCACCCAAGGTTTTTTTTTTTATATTTTAAGGTTTTGCATTTTTTCTTTTTTATATTTTAAAGGGTACTTTCCAATCTTGAAATTTTTTACATGTTTAAATATGCAAATTTTTGGTGAAAAAATATCTAATTTCATAACAAAATACGTAAAGTGAGATGCTAAACAGTGTACTTTGGTGTTCTTGATGAGAAAAAATTTATTTTGTAGCAAAATGCGTAAAGTGAAATGTTAATCAATGTGTTTTGAGGTACTTTAGGATTCAATTTTTTTACCTCTTCAAATACTAGAAGTTTCTTCGTAAATAACCGATTTGGTAAAAAATAATAATAAGTTTGTGACAAAATACATAATGTGCGATGTTGACAGTGTCGTTTGCGGTACTTTTGGGTCGCCAATTTTTTTTAAATGTTCATGAAGTTTGTTCCTCAATAATCACACTAGACTATGTGTTTTGGGGTACTTTAGGATCCGAAAAAAAAATTATATGTCCAATTGGTGTTTTCTTCTTTATTTAGATAATTTCGCACCAACAAGTATTAGAAACATACTTTTTTTTAGATAAGCAATTTCATTGATATAGAAAGCACAAGAAGTGCCGAACTAAAACAATGGGAAGGGGGAGGGCCTCCTCAAAACCTCCCAGAGCCAAACCCTTTGGGAAAAAGACCCTGGGAGGAAAAAGAGTACCTCGCACAAAAAGAATTGCACAACAGTGGGAAAATATCGTCCTAACCCACTGCTTCTCCCCCTTCTAAAGGTGTTTATGACTTGATTACAATACCGACCACTTAATGATTACAAAAGAGAAAAACAACCCAAGGGGTTATTGTACCAATCTGACCAGAGCGCCATACACTTCCTCCCCTTCCTAGCTTTGAACCAGCTCCACGCCAAATCCTTTATACCCAAGACCAAGGTAGGAACCGAAGCTACCACGCCATTGAAAACAATATTATTCCTCATAATCCAAATGTTCCATACTACCGATAGCCATATGAGATGCCTGACCTTTTTGAATTTCCTTCCCTTCGTTAATTTTCCAAACTCCAAAAAATGATGCACCACGTCCACGGAGTCCGTAATACTATCCCCTATCCACAACCACACTTGCTGCCAAACCAATTTAATTATTCTACATTCCAAGAACAAATGTCCCCTAGTTTCATTCTCCTCAAAGCAAAAAACACAACATTTATCCAAGTTGGATTGTAAAATACCTCTAGCGTGCAACCTCTCCCGTGTAGCCAATCTATTCAACATTAATCTCCATCCGAAAATTAGCACTTTTGACGGAACATCATTTTCCCATAGTTGTTTCCAATGTGTCCCATCTACTACCTCTCCACCAACACTGATTTCCGGAAGAAACGGCTCGCTGCGTGATAGCGAGAGGCACCGCGCGCCGCTCTCGCAACTACAAAGACTGGCTGAACAGGATTGCAGCAATTCCATCGCAGAATTGCTGCCGCTCGCATCATCGAAAAAAAAGCAGGATGGCTAGCCGAAACCTCCACACCAGCAGGAACCGATCTGCCCTCTTCTCCCTCACCTGCAGAATAACCGAACACAGCTGCAACATTTACTGAATTGTTTTTCGTACCGCCGCAATTCCATCGCACTCTTTGTCAAAAACGGTTTGCCCTCGGCTCCCCCTAACCGATACCTCGATTGCACGAAACAACAATTAATTCACACAGTTTTGAGTAGCATCTTTTCACCGAGAACCCACCTATCGAATCTAGTAGACATATCCATTTATCCGATGACAAATCATTTAATTGGGCCGATTGTAACAGCTGCATAAAGTAATCCACGTTATGTTCATCCTCCAACCGTAGCTCCTCTAACCAATTATAATTCCACCTCCACACGTTATCCTCCCACAAACCCATATCCTCCACCACTTTGTTCTTATTATTGCATCTATCAAATAATGTAGGAAAAAGTTCAGCAAAACTATTTCTCCTAAACCATTTGTCCCTCCAAAACTTCACTAGATTGCCTCGCCCCAATTTAATTCTTACGATTTCCCCAAACCATCCTTCCTTCAATTTAGTTCCGATACCCAATTGACATAAATCACGCCACCAAATAGATTTCTTCCCCCAACCTCTTCTATATTCCTCCTCATTTGGCCATCTCCCTTTCACTTCATATCTCGATTCCAAGACTTCTTTCCACAACGGATTTCCCTCCTCCGATAAAAACCTCCACCTCCATTTAGCCAAGAGAGCAATGTTGAACACCTCCAAACTTTTCACTCCAAGTCCTCCCTTTTCCTTCGTTTTGCATATAGTTTCCCAACTCACCCAAGCTATCTTTCTTGTCTCTTCGTCTCCACCCCATAGGAACCTTCTTTGAAGCCTTATAATCTCGTTTATTATTTTTTTCGGCGCTTTGTAAAATGAGAATAAATACAAAGGTAAAGCAGCAAGTACCGAGTTAATAAGAGTAACACGCCCGCCTATGGATAGTTGTTTACTTTTCCAACTGTTTAATCTTGCCCTTATGGTATCCAAAACCGGTTGCCATGTGCTTGTTAGTCTCGGATTTGACCCTACCGGAACACCAAGGAATTTAAACATAGTCGATCCCCTACTACATGCAAGAAATTGTGATATCCCCTCCATTATTCTATCCTCCATGCCAATACCAATCACATTACTCTTTGAGAAATTCACTCTCAATCCTGATACAAGTTCAAAACTCCTTAGAATAGACTTTAGACACCACACACTCCTATCACTTCCATCACAAAAGAATATAGTGTCGTCTGCGAATTGCAGAACTTCCACAGCTAAAGAATCATTCACTTTAAATCCTGTCAGATTACTTGATTCTACACCTTTCCTTACAAGCCCCGCTAAACCTTCCGCTGCCACAAAAAACAAGAATGGTGCCAGAGGATCTCCCTGCTTCAATCCCTTCTGTGCAACAAACTCCTGTGATGGACTGCCATTAACTAAAACAGAAATAGAATTAGATGAATAGCATGTACGCATCCAACCCCTCCACTTCGTACCAAACCCTAATCTTCCTAACATATTATCCAAGTATGACCAGCTAACTGAGTCATAGGCCTTCTCAAAGTCAGCCTTTAGGACAACACACCTCTGTTTTCTTCTCTTGGCCATATCCATGATCTCATTCACAACCACCACTCCATCCAGTATGTTCCTGCCAGCTAAGAATGCACTTTGACACACCGAAATTACTCCTTTTAGAACTTTCTTTAATCTGCCCGCCAGCACCTTTGCCAGCATTTTATACAAACACCCAATCAGAGAGATGGGTCTATACTCTCCCAGCCCATTTGGATTGCTGCATTTAGGAATTAGTGCCAGAAATGAAGCACTAATTGCCTTTGGCAGCTTTGCTTTCCTATGAAACTCCTCAAAAAACCTCATAATCTCCGGAGAAATTAAGTCCCAGCAATTCTTAATAAAAGTGAAATTGAACCCATCCGGTCCCGGGCTTTTGTTACCGTCACACTCCCACACCACGTCCTTCACCTCTTCCAAAGAGAAGGGCGACACTAGCAACTCATTATCCACTCTACTAATTTGATTGAAATTCACCCCGTCTAGTGTTGGACGGTCAAATTCGTCCTCCTTAAATTTCTCTTCGAAGTGGTCCCTAACCGCTCTTTTTACACCAACCACATCCTCCACCCATTCCTCATTTACCCTCACCTTCAAAAGTTGTGTCCTCCTCCTATTATTTTTCATGCAGGCGTGGAAATACTTGCTATTTGAATCTCCTTGAGTCAGCCACCTTACCCTGGACTTTTGGGCAAGGAGACTTTCCTTCGCATGAAGTTCTCTCCAAAAATCATTATTCAACTTTCTTCTCAGTTCTTCGTCTGTACCTCCACCCTCCACAGATAATCTTTCTACTTCATTCAAATCCTTAACTATGTTTTCAATGTTTAGATCCTTAATGCCAAATACCTCCCTGTTCCATATCTTAAGTTTCTCCTTCAACATTCTCATTTTCTTCTTTAACACGAAAGACCCTCTACCTTCTACTTTGAACGATGCCCAACACTCATGTACAAACTGATTAAAATCCTTATGCTCTACCCAGCAGTTGTTGAATCTGAATGGCTTTGGTCCCCAATTCAACTCTGAGGAAATTAACCACACAGACAATGATCCGAGATCTCTATTTCCAACCCACTCGAGCACTAACCCCCACCTCGAGCATGAGATCATCCGACAAGAGAATTTCTGCCTAGCCTACTTGCCCTCTCGTGCCTGCTCCAAAACAAGTATACTTTTTCCTAGGACCGACACATCAATAAGTTCCATATCCTCCATAAAAGCAAGGAATTCACTAGCCTCGGCACTGTTAAAGCTTGTTATGCAACCACTCCTTTCCTGTCTAGATACCACTGCATTGAAATCACCCGCTATGCACCAATCACCTTTCTCAAATTGTTTTTTTAAGCATTTTAGATTTGTCCACAATCTCCTTTTACCAGCCATATTGCATGCTGAGTATACATTAGTAAAGTAGCAAATTCGGCCCATAACTTTTGCACACAATCCAATAAAGTTTTCCAAAAAAAGAGAACATTACCTCTAGTACATCCGCCTTCCATACACAAATCAGACCTCCTGAAAGTCCCGCAGATTCTTACTCACCCAATCGAAATTATCATCCCCCCAAACACTACCAACCTCCCTCCTAGACAAACCACTACTTTTTGTTTCTTGAATCATGCATAGATCAATTTTCTCCTCCATAATAACCTTCTTAAGGCGCCTTCTCTTCGCAGGCCCCCCCCCCACCCTCTAATATTAAAGGTTGCAATCTTCATTGAGACCTATTTTTTTTCTCCTTCTTTCCTTTGGCCATCTTATCCCTAATTTCCAAAGATTTAATTCGACCCGAATACACCTCATCGTTGTTTTTTCCAAGTACCCCAAGATTATCTTTTGCAAAACTCCACATTCTATTTGCCAATGATATTTCATGCTCAGCCAAGAATCTTTCGTTACAAAACCGAATGCCCGAATCCCCCACAGACACATCCCCTAGGATTGCAGGGCTCCCCTCACAACTAATTGAGATAGACAAGCCAGGATTGGGTGGATTGCGTTTTACAAAAAAAGTCTGTGGCTCAGATGAGTTACCTTTTGAGCTTTCTTCAGTTAAGATCAGTTTCCTTGCCTCCTCATTCACCACTCCAATCAGTATGTTGTTATTTATCTTTCCTTTTGCTACCACTTTTGAATTGGTGTTAACCCCACTCTCAGCACTACTAGCAGAGGAAGTCCCACAAGCTTCCACCTCCATTCCACAAGATTTAACCGGTTCACATAAAATAGTCACCCCCATGTCACCTGCACCCCCAATACAATTAGAGCCCCCAACACCATAGTTTACATCTACATTGGTTTCCTTACACCCCTCCTCACCTTGCACCTTTGGGCTATCCCCAACCATATTTTTACCTTCCTCTCCCTCCACCCACCCTTCCTTCGACCCTACGCATTCATCACCAACCTTCTCAACATCTGAATCATCAGTACTCTCTACTTCATTTTCAAACAGTGGTGGATCATTATTATCCTCACTCTCCTCATCACTAGTCATCAAAGTCACAGCATCCCAATCATCTTTTGGGGGGGGGGGGAGAGTGATAACTCTATTTTATATAGAGTATTTCATATGTTTAAACTTAGTATTTGCTCTCTTTCAAGTAATAATAAAGAGTTTATATAGTATTTTATGTGATATATGATATCTTGAGTGATTTGAATGGTTATAGTTATTATTAGGCCATTTTGGATATATTGTGGTATGTTTGATGATTTTTTTTTGGTGCGATCTCAATGCTAATCGCATCAATGCTCTCAAGATCGATCCTACATCAAAACCGCACTACTTGGTGAATAAGCGACTGCTTTATATGCACCCACATGCAAAGTGATGACCTCCTCGCTTGGTTCTCGATGCCATCCAACCTTGTATAGTAGGCGCTACCATTCACACATAGTTATAGGCATAGCTTTGAAGAGTCACCAACATAGGGACACATGTTCACACATCAATGAACCGCCCTATGTCATTAGTCAAAGATTTCAACATGGATAAAGCTCTACGGAAAGCAACTACTACATGCTATGATCCACTCAAGATGACTTCAACATGAAGGAAGGAAGCACCTCACTTGAAGGCTATAAAAGGACCTCACATCTTCATTTGGAAATATATCACAATCCATAAGTTAGATCAAAATTTCAATATACATAGTTAGTTTTTATATTTTTAGAGGAAGAGGAAGGAGTTCATAAATCCTCCTTAACTCATTTTCATAGTGTTTGTATAGTGCTAAGGAGTAATGCTAGTGCATTGCTAGAAGATTTCATACAAAGGTTTTCAACATTTGTAACTTTACTCTTGTTGTTTCTCTTTTGTGATTTCTATATATATAAACATGGTCTATTCAGTTTATATATATATCTTGCAATGTCTCTTGTTAGCTAAACCTTTCTTAGTTGGAATGTTCTAATCATTTAATGAGCTTTTAAGTAAGTATGATGTATGTATGTATGTTTGTACTTTAGTTCTTGCTTGATAATCTTTTCAAAACTTATTTTGAACTTGATCACTTAGAATAAGTAGATTTGTAAATGACCAGAAATGGCTTACAATTAAGAACTCAAGAACTAATATGGGTGAGTGTTTTACATAAAGAAAACTTTGTGAAAACCATGCTAAGTCCTAGACATAGGATAGTATAGTCCATAGGATAATTATGGGTACTTAAAATACAAGAGTGAATTCACTTAAGCAAATTGGATAATTGTTAGGAGGCAAGATTGGCACTAACACCCCTTTCTTTTTATGCATAGAACAAGGATCATAAGAATTTGGTAATGATACTCTCAAGAAAGTGACCGAAAGGCACATAGCTAATGCAACAAAGATTCGGTCTGCAATTTGCATCACATCTTCGCATCATACACTTATAAGTAAATTACTTGATGAAGACATTCCAACTAGCTTTTCTCTTTTACACTATCAACATTTTTACTTTGCTTTCTTTCTAACTTAGTTGTGATCATCAAACAAAATCCAAAATTATTTTGTTACTTACACTTTATTACTTTATATTATTTTAAAAGTGAGTTTTTCAATCTCTGTGGGTTCGATCTTTTTTACTACTTGTTTTTGGACAGTGTATACTTGCACACAAGTGTATGTGATTTCCATGCACCAGAGAGACCCTCCCAATGCATCAGACCACACCATTCCTCCAAAACTTTAACACTGAACAACTCATCATTAATTTTTGCATCCACCTCCATGTTAAACACGTCATAACTCCTTGTTCTTATCAATATCCTTGCCACATCCAAGGACTTCATCCTTCTAGTGTTCTCGTCTACACCCAAAAAAGTTCCAAATTTCCTTGCTAATGCCGAAAAGAAGTCATTGTTCCAAGCGTGGAGAGGAATACCATGACACCTAACCCATACCACCCTTTCATTGTCCACCTCAGCTTCACTCCACCGTCTAATGACACTAAAATGTTCATGCATCCAGTCCTTAGCCTCCCTTATAAGATCTTCTATTAAACCATCCTCCACTTCCTCCAAAAGTACCAAGTTTGCACCCATTGGGGTTGCCTTCACTGCGAATACACCTTGCATATTGAACCACTCTCGCACCATATGCGTAGAAGAGCCAAGACTCCATACTTTTGCGACGCACCTTTTTTGAACTTGTTCAATTCCTCTTCCAAGCATTATACCACACCTCACATAGATTTTTTTAGGTGATACACACGATGTTTTGCTCTCGTTGATACTGTCTCGGTATCCACCTGTTATTAATCTTATGGTTTCCACCAAGTCCCCCCCAACCACCACCATATCCACCACGTTCATTATCACCGCCTACACGACGTTGAAACCGGCTTCCTTCCTGCCCATACCGTTTCCTACCTCCATTTTCAATATGCCCATTCATCTTCCCCTCAATCAACCTCCTCCCATTCCTTCCATCATGATTTTCCTCCTCCATTACGGCAGCTTGACTTTTCCTACTCCACACTGTGTTTTTTCCTCCAACGTGACCTTTCACTCCATCTTCCTTCTTTCCAACCGACGCCTCAACCTGCCTCCACACCTTATTCCCAGCTGGCCGATCATTCCCAGGCTTCGCCGTTGGGGCTAGTATGCCCTCGTCCCGAGTAAACTGAGGAACGTTAACATGAATCTTGTCAGCTCCAAATATTATGTTGTCTAGTTTCACCGCAAATCTGTGAGGATCCTGCACATCAACAAACCGAGCAAAGCCGAAACGTTTCCCCCACTTGTTCCTCTTTGGCGGAATAACCACCTCCACCACCTTTCCATACAACTTGAACGCCCTGAACATCTCACTTGCACCGTGGGTATCAGGGAAGTCAGAAAAGAAGAACGTGGACGTTCCTTCCACTTTTCCATTCCAGCTGCTTGCGACGTCAGTTCTATCCATGTTGACTGCTACCTTCTTTTTTCTTCTTTCCACCACCTTCCAACCGCCATCGGCAACAACTTTGCCGTCATCGGAGTCTGCTTTGTCGCCGTGCCCTTTGCGTTTGACGAATATAGATTAACGTTATTAAAAAAAATTAGAATTTTATCGTAATATTTGTGGATGTTTAATTTCAATGTCTTTGTTAAACTTATTTTTAATTTTATTATATTATTATTTAATTTTTAGTTATAATTTAACTATTTTCGCCGAAACTTTGGCTTCATATACAATAGAACTCCACAATATTTTCTTTTGTATAGGTACTTTTATTTTATTGGTGGTTTTTATTCAGCTCTGCAGCATGATGTATTGATGTATTGATTACACATATTGTCGATAGTAGTTTTATGCATTTACTTTTTTTAGATTCCTGTCAAAAATAAATAGAGTTACGAAACTACCTCTAATTAATATTCACCTTCTCACAATATTAATGAGTTTATTTAATGTATTTAGTTCCATCGATACTATTATACTAACTCACCCCGTGCATCGCACGGGTAATGAGGCTAGTAAAAGTGTAAAGACATGCAAAAGCATAACCATCGAGAGAAAGATCACAACTAAATTGACACCTCAAACCACCTTCATCCGTAGCAGACCTATTTAATAGGCAAAATTACACCAGATTACCTTTAAGTTATTTATTTATAACAAGTTGTCCCTTTAAGTTTTTTTTGTAACAAATAAGTCATTTTAGTGATTACTCTAGCTTATGTATTTTGACGTAATGCTACTTTATATATTGTGATTACTCTAGCTTTTGTATTTTGATGCAACCAAACATATTTTGGTGTATTTTGATGTAATCAACGATATGACATTTTACTAAAAGGGCCAACGGTGTCAATGTTAGGTAACTTAAAGGGCCTATTTGTTACAAAAAAATTAAAGGGCAACTTGTTTTAAATAAATAACTTAAAGGTTGTAATTTTATCTATTTAATATTAATATATTAATGAAATAGTAAAAGATACAAAGTGCAGGGACATACACCAAACCCACAGCGAAATTAAGAAATCCTCCCTAAGAAAATCAAATAGACTATCCCACCAATGAAAATCCTGGACACCATAATGTTGCTAGTTTACCAGCTGTTTTGGACTGGATCGAAGGTCCAATCCGCTTGATGGGCCAGAATCGGCCCAATAATGGGTCCGCATCGCCTTAGCTACGATAATTGCATGAAGGTCGTGATCAACGATTTATGTCCACTAATAATAATATTCATAATACTCTGGATGTTCATCAATGATATGTCTCATTAAAACCTTACTAGAAAAAACTCAATGGGAGAAAATCCTATAATAAAAGGAAAAGTGTACATTATCCTTTACATGGGAGCTGCGCTCGTTAAAAACCTTGTTAGGAAAACCCAATGGGACAAAGCCACAACGAAGGGAAAAAGCGTGCAATTTTCTCCCACTGTTTGAAGCATCACTTAAGAATATAAATTCCAACATATGGAGTTTCTCCTAGTGCATATGGAGCAATCTACCCCGCTCTGTCACTTGTGATATATCCTCTTTTAATGGAGCTTTGCGGTCAGTAGTATCTTCAGGACAAATTCCTCGAATTGTTGATAATTGAGCTTGAAATGAAGAAGCAAGAATCATAGATTGTTTTAGGTCATAATGATATTTCAATATCACCTCATGTTTGATATTTGTTATTTGTTTGCCACATAACTCATGTACTTAATATAAGAAAATATGATGAGTCAATTAAAAACTAGTTCTTTATAACTTGCTAAACAAAAATTTAACTAGCTAATTGTTTGATCTTTCGGATCAAGAAGATACATTGTTTTTCAAAAGATGAAGATATTTCTTTATATCTTGAGTCCTTAAGAGATTTTCCATGTAGAGATTAATCACATGTTCAACCTCAAAAATTCATCATATATAATTTGAGGTCATTCATATAGAATACTTTCTTTGAGTAATCTATGATTTTGGAATCTCTTAAGGAGTTCAAATAATAGAAAACTATAGCAAATTCATTTATTGATCTTTTCGTAAAATTATATGGATTAGTGATGTTATTTTTATATCCCTCCTTTAAAATATATGAATTGAGACGATTATACCTCATGCGTTCAAATTATATTATCTCATGGAGGGACTAATTCAATTTGAGTACTCATCTCAAGAGTCCGAAGAGCGTGTCTCAGAAATTAGATCCTTCAAGGATCTTCATATAATTATGACTATCAAATGAGTCTGACAAATAAGTTGTAGCAACATTCATCTTGTCCAAATTGAGCTCTTCATGTGCTAAAAGGCTAATTAAGTATTGAAAAGTACTTGCATCCACCCCTGAGCAATATGTCGAGCTTTGTATCTCACAATCTCACCATTCTCATTCTGTTTTTGCACAAAAACTAATCTGAGTCCAACTGGTTTCACAGCTTCAGGTGTTTGGACTAATGGCCCAAATTTTTTTTGGCTAAATGTCACTTTGTCTGCAATCTTTAATAGACTTTGGTTCATGATCATCACTATTAGCGCTATATTATATGTAAAAACATTATCAAAGTTGACTTCGTTTTGGTTCCAATGTATGTCATTCTTGACCAAGTTCATTGGTCAAGAAGTTTTCAATACTCGATCGGTTCTTCGAGAACCGAAATGTCAATTATGTCTCTGCAGACTCTTTAAGAGTTTCTATATCCTCGCTTGGACCATATTTCTTTTTAGCTCATTTTCTTGTCCAAATATTTTTATCTTTGGAACCGATTGGTCTACCACACGTTTCGACACGCGGTTGAGACACATTTGCAATATTAGATTATCCAATAGGGACATCCATTTTATTGGAGCATTAGCAGCTGATATATATGATTTGGTCACACCTTTTGGATCAGTGAATACATTTGGTAGATGATTTGCTAAACTTTGCAAATGAATTATCTTTTGAACTTCTAGTTCACACTATTTAATTTTGAGGATCAATATGAGATAATGATAATTCATTACAACTGATCTATTTTTTCAGCTTCTTATTCTCTCCCCTAATGTTGAGAAATTTGATTAATCAAAATGACAATCAGCAAACCGAGCTGTAAATAAATCTCCTGTCATTGGTTCAAGATATTTTATAATAGATGGAGATTCATGTCCAACATACAATCCCAACCTTCTTTGAAGTCCCATCTTAGTGTGTTATGGTGGAGAAATTGGAACATACACTGCACATTCAAAAATTCGAAGATGAAAAATATTAGGTTATTGACCAAAAACCAATTGTAAAGGGGAAGAAAGGTGGAGAAGATTGTTTTTGGGGAAGCTCCCAACTCGCGACTCTCTTATTAATAAGGGCTTTATCAATGACCGTCATGGGGCGTGTTACCCCTTTTGTTTTGAACAGGATGAATCGATACCCATCTTTTTTGCCTGTGCAGGTGTTCCAGGCTAGTTTGGCTTGCTACTCAGAATTGGTTGGACATGGTGATTTTAGATTCTCTAGTAGGTGTGGAGCACTTTCGGGCTCATGGTTTGCGATTGGTATCGAAAGGCGTGTAGATTGAAGTATTTGATTTGGATGCCTGTGACTTGGTGTATATGGTTACATCGGAATAATATTCTTTTCAAAGGTTAACTGTTCAGTATGCAGGTGGTTGTTAATCATGTTAAGTCTATAACATGGGCTTGGTTCATAAACATTGAGGGTCACAATTCCAATTTTAAGATCTTTGATTGGTGGGATAATCCTTTCGATTGTAACTCAGTGTAATTGTCTTTTTGTCTCATTCTTCCTAGGATCCTCTTTCCTCTTTGGGTGTTTTTCCTTTAGGGTTTTGACCTAGAGAGGTATTAATGAGACCCTTTGTATATGTACCGGTTGGGGTGGCCGTTTGTACTCCCCTTCAATAATATTTTTTGCTTATAAAAAAAACTCTCTTGGAAATTCAAAAGTTCATAAATATTTACTATGGTATAAATTTTTAATAATAAGTGCTGATATAATTAGTCTTGATATTAGTGCTTATTAAATTCTCAATTATAATTGTCCTTTTATTTATTAAGAGTATAGTTGAAAGAAAATAGTTAAATTAGCGTTGAGTTTGTAAAAGAAAATAGGGGTGTGCATGGTGCAAGAACCGCACCAAACCACACCACATAAGCAATTCGGTTCGGTTCATAAACCGCTTACACAAAAAAACCGGTTTCTTTGTTAAACCGGTTCACGGTTTGGTTTTGAACGGTTCTAAACCGATTTTCATTTTAAAACCGGTTTTTAATGGTTACTTGGTTGTGAACCGGTTCCTAAAGCTGAACCGATTTCTTTGCTGAACCAATTTACACAAAACTGCAAAAAAAGGTTTTTTTGGACCAATTGCAAAAACTAGTTTTATTACTTTACTAACTGCTTTTTTTTTTTAATGACTCACAATGACAGTAAACAAATAGTTTTTACAGTAAAACATTTAGAACAGCACAGTGTATGCATCAGTATTTTCCACTACTCCTAGCAGTAATTTCTCTCACTCTCTCTACATGTCTACACTCTCTCCCGGTTTGATCTACGTGTATCAGTGACCAAGTAAATGAGTTATAACTTTAGAATGACTAAGAAATGACCTCAACTTCTTTGGTAAAGTCCCTCTCTTTCTCTCTATCCAGGACCATATATGGTACTACTAGTTGGTGTCGGTTCTTTATTTCTTTGTTGTCTGTTTTTATATCTGTTGCAGGAACGCAGAGAGTGGTCCTTTACCATCCTGTTAATTAAATTCAACCAAACGACACGAGTGGGTAATACATACGAGCTAGCTAGCTAGCCATGCATGTAATCTGCCCCTAAATCTTGCCGCTTCCCCTCAGTAACTAAGTACACTATACTCTTTCATCTAAGAGTGTCTGCGAGTCGGTTTGAATTGATTTTTCAAAATCTGTTGTCGAAACCAATTACATTTACAGTTGGTTGAGATTTTGCACTTTTTTATGCAAAACCCAAACCAAACCATCTCAATATTGGATGGGTTGATTCAGATCAGACTCACGGGTCAGTCATACACTAAAATTTTATTGTTTCAAATATAAAAAAATCACATTTGTTTTAATATTCCAACATTTTTAAATTGTCAACAACATTCTAATATATTTAGCTCACGATTGACATAAGTACCGATATCTTGCTTGAGATAACATATTTGACTAGAGGGATACCAGAGGGTGCAAGCTTTAGACGCTTACCCACTTGGCAGTCTGTGATCGATACCTTGAGGCGGAGGTTGAATGGGTGGGAGAATAAGAATGTGAGTTTTTGGGGGAGAACAATTCTGATTAATACGGTACTCTTAAGTAGTATTTCAATCTTCTACTTGGCATTCTTGAAGTTGCTACTCAAAGTGTTGAAGGTGGTAATAGGGATACATATTTTTTTTTTTGTGAGGTGGGGTCAGTTCGAGAAAGAGAACCTCATGGTTAAAGTGGGTTGAGTCTGTAAGACGAAAATGGAAGGGGCTCTCGGGGTTAAGGACTTGAGGCTGTTTAACTCTAGTCTACTTATGAAATGGAGATGGCGACTGCTGCTGGGTGATGGCTCTTTAATTTCTCAGTAAGGATCCTTAAGGGTAAGTATGGTAGGGAGGTAGTAAGGAATACTGAGCTGAATGAAATTAATCCTCCATAACTCTTGTCCCTTTTATAACGAATTACTTGCTTTGTCATTTTTACTCTTTATTATTATTAAATTCATTCCCTATATCCTCAGTATAATATACTAAAAACTTAAATCACAATTTTGTAGGCATTTGCGCAGCGCAGTAGTCCATACTATTATTATATGTGCATTATTATATATTTTGGATACAAATATATTAATTATTATATGGCAATACATAAATAATGGGTTGTTTATTTAACTTATTTTTAATGTATCTATGTATGTAATATTTTAATTAAAACAATATATTTTATAGAAATAGTAAATAAAATATTTAAGTAATAAAATACAATTTTAAAATTTTAACTTCTAAATATCTTGATATGTATTTTAATTACCATGAATTTATAGCAATAATAGTTTATAAATATTTTGTCATATTTGATATTGATTAAACATACTCTTTTATGTCATTTTAAATTTATCAATTAGTTTATAACCGCAAGTTTTACCATACATATCTTTTGTTATCCGTTATAAATTCATCTGCTATCCACTAGCTTATTCACTATAAACTCATATGTTATCCACTACTTTTACAAAAAAGAGCTTTGGTCAATTTTTTTAAGCAGTAAAATAGTATATTATATAAATACAATGTGTATTAAGAAACAAAAACACATGTATACATTGTAACACCAATCCAGCAAAGGAAGCCCAAACAGAAAACCAAAAAGCAATCACAAAAATCACCAATCAGGGAAATAATCCAGCACACCCTTCTAAGGCATATTATATCCACAAACCGTTACTCCTAACACTTGAGAAACATGCCAATGGATCCACATACCACTCATAAAACAAGTAAATGACTCGACTTAGTCTTAGCCAAAAACCATCCCATGAATATATTTTAGTCAAAAATAAAGTCTCAGAGAGGTCAATATTTTTATTAGAGAAAACACTTCATTGCTACTTTCCCAAATTACCATAGAACAGAATGCCAAATCATGAAGACCCCTTCTCCCTTTTCTAAGACTAATCCCTGTGTAGAGGACCGAGAACAAAATAAAGAGATCATACGGGAGCACAACCAGAAACCTAACCAGCTGAAGACAAGGTACCACAAATTTTTCTGAACTCGCACATTAAAACAAGTGCAACCGACGACTGGAGGCCCCTACAAAGAACACACCATTGGCACCGACTTCAGAGATAACCTCTCTTCGAAATAGATTAACCCGAGTTGGGAGCCTATTCAGAAGGAGCCACCAAGCATAATCAACAACTTTGGGGAGCACTAGGCTCTTCCACTTCTTATCAAGCACAAGTGCCTTCATAGGATCTCGAGGAACCCTATGAATAAGCAATTCATACACCAATTTGACAGAATAGGTCCCATTATTTTTGGCTTCCCAGGTCCATTCGTCCTTTAAAGAGGAGAGGATTACTAGGGATAACAGCGCCAACAAATCCCATAGAAGCTCTTCTTCCTTAACAAAAAACCTTCTCCTCTAGGAGAGATTCCAAGCGGAACCACCCACCCCCAAACTCCTAAGCTCCTAGATATTGCAATCTTTTTGAGTGGAGAAGGCAAATAGCCTCAGAAAAGCCACCTATAGGGGTGTGTTTTGGCTTGAGTGGTCGGGTTGACGTGTTTGTTTTTAAAATATTTAGTCCGAATCAAACTACTACTGATTAGTATGAGTTGGTTTGGATTTTCTAGAATACGGAAAATGCTGAACCAATAGATCGATTAAGATTGTATTTTGAGTTGGTTTGGATTTACCCAATTCACTGGACGCCAACTTGTATTCATATGTTCATTTTCTTTGTTTTTCCCCATTCATTCTGCTTATATGTATTTCGTGTGTGCGTATAAGATACTATTAAGCTTATATATGCGCTTTTCATCAAGTAATAGATGAATGTTAAAAGAGTTGAAAAATATAAAGAAGTTAAAGTTTGACTAGTGAGTTGAAAAATAAATTGAAGTTAAAGTTTGATTAGTAAAACTAGCTACTAGTATTTACATGACAAATTTAGAATAGAGAAGTACCTTAACTCACATAATGTGCATCCCTTTTAAATGTAATTAACTTTCTTTGATGTGTTCTTTCTCCATAGAAAGTCAATAGATTGTATTCTATATTAAATACGGACACCAATCCCAATTTTATTAGGAGGTAAACAAATAGTCTATAATATTTTCAGAAAAGTATTATAAATTTGTAAAAATACATAATTTTATTATAGAAAAGTCTTGAAATATCTAAATATCTACATACTACAATGCTAAATGGATAAAATTAATACCAACTTATTAATTTTTTTATTTATCTCTTGTGAAGTTCTATATTTATTTAATTAAAGTTATATTGTGAAAACGACCTCTATTTTTTGTGGGGGTAAAAGAAATTTATTATGCATATTTGTAATGAAATAGTTTATCTACTAGGGACAATTGCCCCCAATTTGGACAATGTGCATCTGCCTCTGCCTCTCTTAATGAAGATTAATCAAGTCGTTGTTAGCCATATTGTGTGAACCAGACCCTTTTGCTACTTCGAATCATGTTTTTGTTTTTCCTATCTAACTATATAGGCTAAATGCAACTTCCTTAGCTCCTCCAAAATATGAGATATATTTGATAAACATGAGAACTTACATACACAATTGATAAATACAACCTTTAAGAAGAATTTGCATTAATAATCAAGGAATTGTAATATCTAGATGTATGTACTAATGAAGTGTGACAAGATGACAAGCATGTTTCGAAGACACCCAAATTCTTCTACAGTATGTTTGGGAGAGAGTTTTGGAACTTACTTTTCAAATCTAAATTGAGGAATCTCTAAACATACATGAAATGCGATTAAAATTGTTATATTATTATTTATCATGTTACTCTTTTAATTTTTTTTCTAAAATCTCAAACATATATTAAAATATAGACTAAGTCTTCTAAAACTTTCTCCTCCAAAACCCTCACAAACATTAAAAAATCCCTAAGCATCTACTCAGAATCCTCAGGGAAAGCCCATTCTCATAATAACTTCATCTACTCTAGTATCAAATTCTTTGAGAATGAGTTATTAATTCCAAGATGGTTGAAATTCACTATTTCAACGTGTTAATACCTAAAAATTTCTAAGTTACTAGACGAGGGAGCCTCAACTAAGGTAGGTGCTCTGCCGAGTCTTGGTGAGTCAATTTACCCAATATCTCTTATGAAGCAATAACCAGATGGCTAGGAAAAGTCTTGTACTTCTCATACATATCTCAAATTCTCAGTTTGTTTTTACAAATGGAGATATTGCACTACGCCAGCGTATTAGGATGGCTAGCGTTTTTTTTGGGCATTGGTAGCGTTTTAAAACGCTAGAGAAGCTGGCGCTACTAATGCGTACACCCCATTAGTAGCGTTTTAAAAAGCGCTAGCCATTGACCCAGCGTGTTTTAGACATACGTGGCGTTTTATATAAAGCGCTAGCCATTGACCAGCGCCTTTTTACAATTCCTGGCGTTTTTACGAAAGCGCTAGGGATCCCATAGCTCTTTTTTACTACCATTCCTAGCGTTTTAAAGCGCTAGGGATCCCATAGCTCTTTTTACTACCATTCCTGGCGTTTTAAATTAAAAAGCGCTAGGGATACTATAACCCTTTTACTACCATACCTAGCGTTTTATGTAAAGCGCCAGGGATGCTATAGCACCTTTTATTAGCATTCCTGGCGTTTTAAATTAAAAGCGCTAGGGATACTATAACCCTTTTACTACCATACCTAGCGTTTTATGTAAAAAGCGCTAGGGGATGCTATAGCACCTTTTATTAGCATTCCTAGCGTTTTACGTAAAAGCGCTAGGGATCTCTAGCTCCTCTTTACAATTCCTAGCGTTTTATTTTTAAAGCGCTAGGTGATGAATGAATTTTTTAACTTCATTTCTAGCGTTTTCACTCTAAAAGCGCTACCTATTGATTGATTTTTTTAAATATTTTTTTATTTTGGTTTGTTCTCCATTTTAATTACAACCTATAAATTCATTCCATTCCAAACAAATTCAGAAAATACATTCCAATCCAATATCATTCAAACAAAATTCGATCAACAAAATTCATCAAATAATATTTCCAATCCAATATATACCATTCTAAGAAGTACTTACAACATAATATAAATCCAATATATACAACATATATAATAACTAAACTATTATGAATCTCAAAACTTGCTACAAAAAGCTAGAAACAAAAGCGCACCACTCCCCACTACTGCTTTTGTAAGTTGTTCGTGAGTAATTCGGATATTTTTAAAATTTGGGAAAATCTTGAAAAATAAAATGAAATAAAATTAGAATAAAATGTGAGTAAGTATTATAATATCAATATAAAAAGAAATCTAAGTAGTTACCTTGGTTGGGATTGTTACTTTGTCATGAGTGATAATCTCTTTCATAAACCTCATAACGTAGTACCCACAATCATTGTTATTTGGTTGTTTAGGACACTACAAAGCAAAAGATCATTATAACTTAATTGTCACATTTTTATGACCAAAAATTCAATTAAAATTATAAGAATGATTTTTAAAAAGCTTACGATTATGGGTAGCCATCTTGTTTTACTCGTAGATAATCCCAAGTATTCTTTCAAAGCACTGTAACGTCATACATATATATATATATATATAACGTTAAGTTGAACAAAATACATATATTAAATTATACAAATTAAAATGAGAGGGTTACACATACACACCTCTCAACGATCTCTACGAAGTCTCACGTAGAGCGTTGTAATGGCCTTGAAGTGAATCCGGATAGTAGACAACATTTTGCTTAGGGTTTATTGCAAAGAGTACCCAATGTTGCTGCAAGTAAATGAATCACGAATACACATTAATTTACACTATAATACAATCCTCAAAATAATTAAACAAGTGATTGAAGACTAAATTTCTCACCCATTATTGAGCGGTGCCAAAAATAAAGAGTCGCCCTTCAAATGCTTGGCATCCATGAAGCGTGAATGGATATAACTTTGTATTTCACTCTTAATAGCCATAATGCGTTCCTCTGTATTACCCTGCTTAAACACAACGATACACGCTGGACACAAGAAGAAATACTTACGTGTCAGTTCTTGAAAAAGGACCGTAAGACGATTGTACAAAAACCTATAAATAATATATATACAACTTTCGGATACTCATATATATACTCTAATATATACTCTAATATAAACAACTATTGTGTACAAATAATTTAATACATACCTCACGGTATACTCACGATATCGATGGTGAGTGGCCCAATCCATTTCAACTATAGCTTTCGGATCCTCCATGTTGAGAATTACCAACTGTTCCGAGCCCACAATGTTATCGGTAGGTAAAAAAATTTGGTCGTCGGGTTCATTTTTGAGTGATGTGGACCTTTAGAGAATCGATGTATACGGAATTCATCAATTGGAAATTGACCAACATGTTGGATTTGGTTGTATAGAAGTAGATGGTCGGGAGAGTTTGGTAGTGGAAGGGAAGGTCGGGTCGACACTTTTATGGAAGGGAAGGTCGGGACACTTGGGGTACCTAGTATATATTAAAAAATGATTAATTAGTTAGTTAACACACATTATAGTCATCAACTTATTAACAAAAATATTGTCACTTACAGCGACAAGTTGTTGAGGCCATGTCACAAAAGTACTAAGTGCTTGATCCACGATAAATATATCCGCATTAGCAATTGGAGCGAGCAATGAGTGCGGACCCTCTATTGAATAGTCTACCCTAACTCTCAAATGGTTTTCGGGCATGGGTAAATTGTGCGATGTGGCACTCAATTGGTTACATATCAAACCCATTGCAACCTTTCGATGTGGGTTTGCAATATATAGCTCACATTCACGATTATCCTAAATCAATTATAAAGAAAAATAAATATACATGATAATTTTATCAAATACATATGTACAAAAAAGCAGTCGAGTTTTGTTAAATACGTGTTGAAGGGATGGTGTCTCGGGCGCTATGGGGAGTGCAAAGGCGGGTGATATAGAAAGTGCACTCGTTCATTAGATAGGCATTTGTTGTAAGAGAAGACATGTATATTTGGACCTTTTGCTAACCATCTCAATCTTTTTGAAATCGAAGTAGGATTGAAAAACACACTCACCATCAATGTGATGTTTTAGCCACACTATGAAACTCCTATTGTGTTCTTTTGCTAACCAAACTTGCTTCTTTCCAGGAATTGACTCTTAAGAATCTCCTTGTGCTTGGCAACATATGAATCAACCTCACTATCATTGTGAAGAAGAACGTGCAAGTGTGCTTGCTCTAGTTCTTTCCTTGATACCATCACTAATTTAGTTTCTGTCATCCCTTTACTAATCCTTTCTGCATGATGTGAGACCTTGGCGGTCCCCACGAGAATATTCAAGACTAGATAGATAGCCAGTGCAAAACTCAATAGCCTCTTCAACTATGTAGCGCTCAACAATACAACCCTCAAGTCGTGATCGATTTTTCACATATCCTTTTAATATCTTCATGTAACGCTCAAACGGATACATCCATCTCATGTAACATGGGCCACACAATTGTGTCTCTCTAAACGGATGAACTATTAGATGAATCATTATGTCGAAAAAGGAAGGTGGGAAATACATCTCAAGCTCACACAAAGTGACGATAATTTCTCTTTGCAATGTTGGCAACTTTCCGGTCAATCACTCTACTACAAATCGCTTAAAGAATAAACAAAGTTTGGTTAAGGTCGACGCGCACTTTCTTAGGCAAAATGGATCGTATACCAATGGGTAGCAAATTCTCCATGAGAACATGACAATCGTGGGACTTTAGAGACTTTAACTTGAGGTCTTTAATCGATACAAGAGTCGCCACATTTGAAGAGTATCCTCTGGAACTTTAACTCCATGAAGAAACTCACAAAAGACGATCTTCTCCTTTCTAGATAGAGTATGAAAAGTGTGGGAGGTAGATATGTACGTGTACCCTTCTTTACTGGGACCCAATTGGTCTCAAACCCATACTAACCAAATCCAACCTTGAGTTGATGGTATCTTTAGTCTTACCCACTACAAGAAAAAGCCTCATTTGCCACCAAAATTAGCCACGGGCCACGTGTAAAAGTCGCTAATTTGCGGCGATTTGCGACGACAAAGGCATTGGGGGTGATATTGAGAACAAGGGGAAAATCCGCTCAAATTTGCCACGGACCTGTCCGTCGCTAATTTGCGCGACGGCGTTATCCGTGGCAAAGCGACTTAAATTTCGTGGCAAACCCTAACCCCAATTTCATTAACACGCGTTCCTCACCATCTCGTTCTCGGTGACCTCTCACTCTCAAAGCACACATTCTCGTTCTCACTCTCTCACCATCGCCTCCTCACCATCGCCTCCGCTTCCGCCCTCCACCCACATTCCTCACCATCGCGCGTCCGCCTCCACCTACCGTCGCCTCTACCCACCGTCGCCACTTTTTCTCATCGTCCTCCACCACTCTTTCACTCTCACTTCTCACTCTCTACATCGCTCTCACTCACTCTTCGCACACTCTTCGCCTCACTCTCACTCTCTCTCTCTCTCGCCTCACCACCACCCTGCGCTTCGTCCGCTGTCGTTTTCCTGCGCCTCGACAACCACCGCGACGCCCTGCGGCGACCACCGCAACAGAAACCTCACAGCGTCGGAAATCACCGTCGTTCTCCTCTCGATCGCCTCACCTCTTTCTTACTAAAGGGTAAGTAGTTTTCTTCTAATCTTGTTCTATTTGACTAAAAAGCCCCGATTTTTGGGTGATTCAAAACCCTAACCCCTCTTCCATTTCTCACTTGATTTAGGTTGTGTGGTTTACGATGTTGTTGCTAATGAAGCCAATGATAAAGATAAAGGTTGATTAGGCTGGAAGGTAAAGTTCTTTTGAGGAATCCTTGCTCTATGCTATAATTGCGGTTGCTATAATTTATCAATTGAACATTATCTTTGTAAGTTTTGGTTAATAGATTTCATTTTTTTCTTTGTTTATATAGTAGATTAGTAGATACTCTTCTATTTTGTTTACGAAAATTTCCAGTTGTGCTTGCTATAAAGCTAGGAATGAAACCAATTGAGGCAATATCAAAAGTGAAACACTTGTCCGACGTCGAAGGGTTATGTGTATCATTTCTTTGGTACTCGTAACTCATCCGATCCGTACTTCTTTGTAAAGGTAATTTTACTTGCTATGATGCCATTCTTGATATCCGCCTTAAGAAACATGCTATCTTTTTTCTTGTGAAACACACTATCTGTTAATATGGGCATAAGGTGGTAACTAATGCACGAATTCACTTTTCATCTTTGGACATTCTAATCAGAAGTATATAAAAATGAATATGAATCTTACTGACTTGTCTTAATTTAACTCTGTTCCAGTTAAAGAAATCTGTGCACAGAAGAAAATTATGTTCAGAAAAGTGACAAAAAAAAAATAGTTAACTATACATAAGTTGCAGCCTATTTAATTGAACTAGGAGCAACAAATGCATGCATGCATGTGTAGGGTAAAGGGAAAAACCAGGGTTTTCTTCAGGTTTATTGCTCAATATTCCTGTGAATGGTATTTGACTTTCCATGTATATTGAGGAACCACGGCGAGATTTTTTCACAGGGAGAAACTTTCACTTGTGTTAAGTTGTGTATTTAACATTCATTGATTATTATCATCTGATCTGATCTGATGATGCAATTGATTATATAACATATTTTTCACAGATAAGACAAGTCAGTAAGATTCATATTCATTTTTATATACTTGATTAGAATGTCCAAAGATGAAAAGTGAATTCGATGCGATCTCTGTGACATGGGCACAGGCGTGCCATTTAATATTGCATCTTATGCCCTCTGGCGTGCATGATAGCCCATGTTTGTGGTACGAACATTTAATAGTGTGTGTGCATGTATAGTGTATCGTTAATTTGAAAATACACAATCTTAATTTATGTCTTTTTCTTGTCGAGAACTTGTTCCGGTGATTTTATCCATGTTATTGGGGATGCACATGTTTACCACAATCATGTGAAGCCTTTGCAAGAGCAACTTTATAACCTGCCAAAACCTCTTCCAGTAAGTGTAATTTTAAGAAAATTATGTTTTAATGTGGTTAGCCACATAAATTTTACCATTCAGCACTCCTTTAGATTTGTGTTTGATCATTCTTTTTTTACTTGACTACCTTAACTCCAATAGGGAATTGGTTTTATGCTTACGAGTTTTGAATTCCATGTATGACTATAGTATTATGTTGATCTTGATTGAACTGTGTTATATTTTGGGAATTTGGTACCTTTCGATTATTACTTGTCTTGAGTTTATGGCATTTGCATGATGGCTTTTATTGAGGATTGAGAATGTTCCTTTTTGTTTTTTGAAGTTTGTATCATTTTTGAGTAAAACCAAAATACATCTGTGGAAGATGTTGAAGTTTTAGGGCAATTTTAGAGAAGGGGTGAAGAGATAATCAAGCTTTTTGGAATTTTTGGAGATAGCCTTAGGAAACTCAATAAGTTATAATGTAATTAATTAAATTTTTAGTTGGTTTATTTTTTATTTTTAAATAGTAAGGATGTATGTGGATTAAAGCGACCATTAAAAGCAAGGTCTTTTGGTCTTTTTAGTTGGTCTTTTAGTTGGTTATAATGTAATTAATTAAATTGGTGATGAATGGGTTGATGAATTAAAATTATGATTTAATTTTTTTAATTTTTGCGACGGATTTGCCGCAGTTTGCGATGAAATTTGCGGCGACTTTGCCACGGATAATTGCGGCGGATTTGCCCGCGGGTTTGCGGCGGAAAAATTTGCCACGCGAAAAGTCCGTGGCAAGCGATTTCGCGACGGCGTTTTGCCACCATTTTTGGTCGTGTGGCAAATCCGTGGCAAATGTTGTTTTGCCACGGAAATTTGTACATTTGCCACGGAAATGTAAAGTGGCAAATCAACGATTTTCTTGTAGTGCCGGCATATTGAGTAAGGTACCAATGACACTTTCGAAGACATTCTTTTCAACATGCATCACATCAATGAAATGCCTTACATATAATGACTTCGAAGTATGGCAACTCAAAGAAAATCGACTTTTTCTTCCACCCCGTTTGGCAATCTCTCCCGCAAAAGGCTTCCCAAATTTAATGTTCAAATCTTCCACCTTTTCAAATACATGTTCGCCCGTCAAAGGCGGGGGAGCTCTACGTGTTTCTGTATTCCCATCAAATGCCTTTCTCCACAATCGATAGTGATGAGTTGATGGCAAAACTCTACGATGACCAAGATAGATATTCTTCTTACCATGTTCCAACCACATCCAATTTGTGTTATCTTCACATATAGGGCATGCACTTTGCGCCTTTGTTCTGCATCTACCCGGATAGATTGCGGTATGCGGGAAAGTCGTTAATTGTGCCAAAGATCATAGCCCTCGAGGTGAAACTTTCTTCTCTGAACCCATCATACACCTCTACCCCAATCTCCCACATTTGCTTCAAGTCTTCAATTAAAGGAGCCAAGTATACATCAATATCATTTCTGGTTGTTTGGGCCCGAGAAATTAACAAAGACAAACATCATATATTTGCGTTTCATGCAAAGCCACCACGTGATAAGTTATAAATCGCCAAAATCACGGGCCATGTCTTTGTGGGAGCTACTCCGGATACCGTGCGGGTTAAATCCATCGCCAGACAATGCAAGGCGTAGGTTTTCGGGTCATCCCCGAAATTAGGATACTCAATATTGATTTTTTCCATTGCGGAGAATCACGGGTGTCGTAGCATACCATCTTTAATCCTTTCATCCTCATGCCGGTCAAGTGTTTTGCATCTTACGAACTACGATACATGCGCCTAAATCGAGGAATTATAGGAAAATACCACAACACATTTTGTGGAGCGGACTCTTTCTTCTTATCTCATGTGCATTACATTTAGGACACGACTTTAACAACGCATGTTCATTCCGAAATAAAATGCAATCATTCGGACAAGCGTGTATCTTCTCATAGTTCAAGCCAATAGACCCCAACATTTGCTTTGCATCATACGTCCAGAAGGAAGCACATTATCATTCGGCAACATTTCTTTCGTGAAGTGAAAGTAAATCGGTAAAGCTCTTTATCCAGTCCATCCGTGGCGAGTTTTCAAGTTATACAACTTGATCACAACCAATAATTTTGTGAATTCATTACAACCCGCGTACAATGGTGTCTGCGTGATCGGCTTATCAACTTCTCAAACATTTCGGGACAATCATTAAGATCCTCTTCAACCACCTTTGCCATCTCTTCAAATTCGTTCGCATCAAATGAATGTGTTCGGTGTCAATGGTGGCGCATATCTCTTACTAATATCATTCATATTTGAAGATTCACCTTTTTCTCACCGTGCATTATCCAACAAGTGTAACTTTGATCAATTCCATTCGCCTTTAAATGTCGTGTCAACTCCTCTGCGATGGCGATTTTACATAACAACACCTTAAACAAGGACATTTCATACCACTAGAAGTCCCTAAGCGTTCAACAAAGACAAACTCACAAAATAATCCACTCGGTATACTCCTTGGGCAGACGATTGGCGGACATCCAATTTCTATCCATAATTGCCAAATATTTATAATAAAATCACGAGAAGAGAACTTTAACATATGACCCATCAAGCAATTCGAATATAATGAAGAATCAATTCATATAAAAAAACAAACAAAATTTCCTCTTTTAAATTTTTTCAATTCCACTCCTTATTTTCCCAAGCTATATCTATATCATATTCTATTTCTATTCTCGGTCCTTTGGTCAAGACAAAGGAACCATATAGTCTAGTCTTCCAAAAAATTAATTTATGTGTAACAAGAAGAGGCTAGTGGTGAAATAAAAGAAGAAGAGTCTAGTGTGCACAAGTGACAAAACTAATATATTTCTAAACTAGAACCCACAATTAATATCTAACAAGAAGCAGAGAAAAGGAGCAGAAAACTCACCAATGTTGTGCGAGTGAGAGAGATGATGTTCCGAGAGAGATGATTTCGTTGAGAGAGATGATGTTAATTTGAGTTAGGGTGTTAGGGTTTTTCGTTTACGGGTGAGTGATTTTTTGCGTTTTACGGGTAAGAGTGTTAGGTGAAAGAGGAAGTAGCTCAATGGGAAACAAAAAAATTATTTAACCATACCTAGCGTTTCTAAAAAGCGCTAGGGATCTATCTAGCGTGTTTTCTAAATACCTAGTGTTTTGAGTAAAAGCGCTAGGGATATGTCTAGAGTGTTTACTAAATACCTAGCGTTTTATAAAAGCGCTAGGATCTATCTAGCGTGTTTTCTAATTGGCTAGCGCTTTCTAAAAAACGCTAGGGATCTATCTAGCATGTTTTCTAATTGGCTAGCGTTTTGAATAAAAGCGCTAGGGATCTGTCTAGCGTGTTTTCTAATTTGCTAGCGTTTTGAGTAAAAGCGCTAGGGATCTGTCTAGCGTGTTTTCTAATTTGCTAGCGTTTTGAGTAAAAGCGCCAGGGATCCGTCTAGCGTGTTACCTAATAGGTAGCGTTTTTTTTTAAACGCGCTACTAATGGTGTAGCGTGTTATTAAAATGGGTAGCGTTTTTTTATAAACGCTACTAAAGGTGGCGATCTCTTTTTACAATTCTGGCGTAGTGTTGTTAGCCTTAGCAGAATTATGACTAGCTTGATAGGCTTTCTAAGAAGAAATGGTACATTTTGTCCAGGGCTAAGATGGTGAATTCTGATTTGTTGAGGATCACTAATTCTGGTGAGATTCAGTCTGTTGTGAGACCTATTAAGAAATGAAAGATCCTTGCTGAGGGAGGTGAAGAGGGCTACACTAAAGAAGAATCCTTCGAAGAACCTCAAGGTGATGCTCAGGCTCAATCCTTTTGCTAATACTACTAAGAGGAAGACTCTGCTTGTTGAAGTTGAATGTCGCATCCGAGGAATGTCACAATCGAGGAGTCAATAGTCGAGGATTTAGCAGTTGGAGATTTGGTAGCCGAGAGTGTTTGTGTTGGTTCCAGGAAGTTACTTTGGAAGCAAGCAAGCATAGGACGTGGAAAATGCATTGAAGAGTGAAAGGAAAGGAATGAAGCGGTTGAAGAGAACATGTTTAGGCGTCTAAAATATAGGAGATGGTTATTCTTATCCACTTATGCGTGCTAGTGGGTGTTATGGAGTGGTTTTTCTATGTTTTATCGCGCGTGAGGCTTAGTGTATATGTTGGTTTTAGTTGATCAAACCATTTTTATAGTAGTGGTTAGTTGTAGTGATTGTGGCTGACAGAGACCATTCTATATAAATACTTAGCTTGAAAATATTTTAGACATACGACATTCAATCAGACATCTATTTTCAAGCATTTTTACTCTTCCTTTACCTTATACATTCCCTTAGATTAATCATAGACTAGCTACTCATCTGCCACATCCAATCCTAACGCTCTTTGGAGTAGTTAATTAACTCATAACTGAGAAACATAGTTTTTTCCTCAGTGTAATCGTTTGAAGAAAAGGAATCACAAGGTTTAGGCCTTAGTCGATTGTCGGCTAAAAGCTTGATCACAACACAACGAAAATTTTAAAACTCATCCCAGAAATTTAATATTTACATGATTGATTAAAATTCACGTGAAATGAGCCCACGTGATTTAGCGAGACTCAAATGAATTTCAACCAACCATATAGTATTTGAAATTAAAAAATATAAAACTTAAATTAATACAAAGCATATTTAAAAATTTTAAAAAAATGTCAATAATTATTTCAAATAGAATCTAAACATTAAACTAAATAAAAAATGTTTAAAACTATAAAAAAAATACATGCATAATCTGTTGGAAATACATTTGATGTTTAAAAAAAAGATGTCACTTTTTCAAAAAAGCTGTGTGAGTTCCTTATTTCATTTTTTCACTCCATATTTTCTCTTGAACTAATCTATCTTATGCCATCAGAAAAAGAGAGTGAATGTCAACCTGTTTCCCCCTTTCAATTCTTTCAATAACTGCAGTCCAATTCTACTAATTCAGACTAGATTGAAAAAGAGGGTGACCTCTCTCTTCTTGTTGTAAAGGAGCAGCAAGAGGTTCTCTTTCTTTGCCAGTGATTTTTTTTTCACAGAATTTATCTAAAATGGTAATTCAATGATATTTGTTCTCTTTTTTCCCCTTCTTTTTGCCATATATCACTACTATAAAAAGTTAATTTAATGACCAAAATTAGTGACGGAAAATTAAAATTCATCGCGAATTTAAACGTCACAAAATTTAGTAAGGGAATTAGAGTTGAACTTTACATTTTCCACCATTGACGATTTTCCCTCTTTGGTTTCATTTTTTAGTAGTTGTAGTAGTGTGTGTGTGTATATATATATATATAATATTCTAATTAAACCTTAATTATCTTGGCCATCCAAGAATGTCACTATCCGTACTTTCTTTCTTTGTAATATTAATGTTCTCATTCTGAGCTATCTTCATGATGATGATGAGCTTTCTGTGTTTAAGTATATACATCTGTTAAGATAAAGATATATATAACTACAACTTTGGCTTTTTCTTTAATTGTTTCCGTCAACTCAAGTCAAGTTCCTCTCATTATTAATCTCTCATTATTTGTCACGAGGTCTTAAAAACTCATATCTTTCCCTTAATCCCAACAACAGCACCATTGGGTCAAGCTAGCAAACCACTTTGCCAATAAGGTCACTCTCATGAGAGGGGGGGACCAGGTAACATATGGGGTTTCAATGCAATTGCGCCACTTTCATGTCTTAATAAAGTAGATATACAAAATTATCAGATGTGAAACATTATGATCTCAGAAGTTGCCTATTTGCTTTGCCTCTTGATTTGGCAACATCATGAGCGACGTTTCATAAATCTTAGAAAAGGACATTTCTTAGAATGTGGTTTTAGGCCTAACTCAACCCCAAAACCGGTTTGTAAGGTGAGGGATGTCACCTACTTATAAACTCTTTTTCAGGCCATATCACATCCGATGTGGGACTCTTAACACACCCTCACGCCGGGACTGGACAATGGAGCGTGACAGAGAGTGGCCGATAGCGGGTGGCCCAACGGATCTTGGATTGACTCTGATATCATCTTAGAATGTGGTTTTAGGCCTAACTCAACCCCACAAAACCGGCTTGTAAGGTGAGAGATGCCACCCACTTGTAAACTCTTTTTCAGATCATATCACATTCGATGTGAGACTCTTAACAACATTACTTTAAATTGTATATTTATGTATGTATATATGTATGTGTGTGCATATAGTATTGCATATTTGGTGAGTAAGCAATATGTGTAGATATTTAACTTTAATGGATTGGTCTGGTGGAGCATAATATGACTCGTATTCGATAGGGTCACATGTTCATGGCCCAGTAGTCCCTTTAGGGCGATATATTCAATTTACTTTTAGGCCTAGTTCTCTTCGTATATATTCAATTTACTTTTAGGTGTAATTCTTAATTTACACCTGAAGTGTTATACTATCTTGTCAAACTTTAAATTTAATCTAGGATCAGCTAACAAACTTAAGTTTGTTGATTCTCTTTCATTAAGCAATTACACTGAAAAAGGAACATTGTTCCAAAGAGAGTGTAAGGATTAGGCGTGTTCGAAACTTTGATTATTTTAGAACTATACTAAGAAAAATACATAATAAAGGGGCGTAAATGCTTGAAAAGAAGAGTTTGATTGATTGTCGTGTGTTTACAATATTTATAAGCCTAATATTTATACAAAAAATGTCTCTCTTGGCCACGATCATTAGCCTACAATTAATCACCACTACAAGAAATTCGCGTATTACCGGCGGATTTTTTTTCCGTCGGTAAGTTTCTAGTGGATTTTGAGTTTTTTTTTTAAAAAAATCCGCCGAAAATGTTACCGGTGGATTTTCCGGCGAATACAGTCGGAGTTAACGACAGATTTTTAACATTTTTGGTGGATTTTTTTAAAAAAAATAATAGAAACTTAAAAATCGGCTGGAAAAATATGGATGGAAAAAATTCCGCCGGAACTGTCTGGAAATGCTTATAAATAAAAGTTCTCCTACACTCTTCTCATTTCATTTCACTCGTTAATTTTATCTCATTATGTTCTACATTTTACCTATTCTATCTTTCTTCTTCTTTCTCACACTCTCTAATCTCCATGAATTTCTCTACAAATCTCTCTTCTAAATTTCCCCTTTCTTCTTCCTTCTCATTCATTCATTCATATTTCTTCTTTACTTCTTCATTTTCATTCTCATTCTCTCCTATATTATTACTTTTCATACTCTTCTTCATTTTTATTCATTCTCAATTCTTATTTTCTCCTATATTATTTCTTCTCATACTCTCTTTCATTCTTATTCCTTCCTACTTCTTCATTCTCACTCTCAGGTATATCATTTATTCTCATATTCTACTTCATTTTCTTTTTTACTTACTTCTTATTAAATAAAAATTCGAAAAATTGAAATAATTTTTTTTAAAGAATTAATTTTTTTAAAAAAACCGCCGGTAATGTGCATTTTCGGCAGATTTTTTCAATTTTTTTAAAAGCAAAATCCGCTTGAAACACCCATTACTGGAGGAAATATCTAGCGGAAATTACCGACGAAAAAATCCGCAGATAATGTGCGTTTACATCGGATTTTTCAATTATTTTATTTTCTTAAACCAAATCCGCCGGAAATTTCCCATTATCAGCGGAAAAAATTTGCTACGAGCGCTTTACCGGCAGAAAAAATCGGCTAGAAACGTCACTTTTCCCACGGATTTGATGCATTTCCGGTGGATTTTTTTCGTTGGAAAAACACATTTTTCTTGCAGTGCACGATCTAAAGCGATTAATCAGCTAAAATTAATTGATCTAAAGCGATTTTGTATAATATAGGTGCGAGGAGCGTTAAATTGTTGGAAGCGGATCTACAAATTGCACCAAATCGCAACGGTAGAGGCATCGTAGATGATGCCTGCAACAATATCTTTGGAGAAAGCATTCAAGAGCCAAGTATTGACCGTGCTATCATTGCATTTCCAGAGAGTTTGGGAGCGGGAATCAACATCATTGGGATAGGGAAAGGTTCCAGCAACATAGCCAAACTTGTTTTTGCCATTTAGGGCAAACTTTATAGATCGCGACCATGAGTTGTAATTATCACCATTCACGGGTTGAGTAACCAAAACAAGACCGGGGGATCGAAAGAATGCAAATATATAATGGATTTTAATTGTAAATTGGGGTTTCGGAGGGCTTCGCCATGGATGTGATGAGCAAGGAACGAGAATGAGTAAAAACCAGAGAGGAAGAATGCAAGAATCTTGATGAAGAAAAGATCAGAGCGCAGAAGAAAGAATGCTTACAATTGATACCATATTGAACCGTGAGCAAATTGAAAAAATTGTTATTCTCGTTTTTTTTATAAGTCAAAATGCATTAAGGAGACGCAAGGGGTATCTCAATCCCGTATACATCTCAAACAATCATAGCCGGATAGTCCAAAGGATTACTATACCAGTTTTCAAAATTAAGACTTAATCCACTACCCGCCCTATTAGCAAATCAACCCCAAGACAAAAAGTTTTACTTGATACACCATATGAGACACATTAAAGGTACCCCCTTGAAAAGGATGAGCTCAGTAACTAACTAACTCAACTTAATAACAATCACTAACAAGTAACTGACAGATTTTTATATTATCTAATAATATACCAAATCAGGCCATACCCCTAAGTATATGTCATACAATTATTTTAATTATAGATCAAATTATATGGCTGTGCATCCGGTCCATGCATTGGTATGTCAACATATTTGAATTTCAGGTATATTGAAGAAACTCCTGCTTGGGCATGTTGGTCTGTGTTGGCTTATTTTGGCGTTTCCTCGTTCTTTAGATAGATAGATACATCGTCTATCATGCATAATGATATATTTTTTTCTAGCTAGCAGACACACTTTGGGTTAGTTGTTTCTTCTTAAGGGTCATTATCTACTTGTTCCTTCTTATCTCTCTCTTGAATGTGACATAGGGTTAGGGACGAGCCAAGATGAGATTACTGCAGGGCGAACTAGGCTAAATTAAACTGACAAATTAAAAAAAAATGTTTTGACTCTTCTTATCGTTTCTTGTCGTTCAGTAATTAATTGATCTAACTGTAAGTGATTCATTGGAGTTGATTTTAATTGCAGGACCCTACATTTAGTGCAAATTTGAGTAAGAGAGAGAGGGGAAAAAAGAGATACTTTAAATAATGAAAATACTAAAATATCCTTAATATAATAATGCAAATGCAGTGAATGGAGTAACTTTTGACCATAGAGGATCTAACTCCATAAAAGTTGTATTGAACCACATACATTGCATAAAATGGTGAATATTTACAAAATTTACTTTAAAAGGTTATGGGCAAGTATAAGGTCGGCTGGCTACTAGCTACCTATATTTGTCTCATAGTAAGAGTAGATAATCCATATATAAAAGCAAAACAAAAACATCCAAAACTAATATTGGAGATCTTTTTAACATATCTCACTATATTATATCGACATTTATTACTACATGTTATAAGTTTTGAGTACCTTTAACATTCAATATGAATGAAATTTTACCTTTTAAAAAAATAGAGTAGGTTCTTATAGCTAGGGTTGGCCCAAGATCAAGAACAAGATAGTATAGTCATTGTTTTGGGCTTTTCATTTTTATTTATTTATTAATATACCTCTCATTTTTTTTTATAAGTCAAATTGTATTATTGATTAGGCACAATGATTACCTTAACCTATAGCAAAAACACTCACATGGGTTGTTACACCAATTCTCAAAAGAAATAGACAATTTGCTTCCAACTCTATTAGCAAACCATCCCCATGACAATCCCTTAATGTGATGTATCATTTGTGCCACATTTGGTACCCCTCCTCTAAAGACGGTGGAGTTACGATTTACGCATATGACCCATACCACCGCGAACCAAATTAAAAACTGCACATTCTTGTTCTTTTTTCCCGCACATCTCATCCTATGCTTCATAATATGCTCCCAAGCATTCAGAATCTCCTCCCAAATTTGTCCCAGCCACTGTCCGATACCTTGCCAAACCTGACCCGAGACAGAGCAACCAATAGCTAACTCTTTACATATTATGATAGATACGTGTTAAGCCACACATTAATTTTGGTTGGTGCTCCCATACCATCGTGGTATCCATTATGCGACATACCACTCAGTGGGTCCTTTAAGACCTTCATAATAGCTGTATTTTTTGACAGGAAAGGAGCCCATTTTGAGATTTCGACTAATCATATTTGACCCATGTCTTGGAGATGGTTGTAAATTCTCGTTGTGTTTGTATATTATGAGTGGCTGGTTAACCTATTGAGTTTATAGCTAGGAGCGAGTTAAACCATGAACCCAATACAATTCCCCACTTGAACTTCGGTCTTTTACATTAGGTTAGAGTATATGTATTTGTCCTCCTCTATATAGTTCTGTTTTGATCCTTTAAGTTTTTTCCTAGTTTGGTCCTCTAAGTGTCAAATTTGTTACACATTTTTTAGACCAAATGTTACACATATAGTCCTTTTTTGGACATTTTGTCCATCCAAGTTAACAAATGATGATGTGTCTGTCATGTTGATGACTAGTAGCCTACTTGGCTTTTACATCCACTCCAGTTTGGTGCTTTTAAGTTTATTTTAATTTCCAGTTTAGTCCTTTACAATTAAAATCATCATCTTCCCCATTTCATCTTCTTCTTCCCTAAAACTAAACCCTAAGTTCATATTTCCAGAAACAACAATCATATTCAACCTAGAAAATGCCCTTACCCAGGAAAATTCTCCAAGTCATAATCAATTTATGTATGCGCTAACATTTCCTATTCACGTTCTCGCTAGAGATAATCCCGTCTCTACTTCACCGCTAGGTTTTATTGCATATCATCTCCTCCCGTTTATGAAAATGATATGGGCTTCTATCCAAAGAGAGGAAGAAGGAGCGTTTGTGCTCTTAGGGTTTTCTAGGACATTGGGTTTATGAGTTTATGGGTTTTTGCCCAGATGAAGATGATGATGAAGAATGCAAGATGAAAAATGAAGAATTAAAACCCTGAATAGAGTTTCTCTGATGTTGAAAGTTGGGGTTTAGGTTTGAGGAAGACGATGATAGATGAAAAAGATAATGACTTTAATCAGTATGACTAAAAGTGCATTTTTGACTCGTAAAATCATATAAATACACGTGTAAAAAGCCCACATGTTATTATTAGTCATCAACGTAATAGACATGTCATTATCTATTAACTCGGATGGACTAATGCCTACAAAGGAATTTATGTGTAGCTAATTTGAAAACTTAAAAATAGAAAAAAAACTTAAAGCGACCAAAACAAACTTTAAAATAACTTAAAAAATGAAAATAAAGTGCATTTTAGCCTATAAATATATATCTAGTAAACAAATTATTATTCATCATAGGTGTTTTTTGCAAGTACCATTGAGTCGGTTTACTCACATATACTCACCCCAATTTCTCCATTGAAATATTAAAAACAAGAAAAGGAAGAGATATTTTACTAGCTAGGCTAGAGAAACAGAAAGCAAGAATGTGGACACAAGCAAACTGATGCAAGTGGAAGATAAAACAAAAGAACCCACCATTTCTTGATTTGATAGGCGATAGCACCATCAAGCTAGCACAAAAACAAGTTAATTACAACATATCTGCATGGACCAAAACACAATGATCATGATAGTTCATGGACTTTTTCTCTTAAGCAATACCCTTAACTGTCAAATATAAGGATTTTTCTTTGAACTCTTAACTTCAATGCTCCATGCATTATCATTGTCTTCTGAAACTATAACGAGTTGGACCACAAATGTATGTCTTTTGAGTTCTTGAATAGCCATTGTAGGGACCATCTAAATATTACGTGATCTATTTGGTCTCTTTTTTTTGCTTTCTATTGAATCATTAAACTTCACAATTACATCTTAATTTTCTGCTCGCTATTAACCTGTGAAATGTGCGCCGTATATATTTTTTGGTATAAACCTGATATTTTATCAAGAATCTGTAGTACTAATCCTCGAACCCTGGTAGAACCACACGATAGTAAAAAAATTTCTCTCTCTCCCAAGAGATTTGACACAGTTGTATATTAAACATTATTAAAATATTATTTTTTTTATAGGCAAATATATATTATTAGTTAATTAGTCAAAGAGAGAGAAAAATGTTAGTTTTGAGAATTTGAATTTTAAACTCGAGTATCAAACTACTTCGGTTTCCAATCGTTGGTTTTATCCTCTCAATGACATCAGTTTTGGGTTGTTGTTGCCTTTGACAATAAAACCGTTGTCTAAAGTATAGACAATGCCTACAAAAACTACTATTCAAAAATCGTTGCCTAAAAATATGGAAACGGTTTTTTTCATTTTAGGCAACATTTTCGGGCGTTACCGTAATTAGTTCAAAATGCTATAAAGTTTATTAAAAAGTAAAAATGGCATTCTCTTATTGTCTGGTTGAGCACGTACCATTTTCTAATCCCACATAAGTTCCTATCATCATATATCAATTTCTCTAGATCTTAATGGATTTGTATAGTGATAGATAGATACAATTTCTCTGGCTGATTGTAAGCATAGTCACTTTGATCATGATTCCTGCCAGGGGCGGATCTTCATAGGAGCGGAGGGATGCCACGGTACCCCCCAATTTTTTAAAAATTTACTATATATACACATATATTTAATACACTATTAGATTATATAAAATTAAACGAACTGAAATAACCAAATGTCTTTGACAAAACAGTGGCGATTGTCAGTAGTTAACAATGTCTAAGTCCTTGGTTTGATACCTGCGGTTGACATTTCTGTATTTTTGCAGTCATTTAGTATATTTTTTTCAAAATTAAAACAAAAAACTACTCTTTGTAAGCTTTGAACCGCGGACAATAATATTGATATGCTTAAAATTTACCATTGAACCAAATAAACAATTTAGAATACATGGTAAAAAATATTTTATATATTTCTTAAAAATGTGGCACCCCCCAATTTTTTTCCCAAGATCCGCCACTTCCTGCCTCCCCATGACATAAACACATGATTACAATGTCCAAAATAGCACAGCTTCATTAATTTGTTTTCCGTTAATTACTATTTTGATTTGATACTTAAAAGCAACTTATACCAAATTGGAGTTACTTTTCTTTAAAGTTTTTAATCAATATATCTACTCAGATGGGGTCATTTAATTATTTTTTTACAGAATTTTTATTTTACGAAAGTAAAATTGATCATTTACTTGTGTGTCGCTATTGGTGACAGACAATAATCATGTGAGGGAGAGGAAGAGACACAGAAAATTGATTCACATTTGTACGTTGTTTTGAGTTTGACATTATTAAAAGTAGTACAAAATAGTATCTGAATTTGGTAGTTGTAAGTTAACGACGTTCACATGAATATTGTTCCCTTCATTTACTTCAATCACTGAACATTGGTCCACCATCCATAAATCAAGATGTTGACACTTTACACTCCCTTCTTTATCATAATATATACTGCTTTAAACCCAAACTTCAGTGGATCATATATATGTACAGTATTAATTATACTACTTAATTATCTATGGTTAATCAGTTTTGGTGCGCGCACAGTATTCACTAGTTTTGCTCGTGACTATTATTAATTTTACAGGGAATCTAATGTGTGTGTGTCAGATCCCGCTTTCTCGATCCGTGTTTTTCTTTCATAAGATAGAGTTTTTGTACATCAAAATTCCAACTGAGACCTTAGAGTGCGTGGGATCAGAGGCTCGATTCTACTTTCGGACCAAACTCTTACGAACTTGTGAGACAATCTCCCCTCTCAACCAGGTTTTTTCAATTCATGCTCAAATCTGAGATTTTGATTAAGGGATCTGAGTCCAATTCTACTCAGATCAACATAATATTGTTGATTAATCAACTCAATAGTAAGAATACTGTTCACATTTCAACAGTCTAAAGTGACAAGCAGTGGTCTTATATATATATGAGAAAGAACACTGTATATCAGAACTACATCTATGTAAACAACTGTGTATCTGAATTTTTTTTTTCCCATGTCTGCAGTTGCTTTACTATATCTATATGTGGATGTATGTATAGATGTATGTACATGCGACTAAAAGAACAGATGAGGATCCGAATGTAATAGGTAATAGACCAAATACAGTAGTAGTACGAGGCTTAATTGAAAACCAGTACTCTTATAACTCTTGGCTGATCTGTGACTTATTATTTTCTTGCAGTGGTCCTGATCATGAACAAGGTCAGTAGTACTTGTGCTTTTTTTTTATCTTCTTTTCTTCTTTCTATTGTTTTTACTCCACACAATATTAACTTACTCGACATTTTCTCAAATGTTATAATCATGTAGGGTCTTTGATGTGATGTCGGTGAAAACTAAAGCTCTTACCTCCATATATACTCCAAAACTGTAAAGCTATACATATAGAGTACAAACTAGGAACACCATCATAACTAGTTAAGGAACACTAAACATATATTCTCTCTTCACACATCACATATATATGAGTTGTGTGTCTGTGTATGTGTAGTTTATGACAAATATATGTGTGTCTATTATGGCCAGGTGGCTACAAGTTGCAAACCTTCGTTTTCATAATGTTACTATTGAAATATCGATAGTAAGCCCATTAGTTAGTAGTAAGGACCATTACTTGGTTAGTATATAAGGTAGATGGTAGAGTCATTTGTATCTCACATTTCTCATTTGTAATTTTCACCACTTTCAATATAATAGAGTTTTAAGAGTTTTTCTCCTAATTTTATGGACGCCATGTTTTTCAACACAGTATCGTGAAAGAAACAATGGTATCTCCATGAATTCAGTTAGTTTCAGTTCCTTTTATTTTTTTATTTGTTTCCATTTAATTCATTTCGTTTCATATTTTCTTTCTCTGTTTTTTAGAATTTTTTTCTTAATCTTTTCCAGAAATAAGAATTTTCCCTTTTCTCTCCTTTTTTGCTTTCATGTGTTCTCTCATTTGCATTACCTTTCACAAATTGATCTTTCCCCTTTCCTTCATGAATCTCTTCCCTTCGATTGAGTTTTACAGGTTCTGAAACCCTATTTCTCTCTGTGAATCAGTTTATTCAATTTCTTGCAATTACAATTCGCGATTTGCGTTTCTGTTTTGAGTCTGTTTCCAATGGCGTTTGCGACCAAATATGCTGCAAATCTATGATTTGCCTTCATCTATCTCTCCTGTTAGATTTCGATTTCTCAATTTGTTCATCGATTTCGATTTCTGTCCATCTCAATCGCCTCGATCTACGATATGTTGCTCTTTCTGCGTTTCTTTTGCGCACTTGTGTTGTGGTGATTTGGTTACGTGCGCGCACTTGACGACACTGCGCGGCGTGATAGTCGCGACATCGTCCTTTTCGGTTTGCTTACGCATTTTTGTGTCTTGCGTGGTTGCTTGATTTCTATCATGGTTCGGAGATAACTAAACACCAGATGGATCAATTGATGCTGAGTTGGAGGTTGGTTTTAAATTTCTTGTTGAAATTTATGTTTCTCATGTTGAATTAGAGAGACCAAACCGTATATGCAAAGTGGGAAGTTGTTTTGACACATCATCCTTTGCCTTCTAATTGTTATCATCGGTGATGTTCTTGTTTGCTTGGTAGTGAGGCAAATACATTAAAACTAGATGAACTGTTGTCTATTATCCATTTGATGAAATGCCAAAAAAATAATTTGTGTGGTCGCCATTATATAATGTTTGAGGAATTGTGATTGGTCTACTATTGTTGGCATCACTGGGGTGTTGCGTGCTATATGTAAACATTTGAAGAAGGATTATGATGATGAATTTGTCAAAGTGTACTATGACTCTGTCCGTTCTTGCCTTTTCGAAATGCCTTGGGATTTGTTTGATGAGTGTTGGAGTTGTGACATTGGTAGCATGAAGAATAGCCCATCTATGAATAAACTGAATTACAATATGTTGGTGCCGTGGATCCTTGAATCAAGTTCCTTGTGACTTTTCTTGATTACTATGCTCTTTGCCTAGAATGTCGCTTTCGGGTTTCGTCGTTGGTTGCCTTTGGATTATTGTTGTTGATTCCTTGACCTAGCATCCATTATCGATTGCATATTCGCATTGGATTTGTGGTTTTGATGAATTTTTGATTAGTCGTATTGGCTTGATTTTGGCTTCGTTTATCTTTGGTTAAGTGTGATGCTTTTGTCATGAATGGTTAAGCCTTGCTCTCTTTGTTATTTGTGCTTCTGCCAAGTGGTTAAACTTTGAGGTATAGTTTCTGCTTGGTGGTTAAGTCTTTGGCTTTATGCCTTTGTTGATGTTTGCTACTACGCCTATGGTGGTTAAGCGTTTTTTCCTTCAAGCAATTAAGCCTTGAGTTGTGGCTTTTGCTTGATGGTTAAGTGTTGGTTTGTTTCTTCCTCCGAGTGGTTAAACCTTGAGTTGTGGTTTACGCTCGATGGTTAAGCTTTTGTTGACTTCTTTGGCACTTGGATGGTTATGCCTAAGCGCGAAGTTTGTTGATTCTTTTTGGGTGTATGTTGTGGAGACATTTGGAAGAAGCTTGAAGGGGCAGATAGTTGGTCGAAGACTACACAGGAGCTATGCACCTCAATCGCTACCAATTTGGATTGTTCTTTATTTTCCATATTTCTATAGTATCTTTGTATTGCTTATCCCATTTGGAAGTGTTGTGAACACGTCCAGCCTGCGGGAGGCTATTGAAATATCGATAGTAAGCCCATTAGTTAGTAGTAAGGACCATTACTTGGTTAGTATATAAGGTAGATGGTAGAGTCATTTGTATCTCACATTTCTCATTTGTAATTTTCACCACTTTCAATATAATAGAGTTTTAAGAGTTTTTCTCCCTAATTTCCATGGATGCCATGTTTTTCAACTACTTATAATCTATTATATATACCACAACTTCAGGTCTTATATATAAGAGAAAAATGCAGTTTTAGTTTCATTGAATAATTGATGTATCTGATTTATAGTGTCTTCTCGAGTAGTCTATCTTGTTTGGGTAACCATATGTATTTCTTCTTGCCTTTGCTCTTATCGGTCCCCATAAAAGATCCAATGAACTTAAAACTTTATTTTTCTCATTATATGAGACCAGAGGGAGTATCTTTCAAGTGATCAGACCTATAGGCTATAGATATAGCTAGCCATGTTATGATGTTGATGAATAATACTTTTGGGCAACTCCATCATTATTTTGTTTACTATTAGATCGCACATATATATATACCCAAATATGGGATTCTAAGTAGTTGGAATTCTAACACATCAATCAACCATTTGAGGCTTAAAACAGATGCACAACCACATACATGCACTATAGTAATTCATAATATTCCTTCAAGTCAAATGAATGATGATCATAGCACGTTTTCCCTTTCTGAATGACTTCCACACTGATCAGAAATAAGTGATACTACAAGCTGTCAATTTTTTAAAGATATTTATATAAAGCTTCATTAAATTACTTATTATGAAATTTCTATCTATAGTTAATTTTGCCTGAGTTTGAGGCAAAGCTAGCTAGCTAGCAATTATTATACGTACGTTCTAGGGTTGTATCTATATGCTTCTAGCTTAGTACAAAGGTTAATTAGATTTCATAGATGTTAAATCATTCTTTTAAGTCTCCACCTAACAATTTTGACTTTTAACATTTTGTTAGTTATTAATGTGGCGTTAAATCTTTATATCACAACCTCTCTCCCATAATGAGAAGAACTTTGGAACTGGCTTCAAACCTTTGTGCCTTAAAACTATGCTTAATTAGTCGAACAATGTAATTGTCCCAAGCGTGCTAGAAGGGTCCAAGCTTTTGGGGACACTCTAGTGGATTCATTTGGCCCAAAGGACTAATTAGGTTTTCTGTGGTAAAAAATACCAAATAGCAATTAAGCTAACTTATACTACTTCTGATCCACAAACGGATTGAGTGTCTTTAAGGCGTGAAAGACACACATGCATTTAGCTATTTGTATCTATCTCTCTCCTCAATTATTTTCTCTCTTATCTTATCTAACTTTCACTCTCATCTTTTCACTCCAAAATAATATTATAGTCACTAAAGGTACCTACTACAATAGGTACTCAATGCAAATCTCAATGACATTGAAATCAACTATTCTCATCTAATAAGACTAAAATTTTAACTTTTGAAAATTACCATTTTCATTAAATAATTTACACTCCTAATTAATGACATTACCTTTAATTACACAACACAAACCGTGGTAAAGTTTGGATAGATTATTTAATATACATTAAAAATTGTACTTGTTTTTTATATTGTGGACCACCAACACTATTTATATCTTATATTGTGGACCAGACGTACTAGTTTTGTTTGCCAATGTTAATACTCTAGCTTATAACGAGTAGTTTATAGTGGATAAGCCTTTTATAAGTGTTTTACGTACTAATTTTATAAAGCACTTTTTAGTAGTCGATCTATATAAGTTTTTTTTATTTGTTACTTGAAGTAGCATTTTAGTTTATAACATTTCATTTTTTTTCTCTCATTTTTTCCATTATTACTTTAATTAAATTCCTCATTTTTCCTCAATTAAATAAATATTCTCTCTCATTTTTAAATAGTAATTACAAATGGCTATTTATGTCATTTTATATTTGTAAGCTAATTCAACTACTAATTTTACTAAATAATTTAAATTCAATTCATTAACTTATTATTATCAGTTGTTTGCTATCACTCATTGGTGTGGGCTAGATGAGAGAAAGGGTTAAAAGTGATTTTTATGATTGTCAACCAAAACAAATTAATTTATGTTTACTATAAATTCATCTTTACTTTTTCCCATGATTTTTACTCTTTTATGTTTACCTAAAGTCTTTGTTTATCCACTGAGAGTGTCAACGCTTTCAATGAAAGTCTAATCTCCGCTTGTCCTAGGATCAAATTTCACATTAGTCAACACCGAGAGTTTATCACAATGAACCGAACCCAAGATCATTAATATCTACCTAATGATAATTAATTTTCACATATATATATATATATATATATATATATATATATATATATATATATATATATATATATATATATATATATATATATGTGTATATATAACTGTATATATAGTTATTTAAGTAAGTATGCATCTTTAAATAAGTGGATCTCCATTCAACCAACCCCCTCCCCCCACCTCGAATATGAACCACTATAGTAGTTCATGGGCCATCCATTGTAAATTTGCAATAAATCAAAGAGATGCATTGGTATATTAATTGTCAATTGACGTGTTGGTATGTTTAGTAACATTAATTAGCATCTGTAGCTATGAAAACATTTGCAGAGCCATTTGATGTTTTATAAAGAAAATACAAAATTCTTCTGAGGCAGGTTGGATGGTTGTATTGATTTTATAACTACATAAGGTTGTGTTTTTTTTTGGTCAACTTATTTTGATTACCATACATAAGGTTGTGCTTAAATGTTATTCAATTAATTTCAAGTATACTAATAAATCAAGGGTTTTTTTGGACCCCACCCCATCCCCATAAACCCCACCCACACCATGAAACCCCAAAACGCCTCTTCCTAAAACATATTTTTTAAAAAAAATGGCCAATCGTATATATATGGGTATATATACGACCTATTTTTTGCCCATCGTATATACACTTCTGCCACAAGGCGTATATACGATTGGCACACCCCCACCATAATCGTATATACACCCCCCAAGGCATATCTTACGGGACTACGGCCTCAAAATCCCAAATTCATCGTAGTTTTTATAATTTTTTGGAGTAGTTTTGACTATTTAACAAATTTTTTGGAGTAGTTTTTATAATTTTTTGGAGTAGTTTTGACTATTTAACAAATTTTTATTAGCCTTTTAGTAATAAAAATTAAAACAAATTATTAAAAAAAATAAAAAATGCATCGTATATACCCCTTTGAGTACGTATATACGATTGGACATAAAATAGCCATCGTATATACGTACTCAAGGGGTATATACGATTTCTTTATTTTTTTAAAAAAAAAATTAATTTTCAAAGACGAAGAGGGGGAAGAATAGTTAATACACAATAAATTTAAATAAATTTAAATAATTTAAATAATTAATACACAATTATTTAAATAATTTTTCGACATTTGATTTAAATTTAAATAAATTTAAATAATTAATACACAATAAATTTAAATAATTTTTCGTAAATATATTTATCGACATTGTGGGTAGCATCTGTAAATATATTTACAAAAATTATCATGACAAATAACATCCTATATATATTTATGAACATTAATAAAAACGAGAAAATAATTAGAGGGTGTATGCACTTAGAAATTGGAGGTGCGAATATCCATCCTAAAAAAAATAAAAAATCAAGGATCATTCAAGTTACACAAAAGGGCCCATATGAGAGATTGTGCCCAGTACTTTTCGGCTATTGCTTTTCCCACACCCCCTCCTACTCTAAACACACCCCACAAGGGTGTGAAAAGACCAAAAGGCCAGCCAAAACCTCTTTTTTTTCACGAAATTTCACCTGTTCGAACACGGGCCTTCGAACAGGTTCGAATGACATCATTCGTGTGTGTTAAATATTGACTTCACACCCTCTTGTGTGTAATTTCACCTGTTCGAACGAGGTCATTCGAACGTGTTCGCATAACCTTGTTCGAACCCGTTCGAACGACATCGTTCGAGTGTGTTAAATATTGACTTCACACCCTCTTGTGCGTAATTTCACCTGTTCGAACGAGGTCATTCGAACGTGTTCGAACAAGGTCGTTCGAACAGTCTTTAAACACGTGAACTCAGCGTTTCACGCGAGGTTATTTTTGGAATAAAATTTGTTAAGGGGTGTGAAAGAGTAGGAGGGGGTGTGGGAAAAGCAATAGCCTACTTTTCAGTTGGTTCTAGGATACCAGTGGTTTAAAGGATAGTGATTTTTTTTTTATTGGATCAAAAAAAAAGGATAGTGATTTTTCTATCCTCACACTTGGATTCTATACCCCCACATTTACTAAATCCCCATTTTACCCCTTGCAAGTTAAGAGCATACGAATTTATCTAATAAATAGAAAATTTATGTTCCGGACTGGGCCAACCCCATTCCGAATCGAAGAAAGGTCCAATGCAGCGAAAGATCCGACCCAAATACCGGCGTCAAAGGCAGAACCAAGATCAACAGTCAAGATTGGCACAGCCTCATCCAACGGCTCCGCCCTAGACCCCGCGTATATAAATAGAGCATCACCCCTACAAATCAGACAAGCTTCATTCATTTGTGGCTGCCTTCCACTTTTGTTTGCTGACTTAGGCATCAGAGTGCTTGCAGGTACATACCCCCGGCGATCCCAACCTCGGTGGAATGAATCATTATAAGCTCGGATCATCCTGATCCCGACTCTACAAACAACACCTCAGGTTCAGATGTATCGACAGGTACTGAACAAATTTGTAGTTCAGAAAAATGTACTACAAATTTATTTTTTTAATAGATAAATCAGTAGTTAAAAAAATGAACTACGAATTTATCTAAATAAATCCGTAATACTTTTTTTAACAACGGATTTATCTATTTAATAGATAAATCCATAATTCATTTTTCCTAAACTACGGATTTATCTATGAAATAGCTAAATCTATGGTGTGTTTTTTTTTAAAAAGTTGTTTTTTTATTAATTGTTGTAATTTGTAATTTAAATAGATAATTCTGTATTTGTTTTTCCTAATTTTGTAATTTGATTACAGAAAAATATATCATATTATAAATAGACTATAATATAAATCATTAAACATGTACATCAATCATAGTCTAAGTTAGCTGCTAAGTCTACAATTTCAGGTGGATCAGGTGGTAATTCGGGAACCGAAGCTAAAGCCCCCCAAAGTTGGAGGCGCCCAATATGGTATGAATCATGTATTAGCATCCTCTGATGCAAAACGTTCCAATATTGTAATTCTTTTTTAGAAGGTTGTCAAAAAAAAGACTATCAAACTTTTTGTCAAAAAAAAAAGAAGACTATCAAACATTTATTTCATAAACCTAATATTAATAATGTTATTATTAGTATAATTACTACACCCAAAAGCATGTGCCAATCCTCACAAGTACATATTGCTATTTATTGCATTTATTGTTATATTGTATATGTCATTGTCTCTCTGAAATTGTTCCACAAGCACCTGTGAGGATCTGCACTTCTAAAACATATGCGGATGACTGTGCTTTTAATAAAATGATTCTACCAAAAAGCACAAAAAAATTGGTGCTACTTTATTTTTCTTTAAGAAGTAAGAACAAAATTTATATCAAAATGTTATTGGCAAGAAAATATGAGGGTGAAATAAGCACGTGAAAAATTCTTTGCTATATACACTTCACAAAATAGAATTTCAATGTAATTGGCCCACCAAAGATTTTTTTTTTTTGTTTACAGTTTTCATGGTGCTTGTAAATTTGTAAGAGCAATACTTAGGTGTACCACAAGTACTACTTGTATTGGTCTAGAAACCAAAAAAAATTAAGGGTTTTTTCTTTTGAACCCCCACCCATTCCTCTAACACCCCCACCCAAAACGCAATCCCCAAAATGCCCTTTGTCATCTATTTTTTTTTTTTTTTTAAAAAGGCGCATCGTATATATGTCAATTGGGACATATATACGATGAGTAGTTTTAACTCATCGTATATATGCTTCGAAGAAGTATATACGATTGGTGGATGTAACGACCAATCGTATATACTTCTTCGAGGCATATATATACGATGAGTTAAACTCACTCATCGTATATATGTCCCAATGATTATATATATCGATGCGCTAAATTTTGTTTTTTTAAATTTGTAAAAAAATTTAACGCTCATGATTTAACGTTCAAAGTTGATCAGCGGTGTAGATTGCACGCCAAAATCAGCGGTTGATAATCTTTTACCTCATCTATAAATACTCACTCCCACCATCACTATTTTCACACCAAAAATTCAAATACTCACTCCTCCTTCTCTCACACATCACAAGTGAAGATGATGCGAGCTTTCGCTAATGTCATACTACGAGCCTTCTTCCTCATACATGGCGGTAGTGCACTGCACCCCATGCATAGCCTCCAAGAACCTCGGACTCGGATCATCCGGGTAGATCAACCACTTAGCCTCACCACTGTCTCCGGTCTTCGTAGTGAAGAAGATCTGTAGGTCGGAAAGCGCGACGAGATAAGCCACGGCAAAGAATCGTGATGTCACCCCCTCCTCCAAGTTACGCTCATAAAACCGCTCCGACCATTTGAAGTCGTAATATGGACCCCACGGGTGTTGTTAGCGGCCTCAACCCGTGACACACCCAAATATGTCTCGCAATTTGTGTGGCAAACTCCGAGCTAACGGTGAGAGGCGGGAGGTGTGGCATAGTTCCCACGGATGGGAAGGTCGCAGACGAGAGACGTCATCGAGTGATCGTCATCTCACCAAATGGCAAGTGAAATGACGAAGTGTCGAGTGCCATCTCTCGATAAAAGCCGACAACAACTCATGGTCAAGCGTGGCGTGGCGATGCGGAGAAGTGGGGTCAATCGGAGTCCACGACCACGGTGGTGGTGGTTGAAGTAGGTCGAGGGTAATGAAGATGGAGTCTAGTATGGACTTTGTTGCCATGAGCCCATACTTTGACAACACGATACTCACGAAATAAAAATAAATAAATAATGTAAGTAAAAAGTGGACTATGTGACTTAAATAAATTATTTAAGCAAAAAATGCAAAAAACTTACAGGGTCGTGAGTATAGAAGCTGCAGACATGATCCGCCAAGTCGGTGAAAAAAGAGAGGTCGAGGCTCCTCCCGAGGCTCCTCCTCGATCATCTTTGAGACTCCTTCGATCATCTTTGAGGCACCTCATGATACTCGGACATGGGTAGTGCGAGTAATAAGCAGCATCACTGAAATCTGCTCGCTGCGATACTCGGGAGGTGGGGATGGTAATGAAGAGGTTGGGGATCGCATCGGGATACTGTGGATGATATCGAGGAGTAAGTGGGAATGATCTTCGAGAAACCGCCTCCCCTATGCGATCCTCTGCTGCGTCTGCTGCGGGTAATCCCCGAGATAGAAAGCTCCGTGGCCGATCTTCGGTGGCTCAGGTTGATACTCACCGCCTCGGGCTCATACTCGGTGGCTCGGTGTGTGCTCTGTCTCTGTCTCCGTCTTTGAAGCATGGGTGATTATGCCTCCGAGTCCTCGCACTCGGGAGATGAGATAACTCCCTATCTCTCGATCGGAGAGACCTCACGTCTCCTCTATGCATACACTAGGACAACGCAAGCGAAAAAAAAATTAGTAAAAAAATAAAAATTGCTCATCGTATTTACATCAAAGCAGTGTATATACGATGCTTACCCTTCTTCGTCGTATATAGGGTCTGTGGCGTATTTACGAGTGGATGAATTTACGCTAATCGTATATACGCTGAATAGGGTATATACGGTGAGTAAATTTTTGCTCGTCGTATATATAGGGTGTGGTGGGGTATATACGATTGATTGATTTACTGGGTGATCGTATATACGTCGAAAGTCGCGTATATGCGCAGTGAAGGTGGTCAAACGTAGGTATGACCAATTGTGTGAAGAAATGGTGATTTTGTAAAGAGTCGGGGTATTTTGGTATTTTCACACGGTGGGTGGGGGTGTTAGGGGAATGGGTGGGGGTCCAAAAGAAAAACCCCAAAAATTAAAGATAAATAAATAGTAAAAGTGCATTTGTAACCCAACAACTGCCAAGTGATTATTGACAAAAAAAGGGTTTTTTTTTTGGACCCCCACCCATTCCTCTAAAACCCCCACCCACCATGTGAAAATACCAAAATACCACTGTCTGTTTACAAAATCACCATTTCTTCACATAATTGGTCATACATACGTTTGACCACATTCACTCGCATATACGCCAGAGAGACGTATATACGATCAGCCCAGAAATCCACCAATCGTATATACCCCACCACAAAAGCCCTATATACGACGAGCAATTTTCTTCACATCGTATATACCCCTTTCAGCGTATATACGATTGATTGTAAATCACCACTCGCATATACGCCCAGAAGACCCTATATGCGACGAACAAATCAGTAAGCATCGTATATACACCTGTTTTGATGTAAATACGATGAGAATTTTTTTTTGTTTTTTTTACTAATTTTTTTTTCTTCCCTTGCAGTGTCCGGTAGGCATAGAGGGAGACGTGAGGTCTCTCCGATCAGAGAGATAGGGGAGTCATCTCTCGCCCGTCACGAGGACTCGGAGGCATAATCACTCCATGCTTCAAGGAGGAGACAAACAGTGACGGCACTGAGCACCGAGTATCACTGAGCGGTGAGTATCATCCACTGGAGCTTTCTATCTCGGGGATTACTGCGCAGCAGACGCAGCAGAGGATTGGCATAGAGGAGGCGGTTTCGAAGATCATTCCACTACTCCTCGATATCATCCACGGTATCCTCGATGACGATCCTCAACCTCTTCATTACCATCCCCACCTCCCGAGTATCGGCAGCAGCGAGTTCTGTGTCGATGCTTATTACTCGAACCGGTCTATATCCGAGTATCATGAGGAGCCTCGGCGATGATCGAGGAGGAGCCTCGGGAGGAGCCTCACCTCTCTTTTCACCGACTTGGCGGATGATGTCTCTGCGATTTTATACTCATTGACCGGTAAGTTTTGCATTTTTGCTTAAATAATTTATTTAAGTCACATAGTCTGCACTTTTTGCTTACATTATTTATTTATTTTTATTTCAGGAGTATCAGCGTGTTGTCAAAGTATGGGCTCATGGCAACAAAGTCCATACTAGACTACATCTTCATTACCCCGACCTACTTACTTGTGCACCACCACGTGGGTCGGGGACTCAGATTGGCCCCACTTCTCGGCAGATCGCCACGCCACAGTAGACCATGAGTTGCTGTCGGCTTTTATCGAGAGATGGCACTCAGATACTTCTTCAGGGCATATATACGATGTTTAAAAAATACACATCGTATATATGTCCCAAATGACATATATACGATGAGCCTTTTTTAAAAAAAAAAATAGAAAACAAAGGGCATTTTGGGGATTTCAGTGTGGGTGGGGGTTTAAGGGGAGAGGGTGGGGGTAAAAAAAAAAAAAACCCACAAAAAAATGGTGCTTGTCATATAAGAAAAACGCTAAGTCTTAATAAAAATTGATGGCCTGGGGAGTTGAACGCGGTACCTGCCGTTTCTATCATCCATACTAGCACTATTCGTGAATAAAAATTGTGCTTGTATAACACAAACGATATATATATATATATATATATATATATATATATATATATATATATACTTTAATTCTTTTTGTTTTTAACTATATTTAATTTTTCTTGGGCGCGCATTGGTCCTGCCCACACTAAGATTCGCCTCTGGTATGAACCATGTATTAGTATCCTCTGATGCAAAATGTTCTCACTGAAGAGCAACTAGAGGCAATGGACAATCAAGAGTCAATTTAACCTGTATTTAAAAGAAAATTATAACAACATATTAATTTTAAATATAATATTCAAAGTAGAAGTTTTCTTAATTACCTGCACCCGGTGATTGTCATTCACAAACCCAATACCGATCATGGTGATACTCCTAGCTATCGAATATGAACCTCTCAACGGTAAAATAAGTAAAGGAGCCTCTATTCGATAATGAAACTAGGGCGTTGTTATATTTTGTAGACGTCACATTTCCAATAAACCTCTCCTTCAATGTTGTCATATTGTCTCTTGGTGCAACCTTCAATTTGGTATGTTCATCCACCATAGTCTGCTCCTCTTTTGTTAACCGCCCGAAAAATGACTTGCCAATTAAAGTTTTAAGACGCTCATGATTATGGAGTCCACAAATAACCTTCAGTTTCCAACCCTCAGCATCAATCAAAGGTGTAGATATCAGCTCGAAAGGACAATTGTGCTTCTTTGAGGATTTCACTCTACAACAAACTGCATCTACGCCTTTGTATTTCCCTCCATCACTCCTTTCACAACCAAAAATAATTTTATCTCTTCTTCCTCTTTTACTAATTGTCGTATCAGATCTCAAAATGATTACGACAACTCGGTCAGCTTTCCCAACCTCTCTAACCCAACGTACAACATCGTTCACATATACGGGAAAATCTACAAATAAACAAATTATCGTTATTTTGCCAATTAATATATTAAAAACTCATAAAATAATTCATTTTTATACCTCAGTTGTCGTGAATGCCTTTGTTGTATCTACCGTCAACAGAGCCAACAGTTCACCTGTACCTGTATTCATAGTTGTTTCATTTTAAAAGTAAAATTAATTATAATATATTATAAATTAGCTTAACTACGGATTTATCATTTTTAATAGAGAAATCCATACCCTAAATATACGCTACAGATTTATCAATTTAAGTAGATAAATCTGTATTTGGTCCAAAAAAAAGTAGAAAAATCTATAATGCATATTTAGGCTACGAATTCATCTATTAATAATGATAAATTCGTTTTTCTCTAAACGCATCACAGATTTATATTTTTTAATATGATAAATCCTAGTTAAATTTCAATTACTGATTTATTAGTTTATTTGATAAATCTGTATGTCCCAAAAAAAATAATAATAAATTGCACTACGAATTTACTTTTAATTTTGGTAATTCCAAATTGAATTTTTTTTTTCACAGCTTCGCTGTGAATGTGGTAAAAGTGAGAGGGTAAAATGAGAATGGTGGGGGTATAGGAGCCAAGTGGGGGTTGAAAAATCATTATCCTGGTTTAAAATATGCAAATCTGAACTGACTGATTATGATTCTAATAATATGCATATAAATAGAATAATACATTCTATCTGTGGCAATACCCCCATCATTTGAATGAAACCAACAATTTCTGCAACACAAAATACATAAACAATAATTTTGTATCTCTCCAAAATAGAATTTATAAAGAGATGACAGGGTATCAAATTACCATATACATTTTCCATCCTTTGAGAAAAACAATCAAGAAAAGTCAAGCAAATATAACACTTTAATCATATTGATAATGTCCATTCAAAATCCCCTATATAGGTTCCACTATGAAACAGCTTCAGTTGCAACATGACAAGGAAAAAAATTGCCACGAAAAATGCTCCTCTGAAACTTATAATTGTTCTTTGGGGGTGGGGGGATTGTGACCTCACACAATATAGAAAAACCTTTAAAACCGCAGCACTCACAATCTTTCTCTACATCAAAGCAAAGAGACAAATTGGGTAAATATCAAACTATAAAAGTATAAGGTAAATTTAGAAAATTGCTGAAGATCACAACAGCCACCTTATATTTCTCACTTGTTTCAGAAAATTGAAAACCTCAAGGTATTACTTGAGGCAAACAAGTTGTACTCTTCTATCACAGCAGTTTCTTTCTTATTGCAACCATGATCTTTTTCCACTTGATATGGTGAACTTTTTGAGTTGAAATCTCCAACACTGTCTGGAGTTGAAAGTGCTACAGGCCCGCCAAAATGAAACAAGGAAAAACCACCGTTACCCTCGTGCGACTTGGCAGAATTAGCTTGTCCGTCTTTCCCGTTGAATGCTGCTATTTTGGAATTATTAGCTGCAGGTGGAACAACACTTTCGACTATACATCCAATAAAATGGTCATGCATGGATGCTGCTGGTTTAGAGATTTGACTTAGTTCCCCTGCATTTAAGCTCTTAGCTCTGGCAACTGGCTGATAAACTGGAATATTAGAAGGGTTAAATACGGGTGTTGGTTGCTGTAAGGTGTTATATTGCAGGCAAAGGCGCGGGTCCTCGTTTAAGCTATATCCAAGAGGAGCAGCATATAAACAGTGATTTTGGGGTAGGAAGGGCATCAAACCATTTGTGGGAGCAGCTGGCCATGAAACTGGACTTTGATGGTAATAACCCATTGTCGAAGGAGTCTGAAACACTGGAAATTGTATGTTTCGGTTTGGCATAGGAGGAAGCGTGCTTTGAGGTTGAGAACATGCATTGGTGGAGGAAAAGGAAAAACCATTTTCGAAATTTTGGGCAGTTTCGAACACAGGATTACCCAAAGCATCATTTTCTGCTACACCCAAGGATGGACCAGATAGTGACCTGCTTGCTAAACCCTCACCATTTGTATTATGCATTTTCTCCATACCAGATTCAAGACAGCTAGACAAGACATTGTCAATGAAGGTTGAACTATCTCTTACTTGGATTTTTGGCTTGCATCGTCTGAATCTGATGTTGAGGATTCTGTATTTTCATGGTTTGAAGAGGTTGTATTATTATCACCCTCACTTAGGCATGATGAGCAGTTATCAGAACTAGAAGTGCTGTCTTCATTCCCATTGGAAGAGATATTCACGGCAGAGCCCCTCGTTACATTAATTTCGGGTTCCTCAGACGCAATTTCAGTGGAGCTGCAAGATCCCTCAGCTTCTGCATCAAGATCATTTTGGCAGCCTTCAGCCGTTCCACTTCTCTTCAAATCACTATCATTGTCATCAATTTCACCTGAATCATCAACTTCATCAACAGGTGACCTCACCATACCAAACTGAAATATTTGACCTGTGGACCTCAATGTAACATCAGAATCTGAATTACTACGAAGATACTTATTCTGCGACTCCATAGGCTCCCAAACTTTCTTTGATTGAAGCAAATCCCTATTGGGATAATTCCCTGAGATGACTCTGCTTTTGGGTCTTCCATTACTCTCATGCATTATGTCTACCTGGTTATACTTACTAGCAAGTCTCACCTCCCGACTACCTCTGGTAATCCTATTATTATGTGTACAACTGCACGGATCATATCTGTCATTCATCCGGAAGTTGGAACTATAGAACTTATCGTTACACTTATGATCAACATTTCGACCATTGGTTCTTGCAAAATATATTTTTGGTTGCCTGTTCAAACCATTCATTCCCCTTGAAGATGTTCCATAGTGTCTTGGCTCAGATCTTCCTACCGTCTCGCCATTTTCTGAAACAGCTGCATAGTGGCGCCTGTCAGACGACCACTTTGAAGACATATCCAGTTGAAATTGTTTCCTATATCTACTAAGCCTTTGACGGAAAAACTTTGGTTGTTCAACTTTGGAAGTAACATTTCTGTCATGTGCATTTGCAATGTCTCCTTCATAGTCGTCGTAAGTGCCGTCTTGTGTTCTCAAAGCACTACACTCACTAGAGAAGTCTTCATCCTGGATGTTAGGATAATCGCCCTGCGATAAATTAGCCTCATCGGTTTCAATAACAGAATTTCTGCATCCAATAACATTATTGTGCTCTGCATCAGCAGGAGCAGGCAATTTTTCCTTTGAGGCTTCAGGAGAGCCAAGAATATCAATTGATTCAGAACAGTTACTTTCTTTAGTATTCTCCTTTCCCTTTAGTCTTTCCTTTCTCCTAAGCTTTTTCTCTTTCTTTTGTCCTTTTCCTCTCCTTGCGCTCTTCTTCTTCACGTTTTCCTTTTCTTCTTCCTCAAGAAGTTTCATCTGTAAAATATCATATATTTAGGATTTATAATCTCAAAACAGATAGAAGAAATAATTCTGTTTTTTCACTTTATTGCAGAGGCCTGTTCCTAATAAAAGCATAGTTGAGACCTGCTTTTCCAATGTAATGATTTCTTTGCATGCTACATGAACTCTTTCCTCCAGCAGTTTTAGTGCAAGACAAAGCGAATACGCTATGCGCATTTTGACGTGCTGTTCCTTCTCTGAAAGCCTTTTCTACCTGAAATTATAAGACATAGTTAGCAGTTGAACAAAATATCTACACAACAACAATCAAGGTCATTGCAAAATAATCCAAACAGACATAGAATATACTTGTTTTGGGTATATTGCAAAATTACTGGTGGACATCCCATATCTAGAACCCAAATTCCAACAAATTATGATTAACTCTAACCACGTATTGTCTCATTGCCAATAACTAAGCTACACCTTTATCTTGGAACAAATGACAAATTTTCTTTCTACTCTTGTTATGGAGAATCACCAGATTATCTCCAAATGAAATTTACATGAGTAGTTCTAAAGTTGCTTCCCTTTCATTCAAGTCCAAATGAAGTTCCATGTTATAATTGGTGAAAGTGAAACAATAATAGTTCAGTGCATATGTCTTGAAGATAGGTTGCTTCACGTTTATCCCATACCGCCGGACTAGTGAAACCCTATTTCATTGTTTCTCACTCTTGTTTCAGTTGTCACTGAAGAAAACCTCAAAAAATCAACTTCGAAAAACCAAAACTTACCATTGCTATATATATATATATATATATATATATATATATATATTAAGCCAACAAGTCTGACCAAATGAATAAAAACATAGTCTACAGTATGCACTAAACTTGTTCACATTATAAAGCGAAATAGACTCGAGTTCAAAGAGAAGTTCAACAGGCCTAATGCTAAAGCCAAAACTGATCAATATAAAATTTCAATCATGTGATATTGATTTTTACCCCTCACTGCACCAATTAAAAATTGTTTTGTGCAGACTACCATATTATCCTTTGGCTTTGTCAATTATTGTGAATAAACCACTAAATTTGAAATATAAGCTAAAGATATTCATGGAAGAAGGAATCAAGACAGAGTATTAAGCACAAAATACAATAAAGCAAAACATGCCTGCTCTTTGAATATAACTGTAGCAGCATCTAGAAGAAATTCTCGAGCAAGTTCCGGGCTCTTTGCATGCTTTTGTGGACGGGAGCATTCTCCATCAATCTCATTCCCGTCTTTGTCCATCAAATCATCATCCTAGAAGCAACCATTGTATAATTAACTTGTGAAACTTAGACATAGATCCTCATAAACGATTTTTAAGTCGCAGGAATTATGGACAATAGCAAGGAATCTAATTTCCTTAGTGAAACTTGACTACCTCTTCTTCTTCTGCCTCTTCAGCATGCTCAAAAAAACTTCTTATACTTTCCCCTTTTGTGATTGTAACATAACCATCCCCTACAATTAGCCGGCAATGTACACACTGTTGACCCTTTAATGCATGAGCTTTAACAGAAAATTCAGTACAGCGGCCATCTAGTTTCCAAGCTCGGAGTGTGATGAAGCATGCACTCAAACCAACGAGATCTATGCCGTTAACTTGAACACATCCATTAGTTCCAACATTTTCAAATTCCAAAATGTCAGATTTTCCTTCAGTTGTCCCCACCGCCCACTCAAAGTGATGATACAATCCCACTGTATCCGCAAATGTTTGACGCCAATCAGCTTGAATTGAGTCATCAGATACCTGCCAAAAGTAAATGTATTGAGTTGGGAACAATATCTCGTCCTAACATGTAGCGCGACAAACCATCATTTTACTAAAAAGTAAAAACATTAGTGAACTGAAGACTCTCTGATTGAATTTCAATAATGACAGATTTCAACAAAGATTAATGGAAGCGATACCTCATACTGAAAGGCAGCATCGGCAACACAAAACCAACTGGTGCAACGAGGTTCTTTGCGCATGCGCTTCAGTTCTTTTAGTTCCTTGAATTCTCTAATAACATTTCTTCTACAATCTCTACAAAACCTCTTGCTATCAAACCTGATAAATAAAGGGTAACCTTTTAGTAAAATCTAAAACAGACAATTTAATATATACACAAACACCTGGAGGAAGGCACATGTAGTTCAAACAATATACACTATATACTGCAAGAAGTTATGTGGACATTTCATATATTTTGATTAGCATGAGAGCAAAATTTAGGAAAAGAATTTGCTAGAGAACTAATGGCATGAAGAGCAACATGACAATAGAAGGCAAATAGTTCTCTTCAGAAGTGGAAGAATCAAGCAACCAGATACAATGCCAATAAATTTAAAATTTCTTAACATCTATCCTTTTGCTGGCCGACAATACTAAATAAGCAAATACTGAGATGCAAAAAGCAGATGTTGAAATAGAACTATAATAATAATATTTCTTACTTGTACAATATATATATATATATATATAATAAAAGCAACGCATACTCAAGCTGTCGCCTGATTACAAATCTTGTTTTTAGGATTGAGAGTGGATTGGGTTTAAGTCCTAACATAACCTCGAAAAGCCGCTTAAGTTATTATAACGAGTACTTTGGCCATATAGTTGGTTGGCCAGCATAGGATATTAACACACCTAAGATTGGATATCTAGGAGTTGCAGAACTGAACATCTGTATATGGGCGACAATAACATGCTAGAATTGTTAATAGTCTTAGCCTAACCAACACTAAAAAGCCACCTCAAGTTATTATATTGAGTACTTTAGCCATATTCCTTAGGCAGCGACTTAACGCTCCTTTCAAACAAGATCACCATACCCTCACAGAAGGATTATTGAGTTAACTACATAATTACCCAAACACTTGATAAGAAAGGAATGATGCCAGGCCAATTGGTATAGAGGCTTTGATATCATGCTAAAAATAGACAGATGACAAAAAGATTTGGAAGAGAGAGATAAACAGAGAAAGAGAGAATGTAAAAAGGCTCAAAGATGACACTGAAAATTTTGCCCCAGCCTTTCTGTCAATTTATAGTAATACTAGAGGAATATTATGAGCATATTTTATTAACCAATCAGCCCTCAATCAAGATCCAACCAATTCCACAGAATCAATACCATTTCCCTTGACTTTGGGGTCAATCAATGTTTCCTAAATTCACAAGACTTTCCTTAATGGTTTTCTATACTCGTGACAATCTTCAACAGCATCACTTTTATTATCCAATTTTCGATTTATATAGTCCAAAAAGTACCTAGTATCCAATTGACCATACATTCCATTTTGTCACAAATGATAATGAAAGATGTCATATAAACAGTCTAAATAATTCTACTTCTACATCTCTAGGTCTTGTTGGCAATGGCCTCATTTTTACAATACCTAATCTATCCTAAACAAAATTCAGAGCAAAATATTGACAAGTGAAGACGAGCTCTGGTAAGCATTGAATATTGATCCAGCCCTTTGCTGCCCCCTTGATTAGTGAGCTCCAGGATCAAAATAAAGAGGGCAGAATGTATATGCAAATGAAGCAGAGAAGAACTGAAGACCTTGCATTACTGACTAGCATATATAATAAGCATCTCTACTCTACCCATTACACTCTACCCTTGACAATAGTCTAAAGGTTCATCTTAAAATTTAAAAATCCATGAATCACAAAACTACGCCGCATTTATCAGCCTGATTATGTCACTGAAAAAAGCTTACATAAATGCGGCATTATTCACTGATCATTTACTGCATTACTGGGTGCTGCTAATATAATTTTAACTCCGTGTCTATGATTAAATTCCCTCCCTCAACTTTTTAACATAAAGCTGACAGCTCAATGGTAGCAGGCAACTAACAAATCCATCACAAATAAATTGCATATGAATAATAAGAATGTCATCAAACAGCACAAACTCAATTGTTTCCTTTTATTCCAAGATTTATAAGGGAACAAATTATTCAGGACATTTAAGCCATGCATGTCTCAAACCCTCATCGCTTGTATATCAGTTTCAACTGCGTAACTGCTTCTAGTGCAATCGTTTAGATTATTAGTCCACTTATAAGGAAATGTCATTATCTAAGGCTAACACAGTCTGGAGAAAGTTAAAATAGATGCCGACCTGTACATGAGTCTCTCGATAAAATCTTCTTCCTTCATCCTTAGAAGAGATTGCCTTGTCTCCTCGCCCAGTGCTGACCAGAAATCCACCAATGTATCGCATGAAAGTCTGGCAGTATGCAAGGCACATGTTTCCCTTGTCCCATGCCCTCTACCATAACTTACTATTCCCTGGCTTATCCAACCGCGGCCTCCCCCACCACAGGCATCAGGATAAAGCAGTTCTCTTTCCCGCTCCCTTGCACGTGCCCCATCAAATACCTGATATGAGAAAAAGTTAAGCCACCAGACAGGGAAAAGGGTTGCATCATAAGAACCTAGTACAAATACGCCACACTTACAATTTGAAGTCCTTTCAGAGACTTTGAATACAAGTAGCAGTCCATAAGTGTCAGCAAACCCTCACGCGTTGTGGTCAAACCTCCCCACGGATGGACAGATGGATCTTGAGTTTCATCTCGGGATCCATTGAATTTCGACGATTTACCGTTATTTTTATTTTTGAACACCTGTTCCATCTTTCTGCCACAAGGAAAGTGAACACCTGCTCCATCTTGCTGCAAAGATTTTCCATACATAACAATCTGCAAATAGCCTTCTAGAAGTAACCCATTGCACCTGGAGCAGTACATATTTTTCCGCGCTTGTTCAAAAAGGGTGTGCTTGTCTATCCTCAAGAGTTCCTGCCGAGCTTGTGGCAGTAGATCACTCCAGAACTATATCACAAGAAAGCCATACACAAAAAATGAGAAAATTAAGGACATTATGAATTGCAATTTAACTGACCCCTTTGTACCCCCACAATTTTGTTAGTTGTTAACAATCATCAACAAGTCATAGCATAAGCTAAAAAGTTATCAGTTATCAGGAATCTCAATTTCCAACAAGATAATGTTTCCAAAAAAAATTGTACATGTTAGTACATTACTCAATGGTCAACTAAAAGTCTGAACTAACTACCTTAAAAATTCTATAAATCCACGTGTCAAATCAATTTATTTTCATGTAGCATTACCTGACACTCATAGGAGGAGTAAGTGAATATCCATCCATTTGTCAAAGAATCAAAAAAAAATATTGCATCAAACAATGAACGAATTGTTAGAACTTTAAGATCCAATACAAAGCTAAATCAACAATCCATCAATAGCAACACGACAACCAATCAAAAACAGTGATCCAACGTCATCCCAATTGAAAAAACAAATAAATAAATCTGGGAACTAATAAAAAAGCATATTTTAATAAAATTAAAAATAAAAGAATTAGATCGAGTACCTTGTGGAGTTGATTGTAACCAAGGTCGTCACGATTCTTGGACCAGAATCCATTTGAAGAGAGAGAGTAACTAGCCGATGATGGCGATGGTGATGGCGATGAGCCATTACTGAATTGGGCTAATCCTGGCATTTTATTTCAGAGTCTAGAAGATTCATCAACCAATGTTCCCAATCCCATTTCTTTTGTTATAAGGATCTAACCTGATTGAATTTCATTGATGTGAATCGGAATCTAAAAGCGGCAATGAATTATTGAAATCTAGAATAATTTATAGATCGAGAATTGGCGGAGTTAGAGAGAGAAAGAAAAGGCTGTGGTTGATTTGATGAAGAAGAAGATGAGATTTGGTGTCATGTGAGACTGCGTGTTTGTGTTTGTGTTGTTGTGTTGTGTCATCATGTGTTTTTTATATGTGTGTATGTATATGTGTATGTAGTTGTGAGAGAGAGATTGGTTTTTGCTTATCGCGGTTAAAAACCAAGACTGGTTTCCCTCATTGAGCGTTACCGTGACAACATTATTTTCAAAGACTTTTTGGTATTGTATTTGGAAGCAACTACACACTCTCTCATGCTACGTGAACGTGGAATATATATATCTAAGTCATATCCTATTGTCAATGGAAAAATGTGTGATGGATTATCAGTGACAAGTTTTCACGGCGCCTATTTTCTCAATTAAAAAGATTGTATCGAGATTTTACTTGAGGGAAAACTAAGTTTAATACGATTTGGACCAACAAATATGGGTAAAAATATAACCTTAAACTTCTATTTAATGTGGATTAAATTACATTTTATCTTGTATTTGAAGTTATCTAATAACAAACTTGAGAACGATAAATTTTTTGGAAATAGAACAAATAGGAGTACAATACAAAATATAAAATATAATGTGACGAAATTCGTATATGACAAAGTCATATATAATTTATAAAACATATTTTTAATATATTTTTAAAATTAATATTTTAAAATTTATTAACTTAAGTTTAGGATTAAACTTATAATTAAAGTCAAAGTGGTTTGTAAAAAAAATAATAATTACAGTCAAAGTTATATAATATTAATTTTAGTTTTTATTTTATAGTCTTTGATATTTTCTTAGATTTATTATTTCATATTTTGACTTTAATTAAATTTTAAAATTTTGTTATTCATTTGTTTTTTTTGTTCTTATTTTATATTTATAATTTTAGTTCCTTGCAATATATAACATAACAAAACTATTATTGTTGAAAGAATAAATATGATTTTTAAATTATATTATGTAAATTTAAAGAATTTTATTTTTTACTTTTTAATGTTAATTTTTTCAAATCTTACTTTATATTTTAAACAATTTTGTTTTATTAGGGTTTAAAATTTATAAGGAATGTAACATATATCTAGTCATATCCTATTGCCAATAGAAAAATGTGCAATTACCCGATTAAAATCATTCAAAAGGTTTCATGAAGGAAATTTTTGTGATATCTATATCAAAAGTAAATAAATTATACCTTATTTATAACTACTTTGTTAATAATATATATATATATATATATATATATATATATATATATATATATATATATATATATATATATATATATATATCAGTTAACCTAGTTTAGCTCTCATGAAAATTGTTTCTTATAAAATATTATTCCTATTGTATTGAAACACATATAGTGTCTGGCTAGATCTAACTCAGTCGTATCTTTGTTACCAATTGTTTGATTCTAACTCCCATACGAATTCACTTTTGTATCCGCACAAATGTTTGATAGTGTAACAACTAGGGTTTTAGGTGTTTATAGGTTTGTATTTAACCTTAAGGTAGTGTGGAATGGTTATAATCACTACGCCAGATTGGCTAAAAAAAGCGCCACCATAGCGGCGTTTTTAATAAACGCCACCTATAGATGAAAAAGCATAGGAATATTCAAGCGCTTTTAAAAAGAAAGCGAGTATATGGATGACGAGAAAGGGTAATAATCAGCGTTTTTAAAGAAAGCGAGTATATGGATGACGAAAGGAGTAATAATCAGCGTTTTTAAGAAAACGGCGAGTATATGGATGACGAAAGAGGTAATAATCAGCGTTTTTAAAGAAGCGCGAGTATATGGATGACGAAAGGGTAATAATCAGCGTTTTTAAAGAAAGCGCGAGTATATGGATGACGAAAGGGTAATACTCGGCGTTTTTAAAGAAAGCGCTGCGCATCTTGTTGCTCGTTCTCACATATAATCGCGTTTTTACACAAACATTTGAATATTCCCCTCTCGTCATTCATATACTCGCGTTTCTTAAAAACGCCGAGTATTGCTTCAATAAAATTTTTTTGCCCGTTCGTTTTCTCTCTTTTTCTCATTTCCATTCGCGCTTCTCTTCTCTCTCTCTCTCTGCGACGTTGTCTTCTCTTCTCCACACCAAAAACCCACAAACCTCTTTCTCTCCTCACTCTCATTAGCTCTTCCTCTCTCAACTTTCCCTCATTCTCGTTCTCCTAGCACCACCCACAATCCCCCAAACCCACAATCCCCCAAACCCACAAACCCATAAATCCATAAACCCATAAACCCATAAACCCATAAACCTCATTCTCGTTTCTCTCTTCCTCTCTCAACTTTCCCTCGTTCTCGTTCTCTCTAGCACCCATAGTCCTCATTGCTTGTCCTCATCTTCTCTCAAAGGTTAGTTCTCTATTTTGTTTTTTGTTTTTTTGTTTTTAGGTTTTTGTTAGGTTGGAGATGAATATGTAGTTTGATTGGAATATGTTGAATGTGTGAAAAAAATATTTGATAAGAGAGGAATATGTTGAATGTATTTGTATGTGTTTGATATGTGTAAAATTAGTTGAATGTGTTTGATAGGAGAGAAATTAGTTGATATGTGTTTGTTGCTTGGTTTTGTTGAGATTTTGATTCTCAAATGATAGAGTTTTTAAGCAAAGTGTGTGTCATCTATATTAGTAAAATCAAATATGCCTAAATCGAATATGCAAATTGTTTGTTAGGTTTTGGGAGTTTTTTTGTCGGAGCTTCGCGATCGTTGTTCACAAATGGTTGGATATTTATCGAGTGTTGCTTCCACTTGTTGAAGTACTTTTTTGTTCTTTTGTTTATTTTCTATGAAGAATTAATGACTATATAGAAGACACCAAAGTCTTTGATTTGTTTAGTTGAAACTAGCTAGCTAGTTGATTGAATGTCTTAGCTTCAATAAAATTGTAAATTCTCTTATCCGAATTTATTATAGATATTGGGACATTATGGATAGAAAGTGGATGTCCGCCAATAAATGCATCCCAAGGAATATAGAGATGGAGTGGATTATTTTGTGAACTGTCTTTGTTCAACGTTTAGGAGATCTAGTAATATGATATGTCCCTGTTTACGTTGTTGCTATGTAAAATCGATTAATGCGAGCGAGTTGGGGACATTTAAAGGGTAATGGAATTGATCAAACTTACACTTGTTGGACAATGCATGGTGAGGAAAGAGTTGAATCTTGAATATGGGTAATAAGATCTTGAGAGATGTGCACGGTTGACACCGAAATACCTACGTTTGTTGGGGATGAATTTGAAGAGATGGCAAAGGCTTTTGAAGACGATCTTAATGACCGTCCTCAAATGTTTGAGAAGTTGATAACGGATGCAGAGACGCCGTTGTATGAGGTTATCACGAATTCACAAAATTATTGGTCGTGATAAAGTTGTATAACTTGAAAACTTGCCACGGATGGACGGATAAGAGCTTTCTTGAATTACTCACACTATTGAAAGAAATGTTGCGAAGGATAATGTGCTCCCTTCTCGGACGTATGATGCAAAACAAATGTTAGGGTCCATTGGCTTGAACTATGAGAAGATACACGCTTGTCCCAATGATTGCATTCTATTTCGGAATGAACATGCATTTTTAAAGTCGTGTCCTAAATGTAATGCATCGCGGTATAAAAAGAAAGATTCTCGCTCGAGAAAAGGTGTTGTGGTATTTTCCCATAATTCCTCGATTTAGGCGTATGTACCGTAGTTCGGAAGATGCAAAACACTTGACATGGCATGAGGATGAAAGGATTAAAGATGGCATGTTACGACACACGTACGGCAGATTCTCCGCAATGGAAAAAATTTGATATTGATTATCCCGATTTTGGGTTGGATCCAAGAAACCTACGACTTGCATTGTCTCACGATGGTTTTAACCCGCACGGTATTGAGTAGCTCCCACGAAGACATGGCCCGTGATATTAGCGATTTATAACTTACCTCCATGGCTTTGCATGAAACGCAAATATATGATGTTGTCTTTGTTAATTTACAGGCCCAAGCAACCGGGAAATGATATTGATGTATACTTGGCTCCTTTAATTGAAGACTTGAAGCTAATGTGGGAGAATGGAGTAGAGGTGTATGATGGGTTCGGGAAGAAAGTTTCAACTTGAGGGCTATGATTTTTGGCACAATTAATGACTTTCCAAAGATATACGGCAATCTATCTGGTACAGTGCGACGAAAGGTCGGTGTGCATGCCCTATATGTGTGAAGATAACACCGATTGGATGTGGTTGGAACATGGTAGGAAGAATATCTACCCCGGTCATCGTAGATTTTTGCCATCTACTCATCAAGATCGATCGTTGAAAAAGGCATTCAATGGGAATACCGAAACCCGTAAAGCTCCCACGGCTTTGTGGGTGAACAAATGTTTGAAAAGGTGAAAGATTTGAACATTAAATTTGGGAAGCCATTTGCAGGAGAGGTTGCCAAGCGGGGTGGAAGAAAAAGTCGATTTTCTTTGACTTGCCATCTTGGAAGTCATTATATGTAAGACACTTCATTGATGTGATGCATGTTGAAAAAAATGTCTTTGAAAGTGTCATTGGTACCTTACTCAATATGCCAGGAAAGACTAAAGATACCATCAACTCGAGGTTGGACTTGCTTAGTATGGGGTTGAGACCGAGGGTGGGTCCGATAAAGAAGGGTACACGTACATATCTACCTCCGTGACTCATACTCTATCTAAAAAGGAGAAGACCGAGTGTTTTGTAAGTTTCTTCATGGAGTAAAAGTTCGGAGGGTATTCTTCAAATGTTACAAACCTTGTATCCATGAAAGACCTTAAGTTAAAGTCTTTAAAGTCCCATGATTGTCATGTTCTAATGGAGAATTTGCTCCCAATTGGTATACGATCCATTTTGCCTAAGAAAGTGCGCCAGACGCTAACCAAACTTTGTTACTTCTTTAAGGCGATTTGTAGTAGAGTGATTGACCCTAGAAAGTTGCCATCATTGCAAAGAGAAATTACTGTCACTTTGTGTGAGCTTGAGATGTATTTCCCACCTTCATTTTTTGACATAATGATTCATCTAACAGTTCATTTGATTAGAGAGACACAATTGTGTGGCCCATGTTACATGAGATGGATGTATCCGTTTGAGCGTTACATGAAGATATTAAAAGGATATGTGAAAAACCGATCACGACCCGAGGGTTGTATTGTTGAGCGCTACATAGTTGAAGAAGTTGTTGAGTTCGCGCACCGCTATCTATCTAGTCTTGAATATTCTCGGGACTTCCAAGGTCTCGTCACTTAGGGAAGCATTACTAAAGGGATGTCGGGATATAAAATAGTTATGGTGTCGAGGAAGAACTACATCAAGCACACTTATATGTTTTGCACAATGATAGTGAGGTTGATTCATATGTTGCCAAGCACATGGACATACTTAAGAGTGATTACCCATATAAGAGTGAAGTTTGGTTAACAAAGGAACACAATCGGAGTTTCATAGTGTGGTTAAAAGACCACATTGATTTCGAGTTTGTTATGAATCCTACTTCGATTTCAAAAAGATTGAGATGGTTAGCAAAAGGTCCAAATATGCATGTTTTCTCTTACACCGCCTATCTAATTAATCTGCGGTTACACGTTCTATACAAAACCCATGATGATCGAGTAAAATGCAAAATAGTGGGGTGACTCTTGTTGCTCAAGCTATGCATACATCAAGTGCCAAAGACAGAAAATCCGTATCTGCGAATATGTCATACTTGGGGTCATTGAACAAATATGGGAGTTGGATTACACCATGTTTCAGAGTCCGTGTTCCAATGTAAGTGGGTTGACAATAATAATGGTTTCTGATTGATGAGTCGGGGTTCATGCGGGTGAATTTCAAGAAGTTGGGATATAAAGATGAGCCTTTTATTTTGGCATCCCAAGCTCAACAAGTGTTTTATGTCACCGATCCGATTGATATCAATTGGTCTATTGTTTTCTCGACACAAAAAAATTAGTGAATTACATTTATGATCAAGAAACCAATGATGATGGTATCGAGGACGACCCTTTCTTGGGGACATCACTAGAAGAGGAAAGTACTTATAGAGAGGATGTTGTGTATGTTAGAAAGGATCATACTGATGGAATTACGATTCGTCAAAAACAAAGTACCAAGGAGCGAATTGCAAAAAAAAAAATTGTATCGAAAAAAGGAAAAGGTAACCGACATAGATGTTATTTTATAGACATGGATCTTATTTTCATCTTCTTTGACTGATTATTTATTTTTTTGTTGGATGTTTTTTTAAATGGATAAATATAACAAACAATGATTATGTTTTATTGCAGGTAAGATGGCAGATCATAGTGATAGTGGGCATGACACGGTGAGGCGTGATCATGATGTTACAAACTATATCGAGCGTGCTCCTCGTGGAATGACGGTTAAAAAGGATATCATCAACCGGTTAAGTAAAGGAAAAGAAAAATTAAGTGTAAGATACTAATTAATTGCTAATTAACTTCATTCAATACTAAGTTTTAATTGTTTGTGATCTAATTTACTATTTACATAATGCAGGTCCAATGGAATGTTAAGGGTCTGCCAATTGGAGAAAACAGCACTCATTTGATTACTTTCCTTGGTAGTAAGGTAAAACAAATGATACCAATAACAATCACTACTTGGGTGAGCACAAAGAATCCCGTTTTGGAGAAACAAAAACATGAGTTGTGGGTAACAATACGGGTATATAATTTTAGATCTTTTGGTAATCTTATTTAGTAATTTTGTAGTCCCATATATATATATATATAAATTTATTTATATGATTTTCATTTAATGTGCATAAGCGTAAATATTTTGATGTGGATGATTCTAAAAAGGATTTGGATAATGAAGGAAAGCGGAAAGTGTCATAAAAATTTTGAACGACATTAACAAAAAATTGGCTTAAAGATGATAATGGAAACATCAATTGGAATCCTCCACCAATATATAGTGGGTTTATTTCGGAGGAGGATTGGCGGACATTTGTTAGGAGACGATGAAGATCCAAAATTCTTGGTTAGTGCTACTATCTATTAAGTTATAACATATTTTTATATTTGACAATTATCTATTATACATTAATGTATACTTATCTCTCTTAATAGAAAGCAAGTGAGGTGAATCGAAAGTGTGCTTCGGGTTTGTGAGTATCCTTATAGAGCGGTGCTACTCCATATCAACATATTGAAGAGAGATTGGTAAGGCACAATAAGCTTGATTTTTTTAGTTTCATGAAACTTTTTATAAATAGTTTCTTAATATTTGGTAAATTTAAATATAGTTGGTGGAGAGTGGGAAAGATCCTACTAAAGAAGGTGTTGAGCGACATGTTTTGTGGGTAGAGGCTCGACTAAACAAAGAAAAGGAGATTGTTGATCCTAAAACTAAGGAGGTGTCGGAAAGAATTGTAAGTATTTCCTAAATTCAAGCTCACCGATTTTAATTGTAACTTTTATGATTTTTATAATGTATTATACTTTTGTTTTGTGAATCGGAAGCCATATCACGATCGATTGTCACAGGAGAGCTCATCGATTGCTCGAAAAAGAAATCCTTACACGTGCCTTAGGTAAAGAAGAATACTCGGGTCGCATGAGGGGTGTTGGATTTGGAGTAGCACCAACCGAGTACTTTGGACCAAAACAGAAAGTCTATGATGAGAATCATGTGCCCACCACCGAGAAAGATGATGGCATTGTATGAAAGTTTGCAAGCTCAACTTAATGATATGCGATCACTTTATGGCCATGTTATGCCACGGCACCAACCCCTGCTACACATAGCGATTACCTAGATAAATTTGCACCATGCCAGTCAACTAAGGTATTAATTGTTTTTATTATTTTGTGGTTTATAATTGATTTATTGTACATATATATATATATATATATATATATATATATATATATATATATATATATATATATATATATATATATATATATATATAACATCAAATAATGTCTTTATTATTTTGTGGTTTATAATTGATTTAGGACAACAATGAGTGTGAGTGTGAATTGTATATCTCAAACCCACATGAAATGGTTGCAATTGGCTACACATGTAACGCAATTGGGTCCTTGATGCACAATGTACCCCTACCTCCAAATCATGTTAGAGTCGAGTTGCGGTACCATTTAGGGAGGATGCACCATTGCACTGTTCCAGATTGACAAGATTGATATCTTGACGGTGTCACAAGCAGATTGGTACCTTTGTGGCATGGCCATCCGCCCTTGTCGTTGTAAGTGACAATATATTTGTAACTAACTAATTATAGTTTTTGTCATATAATTTGTGCTAACTAAGTAATTATTTTTGTTTAAACATAGATGCGCCAAAATGAAAAATCTAAGAAAGTGTCTACCCAAGAAGAAAAGATCTCCTTTGAAAAGTCTTTGGCAAGGAAACATCTATTGGCAAGAAAGTGTCTCGATCCACCCCTTCTACAAAAGTGTCTCAGTCCACCCTTATGTAGAAGTTTCACACCTGCCCTCCTCCAAAAGTGGTGATCACCCTCCTCTTCTCGCCAAGTGACTCATCCCACCCCTTCTCCAATTGTGTCTCACCGCCTCTTCCTCTTCCATTGAAGCTTATATGAAGATTGGTGAGGCCGACGTGCAGCGTCTGAGAAATACATCATGAAAGAGAAATTGCTTACCATAAATTTTGAGGAAGAAATTTTTGGAGTGACTTGCCTCATATAGTCGGACGTGAGGATATCCGTCTTTGTATGTGGCGGATGAGGCAACCTGTATGGCTATGAATATATATGTCGTACTATGTAATTTATTATTTGACATTGTCGATTTAATTTTATTATATCGTTAATTTAATTTATATATATATATATATTTATATATCTAAATGTAGGTACTTGTCACGAGGACATTGTGGTCCCTTAGAACAGGACACATAGATATTTGTTCTTGTGTCAGGAAAGTACAACCTTTCATCAAGTGAATCGACTGCGAAATTATCAATCACTTGTGGAACAAAACCAATTTCTTTGTTCTTGATTATGTCAATGACCGCTTCAAGGAAGCTCAAAATAGAAGTGATGATGATGTCTTACTTCTAGCAGGTTAATCTAGGGTAAGAATTTTTACTCATTATTTCTTATATAACATGCATTTTTTTAATAGTCGTCAATTACTTATTCCTAAATTTTTTTGTAGGAGACATTGGGTTTTGTATGCAATTAATCCTAGTAAAAAAACCGTGTATTACCTTGATTCACTTCAAAATCATTACGAAACCACATGGAGTTTGTGGAGCTTTTTAACAGTGTGTTTATTTTGTGTCATTCTGCATTTCTTACTTTTACTTATATATGTATATATTGTTATTAATATAGTTATATGACATTCTATTCAATGCGGTTTAAGGACATATTGGGGAGTGAATAAATTAACAGTCGGATGGTTACCAATAGTTGTAAGTTTCTAACTTATACATTACATTATTTTGTCAAAAACTATATTCAACTCAATCTAACAATTAACTAATCTAATTATGTTTTGTAGTGTCCTAAACAATTGAATAACATTGATTGTGGGTATTACGTCATGCAATATATGAAGGATATAATTACCCGAAAGAAAACGACTATCCCCAAGCCAAGGTATCTACTTCTAATATATTTTTATATGATTTCGATTTAATAGTGGTTCTTTCCAATATTTAACCATTTCAATTCTAATTTTATTTATTTATATAATTTCAAAGTATTTTAGCGATTGTCAAAGCAACACATACTCTGTTGACAGGATTGTTTGAGATTAGGGAGAATGGTGCGATCATCTCTCCCGTTTTTTTAAAGTTTCATTTGGATACATATAAGTTAGCTTAGCTAGTTTTTGGTTCATAATATTGTAACTTGATAGCTTGTTTTGGATACATATGAATTAGATAATGAAACTTCTTAGCTATTTTGTTTTGGTTCCTCTTATGTAATTTGTGTTCCTCTTAGCAAATTGATTACGTTATGTATTGGATTGGATTGGTACATGCATGTAATTTGTAAATATAAAAAGGAAAAACACAAACAAAAAAAAAAAAAAAAAAAAAATTTAGGCATATACTCGCTTTTAATAAAGTCACTGGGTATTTAATAACACAAATAGGCAATACTCAGCGCTTTTAATAAAGCACTGGTATTTAATAACACAAATAGGCAATATTAGTAGCTTTTAATGAAAGTCAGCTGCGTATAAGGGTAATATTCAGCGCTTTTTAAAAGCGCTAAGTATTTGGGAGGACGCTTTGGATATATTAGTCGCTTTTTAAAAAGCGCTAAGTATTTGGGAGGGACGCTTTGGATATATTAGTACTTTTTAAAAAGCGCTAAGTATTTGGGAGGGCGTGTTTGCAATGGGTGGCGTTTTTTTAGGAACGCTACCCATTGTTGGAAGTGAATAGAAGTACACACCTTCAAGTATTGTTTCAAAAACGCCGCCTTGTTGAAAAAAGCATTGCCATCTACTAGATGCATTTGTAGTGAATCACAATTAATAAGAGGCGTGGTTTTAAAGAGCCTAGAAAACTTTGAGAAATGAAGTCAAATTCTCCACTTATAATTGAGTTAGGTCGCATCGCGCACTGATCGTATCGTGTCACGACAGTAAAAAGTATGACATGCATTCACGACAGTAAATTCTCCACTTATAATTGACATGTGCTATGTTGATTAAGTACCATTGTTCTGCGATGGACGTAATGCCAAACACATCGTGACCAAACTAATCCAAAAAATTCTCTCTATGAGTCCTATTTTTATGACCTAATTGGGTTTTTTTTATCGATGCTTATTTTTTTTGACAATTTTATCGATGCTTATTACTAAGTCACCGTTGTGTTCAAAGAATGTTTTAATTTACAAAGTTCAAGATGTTACATCATTCATACTTCTTCGATACAAACAATGAAGGCCTCAATTTCCAAATCCAACTCCAAAAATCGTTAACCCATACTCCCATCATGCAATAGTAGCAGATCTAATACCTAAATCTTAGTATAATTCACGTTAGCACAAGACGGATCGATATTCAACATAACATAAAATTGACAATTTTGTTACGAATTAAAAAAATAAAAGTTGTATATTTAAGCCCATTGTATGAGATATTAAATACCTTGGGCACTATCTAAAATTAAGCTATTATGTTTTATACATACATTTCTAAAGGATGGCAAGAAAATGATTATAAAGTGAACGCAAAAAAACTTTGGACCTAAGTGCCCCTATTTTTTTCCTCAACTCATATGAAGCAAACTATTTTTTTTGTCATGGAAATGGTAGTCGTTATTTTGATAAAAAAAATTGAGTTTAGTTTGTAATTGTAGGATGGTACCTATCAAAATCTATACTGTGCAAATATGTCTGTATTATGCTTCAAATAATATAAGTTAGTTGTGGTCATTCAACCAAAAAATAAATACTCTAAGGTGAAATGGTTACAAAACGCACATAGAACAATGAGAATAAACAGACATAAATTTGTGGAAGTGATGATTCGGGATAACCATGAAGTGAATAATTTAAGAATTAAAAATTAAAAATCTAATAAATTGAATAAAATATAATAGTTTGACTAAAAGAATCATTTTTGAGAGTACGTACAATGTAGGTGTAGGAGTTTCTGTAACGAAATCACTGAAAGACGAATAAAAAAATGTAAAAGTACTTACGTTAATATTTTGTAAGGTATTGTAATTTCTAATAGGGATAACTTCCAAAAGGGATAGTTTATATATATATATATACACAAAAAAAAAGAAGGATAATTTTAATATAGTTGTAAGGATAGCTTGAAGCACACATTAGAAGATTAAGTAAGTGTAATTCAAAAAAGGGTAGAATTGGTTTTTTGTAAAATATTAGTGCTACTTTCGTAAATGAAGCTTTAAGTTAATCTCCACTTACCATCTTCTAAACCCTCATAGCCGAAACTCTTTACTTTCCTTTACTGTTATGCGGCTTAATGGAAACCTGTAAGGCTCTTGTGCCATAACTGTCTCTGTTCATGAATCAGATCTGTTTTTCTTGCTTCCGATCAACAATGGCTACGCAGGACGCACCTTTTTTCTCGCGACGTGGACGACGACAGATGGGAGTATCTACTCAATGAAATCATTCGAGTTTACAAACTCAGATACGATTTATTACAGGGTTTATCTTCACGATTTTTCCATTGGAATCACGATTAAGCCATGTTAAATTCATATGTGGGACTCAAACAGGTACTTATGTTAACCCCTAATGTTAATTTCATATTCGTTAATTTCACATACCAATCGGATCCTCCATTTTCAATTTCTAATAAACCCCTTGTCATTCAATTGAAGGTCATGTTGTTTTACACTATTGTTTAACACACCTTTAAAAAGTAATTTCAGTAAACTTGTATGTAATTGTTTTTGATGAATTAAAAAAAGATGTTAAAGTTAGAAATACCTGTTTATGTAAAATTTGATTAATTAGTAATGGAATACGGGTTATAATATTGTTATTGAGATATCTTTCGATGAGTTATACTATGTTACAATTGTGACAACCATAAGGAGTAATCTGTGTGGCATGGATTGCTAAAAGCATATAGGTGATTTGAATTTGGAGACAGCAATAGATCATTTTAGTACTAATCTGTGGTGATTTTTAAAACCATGTAGGTGATTTTCAAAAGCTTGACTATCTTTAACAATCACTGACCTAGTAATATGAATTTCGTGATTGTTAAAAGCTTAACTATCTTTAACAATCACCGACCTAATAGTTGTCTCCAAAATAAAAATTTGTAAAGATTTAATCATTTTTCTCGTTGATATGATAGAGATTTCAAGGACGCACCTACGGCATCCTTAATACCTCTAAGGTGGATCTTTAGGTTGAACCAGATTATGAGTCCCAACATCAAGAGGAATTCAATTTCACTGAGGTTTTTTTTTCACCAAACGACTCAGTGTTGTAAATCTTGTAATATTTATTTTTTAGGTTTTTACAGCTGCAGTTTTTTTTTTAATTTTAAGATGTATTTTTTTCATAGGTTTGCAGTTGATTTTCGGTGCCAATAAGTAGATTGAGTTATTTTTTTGCAGCTGTGTTTGGTCAACTGATTCTGAGTGACAATAAATGGGGAGAATTATTGGACTGCGATTTTGGTGGATTTTGTTGTTGTTAGAACCAGTGTTTTAAGGACGGGACCGGTGATCGACTTCGGTGAAGGTCTTGGGTCAGCGGAGGTCGAGTCGGAAGAAGGGTTAACAGTTGAACCGCGTGACTATTGACCCGGTCTCGATTAAAATATTTCCAAACTTTCAAAACTTATGAATTTCCTATGTATAAAATTTAATTTACAAAAATAAAACTTATAAAAAACTAATACATTCAATTTATCTTTGTAAGAAAAATAGTTTTTTTTTTTATAAAAAAGTGTAATAATCCAATTTATGACCTAATTGGGTTTTTTTTATCGATGCTTATTTTTTTTGACAATTTTATCGATGCTTATTACTAAGTCACCGATGTCTTCAAAGAATGTTTTAATTTACGAAGTTCAAGATGTTACATCATTCATACTTCTTCGATACAAACAATGAAGGCCTCCATTTCCAAATCCAACTCCAAAAATCGTTAACCCATACTCCCATCATGCAATAGTAGCAGATTTATTCTCTAATACCTAGTATAATCTTGGATTTTTTTTTTCTTGGAAACTATACTAATCCAAACTTCATTCCAAAAGATAACTTGGATAACAACTTCAAATTCTACAATGAACACAGAATCAAGGAGAAGACATCTCCCTTCTCGCATGATTAATAGACAACAAATCATTTCAGCGCAAAGAAGCTTGCTAAGGCATTCCATTTTCATTTGTCAATCCATTTTTCAAGTTACCATATATGTTTACAAATCCATACCATTTACTTCAACATGGATCAAACATCGTCACCTCCATTTAGATAACAAACTAAGGATAAATTAATAGTTCCAAATTTGAATGGAAGATTTCCAACACAACAATGCAAAATCTTAGATGCAGCTAGCTTGAAGTGATCATCCATGTGTATTTCAATTTCAAATAGGGGAGGGAATAGGCCAGCCAACCTAGAGATCCCTATGGCCCAACTTACACAGGTCCAAGCTAGACGTTTTTCTAAATAAATAAGGTCAAAGTTTTTTTTAAAAACCTATTTAGCTAAAAATGTCAGATTATAGGCTATCAAAAAATCTTTCTAAGCTTACCAGACTGACCTACATAAGTAAATATAAATAATATTTTTTGTTAATACTATTATTATATCAAATTTTCTACTTTGTGTTAAATCATAAATTTGCTTACATTTCCTGTTTATTTAAAATATTCACTACATCAATTTTTGGCATATTTAAAGGTATATTTATTATTATGAAATAGAATTTAAATTGGATGTCATATTATAAAGATAATTCTCTAAAATGTTTTGTTGGATCTCGAATTAGAACATAATCTCATTGACCTATTAGTTTATTAGATTATTACAAAGTCTACACCACTCAGCAGTCGTAGGCTTTCATAAATTTTTTTGGTGAAATAGTCTTTTAAACGGACTTCCATACGTTGTTAGGCTTTCATAAAGGCAAAGTCGGGCCTCAAAAGTTGACCTATTACAGGGCACGGGCCCAGTGGTTGATCTTGACAAAAAAAATCCAAAGGAGCCAAACTATTAATAAATATATAAAAACCGTTTCACTATTTATTCATGTGGTTTGGTGGTTAATTTTACACATTCCAATCTTAAGGTACATAGTTCTAACCCTACAAGAAGCTATTTATTGTTTAATTTTTGAGTGAATATACAAATAATTGAAAAGAAATGGAAAAGCTGAATCTGTGAGTCGAACCTGCTACTAGGAAGTCGCTAAAATCAGCCCCAACCATTGTGCCGTCGGGTGTCTCTGTTATGTTGATGTTCATTTTAATATATAAAATCAAACTTTAAGTATAAAATATATGTATATGTATTAATTTTTTTAAAATTTGGGGGGAGCCGTGGCTATCCCCGGCTCCCAATTAAGAAGATCTGCCACTGCACAGGCTCGGCTTGGGCCTAACGTTTTCAATGCACACCAGGCTTAGGCTCAGGCAATGCAAAGCCTCGCTGGGCCTAATTTATTTCTACCCCTAATTCCAAAGAGATATTCCTTGAGAAATTTAACGTCAACCCAAGTGTACCTATTCATACCACGCAAAAGTGATTTTAATGAATCTGACATTTAGGTTTTTGGTTCTAACCCAACGCTACAAAAGCTGATTGTAAAGCGAAGGGTGTTTAGTCTTTATAATAAATTACTCTAGAGGCATATCTCTAGTCAATGTGAAACTTATTGGTGTCAACTAATACAAATCACTATTTTTTTTGTCTAGGGTCTTTGACCCCGCTTTGGTGCCCAGAGAAAATATACCCTGAGTAATCTGGAGCTCGGCAGAAAGGTGAGTAAAGTCTGACCCCAATTTATCTTATTGTTGTGGATCAAACCCGGATACTAATCGAGTCTGTCCCTTTAGATGGAATGTACTAACCAATTGCACCTAAGCTTTGAATTATACAAACCACCATTTGAATTCTCGTTCGGAGTAGTAATATTTAAATTACTATTTTTTAAATAAACTTTTTATTGGTAAAAAAAGTTTATTTTTTAAAATAATAAAATAAACGTTAAAATAAAATTGTTTTCTCCAATCAGGTTATTTGACTTGACTCATGCTAGGTAAAATCTAATTTATTATTTATATAAAGCAATTTAGGAAAAAATAAATCATAGTTAAAACTCTTCATAACTGTATCACGTGTATTTGAATTTTAAGACTTTTTTTGTTTTGTATTAAAAAATATAAAATTGCATTTTTATGTTACTTTATTTAAAAATATTAATATAAAAATAAAGCAATTAAAGAAAAATTATAACAAACAATTTTTTGTACCAATCAAAGCAAACAATTTATTTTTTTCTAGAAGGTACATAAATAATTCTTTTCTTAATATAAATTGGGTATGATCGGCGTGCAACTGCAGAGACTAGTCCCTCGAATTGGGTGGAACCACAATGGGTGGCAAAACTCTCCCCTGAAGAGATTTAACAATTTTGCATGTCAAATGCTAGATTCGATTCCAAGATCTTGATTAAGTTAAAAAAAATTCCTACCATCTCATCCAAAAGCTCTTACGTTGGTACATAAATAATTCTTATCCTCCCAATAAAAAACAAATATGAGACCTTCAACTTGCAACTAGGCTTTTGAGAGTGTCTCCTTCTAAACTAAATTTCATGAAAGCCATTTCATCATTATTGGTAACATATTATTTTTATTTCCACCATAACAGTAACATTCCAGATCTACTCCATAAAAACGCAAATACGACGAATGAGAATGAGATCATTTTTGGTAATCATATAAGCAATAGTAACGACACTGTGTCCCTATGTACGTTGGCAGAGTCCAGTTCCGGTACTTGCTCAGCCTCACGTTAAGACCGTGGAATTATGGAAAAATGGATGTGCATTGTTAAAAGAAATTGTTAAAATATTTTTAATATGTTTTTCTTATTATTGAAATATTTTTTATACAAATAATACAAATCCAATCAAACAAGCAATAGGACTCCAACAACTTGGTGCATATTTCCTACAACCCCCTAGCTATTTATTGGACACTCTCAAATTTTGTGAAAAGACGAAAATGTCATTAATAAAACACTCGCGTTTTTCGTTCTGGGATTACGAAGGTACGGAACTATAATTCCAAACTGGTTCAAAATTATAGTTCTGTACCAAGCCTCCACTGGCAGACACCCTCATTGCAAGATTTTTCACAAGAACAGAGCTATAATTTTGAACCGGTTCGGAATTATAGTTTCGTACCAAGCCAAAATGCAGTGTGGGGCGGCTTAGAAGCGTGTTTCACATGAGGGTATTTTTGAAATATTTAAGCATTGGGGGTAACCAGTGGGTAGGTGGGTTGTAGGAAACACGGGCATTAAACTTTAACGAGGTTTACGTAAATTTTATTAACAACAAATAGGTTTTTAAGTATGTTGTTTACACCAAGAAAATTGTTTAATGTCCATCGAATACGACAAACAATCTAATCACCGAAGATATTCGAATAAGGTTTCGCCGAGGGCGATGCAGCCGACTAATAATACAAGACGGAAGTTAATGAGCTTTTAGATAAGCAAAGGAAACATGTATTTTTGATTGAAAATAGGAAGTTAATGAGCTTTTAATCCTCAAGTATAAACCATATCTTGGATTTTATTAATTCAATTGATTAAAGAAAAAATGGGTGGGAAGCAGGTGGGGTGTGCTCCTAAATTTTATGAGCCAAGGGTTGCATGATCGCTGCAGCACGGAGTTAATCATTGGTGGATACATGTGGAAGCTCGATAGTGTCCTGCGCCACGAGGCGTGGTTCCTGAAGCACATATTCTCAGTCGAGTAAGTGTTAGTGAAGCAGTCATTCTTAGTCGATGCATAGTTAGTTGTTAGCTGGTGGTAGCACTAAATAAAGACTAAGCTTAGATAGATTTTCGTCTATAAATAACTCTTTAAATATTCTACAAACACACATCAATCAATACAACTCTTATTCTCAAAAAATAAACTTATTTTTCGTTCATAATTTAAGGGTTTTATTTTTTTCACCCCCCTCAACCTCCATCTCACCCCCATATTTCCCAAAAACCCAATACTACCCCTGCCTTTTAAAAAAAAAATTTAAAATTTTCGGAATTACCTCAAAATAAGGTAATTCCGGTTCAAAAAAAAACTTTCGGAATTACCTCTAAAAAGGTAATTCGGTTCATAAAATTAAAAATTTCGGAATTACCTCTAAAAAAGGTAATTCGAAATTTGTAATTTTTTTAAAGTTTGTATATTAAATTAATATTTAAACGCGTTTTATTTTGGAACTATGATACGAACGGTTTACGATTTAAATAACAATACGTCAAAATATATAAAATGAGCAACATAAAAAAATAATATAATGTACAAATACAACTACTATGGGTCCAAAATGTTTAACAATGACTGAAAATAAGCACGTGAAGTAGGTGAGCGGGCAACATCTAGGGCATCCGGGTCAATGCGGTTGCTCTCTCGCACCTCTCCTCATATGTCTCTCGGGACAACGGGCTCCTCGATGATATGGTGGATCCCGAGTAGCGCTCGCTCTGGCCGTGGCTCGCACCGGAGTAAGGCGCACCGTTACCCGATCGTACTCAAGGAAGGTAATCGGGATCGCACTCGTCGTGGTAGGCCGCGATCTACTAGCTCGCCAAAAGTCCGCGCCCGAATCGATACATGAGCAACCTCGTATGATCTCGTCGCGCAGAGGAGGATTACCCGAAATGGGTGGAAGAGGATCTATGTACGTGCCCGAACCGCCAACGCACCTCGCATCGGCATGTAGGAGCAGCGTCATTATCCCAAGCAACCAACCTGCGAAATGCGGATATGTTCGACAAAGGAACATACTGCGTTGGTGGTCATGATAAGGGTGAGGATGACATCCTCACCGCAGAGCATCTATCCGCCGCCTAAAGTCCACCAACTTTACTTTATCCAACTTCTTGTTCCCCATTTGGTGGCACGTGGTCGACATCGTCCTAGCTAACACTTTTCCGACCAATGACGGTGGGAAAGTGCTCGTAGATCCAAAGATCGAAATAATTAAATCAAAAAATTAAAATATTACCTCGCCTCTATCTATCCAGGACGCGCAGTGCGTATCCCAGTGTAAATATAAGAGTGTGTGATCCACAGCTGGGGCAGGCTGAACCTCCTCCTCCTGAACCTCCTCCTCCTCCTCCTCCTGATGCTGGCCCTCATCCTCCTGCTCCTCCAAAGCCTCCCAACCGTCTCTAATAACGTTATGATACAACTCTGGGTGCTCCTGTTGGTGCCGCATATTGTACACATAATCAGGGTGGTCACGTATCCGCTGCTCATACCGGGGCTGAGGCTGCTGAGGCTGAGGCTCAGGCTCAACCATCTCTACCACTCTGGCACGGGCTCTCTCGCGCGCCGACGCTGGCGAAGCATGCCCAGCAGACTCCGAGCCTCTCGTAAAGTGTGCGGAGAAAGAATCTGCTACACACGCCTCCCTGAATCTTTGTGTGCTCGCCGTCTACCGCGGTGTCGCTCTCGAAGACTCGCTTTCGCTCTACGTTGTCTGATCGTCTACTCGCCACTGTTAAAAAAATAAATGTAATTAGAAAATATTAAAAATTGAAATAAAAAATAGGATTTTCGGAATTACTAGGTAATTCCGAAAAGAATTTCGGAAATACCTCGAAGGAGGTAATTAGGTTAAAAATATGAACCAGGAATTACCTCACTTGAGGTATTTCCAAATTCTTTTCGAATTACCTAGTAATTCCGAAAATCCTAACCGAATTTACTTACTTTTTCGAAATTATTAAATGTGAAATGTGAAATATGATTTTTGTAAATTTTCAGGGGTATTTTTGTCCGTTTGAGATATTATGGGGGTGGAATTGATGTTAAGGGGGTGAAAAAAACAAAACCCATAATTTAATTAGGTTTTTAATAGTTCTGTGGATATCAAGTATCAACCACTAATTGCCTAAACCCGACGCTTTTTAGAGTAGGCGAGGAATCCATAGCCAAGAGACATAATTCACCTTTTTGCTTAATCGCCTAAAGAAATAGAATCATTACTGAGAGATACTAGTTGATCACATCGACTAACTTTCAAGCGAAAACACATGTTAAAAATTTTCTTTTGAATTTGGCACCGTAGTAGTCTGTTGCGGCAAAATAGCTTCTACAAAATAGTAGCTCAGATAGCATTCTTGAGTACATTTTTTTAAAAAACAAAAAAAAATTAGGGTGAGGAGATGACGCCCTAGTCTAAACAAGGGAAGACTTTCGGACTCTTGAGTACTAGATTAATGTAAATATCAATGCTAAAATAAAGTAGGATAAAAGAGGAGCTGAATAACAATATTTATGTGGATAACTTTCAATAGAGAAGTGAAAAACCATGAGGCACGAGTAGAAAGATTTCTCACCAAGTGGAATAAATTACAATACCTCTCTCTAATACAAGGAGAAATATCACACTCTTAAACATAGGAGAATACACACACAACAAGGGAACCTCACAGGAGAAAAGATATGTATCAATTTTCTCTCTTGCTCAGAATTTCTTAATATTTTGTCCAAGGATCTTGATTAGCTCTTCATCTTACCTTTGATAACAAAACTTATGGTCTAGTTACTAGTTCATCTGTTCATGCAATATGAACACAATACATGTTGCCAATTGCATTGGAGACCAAGAAGACTGAAATCAACATTGGCTTAACTTCATTGTGTTACAAATTGCACAAAAACTTGATCACCATGTTGTTGTCAGAAAATCAAGCATTAGAGTTAGGACCAGCTGGTTTTGAATTAAGAAGTGGCTGGAGAGCTTTGACAACAATTGTCATGTTTGGTCTAAAGTCAGCTTCATACTGAACACAAAGTGCTGCTACTGCTGCCAACTACATGTACACATAAAACATCATTTTCAACCACATAGCATCTTTTATGTTATTGAAGATAAGTTATGAGAAAGAAGAAAATAGCAAACCTTAGCAATTGCCTTTGGAGGGTATTCATTGTTTAGCTTAGGATCCACACATTGTTTCACTTTATCTTCACTAAGTCTTGGAGTTGCCTGTGGTGGTAGTTTTAGGAATCATGTTATAAAAAAAGAGTAGACAATGATAAAAAATATATAGAATTCAAGGGCATTAAACCATGTGAGAATATTTAAATTGGGGTTTGTGTGTTGAAAGCTCTTTGGCACCGACACTTCAGGTTAAGAGGTATCCAGGTGTCCGACAGTGCTGACACTTCAATTGCCTTTACTTTTCAAATTAAAATTAGTGTCTACGTGTTCGTGTTAGTGTCGTGTCTAGTGTCTGTGTTTGTGCTTCATAGGTTGAAAGGAAGGACATACCCAGGTTACAAGACTTTGTTGTCCTTTTGGCATTGTATGGTCCACTGGCTTTCTTCCTGTCAAGAGTTCTAAAAGCACAACCCCAAAACTATAAACATCACTTTTTTGGGTTATCTGCCCTGTCATAGCATACCTGAAGATGGAATATATACAATATTATTCATTATAATTCAAAAAAAAAATGGCTATATATAGTTATAAGAAAATTGTTAAACCAAAGGTTTTAAAATATGTGGATGGGCGTGATCTGGGCCACGACATGATGGTTTTTGATGTGTCTGTGATTGCAATTGAGGCTACATCAGCCGCATTTAACCACAATTCTCTTCAATATCAATGATTGCAATGCGGCCGCGATTTAAAACTTTGACTAAGAGTGAGGTAAAGTTGAAGCATACTCTGGAGCATGATAGCCAAATGTTCCCAAGACTCTTGTTGAATGTAATCGAGCGGCTGTATCGGAAGACTGATTTGTCAAGTTGAAATCTGCAATCTTAGCCTCATAATCATTGAACAGCAAGACATTGCTGGATCTAACATCTCTATGAACTATAGAAGGTTGAACTTTCTCATGAAGAAACTCAAGTCCTTTTGCTGCACCAAATGCAATCTTTACTCTTTGATTCCAATTTAAAACTGGACCAGGTTCTGCCCCTTGCACACCTTTCCTTCCTATAACATCAAAATCCTAATGCTCAGTACATCATAAAAGCACAAAAAAAAAAATGCAGTTTTAGGTTCACTGAATAACTGATATATCTGGTCTATATACATCAGTTATTCAATGAGCCAGAGAGAGTATATTGTTATAGGCGTACCATGTAATATGTCATGCAAAGAACGAAGACTAGCATGTTGATAAACCAAAATTCTGTTATTTGCCTCCATACAATATCCCACCAACTCGACAAAATGCTCATTCTTAAGTCTTGAAACAATTGCTAGCTGCATAGTCCATAGTGACATAATGCATTTCCACCAACCAGAATATTTTTTTCATTTTTGAATCTGAAACATAAAAAACCTACCTGTGCTGCAAAATCAGAGTCAGGTTCTGTAGAATCCAGCTTCTTAATTGCAACTTCCATACCATTGCTCAACTTTGCATAAAAAACTCTCCCATATGAACCTTCTCCAATTAAAGCCTTTGTACCAAAGTTACCTGTTAACCGATTTAACTCGCTCAAAGAAATCGCGGGTATCTCGATTGGTAATGCTTTCTCTGCACCACCACTCTTGATTATATTTGTCCTTGGCTCTCCTCTGTCACCTCCTGCATTCAAAGGTTACTGTCAATTATTACTCATAACATGCAATAGTAAAGGTATTTCACCATATGGTTATGAAACATATGGAAACAACAAGCACTATATATTTGTTCCTAACGTTTTAAAAGCTTAGCGACCACAATCTAAGACGTGACATCATGGTTTCTAATGTCTCTATAATCGCAATACGTCAGCCATTGAAGCTACATTTGATCGCAACTCTCTGCAATATCAAAAGTTGCAATGCGATCGCATATAAAACGATGCTAATCCATTGAAATAGTTACAAATTGATCAATTAGTTTAGTATCTTAACTATAAAACTACAGTCTATTTGTAGACAAACGGTGCCTCAACGACATGTAGACGCCGACTCCCGGTTCTAACCCAGGTGTAACCGTGTGATTGTCATACACCCTTAGTAATTGTGGATTCTGGATCACATCTTAGAAGGAAATGGGGTGGATTGGTTGTAATTTGATTGTCTAGCAGACTGTGTGTTGTGTTTATTTACCATTTCATCTAGGTGACAAGGAAAGATAAAACTGTGTCAAATAACCGATCTATTATAAAACGCTGTAAATTTAAGACACATGCAAATGATGAATAGATATGAAAGTAAAAAGAAATGAGGATGTTATTGTTACCTCCCCCACCACCATATGCGTTGCGGCTGTTGCCCCCTTTAGGTGATCCACCACTATAATGGTTTGCATGTAGAGCTATTTCCTCTTCTACACCTCCGCAGCACAACATAGCTCAAAATTGTCTAATCAAACCACCACTCTTAACAAGCCATTAAGAGTACCTGAAAGTGTTCCAGCCCTAGCCTCAATTTATTTTACCATACAGCTTATTTTACACATTTTTTACAACTGTTAATTGGAAAGGGTTTGAAATTCTAGTTCAATTCCACCATTAATTTGTATTTGAAAATGGTAATTAAGATAGACAATCAAATCGAAAGCATCAAGTTTTTTTGTTCAAACCAATGCTGGCTACCTACGGAGTGTCTTAACGAAAAACTAATTTATACTCGTGTTTAGGATCAAATTTCGTATTGGCCAACACCGAGTTTGTCCACTGCAGGATAGATTAAGCCATTGAGCCAACGGTGTTGGTTAAAACCCCCCACAAATTAAAAATTGGAGAAGAATAAAACTCATGGTTTTCGGAATGAAAAATGTTCATCCTAGGATTCCTTGTTAATGTTCTAAGCAGACACGGTGAACATGCTTACGATTTAATTAACAGTTTTTAAAAAAATAAAAGAGAAATTGCATGTTTATGGTGTATTGTTGATAATACACAAGCAACGTAGCACAAAATTACATTAACAAGATCGAAATTCGAAATATAGAAAAGAAACATATGTATATACACGAAAGACATTACCTCTTTGACCTGTTATTGAACAAGGCAGAAATCTGAATGAGAGAATATATATATATATATATATATATATATATATATATATATATATATATATGATGGATGATAAAAAGGATTTATATATACAGGAATGAAATATTAAAGGAAGGAGAAGAAGAAGAAAACCTAATTGGTTGGTTTTCTTCTAACTTCTTTTAAAAATAATGAAATGAAGCAGCGTTTGGGAGAAAAGGCACAGGTTACTGTGTTTCCCGGGAAATTCGGTTGATAGCATAAAAACCATAACTCCGTCCGACCTTCACCTTCCGAGGGTTATCTACGTGTCACCACGATGCACATACTTCGCTTAATACTACTATTTTAATTTTCATTAAGTCCAAGATCAATGTCTATGATATGATTTGTTATTGTGGACGCACCCACGTCAAATTTTTGAATGCATGCACCATTTGCCTAATTTGCCTATGTGACAACGGACAACACCACTAAATGCTTGTTGTACATTCAATTGATCACTAAACCACCTCAAAAACATTTCCTCTTTTTTTTCTTTAGGGGAAAATGCATCATATAAAAACATAAACATCAAGCTACCTGAGTTTGAGATATTTCACACCCACAATCTAGAGTCATCTTTAAGACACTCTAAAACATAAGCATGGTCAAGACCATAACAACTATTACAAGGAGATTGTTTAGAAGCCATGAAGACATAACCAAACTGCTCAGAATGACTTAACATCGAGATTATCAATAGCTTTTGCATCCAGGCTAAGACATCCAATAGATGAGAATTCACAGTTTTCCTCCCAATCCAGTTATGGATGATATCTTTGACCTTTGTAAGCGTAATTTGATTATTGGTGGTCTTAGGATTGTCCAAATTTCTTTGATGATTGAAAGTTTGTTGATGATTGGAGGGGGCATTGAAAGAGTGGTTTGTTGCAACGCCTCAACAATCACAATGTAAAGCAAAAGGTACCCACAAAAAATTGTTCAAAAAGAGAGTTTCTCTTTGGGGATTAATGTCAACACTTACCTTTAAACCCAAATAACTTATGCACAAAGCAGAGACTAGGACAATCATTGAGGCACGTAACCCGGAAAAACAAACATCGGGATCGGGGATCACCTTGATTCCATGGAGGTCTCCGAGGTGGCCGGATAGGAATAACGAGCACAACCAAAGGAGAATCCGTGCCTAAACCAGAAAGTCGAGGAGTTGTGGAAGTAGGGGATCCAAACAAGGCTTCTGCACTAGTCGAGGGTGGAGATTCGGGCGGTGGCGCGACGCCGACGATAGGGTTAAGGAGGTGGTGCGAGGTGGAAGGAGAATGTCACCCGTGAGCAAGCAGGATCCAAGAATGTGGTGGCGGTGACAGTGTGGCTTCCATGGATCTGAGGGAAGAATGGTGTGGTTTGATGGGGCGCTTGAAACAGTAAGCAATTGACCAAGGAGATGGAGTTTTGGTTAAAGGTTGCATCAGGGTGAGGGTTAGGTTGGGAAAGTGCTTGGGGGGATTGTTGTTGGTGTATCGACGATGGTATACCTCAAGAGGAGGGAAAGGGTCAGGCGAAGGGCTTGGGAAGGGAAGGGGAGGGTGGGGTGAGGTAAGCGGGTGGAAGGAATGGGCGGTGAGTGGAGAGGGAATGGATGTTACTTACCATATGGAGAAAGGCCAAGGACCGGCCGACGAAACCCATACGATGAGGGAGAGAACAACCTCCACAGAGGGAGGAGAGAACGACACCACTAAATGCTTGTTGTACATTCAATTAACTAAGCCACATCAACAACATTTCCTCTTTCTTGGTAATGTGTGAATTAACAAATTTCTTGTGACTTTTGCGAATATTTTTTAACTCAATAAAAATATTTACAAATATAAAAGAGGTAGGGTAACATTAACATACGCAATCAATGATAGTTATGTTAAGTTTCACAGAGATGGGGTTAGGCTCCAAAATTAACATTTTGACATAAATTGCATTAAAAGGGCAGAATTTGCCTTAAAAATCAAGTGATGAACATGAAGTCATAAAATTTGACAAAAGAGACGAAGTCGAAGACCCAACTTGACACGGGGACATGCTTGTGGAAAATAAAGGACAAACATCTTCTCAAGAAAATTGTCAAAGGAGTAAAATATCGACAACCAACCAAGCAATTGATGTCGATCTTAAGTAGTTATTTTAGGTCTGGACATGAAATAAACAAATAACATTGTGTACATGTTTCGCATGCAGATATCAGTTATTTTTAGTTTTTTCTATAAGTACTAGTTACTTCGATGTAATCAAAATTGGATACTTAAGAATTTCCCACATCTCTCACACATAGCATATTAGCGGATGAAAGTATACCTTCAAAACCTTTACATTTCAATGCAATTGTACTTTTCGACTCAAGTTTATCTTCCAGCAATTTTATCTTTATCACAATTTAAAGCTTTCTTTTACCTTCTTTGTCAATTTACTTTATTGCACTTTACATTCTCTCACTTTTAAGTTTTCTGCATTCCTTTTACTTTGAAAGCAAAATTCTTACTTCATTTCCCATTTCATTCCATATCATCTCACTCGCATCTCTTAACATAATCCCCGCATTCATCCTCGGGTGATTTTCTAGCGTGACAAGTAAGTCTTAACCTCACAAGGCCGAGTTCGACCATTGTCACTTTTACGGATGCAAGTGTTAGGCGCGATTATCATTTAACTAGTTTCGATTCTACAACTCCCTTGATTTCCTCTAATTTATTTGTTGTTTGACAATTTGGATAGACAAAATCAAATTTCCACACCAACAATGATCATCTCATGACACATTCAGTAGAGTACCTTGTTGCAAATAGCCTTTAGGGTGTGTTTGTTTTGAGAGAAGTTGTGAAGAGAGAGTTAGAAAATATAGGAAATACTAAACTTCAATTATTTGGTACGGAGAGAATATGGAAGAAGAATGAAATAATATGGGGTTCACCACATTGTGTAGTCTTCTCTCATATGAGAGGAAAGAAGAGGCAGAGGTGTTTTTATTTCCTATTTTACCCCTGCTGTTAGATTTTTAATTATTGGATATTTTTTGGTAGCGGCTTTTTGACCATAAAACCACTATATTTCTCTCTTCTCCATTTCTCCTAAAACAAACACTACCTCTAATCTACCATATTTACCACATCTTTCTCTCTCCTCATATTCTCTCTCACCTATTGCTATCTTCATAACAACTAGGGCGATTATTTGTCGCGATGATGCTGGAAGGTGATTAATGCGCTCTGGATGTATTTAGAAAAAACATCAACATTTTATAAGGGGGTATAAAAATACGCAACATACATATATAAGCAAAGAGGCAACAATAACTCTTGGTGGGATGAAAGCAACAATGTCGACCCAAAATATAGAGTGAGGTATATTGAGTAAGCAGTGGGGGTACAAAATGAGGGGTACATTTTGATATTAAAAAAAGTGTTGGAAAAAAATTTGTCAGCAGTATGTCGGTCCTAAAATATAGAGTGGAAGTATATTGGTAAATAGGGAGGTACAAAATGAGGGGTATATTGGTAAATAGTGGGGTACAAAATATAGAGTGGGAGTATGTTGGTCCAAAAATATAGAGTGGGGATATATTGGAGAATGAAGTGGAAGTACAAAATGAATGGTGACATTTTGATAATAATAAAAAAAGTGTTGGGAAAAAAAAATTGTCGAGGGTATGTCGACCCAAAATATATAGTGGAGGTATATTGGTAAACATGAAGTACAAAATGAGGGGTATATTGGTAAATGGTGGGGCACAAAATATAGAGTGAGGGTATGTTGGTCCAAAAATATAGTGTGATATATATTAGTAAACATGGGAGTCTAAATGAGGGTATATTGGTAAATGGGAAGAAAAATATTTTTCCCCCCAAAATGGCAAGGTGTGCCTTAATATATAGCTGATGTTTTTGTCTCAGCTTGTCTGAGAATATCTTATACACCTGTACTATGATTTGGTTAAATAAAAATTTTCTTTGCCTTTCAGAAAAATTATTGATGTTCTAGTACATTGGACCTTTTTAAAAGTTGAAATAATCAATAAAAGTTGATTATGCTTAACCTTTGTTGGAGATTGCTATAATGAATTCCTTAATGGTTAATAATAAATTTAAAGTGAAAGTTTTTTATTGAGAAAGTAGTACAACATTTCCCTCTATAAACGCACTCAATGGTGTAAATGCACACTCATTTGCATGGTTTCTAATCATTGAACTTTTTCCATTTCTTACTTTCTGAACATTTATTTATATTTTAGAAAAACTAGTAAGCACATGATTTATCAGTATTATATTATTATGATAAAGAAAAACAAAAGGAAAGAAAGCTTAAGGCTAGCTTGAATGTAACTAAACTCTCCATGTCTAAGAGAAATTAAAGGGAAACCCATGAAGAAGACAAATAAAAGCTTCATGATCCTCAATTTTTGATGACACCCTTAAATTATTCACACATTTTTTCATTCTTCTTTCCATATACGACCAGTGATCCTCAATTTCAATTGTTGTCTATCTCCACCAGAAAAATAAAGAGCTACATTCTTCTGAATGATGAGTCCATCTTGACTGTCACGAGTTTTTCTATGACATTCACGAATGCTCCTTGGAATTCCTTGCCATATAAGTTTGCGGTTATTCGCGCCGACTTCTAAGTTGTACCTGAATTTCTTTGCCTCTTTCTCATCACCTAAGAATCGTAGAAATGCCATATAAACTGGAGATTGTCCAAGCAGAAATGTCTCAAAGTGTAAGCAGAAATGTCTTCCAAAACAATTGAAAACCTGCAAAGACGAAAATTCAATATGTAAGTGAGTAATTTCATGTTAGATGTAGACTGACATGGTCACAGACATAGACACCACTAATTATAACTTACAGTTAGCATCCATGTAGCATTTTTAACTTCATGTGGATCCGATTTGACGTATCGATGGTTAAAGGTACAGCCATCATGTACGTCAATTTTGTGATCGTCCTTAAGATGGGCCATAAGAGTTGGTATGTCACTCATAATGGAGCATTCCGATCCAGCGTAGGGGCAACTGTATGGACGAAATCGACAAATTTGTTCATGCTTTAGCTTAGTCTGGTAAGGAAATATATCATGGCAACCTAAATTCTGATATCTGCAAGGAAGTTCCATTGATTCCACCACTTTCTCTAAAGCCAAACACCTTATATTCCCAAGATCAAAGTGACAAGTTGGGCAACTGTTATGTACTGCAATCTTACAACTTGAACATAATGTGTGGCCATTTGGGCACTGAAAACATTAGAATTTTGAAGAATATCAGAAATGAACATCTAATTAAAATAAGTGAATTTATAATTGAAATGAAATTACAAGTACTGAACCTGATGAATTGGGGGATACATAAAATTCCTGCAAACAGGGCACTTGAGTAGGTCATAGACGTCATTCTTTGAGCTATTTCCATTCTTTCCACCCAAACAGGTCCTAGGTTTAATGACTGTACTATTACCGTTGGCCACGGATCTAGACGTAGTTGTCTCGTAATCTGAAAATATAAGCTGAGATTCAAGAACTTCTTTGAAGGAACTGCCAGCCGGAGCCATTGGAAAATTCAGATCTACAATTTTTCTTTCTCAATGACTAGGCCTCAGAATTTTGCTTTGATATATTTTTGCAAGACCTGTACATCTGCCAAGCAATAAAGAGGTCAACCAATGTATAAAAACATAATGCTAATATATGTTCATATCTTAATATTCTCTAAGCTAGGAGAGATTTGAACAATAAAACACAAGAAAAAACAACCAACTCAAATACTAAATACATTCACATGAAATACTAAACAGAATAACTTCAAACGTAATGGCTTCAAGTGTTTATGTTCCACAGTACTAATAATGCAAATGCTAAACCTTTAAAAACACTATCCTTCAAAGTTCATGAACTCAAGAATAGAAAATATCCATGAGACCAACCATCAACTCAGAAACTCAATCAAGCAGCATAGTTCTGGTTGGCTTTATCATAAACAATACCTTAATTTTACCCACCATAAACCAAACACAAACCTTAAACAAACCAACCATGTAACAATCTATAACATGCAATTCACATTGCTTTCCAACAACAGCAGCAAGCATTACATGCCCCAGAATAAATAGAAAAAAAAAATATGCAACAAATAACAAACACATGGCACGCAAAATGAAGACAAAGCTGAAAACAAGCATCTAAAACCATCATCATCAATCAAAGGAAAAACAAAGTCACGAGATGTAAACAAAGTCCAACCTAATTTTTTTAAAATAAATAAATAAATATACACCAATTTTTTAATACCAGGCCGTAAATCACATGTATCTGTCACAAAAATCTGGATGCACAGTAATAAAACGTCCAAAATTAAAGAATGCAAATGGAACAATAAATGATGAAAAAATTCGTACCACGAGAAGAAGTTAAACACAGCTATGGAGATTGAAGGGAGAGGAAAACAGAAAGATTTTGGTTGTTGGTTACGGGTTTCAGACCGTCAAGGTTGTCTTGTCGTTATTCTTCTTTTCCTCTTCCCCTCCTTCTTCTTCTTCTTGTTCTGTGTTTCTTCGAATTCGCAGAATTGTTTTCGTTCCTTGTATTGTGCTCTATTTTTGGTTAATTAATTAATTTTTTAATTTATTTATTTATTTATTTATTTCTGACAACAACTTTATTTTTAAATGGAATTAAAATTAAAATATTTTGGCTTTGTCTGTCGTTTCGTACGCTGTCTTTTAGCACACCTCCTCTCCATAACAAAGTAACAAACCACACTTTTTTTTTGTCCATATGGTTTAGTTTACTAGCCATCTACCATTTTGTGACTCGGTTAAACTATTTTTTTTTATCAAATCTAAATTTATATCCCTAATTCCCCCATTGAAATATCCCATTGACCCATTTAACAAAATTGACATAATGCAAAATTGAGGTTAATTTTGGGTTCAAAATGTGATAAAGTTACAAAAGTACAATTAAATTTTCCAACATTTCATGCTAGCTCACTATTAATCTGTTTTTCAGTCCACATCACTATGCTATCATTGTCATGTCTTTCCTCTCTAATGTTACATCTCTCTCATCAGAACTTTGTACACATGTCTTCCTTTCATCTACAATTCATAAAACGATATGAGAATAATAGAATTGTGTAAAGAGGGCTTCTACTTTCATTGATCGTTAAAGTCTAATTATCTCTAACAAACTAATTTGTATCTCTAACTGATTTATTAGTATTAAATACGTATACATATACTCTAATACCCCTCAAGTCAAGTGAAGGGTGGATATTCTGCACTCCCACTTGGACAAGAGACTCGATAAGGGATGAGGATCCAAAGATTTAGTTAGGATGTCATTTGAATTTGAGTAGTGGAAGGAACAAGAAGTAGATGAAAGAGTTTAACTTGTAATTTTTCACGAACAACGTGACAGCCAATGTCTATATGTTTGGTGCATTCGTGAAAGCTTGAATTAACCGCAATGTGACGTGCTAACCGACTATCATCACAAAGTATAAGAGGCAAGTGTGACAAAAGGAAGACAAAGATCTTTGAGAAGAAGAGCACGTTTCATTTTCATTCTCCAAGTATCATAGTTATGGCTTTATAGCGGTGTTACGAGAATCGCTTTGGATTCTCCATGGGATGGAGGTAGTTGGGGTCGTCAATGTGTAGTACGGATCCTTGATTGTCAATCATTGTTGTTATTGGTTGATTCCTCGATGGCGTTTGTCAAATTTGTCATTGTCAAAGCTCAGAGAATTTCAGAAGAATTGAAGGAGAAGATCGAATATGAGAGAATTGGGTAAAATGGGTCTTTAAGACTAAGTGTGACTCTCATGGCAATATCGAACGTTACAAGGCCCGACTTGTTGCTATAGGTTTTACTTAGAAAGATGGCATTGACTATAAGGAAACTTTTTCACTAGTTTCCAAGAAAGATTCTTTCAGAATTATCATGGCACTTGTAGCTCATTATGACATTGACTTACATCAAATGGATGTAAAGACTGCCTTTCTGAATGGGAATTTAGAGGAGGATGTTTATATGGATCAACCAGTGGGGTTCGTAGAGAAGGGAAAGGAACACATGGTGTGTAAACTTAAGAAATCAATATATGGACTTAAGCAAGCTTCCCGACAATGGTATCTCAAGTTCAATGACACCATTGTGTCCTTTGGATTTAATGAAAACATCGTTGATAGGTGTATATATCTGAAGGTCAGTGGGAGTAAGTGTATTATTTTAGTTCTGTATGTTGATGATATCTTGCTTGCAACTAATGATCTTGGTCTATTAACTGAGACTAAGAAGTTTCTCTCTAACAACTTTGAAATGAAAGATATGGGTGAGGCAGGTTATGTGATTGGAATAGAGATATTCTGTGACAGATCACAAGGACTATTAAGCTTGTCTCAGAAAGCATATATTAAGAAAGTCTTAGAGAGATTCAAGATGGAGAAATGTTCAGCATCTCCTGTTCCAATACCAAACGGAGACAAATTTAGTCTCATGCAATGTCCAAAGAATGAATTGGAATGGAAACAGATGGAAAGTATTCCTTGTGCGTCTGTTGTAACGCCCCAAAATTAATTAGGTGAATTATTTAACTAATTTAATTAGGTGATTATTTAATTAATTTAATTAAGTGATTATTTGACTAATTTAATTAAGTGATATTTTAGTTGTCTATATTAAAATAAATATAGGGTGATTAATTAAATTAAGGAGTGAGGTGTGGTAAATAAATGGTGAGTATTTTAGTTAAATGGTGAGTATTTTAGCTAAGGGGTGCAAATAAGGGGCCCAAACCCACTAAATAGGCCCAAGTTCATGACTTAAGCGGGGTAAAGGTTTCCTTCTCATGAGAACAAAGAAAGCAGAAAAATAGAAGAGAGGGAGAGGAGGTAGAGGCGCGCAGCTGAAGCAATAGGGGAGGGAAGGAAAATTAATTCTTCTTGCTTTAGGTGAGTGATTTTGGTACCAATCAACTCCATATTTCTTCCTCTATCCTTTAGTATAAGATTTATCCCCTAATCTTGTGTATTTTTCTCTTTTCCATGGATGGGTTAGAAGCTCAAGTGTAGGAGAAAAGCTATTATTTGGTGGTTCTTTGATTATTGGTGGAGGGGTTTTCTTGGGTTTGCAATTCTAAGGTATGGGGGCTCTCTTTCATGGCTAATAATTTATAAACCTTGAAATCATAGAGATTAGGTGTTAGGATTATTTATTTGATTGTTTGAGTTTTGTGTTAATTCTATGTTTATTGTTGTATTTGTATTTAATTTGGTGATACCATGATGCTTGATGTTGGAAATAAATGTGTTGTTAAATGTGCATGCCATATGTTTGATAAAATGCTTCATGTGAATATGTGATTTAATGATGTTGATTAAATGCCTAAGTGGGTGTTGTTAAAGTGAGTGTTGAATTGTTAAATAAAAGTGTGTTGAAGTATTTATGGTGTAGGTGAAGTTGGGTCACGGCCTAGGCGCCAAATGCCTAGGAACCGTGCGCCTAGTGCGTGGGTGAAGGCGCCAAGGGTGGCGCCATGTGGTGTGCTGCGTGCGTGGGGATGTGGCTGGGCAAGGGCGCCATTTGCTGGGCAAAGTGGCGCCAGGATCACTGTAGCGTGTTTGGGCGTGTGCAGGGGCGCCAATTCCCTGGGAATTTGGCGCCTGGTGTGTGTGCATTGTGGGTGGCACGGTGCAGGGCGCCAACTGGGCGGCCTGTGCGCTCGTGTCTTCTTTATGCAGTGCGTGTACGTACGCGCGCAAGTGCAGGAAAAGCGGCGCTGTGTGCGTCTTTGTGTGCCGGGGCGCCATTTGTCGCCTGCGCGCTGCTGTTTGGCGCTGGTTGTGTTTGGGTGTCTAAGTGTGAGTTCAATTAGTCTCTAAGTGTTAAATTGATCCTTATGGTGCCAAACTAGTCCCTAGGTGTCAAAATAGTCCCTAGGTGCTAAAATAATCCTTATGGTGACAAAATAGTCCCTAGGTGTCAAAATGGTCCTTAGGTGCTAAGATGGTCCTAATGGTGTCAAATTGGTCCTTGGGAGGTAATTTGGTCCTTAGGTGTGGGTTTAGTCCTTGGTGTGACATGTAATCCAATAATGAGGTGTGTTGTGTTGTGGTGACGAGAAAGCGATGTGTAGGCTTCGGCCAAAGCGATGGGTGGGCTTGGCCAAAGCGGCGTGTAAGCCGGCCAAAAGCGATGTGTAGGAAGCGAGGCAAAGCGGTGTGTGAGTTGCGTTGCGAAATGAAAAGTGGTGAGTAAATGATTGTTGTGGTAAATGTATTGTGTTGTGGTGCATTGTCATGGTGTCACATAAATCATGTGCATTCGATGTGTGGGCTTCCGCCAAAGTGACGATGGGCTTGGCCAAAGTGGCGATGGGCTTGGCCAAAGCGACGATGGGCCGGCCAAAGCGGCGATGATGGATCCACATGCATATTGCATTTCATACATTACATGCATGCTCTGGTGATTGATTGGGTGTTCATGAATTAATGATGTATTTGAATTGACCGTATTTCGGGTGTGCCTATTCTACTGTGTTTTCTGTTTTATTTATTATTATCTATGTATTGAGACTCACCCTTGCGTCGTGTTGCCTCGTATGCCAAGAACTGCAGGTGACGGTGACTAAAGGTGTTTAGAGATCCTTCTTCTAGTGTGGTCGAGTCGGCTCGTCACGTAGTAGTATGGGGGAAATATTTAGTAGTTGTTATTTCATTATGTTTTGAACTATTATGCTAAGTTATTATCTTCCGCTGTTGTACTATTTTACCCTCAGACTTGTTGGTGCTATGTATCATATACTGGAGTTCTATTGTAATCATTATTCTGGAGTTATGTAAGGTGTTTTGATTAAATGTAGCACTCTCTTTGAGGTGCGTGGAAAAATATTATGTTTTTGAAAACTCTGATTTTAAAATTGACTAAATAGTAGATAATAGAAAGGGGGTGTTACATCTGTTGTTGGGAGTTTGATGTATGCTCAAACTTGTACGAGGCCAGATATTAGCCCTACAGTTGGAATGTTGGGTAGATACCAAAGTAACCCAAGAATGGTTCATTGGAAAGCTGCAAAGAAAGTATTGAGATATTTACATGGGACGAAGGATCACATGCTTACTTACAGAAGAACCGATCAACTTGAAGTGATTGGATATTCAGACTCAGATTTTGCTAGCTGTGAAGATACAAGAAAATCCACATTTGGATATTTGTATCTCTTAGCTGGAGGAGCGATTTCATGAAAGAGTGAGAAGCAGACAGTCATTGCTGCATCCACTATGGAGGCTGAATTTGTGGCATGCTTTGAGGCCACAATTCAGACTAATTGGTTGCGGAACTTTATTTCAGGACTTGGAATAGTCGACAGTATGGCCAAGCCGCTGACAATTTATTGTAATTCCGCAACAACTTTCTTCTATAAAGACGTCAAGTATTCTAATGGTGCTAAACGTATGGAATTGAAAACCTTGTCGTTAAAGAAGAAGTTCAGAAACGTAGAGTGTCTATTGAACTTATTAGCACAAATCTTATGATTGCCTACCCATGACGAAAGGGGTATCGCCTAAAGTATTTGCTGGCCATGTAAAGAATATGGGCATTATGTTTGCTAGCGAATGCTAAATTATGATGTTTACTTTATGTTAGACACTCTGAGCTCATTGAGGTACTCGTTTCTAAATTTTATGTTTTCAAATAATGTTTGTGCATGCAATTGATGATGTTGAAAACAAATTGCGGTATTGACAATGACATAATGTTTGAACTCATTATGGACTTCTCATTTATGATCATACTTAGAAGAAATGCTAGTATAGTAGCACATGGAAGGAAGTGTGTTGATTTGGTAATACACAACCGCCATGACTCTTATTAGTTTTTGTTCTTGACTATGACTCATGTTGTAACCAATGTATGAAAGTATGTCCTACTTTATGTGCATTATGATTGATAATTTATTAAACCGTGAAGTTGCATTTTATCACACGAGCCAAGTGGGAGAATGTAAGAAATTTTATGTCTCATGTGTGATAAATAATATTGTGGTTTAATAATTAATTGAAAAAAGGACTTATTGGTTTATATTTAAATGAATAAGTGTGACAGTTAGAGAAGTTATTTGATGAACGGGTACATTGTTTAGTGAAGAGATATATTGTTTGATGGAAACAATATATATAAGAAAGGAATTAAACATTCCCTATCTCTACCTATGATAGTATGATTCTAAACCTCATCAGTAAAGAGAGTCATAAGAAAGTAAGGGAAGGAGATAGAAAAGATTTCCATTTCCATTGAAGACATCAAGTGAAGAAGAATTGTTTTTATCATGGACAAAGGTTAGTGCTTCTTCCTATGTAAGAATCATAGATTCCAAGATCTTATTTATGTAGAGTAGTTTTCTTGCATGTGAACCCTAGAAAACTACAACTTACATAAATGTCAATTTTGGTCCTTTATCTTTGCTCTAAGTTTCATTTTGGTCATTTATCTTTTTTTATCTGTTTTGGTCCCTCATCTTTCATTTTCGTTTTATTTTTGTCTCTGCCGTTAGTTTCTGTTAACAGCCACTACAATAGCAGTTAAATGCTGACGTGGCGTGTGACATATGGGGCCGACGAGGGCGGGGAGTGATCGTCGGTGCCCAAAAAGGTGGCATGGCAAAGAGCGACTCTTGGCAGCTTCAAAGCAAAGGGGCGCGTGAATGAACTAAATACACACTGGAATGAGAGGGATCCTGAGGCTGTGAAGGTATGGGACTGTACAGTTGAAGGAAGGCTTAAAAGAATTGATTTGGACTACCTATACCAACAAGATGCATCTTCTTTTAGGGAGCCCTTCCCATAAGAACTCCATAGTTAAGCGTGCTTGGCTTGAAGTAGTAGTGGGATGGGTGACCTTCTGGGAAGTTTCCCGGAAAGCATGCATGTGAGGACAAAGCATCTTTGAAAAGACTCGTGTTGGTTCGGGGGGCGATGCGGGATCTTACAAATGGTATCGTGAGCAAAGCAGGACTCTCTCGATGCGGTGTGGTTCGGGGGCGAACCAAGCTAAGTCGATGGGCATGTGACATCCGGGCCGACGAGGCGGGGAGTGATCGTCGGTGCCCAAAAAGGTGGCATGGCAAAGAGCGGCTCCTGGCAGCTTCAAAGCGAAGGGGGCGCGTGAATGAACCGAATACACACCGGAATGAGAGGGATCCTGAGGTTGTGCAGGTATGGGACTGTACAGTTGAAGGAATGCTTAAAAGAATTGATTTGGACTACCTATACCAACAAGATGCATCTTCTTTTCGGGAGCCCATCCCAGCAGACCTCTCTCAGTACTGTGTGGTTCGGGGACGAACCAAGCGGAAGCTGGTGGGCATGTGACATCCGGGGACGACGAGGGCGGGGAGTGATCGCCGGTGCCCAAAAAGGTGGCATGGCAAAGAGTGGCTCCTGGCAGCTTCAAAGCGAAGGGGCGCGTGAATGAACCAAATACACACCGGAATGAGAGAGATCCTGAGGCTATGCAGGTATGAGACTGTACAGTTGAAGGAAGACTTAAAAGAATTGATTTGGACTACATATACCAACAATATGCATCTTCTTTTTGGGAGCCCATCCCATAAGAACTCCATAGTTAAGCGTGCTTGGCTTGGAGTAGTAGTGGGATGGGTGACCTTCTGGGAAGTTTCCCGGAAAGCATGCGAGTGAGGACAAAGCATGCTGAAAAGACTCGTGTTAGTTCGAGGGGGCAATCAACACTTCTGAAAGCAGTCTGGGATGTTACATGGCGTCTCAAGTGTCACAGCTGAATTGGAATTTTTTAAATGATGTGGCATATAAGGGACCAAAATGAAACTTAAAAAAAACTTGAAGGGTCAAATTGACAAAATTAACAAATATGGAAAAACACCCAAATATCTTCATCTTCTCCGACAAACCACCACCTCCCCCTCCGGCGATCCACCACCCTCAATCTTCATCAGATGCATCAAAATGCTCACCACCTTAATTGGAAGCTCCAAATAAAATTGCATTATAAAAAAATACAAAGAAAACCCATTTTTTGAAACTCACTTTTTAATTGCATCAAATTCATCAAGATGCTCACCACGTTAATTGCAGCAGCCTTCGATTCAGTATATTGGCAACCCATTTTTTTCTTTGATTTAGTATTCAATTACCACATTGAAACCCATTTTACCCAAAATCAAAACCCATTTTCCATTTAGGGGCTAAAATGAGAGGTGGCTCGCGCCGGAGAAGATGAAGATTGAGTTTTTTTTCCAGATTTCTTAATTTTGTCAATTTGGTCCTTCATGTTTTTCTTTAAGTTTCCTTTTGGTCTCTTATATGTCACATCATTTAAAAAATTCCAAGTCAAGTGATGACACTTAAGACGCCACGTCGCGAGCTAATCTGTCGATTGTGGCGTCTGTTATCAGAAACTAACGGTAGGGACTAAAATGAAACGAAAATGAAAGATGAGGGACCAAACAGACCAAAAAAAGATAAATGACCAAAATGAAACTTAGAGCAAAGATAAATGACCAAAAGTGACATTTAGCCTATATAACAAAATTTGCTGCCTTCTTACCCAAAAAAATGTTAGAATTGAGTGTTGCATTTTTTATGATTATTTGTCTTCTTATACCTCAGTCATTCGTTTAATAGAAGGGTTTATGTTTTTTTATAGGTAATGTTAGTGGGGGAGAAGGAATGTTAGTTTATGAGGTTTGAACTCGGGAATTCCTTTTTGCACTCATTTGGTGTACTCCTTCAGTATCCCTTATCTCTCCAATTGAGCTACCTACATGGGATATCGAAGGGCTTATGTATTAATAGGAGTTGCAGTAGACAACATGCTGTTGAGGATCTTCTTTAGCGCAATGGGTGTCAAATCTGATACACTTGGCTACTTGACAAACTACTTACCGCCAAACAAATGAATGAGACCTTGTTAGTACAAACAAAAATATATAAATGTTAATTTGGCCCTTGTTAGTCCACACAAAAAATATATAAATGTTAATTTGACCCCCTGAAAAACCATCTCAAACTCTGTCACGCTATATTCATCATTTGTCTTAGAATGTGGTTTAGGCCTAGCTCAACCCCACAAAACCGGCTTGTAAAGTGAGTGTTGTCTCTTCATTATAAACCCTCTAGAGACTTTATCACTAGTCAATGTGAGACTTGGGATTTTCCCTAATACACCCCCTCACGCGCAACACCTTTTTATTTTTATTTTTGGGCTTGTAGCGTGTTTTTTTTAAATGGTAGGTGGACCGATAGATCTAGGATAGGCTCTGATACCATCTTAAAATGTGGTTTAGGCCTAACTCAACCCCACAAAACCGGCTTGTAAGGTGAGAGTTGCCTCTTCATTATAAGTAGTGTGAGGGGGGTGCACCTAGTAGCCCTTAGTGGTGTTGAGTGTGCTCTCATTAAAACACTCCTTCACTCCTGGAGATATTCTGCAAGCTATTTAGTGTTGTTATGAAGTGGTATTGAGTTAGGAGTCAAGTGGGTTAAACTTAGGAATCAAAGGAACGGTGAATTTTCAAAGAAAACATAGTTTTTGGGTATCCTGATGAAAGAGCCCGGTCTGTGCGACCCTAGGCCCGCGGACCGTGCGTATAATTCTGTCCCTCAATTGTATTTCACTCACAGGAAGGCCCCGTATGTGCGCCCCGAAGCCCGGTCCGTGCCAATCCTGTTGTTACCCAATTTTAACACCTTCAAATGATGTTTGTTTTGATTCCAATCCTTTTCCATTCCCTTCCTCAATACTTCCCCATGTAATTAGTACACAGATAATCTAGTTTTGAACATGTTGAAGTACAAATCAAGTGATATATGTATAGTTAATAATTAAGTTGTATAGAATGTTATCGAGAGAGTAAACAAACTAATTAAGCGTCTTAAGAACCACATAAGACACCAAGGGGACGACGATTCCAAGCAATGAGCATACTAGGTGAGGGAGGTAATTAGCCCTAAGCCTGGACCCCAAGAAAATGTACTCGGTAATATCTATTATCACGGGCTTCACCGGCGGAATCACATAATGATTGTCTGGTGTTATGCTGAGAGAAGAGAAAGATAATAATAATAATAATAATAATAATAATAATAATAATAACTATTAGGATATCACCGAGAGTTTAGGTCTGACAGATCTCGAAAGAACTCGCTGAGATTTATATCTCACTGTTTATAATGTGGTGTTTTACGGATAAGTAAAGACAAGTCAAGCAAACGGAGAAGATGTAGTCGCTGTTCTGAGTTACAAAGTTAGAAAGATCCTTAGTAATCAAGATTTTATGTTTGCTTAGCCTATCCTAGGGTTAATTATGTAACCAAGTCATGTAGAGATTTTAACTTATGATTATTGTAATCTAAGTTGTAATTTATGTAAACCTTACTTTTGGACTTGAACAAGTTTAAGAATGACACGTGTTGGATTGATTATCAGTTATGTAGATAAGTTTCATTTGGTATCTACACCTTCTAGAGTATGCAAAGGATGGTTTACTCTGTCAAGTTAAGCTACACTACGCCATAATTGTAAAAAGAGATCGCCACCTTTAGTAGTGTTTATAAAAAAACGCTACCCATTTTAATAACACGCTACACCATTAGTAGCGTTTTAAAGTAAAACGCTACCCATTAGGTAACACGCTAGACAGATCCCTATCGCTTTTACTCAAAACGCTAGCCAATTAGAAAACACGCTAGACAGATCCCTAGCGCTTTTATTCAAAACGCTAGCCAATTAGAAAACACGCTAGATAGATCCCTAGCGTTTTTTAGAAAGCGCTAGGTATTTAGAAAACACGCTAGACAGATCCCTAGCGCTTTTATTCAAAACGCAAGCCAATTAGAAAACACACTAGATAGATCCCTAGCATTTTTTATAAAGCGCTAGGTATTTAGTAAACACTCTAGACAGATCCCTAGCGCTTTTATTCAAAACGCTAGGTATTTAGAAAACACGCTAGATAGATCCCTAGCGTTTTTTAGAAAACGCTAGGTATGGTTAAATAAATTTTTTTTCGTTTCCCATTGAGCTACTTCCCTCTCTCAGCTAACACTCTCACCCAGAAACGCAAAATCACTCACCCAGAAATGCAAAACCCTAACACCCTAACGCAAATTAACATCATCTCTCTCAACGAAAATCATCTCTCTCAGTGAACATCATCTTTCTCAGTCTCTCACTCAAACAACATCGGTGAGTTTTCTATTCCTTTCTCTGTTTCGGGTTCCTTTATTTCGTTCCTTTCTCTAATTACAATAGTCTCTTGTTGCAATTTTTTCTTGTAAATTACAATTAGGAAATTTGTTAGATATTAATTGTGGGTTCTAGTTTAGAAATATATTAGTTTTGTCACTTGTGCACACTAGACTCTTCTTTTTTTTTTACCACTAGCCTCTTCTTATTACCCATAAATTAAGTTCATTATTTGGAAGACTAGACTATGGTTCCTTTGTCTTGACCAAAGGACCGAGAGAATAGAAATAGAATATGAGATAGATATAGCTTGGGAAAATAAGGAGTGGAATTGAAAAAAATTTAAAAGGGGAAATTTTGTTTTTTTTTTTTTATATGAATTGATTCTTCATTATATTCGAATTGCTTGATGGGTCATATGTTAAAGTTCTCTTCTCAGGATTTTATTATAAATATTTGGAAATTATGGATAGAAATTGGATGTCTGCCAATCGTCTGTCCAAGGAGTATGCCGCTGGAGTGGATTATTTTGTGAGCTGTGCTGTTGAACGTTTAGGTGTTACCAAGTGGCTTCAGTCTCAAGAGGGGGGGTGAATTGAGACTTTAAAAACTTTTCCCCTTTTTAAATGACTTAGATTAATTTTCGCAGAGTTTATGGAATGAACAATTAGAAACAAAAACAAGTAAATAACACGGGAGAATTATCTTTGGTTCAGCCACCTCCTAGTGACTACTCCACCCTCACAAACCCTTTGTGAGATTTTCACTATCAAAACAAAGCTTAAGCGGGTGCTTTAAAACCCTTACAGAGACTCAGCGCTCTTCACCTAGGATACCCCACCTTGTGCAAGAGCCCTTAACAACAATTACAACAAGAGATACCCCACCCTTGTTACAATCAAAAACCCTGGAGAGATACCCCACTCTCTAGTACAACCAATTGACATACAAGAGATACCCCACCCTTCATTACGGTCAAAATCCTAGAGAGATTCCCACTCTCTAGTAAAACCAATTACTGTAAATTGAACAAATTACAAGAAATAGAAATACCTCTAAAGTAGGTGAATACAACAAGTTGAAGCTTCCCAACCTAACCTTGAGAGAGATCACTCAAATTGATAGAACGATGAAGAGCAAGTGTGATTGTGTAATAGGGTTTGATTTGTTCTTTGTTATGCGTTGGTTGGTTCTCATGATCTGTGAAGCCCTAAATCTTATTTATAGAGTTTGTAAAAATATGACCGTTGAAGCAATTTCTAACATTGTTTTTTAAGTGGATATTCGATTGCTTGCTTATAACAACATGGTTCAAAATCGATTGTTTGCTTCCAAAGTGTTGCTTGAAATCGATTTTGAGCTTTACACAACCAAGACAAGAATCGATTGTTATCTTTAAAAACAATGAGCCATGAATCGATTGTTTCCTTTAAAGTAAAAGTCATGAATCGATTTTTCTATTGAAAGCAACAAGGCATAAATCGATTTTGTGCTTTAAAATGGGGAGTTGTGAATCGATTTAGTGCTTGAAAGTAAGAAGCTATGAATCGATTGTTTATTTTAAAATCATCAATATGAAAATCGATTTCTAGCTTTAGCTTTATAGGCAATGAATCGATTTCTAGCTTTAAACAAGCTATGAATCGATTTCTAGCTTTAAAGTTACAAGCCATGAATCGATTCCTTTCTTTCCAAAAACAAGTTCTCTCAAAAATCAAGCCATGAATCGATTTCAACAAGTGCCTAACCTATTTGATATGCTTTTATCAATTGAAGACATATATTAGGTTTGCTTGTGTGTGTGTTAGTGTGTAGAGTGATTTGAGCCGATCCTCAAAAGCGGTTTACAATTTATTCCTAAGACACGACTCGACTTTCTAGCAACTACCCTTAACACGGACTTACTTCTTGGTGGTTGTGCCTTGGAATTCCATTTGTCACTTTGTCTTAGATTACTTCATCATCAAAACTTAACTGCGCAACACAAGATATCCACATTAGGGACTTTAGTGGTATGAAATGTCCTTGTTTAAGTTGTTGTTATGTAAAATCGCCATCGCAGAGAAGAGTTGGTACGACATTTAAAGGCGAATGGAATTGATCAAAGTTACACTTGTTGGATAATGCGGTGAGAAAAAGGTGAATCTTCAAATATGATGATATTACTAAGAGATATGCGCCACGGTTGACACCGGAACACATTCATTTGATGCGAACGAATTTGAAGAGATGGCAAAGGTGGTTGAAGAGGATCTTAATGATTGTTCGAAATGTTTGAGAAGTTGATAAGCGATGAGAGACACCATTGTATGCGGGTTGTACTGAATTCACAAAATTATTGCCGTGATCAAGTTGTATAACTTGAAAACTCGCCACGGATGGGACGAATAAAGAGCTTTACCGATTTACTCGCGCCGAAAGAAATGTTGCGAATGATAATGTGCTTCCTTCTCGGACGTATGATGCAAAGCAAATGTTGGGGTCTATTGGCTTGAACTATGAGAAGATACACGCTTGTTCGAATGATTGCATTTTATTTCGGAATGAACATGCGTTGTTAAAGTCGTGTCCTAAATGTAATGCACCGGTATAAGAAGAAAGAGTCGCGCTCCGAGAAAAGGTGTTGTGGTATTTTCCTATAATTCCTCGATTTAGGCGAATGTATCGTAGTTCAGAAGATGCAAAACACTTGACATGGCATGAGGATGAAAGGATTAAAGATGGTATGCTACGACACCCGGCAGATTCTCCGCAATGGAAAAAATTAATATTGAGTATCCTAATTTGGGGATGACCCGAGAAACCTACGCCTTGCATTGTCTGGCTGATGGATTTAACCCGCACGGTATCGAGTAGCTCCCACATAGATATGGCCCGTGATTTTGGCGATTTATAACTTCATTGTGGCTTTGCATGAAACGCAAATACATGATGCTGTCTTTGTTAATTTATGGGCCCAAACAACCAGGAAATGATATTGATGTATACTTGGCTCCTTTAATTGAAGACTTGAAGCAAATGTGGGAGACTGGGGTATAGGTGTATGATAGGTCAGAGAGAAGAAAGTTTCACCCCGAGGGCTATGATCTTTGGCACAATTAACGACTTTCCTGCATACGGCAATCTATATGCAGTACAGTGAACAAAGCGGTGTGCATGCCCTATATGTGAAGATAACACAGATTGGATGTGGTTGGAACATGGTAAGAAGAATATTTATCTTGGTCATCGTAGATTTTTGCCATCAACTCATCACTATCGATTGTGGAGAAAGGCATTTGATGGGAATACAGAAACACGTAGAGCTCCCCGCCTTTGTGGCGAACAGTATTTGAAAAGGTAGAAGATTTGAACATTAAATTTGGGAAGCCTTTGCGGAGAGCTTGCCAAACGGGGTGGAAGAAAAAGTCGATTTTCTTTGAGTTGCCATCTTTGGAAGTCATTATATGTAAGGCATTTCATTGATGTGATGCATGTTGAAAAGAATGTCTTGAAAGTGTCATTGGTACCTTACTCAATATGCCTAGGGTAAGACTAAAGATACCATCAACTCAAGGTTGGATTTGGTTAGTATGGGTTTGAGACCGAATTGGGTCCCAGAAAGAAGGGTACACGTACATATCTACCTCCGTGCACTCATACTCTATCTAGAAAGGAGAAGACTGTCTTTTGTGAGTTTCTTCATGGAGTTAAAGTTCCAGAGGGATACTCTTCAAATGTGGCGACTCTTGTATCGATTAAAGACCTCAAGTTAAAGTCTCTAAAGTCCCACGATTGTCATGTTCTCATGGAGCATTTGCTACCCATTGGTATATGATCCATTTTTCCTAAGAAAGTGCGTCAGACCTTAACCAAACTTTGTTTCTTCTTTAAGGCGATTTGTAGTAGAGTGATTGACCCTAGAAAGTTGCCAACATTGCAAAGAGAAATTACTGTCACTTTGTGTGAGCTTGAGATGTATTTCCCACCTTCCTTTTTTGACATAATGATTCATCTAATAGTTCATCTGGTTAGAGAGACACAATTGTGTGGCCCATGTTACATGAGATGGATGTATCCGTTTGAGCGTTACATGAAGATATTAAAAGGATATGTGAAAAATCGATCACGACCTCGGGGTTGTATTGTTGAGCGATACATAGTTGAAGAGGCTATTGAGTTTTTGCACGGGCTATCTATCTAGTCTTGAATATTCGTGGGACCGCCAAGGTCTCGTCATGTAGGAAGGATTAGTAAAGGGATGACGGGAACTAAATTAGTGATGGTATCAAGGAAAGAAGTAGAGCAAGCAACACACTCATGACGTTCTTCACAATGATAGTGAGGTTGATTCATATGTTGCCAAACACAAGGAGATTCTTAAGAGTCAATTCCGGGAAAGAAGCAAGTTTGGTTAGCAAAAGAACACAATAGGAGTTTCATAGTGTGGCTAAAACATCACATTGATGGTGAGTGTGTTTGAATCCTACTTGATTTCAAAAAGATTGAGATGGTTAGCAAAAGGTCCAAATATACATGTCTTCTCTTACAACATGACTATCTAATGAATGAGTGCACTTTCTATACAAAAGAACAAGATGATCGAGTAAAATGCAAAATAGTGGGGTGACTCTTGTAGCTCATTCTATGCATGCATCCAAAGTACAAAGATGTAAATCTCATATATGCGAATATGTCATACTTTGGCTTCATTGAACACATATGGGAGTTGGATTACAATATGTTGAGGAGCCTGTGTTCAAATGTGAATGGGTTGACAATAATATCTTTGTTTTCTGATTGATGAATCGGGGTTCATGCGGGTGAATTTCAACAAGTTAGGATATAAAGATGAACCTTTTATTTTAGCATCGCAAGCTCAACAAGTGTTTTATGTCACCGATCCGATTAATATCAATTGGTCTATTGTTCTATTGATCGACAAAAAATTTGTGTATAACAATGATGATGATGAAGCACCCGATGATGTTGGTGTTGAGGGCGACCACTTTCTTCGTAACATCGGAACCAATAATAGGGAAAATACTTCTATAGAGGATGTTGTATATTTTAGAAAAGATCATAATGATGGAATTACTATTCGTCGGAAAAAAATACCAAGACGCGAATTGCAAACAAAATTTTATCTAGGAAAAGGAAAAGGTAATATAGACTTAATGATATCTCGTTATTTTTATTAATAGATAATTATATTGTTTTGGTAAATTTAACAATAACATGGATTATGTTATATTGCAGTCGGATGGCATCACTTAGTGATCATGAGAGTGGTCAAGACAGTAGTCATGAGGTTGTCTTTGTTATGTTTCTAGCTTTAATTTGTAGCTACTTTTGAGTTTCATAATGTTAGTTAGTTATTATGTTGTATGATTTGGATATATATTAATTATGTTGTAAGTACTTGTTAGTTTAATATGGTCTTTTGGTGATATGTACATATGTGTGTATCTATATTGGATTGTAATGATATTGGCTGAATTTTGTTGGAATGATATTTGATGAATTTTGTTGGAAGGGAATGAATTTATAGGTTGTAATTAAAAGGGAGAATAAACAAAAATAAAAAAAATATTTAAAAAAAAATCAGTATATAGGTAGCGTTTTAGAAAAAACGCTACAAATGAAATTAAAAAAAATCAGTCAATACATAGCGTTTTAAGGAGAAAATGCTAGAAATGAAATTAAAAAAAATCATTCAATACCTAGCGTTTTATAGAAAAAACGCTAGCTATGGACAAAATGCACTAGAGGATCCCTAGCGTTTTACAGAAAACGCTAGGTATTGTAAATAGGCGCTAGAGGATCCCTAGCGTTTTACAGAAAACGCTAGGAATTGTAAAAAGGCGCTAGAGGATCCCTAGTGTTTTACAGAAAACGCTAGGAATTGTATAGAGGCGCTACAGGATCCCTAGCGTTTTACAGAAAACGCTAAGAATTGTAATTATAATTTTTCAGCTTCCCTAGCGTTTTTGCTTGAAAACGCTAGGCATTATTATTATAATTTTCACAAGCGGGCACCAAACTCTTCTCTCTCACACAAACTCACGCAGCGCTCAAGTACGTCTCTTCATCTACCTAACTCCTCCCTTGCGAAAACCCAGAAACCTCTTCGTTCAGCCCTTCTGTGTGAGACCCAGGAAACCAAACGACCCAGGAAACCCATAACTCTCCCTTGCGAACTCTCAGAAACCTCCACCTCTTCGTTCATCCCTTGCGAACAACCCACACTCCACCTATTCGTTCATCACCCAGAAACCCAGAAACGCGCGACCCAAGAAACCGAAAACCTAGAAACCCCAAACGCACTCAGCTCTCCCTCTCTCCTTGGTGCTATCTTACCACGCAGCTCCCTCCCATTTGTCTCGTTTTTACTCGCACTCTCTCCCTTTCAAAAGGTATTTCTGCACTCACATACTCTCACTGGTTTTTTAATGGTTTGTTATGTAGTTCTCTTTTGTATGACTTTCTCTGTTACTTAGCTCAATGTTGTATTTAATTAGTTGTTAGTGCATGGCTTTCCTATATATGTTTATTATAATTCATCTGTTTCTTAGTGCATGACTTTCCTATACATGTTTACTCTAGGTTGTTACAGCTTGACTAGTTGACTCTGATGTTATATGGTTGTGTAGTTGAAAAGTACAGTACTAATTTACATGGCATGCATTTCATTGAAACTAAATCAATAATCATCAACAAATTATATAGCTACTAGTGAGCATTGTTTTTCAGAAAGTTGCTTCATTTGCAATTGCCTTAGCTAGCAAGCATTGTTTTTCATAACATTTATATAGCTACTAGTAACTTCCAATATTTCAGTTTCTGTTTATATATGTATTTATAGGTGAGGCGTATGCTTGTTCTATATTTTGTTAAGTGTTTGTTGGTTCTAAACAATTAGAAAGCTAAAACTCACTCAATCTATTTCATTTGGGCCATTGCAAGTCAGATATGGCATCACTTAGTGATCATGAGAGTAGTCATGAGGGTGGTGATGTGGGTGGTCATAGAAACACAAAGAAGTTCACTCCCCGTGAAATGACAGCGAAAAAGAATATCGTCCATCGGATAAGTAAAGGACACGAGAAATATTCAGTAAGTTACTAATTATTAATGTTGTTCTCTACCTTTCAAAGTTATCTAATTATTTAATGATTTAATGCAGGTCAGATGGAGTGTTAAAGGTTTGCCTATTGGAGAGAACAACACAAATTTGATTAGTTTTATTGGTACTAAGGTGAAGCAAATGTTTCCAATTTCGATTAAAAGTTGGAATGAGAAAGATAATACGCAACTGAAAGATGATTTCTTTGCCTTAATACAGGTATATAATTTTAGACCTCTTTAATAATCTTATTTAGTGATTTTTTAGTTATATTTATTTAATCCATTTTTATGTATAAGTAGAAACACTTTGATGTGGATGATACCCGAAAAGATTGGATACTCAAGGAAGTGGAAGGTTGCATCGGGCTTATAGAACTGATGTAGGAAAAAAGTATCTGAAACTTCCTGATGGGACCATCAGACAGGAGCCTCCAGCATTGTATTCCGGAATTATAACTAAGGAGGATTGGAGCAAATTTGTACATATACGCACTACAGATCCGGATTTCTTGGTTAGTATATTAATTATTTAAGGTATATATATATATATATATATATATATTTGACAACTAGATATCATTCATTAATGTATACTTATCTTTTTAAATAGAAAAAGAGCAAAGCGAATAAAGAAAGAGCTTCTAATCCCGAGTACCCTTATAGAGGAGGTTCTAGTGGATATCAAATTCTCGAAGAAAGATTGGTAACACACAATTACTTTAATATATTATGATTTAATGAATCTTTTAATTTACAGTTGATTAACAATTATTTTTGTTAAATAGTTACTGCAAGAGGGGAAAGATCCAACTCAAGAATCCCTTGATCGGTGTACTGTGTGGTTAGAGGCCCGAGCGAACAAAGATGGTGACATTGTGGATCCCAAAACTAAGGAGGTCAAGGACAAAATTGTAAGTATTCCAAAATTCAAGTATTGTAATTTTAATTTTATGATTCCTAGCAAGTTGGAATTTGTGTCTCATTATAAACTTATGTTTGTGCATCAGCAAAGCATATCACAATCTGTATCACAAGGAGAGTTAACAGATTGTTCTGGTGAACAAGATATCCTTGCTCGTGCCTTGGGAAGGGAAGAGTATAAGGGTCGTATAAGAGGTTATGGATATGGCATTCCTCCTACCGCGTGTGTTTGGGCCAAAGAGCCATACAGAGGGGTGCGGGCAATGTAAAGTGATGGCGGCACAGTATGACCAGCTATCCAAGAATGTTGTTGTATTAATGGAAGAGACACAGATGTATAAGCAGATCTTGGCACAATCCATTGGTGCACAATCCATTGCTGCACCAAGCCCTACTGCACCACCCCCTGTTGTACCTATATCACCTGCTGCACCCTCACCTGCCTAAGTTAGCGCACGAGATAGCTGCACCATCCCTTCAACACAGGTATTTATTATTACTCGACCTGTTTTTTTGTACATATGTATTTCATCAAACTATCATGTATATTTATTTTTCTTTATAATTGATTTAGGATAACTGTGAATGTGAGCTATATATTGCAAACCCACATCGAAAGGTTGCAGTGGGCATGTTATGTAACCAATTGAGTGCCACAATGCACAATTTACCCATGCCTGAAAACCATTTGAGAGTTAGAGTAGACTATTCAATTGAGGGTCCGCACCATTGCCACATTCCAATTGTTAGTGCGGATATATTTCTCGTGGATCAAGCACTTAGTACTTTTGTGGCATGGCTCGCACAACTTGTCGTTGTAAGTGACAATATTTTTGTTAATAAGTTAATGACTCATTGTTATATATAATGTGTGCTAACTAACTAATTAATCATTTTTAATATATACAGTACCCCAAGTGTCCCGACCGTCTCCTTCTATTAAAGTGTCCCGACCTTCCCTTCCACCGACAATACCAAATCGTCCCGACCATCTCCTTCTATTAAACGAAAGGAAATACACCCAGTCGAACATGTTGTTAAATCTCCCAATGATGAATTCGAGAAGTTCATCACTTATGTAAAGGTCCACGTCACTCAAAAAATGAAGCCCGATGACATTATTATCTTACCGACCGATCAAATTGTGGGAGTGGAACAGGATATGATTCTCAATGTTGAGGATCTGAAAGCTGTATATGACATGGAATGGGCCACTGTGGTTGTTATTAGAGTATATATGAGGTATGTATTAAATTATTTGTACACAATAGTTGTATATATTAGAGTATATATGAGGATCTGAAAGTTGTATATATATATATATATATATTATTTATAGGTTTTTGTACAATGAGTTTCTGGTCCCTTCGCAACGGACACAAAAGTTTTTGTTCTTGTGCCAAGAGTGTATCGTTGTGTGGGATCAAGGTAAACCAGAGGATATTATGGCTAGGAAGAGTCAAATTGAAAGTTATATCCTTTCACGCTTCAGGGATGTCCAGCATTGTGATCACGAATCTTTATTTTTGGCACCACTCAATATAAGGTGAGAAATTTAGTCTTCAATCACTTGGTTATTTATTTTGAGGATTGTATTATAGTGTAAATGTGTACTCATTCGTGATTCATTTACTTATGAGCAACATTGGGTACTCTTTGCAATAAACCCTAAGAGAAATGTTGTCTACTATCTGAATTCACTTCAAGGCCATTACAAAGTCTACGTAGACTTCGTACAGATAGTTGACAGGTGTGTATGTGTAACCCTCTCATTTTGTATAATTTAATATATGTATTTTGTTTAACTTAGTTATATATATGTATGACGTTACAGTGTTTTGAGACAATACTGGGGATACTCTACGAGTAAAACAAAATGGATACCCATAACTGTAAGTTTTTTTATCAATATTATTATAATTTTAATTGAATTTTTGGTCATAAAAATGTGACAATTAATTAACTAATCTTTTGCTTTGTAGTGTCCTAAACAACCAAATAATAATGATTGTGGGTACTACACTATGAGGTATATGAGAGAGATTATCACTCACGCATGAGTAGTAATCCCAATCAAGGTAACTACTTAGATTTCTTTTTTATATTGATATTATAATACTTACTCACATTTAATAACTATTTTAATTCTAATTTTATTTCATTTTATTTTTCAGTATTTTCCCAGCTGTAATAAGATCCAACATTACTCTGATGAACAACTTACAACAGTAAGGGGGGAGTGGTGCCGTTTTGTTTCTAGCTTTTTGTAGCAAGTTTTGAGTTTCATAATGTTAGTTAGTTATTATATATGTTGTATATATGATTTGGATATATATTATGTTGTAAGTACTTCTTAGAATGAAATTGGATTGGAATATTTGATGAATTTTGTTGACTGAATTTTGTTGGAATGATATTGGATTGGAATGATATTTGATGAATTTTGTTGAAAGGGAATTAATTTATAGGTTGTAATTAAAATGGAGAATAAACAAAAATAAAAAAATATTTAAAAAAAAATTCAGTCAATAGGTAGCGTTTTAAAAGAAAACGCTAGAAATGAAATTAAAAAAATTCATTCAATACCTAGCGTTTTAAAGAAACAACGCTAGCTATGGACAAAATGCACTAGAGGATCCCTAGCGTTTTGTAGAAAACGCTAGGTATGGACAAAATGCACTAGAGGATCCCTAGCGTTTTAAAGAAAACGCTAGGAATTGTAAAAAGGCGCTAGAGGATCCCTAGCGTTTTACAGAAAACACTAGGAATTGTAAAGAGGCGCTACATGATCCCTAGCGTTTTACAGAAAACGCTAGGAATTATAAAAAGGCGCTAGAGGATCCCTAGCGTTTTACAGAAAACGCTAGGAATTGTAAAAAGGCGCTGGGTCAATGGCTAGCGTTTTTTATAAAACACTACGTATGTCCAAAACACGCTGGGTCAATGGCTAGCGTTTTTTAAAACGCTACTAATGGGGTGTACGCATCCGTAGCGCCAGCTTCTCTAGCGTTTTAAAACGCTACCAATGCCCAAAAAAACGCTGCAAATCCTTAAATCTATTGTAGTGCTATGTTCAATTCCTTAAATAGGTTTACACTCTGATTGTATTGAGATGGTTAGCATCCCGAATTTATAACATCTAAAGGTTAGGGTGTTACAGAATTCCCTATTGTCCTGTATTTAGTTTTCAAAGATCACAACTTGATCTTTTTTTTGTATACTGGTGAGTACCCCTAATACTCCATTTTGAATATAATTTTTCTTATACAAAATTTGATATGTAAACAGGGCTAAAATGAGTGTGTGCGAAGTGATTACAATCATTAAAAATCCTATAATAGGTCATAGAAACATGTTTTATGCTCATGTTTTATTGCATGTTGGTTCGATGTTCATGACAGTGATTATTTTTTTTAAAGTCGTGTTGGACAAACACAATACTCATGCAAAGTCTTTTAGAATGGCAAGAGTAAGATTTAAAGGACTAAATGTTCCACGCTTTTTCCCGATAAGTAGTTAGTAATATTAATAAAAATTCATCTTTACAATAAAGATGGAACAAGATACACCCAAACGTCTGGTCAGTCAACACCATAGCTAAAAATCTACACCAAGATACACCCAAACAACCAAAGTACAAATAAGTTAAACAAAAAAAACACCCCACAACCATCTAAGTCATTCGCCAGCACATATAAAAGAGATGATACACCTGGACGAGACCAAGCCAAAAAATATCCAACAACTTGATTCCTAACTACGAAAAGGACAATAATAGCTCCCATGAACCACTCTCCAAGGCTTCATTATATGAAAGATTGACCAGTTTCACGAGGGAACAACCACCAATACCCAATGTAGGTTGTTCCTGCATCTTTGTGAGTCCACGCTTTTTAGGGGTTTCTAGGGTCCACCAACCCTGCTTACTGATCTCATTATTCTCCATCAAGTTCTTCTAGTCACTCTCCTATGAGAGACAAACCTGTGGTTATGTGAAGCAACTTTACCAAATATAATATTTAAAAGTACAGTCATTCACCAACGTCTCTTTCAACGTTCAACGAGGACTTGATTGGAGAAACGGTAGTTTGTTACAATATTAAGTTTCAAATAATATTATTTTCAGTTTTTTTGAAAAAAAAAGTATAATTTTAATAGTTTATCATAATTATTCTATTCTAGGAATAAAATAAATTTTTTTGTTTGTTTTTAAAATGGTTAGTATTTATTGAAAGTAATTATTCTTTGACTAACATCAGTCAAAATATTTATTCTTTGATTACCTTTTTTAATAATAGAATGGTGGGGAGTGAGCTACCACTACAGTTTCAAATAATATAATTTTCCTTTTTTTTGAGAAAAAGGATAATTTAGTTGTTTATCATAATTATTCTCTTTTCTAAGAATAAGATAAGCTTTTTAGTTTGTTTTCAAAAAAATTAGTATTTATTGAAAGTAATTATTCTTTGACTAACATCAGTCAAAAAATATATTCTTTGATTACTTTTATAAATGATAAAATGTATTCTTTGATCACTTTTTTTAACTACTGGCATCAATTCTTAAGCATGTGGTATATAATTGATGTAATTTAATTTAAATTATATATTTCAAAATATTTTTAAAATTTCTTAGCTTAAAATACAAATTTTACCTTTTCTCTAGATATATAAAATATAAAAGTTTATTTTAAGGTCTTAATTAAATAAATATTTAATATTAAATAATTGTAATAAGAATATTGATGCAATAATTCTCAAAATAACATAATGAATGATGTTGATAATAGTTAATTAATTTGTAGTAAACACAAAATATTTAGGAAAATAATACATATTTTTGGTGTAATTGAATATTTATTGTACACCTTATTTTTTTTATTAGGGAAACCTAATATCATAAATTCACATTAACTACTCGGTTTCAGTTAGATATTAATAAAGAATTTATATTAAAAAATTTGACAGGAAAAAAATAAGTTAGCAGATTAACTTATGTGAAAAGTTCTGTGCCTTAATGGATAATATATTTACTCTTTGTTTAAATAAAAAGTAGTGCTCATGTACAATTCCTTAGTTGCTCTGGTGGTAAATTTTTACTTATATAATTTGCAAGTTATTTGAAAACCTAGTTTTAAAATTATAATTACATAGATTCACTAACTAAAAACCTAAGAGTACTTGATGAGGTGGTTGCGGTCTCTTCTAGTTCAATTAAAGTCGATCATGGGTTCAAATCCAACATTAGGCATGCCGCAGTGTTAAATCTCTTGAGGAGAGATTTACCGCCCGTTGTGATCCTACATGGCTCGAAGCGATTAGTCTCTCTGTATAGTTGCTTGCGCAGAAGACACCTAGCTAGTTTTACCAAAAAGATTCACTAATTAAAAACTGAATATATTACTTTACTAGATTTTTACTCTCGTGCATACGCAAGGATGATATCTTGTATTTGTTATAATTTGCTATGAAATTATAAATACGTTGGAAGTTGTAAAATGTAATAAAAGAAAAGGAAAAACTCGATAAAAGACGATATTTCAAATTTTTAAAATAGTTGTGTTGCAAAAAGTTAAAAAAAGTCGGCAACTTTATAATATTAATAATGGAGTAAAAACAAAGAAAAAGAAAAATGAGATTTAAAGTAAAATATGCACTCCCGCTTCCGTTAGCACTCATGTTGGCGCTCTCGTTGCCTCTCTCGTTGCCACTCTCATTGCTGCTCCCGTTGACACTCTTGTTGTCGCTCTTGTTGTCGATACCATTATTAGTCTCTCGTTGTTGATCCCATTGCCGCCTCTCGTTGCGACTCTTGTTGTTACTTGTTTACTCCTTTTTTCTATATAATTTAATACAAATTTAATCATATTCATTTAACTATAAAAAATTTATTTAGTAATTTTAGTAGTTAGTTTGTAATACTAGTTTGATAATATTAATATAATAATTGATTTTTTTGAAAAACTAATTTTGAAATTTTTGTTAGAGGTATGATTTTTTTTTTGACAATTGATAGTGGTTAATTTGAGTCGATTATATAAATAGTTTTTTTTGAAGCAAACAAACTTAGGTCATTTCATTCATTAAAATAGAGTTAATACAACGAGCAATAAAAAGATGAACTTGGTGACTAGCAAAACATTGAGCCGCCCTAGCTAAACTATGAGCAACACAATTGGCTTGTCACTGAATTAAACCGTGTGAACAGTTATATAAATGAGAAAGAGTCTCCTTGCAGGAAGAGATAATGGCCCCGAACTGTTGGCTAATCGCACACCACTGTTGACGGCGTCAACTACATATTTGCAGTCAATCTCTAAGTCAACAAAAAAAATTGAAAAAAAAGTTGACATGCGGCAGCTTGTTAGCGCATCATAAATTGTTTTTTTTTAAAAAAAAGAAGCTGTCAAAAACTACTAAAAGTTGTATTTTTTGTCTTTTAGTTGCAGTTTTACAATTTGGTTCTATATTTTGCCAAATGGCAAAATTCTAAAATGTCTAAATTAGACATTTTCCTAGCATGTGTTTTTATGATATTGATTTTTTTTTAAAAAAAAGTTGTCAAAAGCTACCAAAAGTTGCTTTTTTTGTCTTTTAATTGCAGTTTTACGATTTTGCCAAATGGCAAAATTCTAAAATGTCTAAACTAGACATTTTTCAAGCATTTGTTTTTATTATATTAACATGGTTTTTTGTTTTAACGCAAACAAGCTTATATTATTTCACTTTCGATAATAGTTTCAATACAAGTAGGACTATAATAATGAACTTGGGAGTTAGTATAGTTTCTTGATGCCCTCGCAAGGGAATGAACAACAAGATTTGTTTGCCTCCGGATAAAGCTAATCCTATTGCTTGGAACCACGAAGATTAGAGTTTTACAAAGAGAAATAATGACATCACATTCAGGGTTGGAAGTTGTCGCTTTGTTCACCATGTTGACCACTGAGACACAATCTGTCTCAATTACCACAGCAATTCCAATCCGTCAACCACTTCATTGTGTGCCGTAGACCCATCGCCTCAGCCTCTTGGGGTTCAAGTAGTCCATCAAACAACATACTTTTTGCTTCCACGATGGTTACATTTTCATCCCTCAAATATGTTACTATCACAAGACGATATATCAGTTATGCAGTCAACAAAGCTTACAAATTCCTTTCTCAACCATTGGACAATCACTAGACAACAGTTAAAAGGATTCTCAAATACCTTAAAGGGTCTCTCCATCATGGTTTATTACTTAAACCAGCCTCTCTTCATCAGCCCATCGGCATTACTACTTCCTCTGATGTACATGGGGGGAAGATCTCGATTATAGGAAATCTACCTCTGGCTCATGTTGGTACATTGGTCCCAATCTTGTATCTTGATGGTCGAAGAAACAAACACTAGTTGCATGTTCTAGCACAGAAACATAATACAGAGGCCTAGCCAATACAACTTCTAAAGTCCTCTAGTTATAATTCCTATCCTACTCACTGAACTTCACATTTCCTTTAAAACTCCTACCCTCTATTGTGATATCCTAGCACGATAGCCTTATCACACAACCCAGTTTTGCAAACAAAGACCAAACACATGGAACTTGATATTTTCTTCCTTCGAGAAAAGGTCCTAAATAGAAGCCCAACAATACAACATGTGCCTGCCATTGACCAATATGCTCACCTACTGACAAAACCCCTCTACTCTCTCAATTTCTCACATTGAGAGACAAACTCAATGTCATTGACAAATCAACACGTGCTCAACCCCTTGAATTTGAATGGGAGATAATAGAAAAATAGTTTTCCTTATATTTGAGTCAACATTTATGTTACAGTTACTATTCTGTTAATCAATGCTAAGTCAAGATCTAGATTGTTAGTATCGGTTAGTATTAGTTAGCAATCGACCCCAAAGTAAGTTAGATGGTACAACACCTATAAATTGTAATTTTCAGCTACGATCGAGCGTTTGTTTCAAGTGTAAGATTAAGATTCCAGGAACTCATTGGTTAGGAATGAGCATTCCGTGTATGTTACAAGTTTGAAAAAATTATTCCTAGGCATAAAGATTCCTAGGAGTGATGTAACTTCCAATAACCTCTATCATTCCCATTAAAACATTCCCATGAAAAAGTTGGGAATAAGGATTACCATGAGGATTAAGTGAAAATTTAGAGATAAAAATTATTTTAATTTCTATAACTACCTTATTCACGAGAATGAATATTAATTCACCAAACAATTTTCTTAGAAGATATGTAGGATTATTTTTCCTATCATTATGGTTCTAGTAATGTTATTTCTCTGAGTTGCTCTACACAACTTGAAACAAACACCCCCTCTGATTCATTTACATTTCTAATCTAACAGAATTCCAACGAGTTCCTCTCTCTCTCTCTCTCTGTGTGTTCTTGACATTTCATTGGTGAGAGAAGAGCGAGTCCTTTGGTGAGAAGAGGAGGAACCGTCTAAGCTCAAATAGAGATGGTAAATGTGCTCGTGAAACTCTATATTCGGTGAACACATGCAAGGGATGGGACACAATCGTGCAAATGTGTGTTATTTTCTTGATTAAATGTGTGCTTGTACAAGGTAATAAGAGATTTTGTATTTTATTTTTAAGCCCTGGTGCATATAACTCAAACTTCAAATATAAACAACTCTTAAATAAGTTTATATTTGACTTATACCATAATAAAAGTCATTTAAATTTAGTAAACGAGAGTTGATAACAATAACTTTTGGTAAATAGAGTCAATAACAATTTTAAAGGAGACAAATGTGTACTTTTCTTTTCTTTTCTAACAATTTTAAAGTCATTTAAATTGAAGCGTCATAATAACAAGTAACAGCATGTATTGCTTATTACTCATTTACCGGTGCACTTTTCTTTTCTTTTCTAACTTTTGTCGTTGTGTTGCGATGCAATATAGACGAAATGGGTCTGGGAGCTCTTGTCTTTATATCAATTGATCTCACACATATGAAACCTATAAAAGTAGTATATTAGCATAGTGTAATTTAAGTAGAAATATATACATAATCAATTGATATTGTTTTCTTACCCTTCCAAAAACATTCGTAAATTTTCTCCAATGACATACCTGCATTCATGTTTGATAAAATCATTATTATTTGTACGATGTTAGATAAAGCCAACATGTCCCCATTTCAATTTGTATTGGCAATTTTAGCGATAGGGAGACAACGATACTCGGGATCGAACTCAAGTGCAACTATGTGATAGTGTGTGGTGTTTATATACCATTTCATCTAAGTTGATAAAAAAAGAAGATAAAGTCAATCTACAATGTTCAATTACCTTTCGTTATCGCTGATGTGCTGGTCCCAAAGTATACTATCTGTTTCTGTAGATTCCATAACCAATTTCTAGGAACATCGATTGGATTTATCATTGAAGCATAATCAGCAAAAACCTATAAATAAGATGAAAATGAGATATTAAACCAACATTATCTCCAACTAAATACATGATTCAGCCTATCGACCAAAAGATTCAAAAGTTTTAATAATTCACCTCATTAACTTGAAAGTATGTTCCATTCAACGGAAAATATCCCCCCATTGCAGTTCGACATGGTATCTGTTTAATGAATTCTTGAATCAAGTTATTTTATTTATAAAGATATTCAATAAACTTCAAAATAGCAATTTCAGTTTAACTAACCAGAAGTGTTCCAGAAACCATTTGAGAACTGATCTTGCTTGATTCAAAGGAGGTTTCTAATTCATCTAAATAAAAAAATACGTAAAAATTGAGTATTTATATTTGTACTCGTAAATTAATACTTTCTTAAATAAAAGACTTTCTTTTTGTATACCTTTTGTCCATTCAACCGAGAAGATAAGGGAAGGATCATCAAGTTCTCGTAGAGCATCTTTGTAAAATAAACAAAAATAAAACACATGTACATGTATAAAAGCTTACTTTATGACTTTCTTTTTAGTACTTACCTCCCTTAGGAGCGGGTGGTCATTTGGAAGCACATAACTACATAAGAAAAAATTAAGAAAACTAAATAAGACTCAAAATATAAAGTATTGAACTCAAGTCATTTCGTTGAAATATCTATATATTGTTAAAAATTAATTTTGTAATAAGGTAACATTCCTATAATTTAAATTTAACAATTATTCTCTAACAAATTTGTTGAAAACTAGTAACAAAAGTTTGCAGTGTTATTCAACATATATGACAACTATTTACTATCTTCTCTCAAAAGTGCATAGTGCTACACACCAGTGGATTTCTAAACAACATTTGTAAGGGTAAAATTGAAAAAGTAACTAATATACGTTGGAACATATTTTAATATGAATTCACTTTTTTTGTAAATATGACACTAATGGGACGTAGAGAGTAGTAAGCAATAACCAACACCGTTAGCCTAATGACTTAATCTACCATGGGTATGGGGGGGTCAACCCATTTCTCCTGGGGTTGATTCCCACAGAGGACTAACTCGGTGTTAGTCAATGCAAAATTTGATTCTAAGCACAAGCGGAGATTAATCTTTCATTAAAAGTACTGGGACACTCTATGGGTAGCAAGTAATGGTCCGAACAAAAAAAAGAGTAGTTAGAAATAGAATAAATGTACACAAGAATGATATTTATAAAAACAAATAGACATACTAACCTAATTTTTTTTTGATGTTTTCTTTCAATACACATATAAAGAGAAACTAACAAAATACAACATTAACATAGGTAGAAAATGTTAAGCTTTTGAATTCAGAGAGCTTTCAAATTTCATTATTGAACAACTAAAGAGGAAAAGTTAACCGCAAACTAACTAACTAACTGAGTCTAAATCTAGCAATCTCTTAATTTACAAGTGACCATAACTAACTAATCAATGTGGATAAATATGGAAGACTAATTAATAACTCTTTATATGCACACACAGGAAGATAATGCTAACAATAAGGAGTGCATGGTAACAAAGATTAAGTTTTAATTAAATAGAGATAATGCAACAATAATTAATTTAAGAATGATTTATAGTCAAATTGGTCCTTGAAACTTATAATATATCAATTTAGTCCCTAAAATTTCCAAAAGTGTTTCAATTTAGTCCCTCCGTTATAGCAATTTAGCCCGTCTATTTTGTTAAAAGGGACTAAATTGAAATACTTTTGCAAAAGTTGGGGACTAATTGATATATTGTAAATGTTAGGGACTAAATTAAACTTTTGTGAAATTTTAGGGACTAAATTGACTAGTAACTCATTTAAGAATAGTTAAGATATGTAGAAATAAATAGCACGAGAATGTAGGGAAGAGAGAAAATTACGCAATGCGCTCAGTCTTTAAACGGCTAACATCTTTCATTTTTGTCATAGGAGTTTTTCCAGCATACTCATGCAATGCAACTAAAGCCGTTGATGTATTCATATCACTAGTCTTCAAAAAGGATTCTTGACTACTGAGATTGATCATTTGAAAATCCTCGACATCCTCGAGGTCCTCGTTAGCCTCATACACACCATTGTAAATCTCTTCACTTTTTACTTCAGATGCTACCAATTTTGTGCTTTCAGGTTCTGGCGATGCTGGCATCTCAATTATAGGCTCACATTCTTTACTATTCTCATCATCAATTAAGGATTTGTCGACATTGGTAGTAAATGTTGATTCATGATTTCTCGATGAAGACGAGTATTGGAAAGAATTAGCATTTGTAGAATCCACTGGTGTCACTACAAGTGTTTGATCCACAGATGGTGCAGGTAAGACAAGCTTTGTCCTGCATGTATATTAGCACATTTTTATATTGCATAGTCTAATTACACCAAAGCCAAATTAGGGAAGGGAAGAAAACAATGGATAAGTATGTGCAGAATGCTAACCTTCCAACACTTTCAAGTAAATGGGAGAATACACTTTGCTAGAAACTTGCCAAACTATGGGTTACAATGATTAAGAATTTCAATAATTGAATCAACAATTCTCTCTCCTAATAAAGTCAGACTAATGAATATTCTCTCCAACTTTTCTGCTTATTTTATAATATTATTCACTCCTAATGACCATTAACATTATAGAAACCTTCATATTCAATACTATTAATGCTAGATGGTGGTTCATGGACGCGAAGGCTGAAGAATATGATTATAAAAACAAAACACTAATAACATATGTGTAGTGTCAAAAATTACATTTTATACTATGGTAAATATATAGTTGGCTTGTTGGTTTATGGAACAAAATACAAGAATATATGTATGTTGAAGGCCTTGGACTTGACAAATGATGAAAGTTTTGATAAGGAAGTTACTAGGATCGTTATTAGTGGGTTGTTTATTATTTCAAAGAAAACTACATTCCACATTTTTGCCAGGAAAACAATATATTTGCATAGTACAACACTTGAGTTTCTTCCCGCATCAAGCTATTACTTATTCTTAAATTTTAATAAATTAATGCAACACATACCTTGCAAGAGCACTTGCATAATGTTTACACTCTGTCCTCATTGGACAAGCATTGCAATTTGGATTTCTCTTTGTGCAAAAGACCTGCAAAAAATTTCAAGATGATTTTCACTTTTTGGTGAAAAAGTAAGTGTTATTCATAATAACCTTAATACGTACCTTTCCAAAGGTTATCAGCTGATAGTGCAATTCATACCTATACAAGCCAATATTTCATATATGTAAGATATATTAACCAAATACAAAGCTCTAATAGATTAAAAAGATGTTTGATAATTACAATGTATGCTGATCAAGAGTGCATAGTCGCGGCCAAAGAAATTGTTGAATTTTGTTCGAGTCTGGAAACCTGTATTAAAATAAAACAGTGTTATTAATGGAAAAATTTAAAATTAATGATGTAATAGTAACCGAAAGACTTACTCCTCTAAATTATGTATTTGCATAGCCTCGGGTAATGGTTGGATAGGAACCCATCCCAAACGTACAACAATTCTTCCAACATTTACATCCACCTTACAAAAGTGGCAATTTTTGTAACCAACATAAAACATAGTTGTCTAACAAAAATTGATCTGTTCACTAAAAACAAAAAACTTACTGGAAAAGCACTATGATGAAGTGTTAAAAGCCTTATGCATTCCGTACTTTTCAATCCAAGTCCGTATATGCTCAATAGATACTCCCTATAAGATGAAAAATTTGCTTGATCAAGCTTAAATTGATGACTGGTAAAGGAAAAATCATTTAATGAGTCTTGCAAAGTGATATAAATGTTTAGACTTACTTTGCTTCCTTTGGTGGAGCATATCTTAGCCATTCTAAATCCGCACTTCCATTTGAATCCATTAACTTATTGAGTAATTGCTACAAATATACAAATGTAATAATTACTTCAATGATAAGATGTTGAAAGTTTTTTTTTGACCAAAGTTGAAAGTTATTATTAATTAACATGATCGAATTATTTTTGTACTGTATTCTTTCGGCAATATTGTTGTGTTGGCCACGACATTCAATAGCCTTAGCAACTTCAATAAGTTTTGCCCTTCTTACTGCTTCCCAATCAACAGAATCCATATGATCACTATGTCTATGGCTTTTGGTGTGAATTTTTCTTAATGTATCCCAATATTGTTGTTTTTCTCTAGTAACTTCTCTTTTCCTCCCGAGTCTTATTCTTCTTTGTAACAAGTGATTGTTTATTACCAAAAATTATACGGAAGATTCATTGGTTTTCCCAGTCTCCATTTCTTCAACTTTAGTACCTTTGGTTTCTTTATCAGATTTAGGTTCTGGAAAAACCATGTTGTTTCGACTCAATTCTTCTCTACGAGGAGTTTTTAGGTCCTCATTAATTTGTTCTGAGTTAATAGATTTGACAGGGAATTTTGCAGCAAGTGACATGAATGCAGAGCTATAAGAACAAGTGTAAGTATTAACATTCAATATCAAAGAAAACTTGGTAAGAATTATCTATTTAAGTTTACCTTGACAAATGGTCAGACACATTTTGAGTTAAGAAAACTCCAACTACAGAATCAATAACTGAACCTTTCCAAGGTGAGAATCGTCTATTACCTAGAAAATAAAAATTTGTTAATCTAATTATAGACACAAGTTTTTGATTCAACAATGATTCAACAATTGGAGCATGATTATACAAATTTCGTGTTTAACATGGGAAAAGAAAGAAGTGGAAATTAATACGTTTACAACAATAGTCCTGCTTAATTAAAGAAACCATCCATATCTTCACTAGCTAGAATGTGATGTTCAGCTATCAATGAATAGATAGAGCTAATTCACTAAAACTTTATGTTCAGTTACTAACAATATATTTTAGTGATTGTTTATTTAATGTTCACCTATAATTTTGCTATCAATAAATTGAGCTAACTCATGATCATATTGATCATATTGTCTTATATTTTAAATTTTGAACGTCCCCAAACACTAATAATGGAACTTGAAATAAACTAAGAAGAAAAGTAGAAACATTACCTTGGATGAAATGCATTCGCACTATGAATGACTTAGCCAAGTCAATATAGGTTTTTCTCTCTTGCTCCCAATACATTCGCTTTTTCTCATCATTTTCTTCATGTCCTCTTTCATTGGTAAGCAAATTCCAAACTCTTAATGTCTCTTCATCAAGTATTACTTCAACTCCCAAGGATGATTTTTTGTAAGGAACTAACGCTCTAGATTCTTTATGGACATCTAGCTGGTTAGTTTTTTTATTTATCCTTTTCTTCAAAGATTGAATTTTCTTTATTATAATTCTCATTTTTCTAGAAATTGTAGATTTTCCTTCAATCTTGAAAGCTACCCAACTTTTTCTCTTCCTAACAAAACTCTTTGATCTCTCTCCTTTTGCAAAAAGGGGTAGAAGTTTTTCCAAACGTTGTCTTTGCCTTTTCAATCTTTTCTTTTTACACATAACTGGACAATTTCGGCCATATTGTCTAATATCTACTAGCAAGCAAGACAAGTCTGACCTCAACTTCTGATAACTTTGCAACGAATTGTATTCAATGCCGGATTCATTTTTGAATGTTGAATTCTCAATTCCACCTTGGTCAACTTTTGAATCATTGACATTTTTCAAAAATGGTAAAGAGAAGGAATCTTCATCAAAAAATAATGATCGCTGAGACTTAGGATCCTTTCTGGCATAACTTGTTCTCTGCTTTGGAGTTGAAGGTTTTGGAGTACTATTGTTGTTTTTGGGTTGGGACTTATTTTCTATCTTGTGTAGTTGAGATATCACTTTAGGCCGATATACCTTCTTTTTAGTTCGTTTTTGTGGCTCATCATTGTTACTCCTTTCTTTGGAAGGTAGTTCTTTGGAAGAAAATGGTAGACAAAACTCAACACCATCACCTGTATATGGCTTATCATTAACTTCTCTTTGGTTGTTCATTCTTTTCTTTGATGACAATGGTGGATGGAATTCAAAACCATTTTCCACATACTGCTCATCATTAACTTTCCTTTGATTGATGCTTTCCTTCAAAGATAATGGTGGATAGATTTCAACATCATTACCTGCATAGGCGTAAAAGGTTAGAGCATTAAATTAAATATTATAATTATGACCAAAATTGTTAGTTTATCAATAGTGAAATTTAACAAGGAGATCAAAATCGCTTAATATTATTTCTAGATCTCTATGAGGTCACTTGCCATGGTAAAGCTTTTGTTGGTTCTAAGTGTGGGAGAGTATATATGTACTCACATATAGTCATGTAGATATAAGAATGAATAAATTGTATTAGTCCTTAAATAGATAAGAAAGATCATGAAACTTTTAAGATAAAACATACAATTTAGAGCATGAACAAGTTTTCCAGACAAACTATAAAAAGTAGCTTTCAAGTATTGACATGCATCCAAACGTGTGACAACTAATAAACAAACACAGTCTAAACATCTATTTACTTTATGTTCAAATCATCCTTTCAAATTGTGGTCATTTCTTCAAATTCAAACACGCTCGAAGTACTTCCATTTGAACTCCATCCATGTTCCACATGATGAATGCAGCAGCAACAAGTTCCCTTATAGGAAGGGTAGCTGGAAGCATTGGAGAATAACTCCATTGGGGAAAATCATCGAACAACTTCACTGCATGGTTGAACAACGCTTACTGCTCCTCATGTTGTAAAACATGTCTTGCAAATCCTTGTAGATAAACTTAAGTAGTAGCTTCTTATTCTTTTTGGGGTGTTTTCGTTGTCTCTACAAACATTTTCGTCATCACTCTCGGACCCCAGAGAAGGAGACGGAGAGAGATGCTCTAAGGAAGTGTTTGAGTGCTTCTTTTCTTTACATGGTGTCTAGTGACGTTAAGGATTACTAAGCATTGTCGTTGTCAAAAAAAACTACTAAACATTGTCAGCTTAAAGGAACGGTCAAATAAACATCCACACTATCTAAGAGGCATATTCAGATTAAACTTGGGAACTGGTTCTCCTGGACTCTAAAAAGAACTAATGGGTAATAATTAAATATGATGATTAAATTTTTAAATAATTAAATATATTAATGACTTAAATCATTAAACATGATTGAATGAGTTTATTGTTGTAAGAGTGTAATTTATGTTTATTTTGTTACTATTATAAAAGTTTGAGTTTATTTCAATTAATATATTTTTTGACCAAATTTAAATTTTTGTTATTTAATTCATTTCATTTAAATTATCCTTTGAGGTCGTTTTGCATAAATAAAGAAAATCAATAAGTTTTGTTGTTTTGCATAAATTTATTATTCTTTTCCCTATTATACTCTGGATTTTTTGTTACTCAACCAATTATTTCACTCTTCATAGTAAATAATTAAGGGTACAATTGCATTGTCAAAAAAATTAAGGGTACAATTGGAAAACAAGTAATTATTAATATAACCTTAAACTATCAAAATGACCACTCAAAAGAAACAAATTTCTTCTAAAAAACCGACAAGTAATACAAAAGCAGAGGCATGGTGAAATAAATCTCAAACCGTTTTTTTTTATTTTCCACCACGTGTCACTTTTACATTGATAAAACTAGAGATTAGCATTTTTCTGTGGAAGCCGAGAGGATTCAAATGCCAACCGACTATTATCGACAAATAGTTATCATCTCTATTTATCAACAATTATTGTTCTTGTAAAAACAGTAATTGTTATTATATTCAATTTTAATTTGTCTCTCAAAAATAAAAAAGTTACTTTTCAATCTTTTGAAATTTGAAAAATATTTGTGTTTTTTAGAAAAATTGAAAAGGATCTATGCTTTATCATACCAAATCAATGGTGAACGAAAGAAATTAAAGAATTGAGTCGATATCATATAATAGCAAAATATTTTATTATAATTTTTAAATAAAACATAAAACACAACAAACATTAATAAAGGATGTGACGCTAGTATTTCTCGTATATTAATATTTGTATTCACTTACCTCGAGGGAAACTAGAAGATCGATTATCGATTGGATCTACCTCTGAAACTTCATCCATTAAGGATTTAGAATCTACATGAATAGTTGCAAATGAACCACTCTCCAAGGCTTCATTATATGAAAGATTGACATGTTTCACGAGGGAACCACCACCAATACCCAATGTAGGTTGTTCCTGCATCTTTGTGAGTCCACGCTTTTTAGGGGTTTCTAGGGTCCACCAACCCTGCTTACTGATCTCATTATTCTCCATCAAGTTCTTCTAGTCACTCTCCTATGAGAGACAAACCTATGGTTATGTGAAGCAACTTTACCAAATATAATATTTAAAAGTACAGTCATTCACCAACGTTTTTTTCAACGTTCAACGAGGACTTGATTGGAGAAACGGTAGTTGGTTACAATATTAAGTTTCAAATAATATTATTTTCAGATTTTTTGAAAAAAAAAGTATAATTTTAATAGTTTATCATAATTATTCTATTCTAGGAATAAAATAATTTTTTTTGTTTGTTTTTAAAATGGTTAGTATTTATTGAAAGTAATTTTACTTTGACTAACATCAGTCAAAATATTTATTCTTTGATTACCTTTTTAATAATAGAATGGTGGGGAGTGATCTACCACTACAGTTTCAAATAATATAATTTTCCTTTTTTGAGAAAAGGATAATTTAGTTGTTTATCAGAATTATTCTATTTTCTAAGAATAAGATAAGCTTTTTAGTTTGTTTTCAAAAAATTAGTATTTATTGAAAGTAATTATTCTTTGACTAACATCAGTCAAAAATATATTCTTTGATTACTTTTTAAATAATAAAATGTATTCTTTGATCACTTTTTTTAACTACTGGCAACAATTCTTAAGCATGTGGTATATAATTGATGTAATTTAATTTAAATTATATATTTCAAAATATTTTTAAAATTTCTTAGCTTAAAATACAAATTTTACCTTTTCTCTAGATATATAAAATATAAAAGTTTATTTTAAGGTCTTAATTAAATAAATATTTAATATTAAATAATTGCAATAAGAATATTGATGCAATAATTCTCAAAATAACATAATGAATGATGTTAATAATAGTTAATTAATTTGTAGTAAATGCAAAATATTTTGGAAAATAATACATATTTTTGGTGTAATTGAATATTTATTGTACGCCTTATTTTTTTATTAGGGAAACCTAATATCATAAATTCACATTAACTACTCGGATTCAGTTAGATATTAATAAAAAATTTATATTAAAAAATTTGACAGGAAAAAAAATAAGTTAGCAGATTAACCTATGTGAAAAGTTCTGTACCTTAATGGATAATATATTTACTATTTGTTTAAATAAAAAGTAGTGCTCATGTACAATTCCTTAGTTGCTCTGGTGGTAAATTTTTACTTATATAATTCGCAAGTTATTTGAAAACCTAGTTTTAAAATTATAATTACATAGATTCACTAACTAAAAACCTAAGAGTACTTGATGAGGTGGTTGCGGTCTCTTCTAGTTTAATTAAAGTCGATCATGGGTTCAAATCCAACATTAGGCATGCCGCAGTGTTAAATCTCTTGAGGGAGAGATTTACCGTCCGTTGTGATCCTACATGGCTCGAGCGATTAGTCTCTGTATAGTTGCGCGCAGAAGACACCTAGCTAGTTTTACCAAAAAAGATTCACTAATTAAAAACTGAATATATTACTTTACTAGATTTTTACTCGTGCATACGCAAGGATGATACTGTATTTGTTATAATTTGCTATGAAATTATAAATACGTTGGAAGTTGTAAAATGTAATAAAAGAAAAAGGAAAAACTCGATAAAAGACGATATTTCAAATTTTTTAAAATAGTTGTGTTGCAAAAAGTTAAAAAAAGTCGGCAACTTTATAATATTAATAATGGAGTAAAAACAAAGAAAAAGAAAAATGAGATTTAAAGTAAAATATGCACTCCCGCTTCCGTTAGCACTCATGTTGGCGCTCTCGTTGCCTCTCTCGTTGCCACTCTCGTTGCTGCTCCCGTTGACACTCTCGTTGTCGCTCTTGTTGTCGATACCATTATTAGTCTCTCGTTGTTGATCCCATTGCCAGTCTCTCGTTGCAGCTCTTGTTGTCACTTGTTTACTCCTTTTTTATATATAATTTAATACAAATTTAATCATATTCATTTAATTATAAAAAATTTATTTAGTAATTTTAGTAGTTAGTTTGTAATACTAGTTTGATAATATTAATATAATAATTGATTTTTTTGAAAAAATAATTTTGAAATTTTTGTTAGAGGTATGATTTTTTTTGACAATTGATAGTGGTTAATTTGAGTCGATTATATAAATAGTTTTTTTTGAAGCAAACAAACTTAGGTCATTTCATTCATTAAAATAGAGTTAATACAACGAGCAATAAAAAGATGAACTTGGTGACTAGCAAAACATTGAGCCGCCCTAGCTAAACTATGAGCAACACAATTGGCTTGTCACTGAATTAAACCGTGTGAACAGTTATATAAATGAGAAAGAGTCTCCTTGCAGGAAGAGATAATGGCCCCGAACTGTTGGCTAATCGCACACCACTGTTGACGGCGTCAACTACATATTTGCAGTCAATCTCTAAGTCAACAAAAAAATTGAAAAAAAAGCTGACATGCGGCAGCTTGTTAGCGCATCATAATTTTTTTTTTTTAAAAAAAGAGCTGTCAAAAGCTACTAAAAGTTGTATTTTTTGTCTTTTAGTTGCAGTTTTACAATTTGGCCCCTATATTTTGCCAAATGGCAAAATTCTAAAATGTTTAAATTAGACATTTTCCTAGCATGTGTTTTTATGATATTGATTTTTTAAAAAAAAAAAAGTTGTCAAAAGCTACCAAAAGTTGCATTTTTTGTCTTTTAATTGCAGTTTTACGATTTTGCCAAATGGCAAAATTCTAAAATGTCTAAACTAGACATTTTTCAAGCATGTGTTTTTATTATATTAACGTGGTTTTTTGTTTTAACGCAAACAAGCTTATATTATTTCACTTTCGATAATAGTTTCAATACAAGTAGGACTATAATAATGAACTTGGGAGTTAGTATAGTTTCTTGATGCCCTCGCGCAGAGGAATGAACAACAAGATTTGTTTGCCTCCGGATAAAGCTAATCCTATTGCTTGGAACCACGAAGATTAGAGTTTTACAAAGAGAAATAATGACATCACATTCGAGGTTGGAAGTTGTCGCTTTGTTCACCGTGTTGACCATCGAGACACAATCTGTCTCAATTACCACAAAGCAATTCCAATCCGTCAACCACTTCATTGTGTCCCGTAGACCCATCGCCTCGGCCTCTTGGGGTTCGGGTAGTCCATCAAACAACATACTTTTTGCTTCCACGATGGTTACATTTTCATCCTCAAATATGTTACTATCACAAGACGATATATCGATTATGCGATCAACAAAGCTTGCAAATTCCTTTCTCAACCATTGGACAATCACTAGACAACGATTAAAAGGATTCTCAAATACCTTAAAGGGTCTCTCCATCATGGTTTATTACTTAAACCACCTCTCTCTTCATCGACCCACATCGGCATTACTACTTCCTCGATGTACATGGGGGAAGATCTCGATTATAGGAAATCTACCTCTGGCTCATGTTGGTACATTGGTCCCAATCTTGTATCTTGATGGTCGAAGAAACAAACACTAGTTGCACGTTCTAGCACAGAAACATAATACAGAGGCCTAGCCAATACAACTTCTAAAGTCCTCTAGTTATAATTCCTATCCTACTCACTGAACTTCACATTTCCTTTAAAACTCCTATCCTCTATTGTGATATCTTAGCACGATAGCCTTATCACACAACCCAATTTTGCAAACAAAGACCAAACACATGGAACTTGATATTTTCTTCCTTCGAGAAAAGGTCCTAAATAGAAGCCCAACAATACAACATGTGCCTGCCATTGACCAATATGCTCACCTACTGACAAAACCCCTCTACTCTCTCAATTTCTCACATTGAGAGACAAACTCAATGTCATTGACAAATCAGCACGTGCTCAACCCCTTGAATTTGAATGGGAGATAATAGAAAAATAGTTTTCCTTATATTTGAGTCAACATTTATGTTACAGTTACTATTCTGTTAATCAATGCTAAGTCAGCATCTAGTTTGTTAGTATCAGTTAGTATTAGTTAGCAACTGACCCCAAAGTAAGTTAGATGGTACAACACCTATAAATTGTAATTTTCAGCTACGACTGAGCGTTTGTTTCAAGTGTAAGATTAAGATTCCCAGGAACTCATTGGTTAGGAATGAGCATTCCCGTGTATGTTAAAAGTTTGAAAAATATTATTCCTAGGCATAAAGATTCCTAGGAGTGATGTAACTTCCAATAACCTCTATCATTCCCATTAAAACATTCCCATGAAAAAAGTTGGGAATAAGGATTACCATGAGGATTAAGTGAAAATTTAGAGATAAAAATTATTTTAATTTTTATAACTACCTTATTCCTGAGAATGAATATTAATTCACCAAACAATTTTCTTAGAAGATATGTAGGATTATTTTTCCTATCATTATGGTTCTAGTAATGTTATTTCTCTGAGTTGCTCTACACAACTTGAAACAAACACCCTCTCGATTCATTTACATTTCTAATCTAACAGAATTCCAACGAGTTCCTCTCTCTCTCTCTCTCTGTGTGTTCTTGACATTCTGTTAATTGAGAGAAGAGCAGAGTCCTTTGGTGAGAAGAGGAGGAACCGTCTAAGCTCAAATAGAGATGGTAACAGGCTCGTAAAACTCTATATTCTGGTGAACACATGCAAGGGATGGGACACAATCGTGCAAATGTGTGTTATTTTTACTGATTAAATGTGTGCTTGTACAAGGTAATAAGAGATTTTGTATTTTATTTTTAAGCCCTGGTGCATATAACTCAAACTTCAAATATAAACAACTCTTAAATAAGTTTATATTTGACTTATACCATAATAAAAGTCATTTAAATTTAGTAAACGAGAGTTGATAACAATAACTTTTGGTAAATAGAGTCAATAACAATTTTAAAGGAGACAAATGTGTATGTATAATTCATGATATAATTGAAGTGTCATAATAACAAGTAATAGCATGTATTGCTTATTACTCATTTACCGGTGCACTTTTCTTTTCTTTTCTAACTTTTGTCGTTGTGTTGCGATGCAATATAGACGAAATGGGTCTGGGAGCTCTTGTCTTTATATCAATTGATCTCACACATATGAAACCTATAAAAGTAGTATATTAGCATAGTGTAATTTAAGTAGAAATATATACATAATCAATTGATATTGTTTTCTTACCCTTCCAAAAACATTCGTGAATTTTCTCCAATGACATACCTGCATTCATGTTTGATAAAATCATTATTATTTGTACGATGTTAGATAAAGCCAACATGTCCCCATTTCAATTTGTATTGGCAATTTTAGCGATAGGGAGACAACGATACTCGGGATCGAACTCAAGTGCAACTATGTGATAGTGTGTGGTGTTTATATACCATTTCATCTAAGTTGATAAAAAAAGAAGATAAAGTCAATCTACAATGTTCAATTACCTTTCGTTATCGCTGATGTGCTGGTCCCAAAGTATACTATCTGCTTTCAGAGATTCCATAACCAATTTCTAGGAACATCGATTGGGTTTATCATTGAAGCATAATCAAGCAAAAACCTATAAATAAGATGAAAATGAGATATTAAACCAACATTATCTCCAACTAAATACATGATTCAGCCTATCGACCAAAAGATTCAAAAGTTTGAATAATTCACCTCATTAACTTGAAAGTATGTTCCATTCAACGGAAAATATCCCCATTGCGATTCGACATGGTATCATTTAATGAATTCTTGAATCAAGTTATTTTATTTATAAAGATATTCAATAAACTTCAAAATAGCAATTTCAGTTTAACTAACTGAAGTGTTCCGAAACCATTTGAGAACCGATCTTGCTTGATTCAAAGGAGGTTTCTAATTCATCTAAATAAAAAAATACGTAAAAATTGAGTATTTATATTTGTACTCGTAAATTAATACTTTCTTAAATAAAAGACTTTCTTTTTGTATACCTTTTGTCCATTCAACCAGAAGATAAGGGAAGGATCATCAAGTTCTCGTGAGAGCATGTCAGTAAAATAAACAAAAATAAAACACATGTACATGTATAAAAGCTTACTTTATGACTTTCTTTTAGTACTTACCTCCCTTAGGAGCGGGTGGTCATTTGGAAGCACATAACTACATAAGAAAAAATTAAGAAAACTAAATAAGACTCAAAATATAAAGTATTGAACTCAAGTCATTTCGTTGAAATATCTATATATTGTTAAAAATTAATTTTGTAATAAGGTAACATTCCTATAATTTAAATTTAACAATTATTCTCTAACAAATTTGTTGAAAACTAGTAACAAAAGTTTGCAGTGTTATTCAACATATATGACAACTATTTACTATCTTCTCTCGAAAGTGCATAGTGCTACACACCAGTGGATTTCTAAACAACATTTGTAAGGGTAAAATTGAAAAAGTAACTAATATACGTTGGAACATATTTTAATATGAATTCACTTTTTTTGTAAATATGACACTAATGGGACGTAGAGAGTAGTAAGCAATAACCAACACCGTTAGCCTAATGACTTAATCTACCATGGGTATTGGGGGGTCAACCCATTTCTCCTGGGGTTGATTCCCACAGAGGACTAACTCGGTGTTAGTCAATGCAAAATTTGATTCTAAGCACAAGCGGAGATTAATCTTTCATTAAAAGTACTGGGACACTCTATGGGTAGCAAGTAATGGTCCGAACAAAAAAAAGAGTAGTTAGAAATAGAATAAATGTACACAAGAATGATATTTATAAAAACAAATAGACATACTAACCTAAATTTTTTTTGATGTTTTCTTTCAATACACATATAAAGAGAAACTAACAAAACACAACATTAACATAGGTAGAAAATGTTAAGCTTTTGAATTCAGAGAGCTTTCAAATTTCATTATTGAACAACTAAAGAGGAAAAGTTAACCGCAAACTAACTAACTAACTGAGTCTAAATCTAGCAATCTCTTAATTTACAAGTGACCATAACTAACTAATCAATCTGGATAAATATGGAAGACTAATTAATAACTCTTTATATGCACACATGGGAAGATAATGCTAACAATAAGGAGTGCATGGTAACAAAGATTAAGTTTTAATTAAATAGAGATAATGCAACAATAATTAATTTAAGAATGATTTATAGTCAAATTGGTCCTAGAAACTTATAATATATCAATTTAGTCCCTAAAATTTCCAAAAGTGTTTCAATTTAGTCCCTCCGTTATAGCAATTTAGCCCGTCTATTTTGTTAAAAGGGACTAAATTGAAATACTTTTGCAAAAGTTGGGGACTAATTGATATATTGTAAATGTTAGGGACTAAATTAAACTTTTGTGAAATTTTAGGGACTAAATTGACTAGTAACTCATTTAAGAATAGTTAAGATATGTAGAAATAAATAGCACGAGAATGTAGGGAAGAGAGAAAATTACGCAATGCGCTCAGTCTTTAAACGGCTAACATCTTTCATTTTTGTCATAGGAGTTTTTCCAGCATACTCATGCAATGCAACTAAAGCCGTTGATGTATTCATATCACTAGTCTTCAAAAAGGATTCTTGACTACTGAGATTGATCATTTGAAAATCCTCGACATCCTCGAGGTCCTCGTTAGCCTCATACACACCATTGTAAATCTCTTCACTTTTTACTTCAGATGCTACCAATTTTGTGCTTTCAGGTTCTGGCGATGCTGGCATCTCAATTATAGGCTCACATTCTTTACTATTCTCATCACCAATTAAGGATTTGTCGACATTGGTAGTAAATGTTGATTCATGATTTCTCGATGAAGACGAGTATTGGAAAGAATTAGCATTTGTAGAATCCACTGGTGTCACTACAAGTGTTTGATCCACAGATGGTGCAGGTAAGACAAGCTTTGTCCTGCATGTATATTAGCACATTTTTATATTGCATAGTCTAATTACACCAAAGCCAAATTAGGGAAGGGAAGAAAACAATGGATAAGTATGTGCAGAATGCTAACCTTCAAACACTTTCAAGTAAATGGGATAATACACTTTGCTAGAAACTTGCCAAACTATGGGTTACAATGATTAAGAATTTCAATAATTGAATCAACAATTCTCTCCTAATAAAGTCGACTAATGAATATTCTCTCCAACTTTTCTCTTATTTTATAATATTATTCACTCCTAATGACCATTAACATTATAGAAACCTTCATATTCAATACTATTAATGCTAGATGGTGGTTCATGGATGCGAAGGCTGTAGAATATGATTATAAAAACAAAACACTAATAACATATGTGTAGTGTCAAAAATTACATTTTATACTATGGTAAATATATAGTTGGCTTGTTGGTTTATGGAACAAAATACAAGAATATATGTATGTTGAAGGCCTTGGACTTGACAAATGATGAAAGTTTTGATAAGGAAGTTACTAGGATCAAGTTATTAGTTGGTTGTTTATTATTTCAAAGAAAACTACATTCCACATTTTTGCCAGAAAACAATATATTTGCATAGTACAACACTTGAGTTTCCTCCAAAGCATCAAGCTATTACTTATTCTTAAATTTTAATAAATTAATGCGACACATACCTTGCAAGAGCACTTGCATAATGTTTACACTCTGTCCTCATTGGACAAGCATTGCAATTTGGATTTCTCTTTGTGCAAAAGACCTGCAAAAAATTTCAAGATGATTTTCACTTTTTGGTGAAAAAGTAAGTGTTATTCATAATAACCTTAATACGTACCTTTCCAAAGGTTATCAGCTGATAGTGCAATTCATACCTATACAAGCCAATATTTCATATATGTAAGATATATTAACCAAATACAAAGCTCTAATAGATTAAAAAGATGTTTGATAATTACAATGTATGCTGATCAAGAGTGCATAGTCATGCCAAAGAAATTGTTGAATTTTGTTCGAGTCTGGAAACCTGTATTAAAATAAAACAGTGTTATTAATGGAAAATTTTAAAATTAATGATGTAATAGTAACCGAAAGACTTACTCCTCTAAATTATGTATTTGCATAGCCTCAGGTAATGGTTGGATAGGAACCCATCCCAAACGTACAACAATTCTTCCAACATTTACATCCACCTTGTTAAAAGTGGCAATTTTTGTAACCAACATAAAACATAGTTGTCTAACAAAAATTGATCTATTCACTAAAAACAAAAAACTTACTGGAAAAGCACTATGATGAAGTGTTAAAACCTTATGCATTCCGTACTTTTCAATCCAAGTCCGTATATGCTCAATAGATACTCCCTATAAGATGAAAAATTTGCTTGATCAAGCTTAAATTGATGACTGGTAAAGGAAAAATCATTTAATGAGTCTTGCAAAGTGATATAAATGTTTAGACTTACTTTGCTTCCTTTGGTGGAGCATATCTTAGCCATTCTAAATCCGCACTTCCATTTGAATCCATTAACTTATTGAGTAATTGCTACAAATATACAAATGTAATAATTACTTCAATGATAAGATGTTGAAAGTTTTTTTTTTGACCAAAGTTGAAAGTTATTATTAACCGCAGTCGAATTATTTTGTACCTGTATTCTTTCAGCAATATTGTTGTGTTGGCCACGACATTCAATAGCCTTAGCAACTTCAATAAGTTTTGCCCTTCTTACTGCTTCCCAATCAACAGAATCCATATGATCACTATGTCTATGGCTTTTGGTGTGAATTTTTCTTAATGTATCCCAATATTGTTGTTTTTTCTCTAGTAACTTCTCTTTTTCCTCCCGAGTCTTATTCTTCTTTGTAACAAGTGATTGTTTATTACCAAAAATTATACCGGAAGATTCATTGGTTTTCCCAGTCTCCATTTCTTCAACTTTAGTACCTTCAGTTTCTTTATCAGATTTAGGTTCTGGAAAAACCATGTTGTTTCGACTCAATTCTTCTCTACGAGGAGTTTTTAGGTCCTCATTAATTTGTTCTGAGTTAATAGATTTGACAGGGAATTTTGCAGCAAGTGACATGAATGCAGAGCTATAAGAACAAGTGTAAGTATTAACATTCAATATCAAAGAAAACTTGGTAAGAATTATCTATTTAAGTTTACCTTGACAAATGGTCAGACACATTTTGAGTTAAGAAAACTCCAACTACGTAATCAATAACTGAACCTTTCCAAGGTGAGAATCGTCTATTACCTAGAAAATAAAAATTTGTTAATCTAATTATAGACACAAGTTTTTGATTCAACAATGATTCAACAATTGGAGCATGATTATACAAATTTCGTGTTTAACATGGGAAAAGAAAGAAGTGGAAATTAATACGTTTACAACAATAGTCCTGCTTAATTAAAGAAACCATCCATATCTTCACTAGCTAGAATGTGATGTTCAGCTATCAATGAATAGATAGAGCTAATTCACTAAAACTTTATGTTCAGTTACTAACAATATATTTTAGTGATTGTTTATTTAATGTTCACCTATAATTTTGCTATCAATAAATTGAGCTAACTCATGATCATATTGATCATATTGTCTTATATTTTAAATTTTGAACGTCCCCAAACACTAATAATGGAACTTGAAATAAACTAAGAAGAAAAGTAGAAACATTACCTTGGATGAAATGCATTCGCACTATGAATGACTTAGCCAAGTCAATATAGGTTTTTCTCTCTTGCTCCCAATACATTCGCTTTTTCTCATCATTTTCTTCATGTCCTCTTTCATTGGTAAGCAAATTCCAAACTCTTAATGTCTCTTCATCAAGTATTACTTCAACTCCCAAGGATGATTTTTTGTAAGGAACTAACGCTCTAGATTCTTTATGGACATCTAGCTGGTTAGTTTTTTTATTTATCCTTTTCTTCAAAGATTGAATTTTCTTTATTATAATTCTCATTTTTCTAGAAATTGTAGATTTTCCTTCAATCTTGAAAGCTACCCAACTTTTTCTCTTCCTAACAAAACTCTTTGATCTCTCTCCTTTTGCAAAAAGGGGTAGAAGTTTTTCCAAACGTTGTCTTTGCCTTTTCAATCTTTTCTTTTACACATAATCGACAATTTCGCCATATTGTCTAATATCTACTAGCAAGCAAGACAAGTCTGACCTCAACTTCTGATAACTTTGCAACGAATTGTATTCAATGCCGGATTCATTTTTGAATGTTGAATTCTCAATTCCACCTTGGTCAACTTTTGAATCATTGACATTTTTCAAAAATGGTAAAGAGAAGGAATCTTCATCAAAAATAATGATCATTTGAGACTTAGGATCCTTTCCTCGCATAACTTGTTCTCTCGCTTTGGAGTTGAAGGTTTTGGAGTACTATTGTTGTTTTTGGGTTGGGACTTATTTTCTATCTTGTGTAGTTGAGATATCACTTTAGGCCGATATACCTTCTTTTTAGTTCGTTTTTGTGGCTCATCATTGTTACTCCTTTCTTTGGAAGGTAGTTCTTTGGAAGAAAATGGTAGACAAAACTCAACACCATCACCTGTATATGGCTTATCATTAACTTCTCTTTGGTTGTTCATTCTTTTCTTTGATGACAATGGTGGATGGAATTCAAAACCATTTTCCACATACTGCTCATCATTAACTTTCCTTTGATTGATGCTTTCCTTCAAAGATAATGGTGGATAGATTTCAACATCATTACCTGCATAGGCGTAAAAGGTTAGAGCATTAAATTAAATATTATAATTATGACCAAAATTGTTAGTTTATCAATAGTGAAATTTAACAAGGAGATCAAAATCGCTTAATATTATTTCTAGATCTCTATGAGGTCACTTGCCATGGTAAAGCTTTTGTTGGTTCTAAGTGTGGGAGAGTATATATGTACTCACATATAGTCATGTAGATATAAGAATGAATAAATTGTATTAGTCCTTAAATAGATAAGAAAGATCATGAAACTTTTAAGATAAAACATACAATTTAGAGCATGAACAAGTTTTCCAGACAAACTATAAAAAGTAGCTTTCAAGTATTGACATGCATCCAAACGTGTGACAACTAATAAACAAACACAGTCTAAACATCTATTTACTTTATGTTCAAATCATCCTTTCAAATTGTGGTCATTTCTTCAAATTCAAACACGCTCGAAGTACTTCCATTTGAACTCCATCCATGTTCCACATGATGAATGCAGCAGCAACAAGTTCCCTTATAGGAAGGGTAGCTGGAAGCATTGGAGAATAACTCCATTGGGGAAAATCATCGAACAACTTCATTTGCATGGTTGAACAACGCCATCGCTCCTCATGTTGTAAAACATGTCTTGCAAATCCTTGTAGATAAACTTAAGTAGTAGCTTCTTATTCTTTTTGGGGTGTTTTCGTTGTCTCTACAAACATTTTCGTCATCACTCTCGGACCCCAGAGAAGGAGACGGAGAGAGATGCTCTAAGGAAGTGTTTCGGGGTGCTTCTTTCTTTACATGGTGTCTAGTGACGTTAAGGATTACTAAGCATTGTCGTTGTCAAAAAAACTACTAAACATTGTCAGCTTAAAGGAACGGTCAAATAAACATCCACACTATCTAAGAGGCATATTCAGATTAAACTTGGGAACTGGTTCTCCTGGACTCTAAAAAGAACTAATGGGTAATAATTAAATATGATGATTAAATTTTTAAATAATTAAATATATTAATGACTTAAATCATTAAACATGATTGAATGAGTTTATTGTTGTAAGAGTGTAATTTATGTTTATTTTGTTACTATTATAAAAAGTTTGAGTTTATTTCAATTAATATATTTTTTGACCAAATTTAAATTTTTGTTATTTAATTCATTTCATTTAAATTATCCTTTGAGGTCGTTTTGCATAAATAAAGAAAATCAATAAGTTTTGTTGTTTTGCATAAATTTATTATTCTTTTCCCTATTATACTCTGGATTTTTTGTTACTCAACCAATTATTTCACTCTTCATAGTAAATAATTAAGGGTACAATTGCATTGTCAAAAAAAATTAAGGGTACAATTGGAAAACAAGTAATTATTAATATAACCTTAAACTATCAAAATGACCACTCAAAAGAAACAAATTTCTTCTAAAAACCGACAAGTAATACAAAACAGAGGCATGGTGAAATAAATCTCAAACCGCTTTTTTTTATTTTCCACCACGTGTCGACCTTTACATTGATAAAACTAGAGATTAGCATTTTCTGTGGAAGCTGAGAGGATTCAAATGCCAACCGACTATTATCGACAAATAGTTATCATCTCTATTTATCAACAATTATTGTTCTTGTAAAAAAACAGTAATTGTTATTATATTCAATTTTAATTTGTCTCTCAAAAATAAAAAAGTTACTTTTCAATCTTTTGAAATTTGAAAAATATTTGTGTTTTTTAGAAAAATTGAAAAGGATCTATGCTTTATCATACCAAATCAATGGTGAACGAAAGAAATTAAAGAATTGAGTCGATATCATATAATAGCAAAATATTTTATTATAATTTTTAAATAAAACATAAAACACAACAAACATTAATAAAGGATGTGACGCTAGTATTTCTCGTATATTAATATTTGTATTCACTTACCTCGAGGGAAACTAGAAGATCGATTATCGATTGGATCTACCTCAAACTTCATCCATTAAGGATTTAGAATCTACATGAATAGTTGCAAATGAACCACTCTCCAAGGCTTCATTATATGAAAGATTGACCTGTTTCACGAGGGAACCACCACCAATACCCAATGTAGGTTGTTCCTGCATCTTTGTGAGTCCACGCTTTTTATGGGTTTCTAGGGTCCACCAACCCCCGCCATCGATCTCATTATTCTCCATCAAGTTCTTCTAGTCACTCTCTCCATGAGAGACAAACACGTGGTTATGTGAAACAACTTTACCAAATATAATATTTAAAAGTATGAGTCATTCACCAACGTCTCTTTCAACGTTCAACGAGGACTTGATTGGAGAAACGGTAGTTGGTTACAATATTAAGTTTCAAATAATATTATTTTCAGTTTTTTTGAAAAAAAAAAGTATAATTTTAATAGTTTATCATAATTATTCTATTCTAGGAATAAAATAATTTTTTTTGTTTGTTTTTAAAATGGTTAGTATTTATTGAAAGTAATTATTCTTTGACTAACATCAGTCAAAATATTTATTCTTTGATTACCTTTTTTAATAATAGAATGGTGGGGAGTGAGCTACCACTACAGTTTCAAATAATATAATTTTCCTTTTTTTTGAGAAAAAGGATAATTTAGTTGTTTATCATAATTATTCTATTTTCTAAGAATAAGATAAGCTTTTTAGTTTGTTTTCAAAAAATTAGTATTTATTGAAAGTAATTATTCTTTGACTAACATCAGTCAAAAATATATTCTTTGATTACTTTTTTAAATAATAAAATGTATTCTTTGATCACTTTTTTTAACTACTGGCAACAATTCTTAAGCATGTGGTATATAATTGATGTAATTTAATTTAAATTATATATTTCAAAATATTTTTAAAATTTCTTAGCTTAAAATACAAAATTTACCTTTTCTCTAGATATATAAAATATAAAAGTTTATTTTAAGGTCTTAATTAAATAAATATTTATTATTAAATAATTGCAATAAGAATATTGATGCAATAATTCTCAAAATAACATAATGAATGATGTTAATAATAGTTAATTAATTTGTAGTAAATGCAAAATATTTAGGAAAATGATACATATTTTTGGTGTAATTGAATATTTATTGTACACCTTATTTTTTTATTAGGAAACCTAATATCATAAATTCACATTAACTACTCGGATTCAGTTAGATATTAATAAAGAATTTATATTAAAAAATTTGACAAGAAAAAAAATAAGTTAGCAGATTAACCTATGTGAAAAGTTCTGTACCTTAATGGATAATATATTTACTATTTGTTTAAATAAAAAGTAGTGCTCATGTACAATTCCTTAGTTGCTCTGGTGGTAAATTTTTACTTATATAATTTGCAAGTTATTTGAAAACCTAGTTTTAAAATTATAATTACATAGATTCACTAACTAAAAACCTAAGAGTACTTGATGAGGTGGTTGCGGTCTCTTCTAGTTTAATTAAAGTCGATCATGGGTTCAAATCCAACATTGGGCATGCAACAGTGTTAAATCTCTTGAAGGAGAGATTTGCCGTCCGTTGTGATCCTACATGGCTCGAGCGATTAGTCTCTGTATAGTTGCGCGCAGAGGATAACTAGTTTTACCAAAAAAGATTCACTAATTAAAAACTGAATATATTACTTTACTAGATTTTTACTCGTGCATACGCAAGGATGATACTGTATTTGTTATAATTTGCTATGAAATTATAAATAAGTTGGCGTGTGCGTGTGCTCACAGGAGTAGTATCATTCGGTGCACCGCCACATAACCGTGACGACTCCCTCGCACTAAACCATGTGAATGACGTGGTATCCTACCACGAACTCTGTAAGCCACTGCAACAATTTAAAAATTCAAATTATTAGTTTTAAAACAAGTATTGAGCAACGGATTTACAGTAATCTGTCTGTAGCTATTGGATTTACCATAAACCCGTTTCACAAAAATTCAACAAGGATTTACCAAAAGCATCACATAAATCCGTTTTAAAAAATTTGAAACCAGACGGATTTATCGTAAAACCGCAATGAAAATTTATGTGCGTAGGATTTACTTACTTCCGTGAAGTCGGATTTATATACTTCCGAGGGTGAGAAAATGAGAGAGAATGCATAAGTTTCGTAAGGGAAAACGGAAGAATGGATGGGAAAGATAAAATTTTAGTGGTTTTAGTGTTGGGTTGAGGGTATTTTGGTCTTCTCCTATGGGGTGTGGGGGTATGGTGAATAGTGTGGGAGTCCAAAAAAAACAATCTACATCCCAATAATGATTAGCAGTCACTAGCTCACTCACTTGAGAAACACTTAAGCTTAAGCCCGAAAAACACGTGGTATTTTTCTAGGCTCATGCTTTCCTACTCCCTACTCACCACACACCCCATAACCCCCTAAATACCCAAACTACCCCCAACTTAAAAGCACTCCACCTCCCACTCTCCCTTCCTACCCTCTTCACTCCCACTCTCACACCAAACCCCCCTCCAAACCGTACTCTCACTCTCAATCTCACCCCTGCATTGACACTCGCACTCAGTTCTTTAACCTGCTCTCAATCTCCTATTCTTTCTTGCATTTCGTTTGATCTACTACAAACTCGTTTTTTCTAGTTTTTCGCACGTTTCGGTTGGAGGCAACTGTACCAATTTGGGGACGAAGACTATTTAACTGGTTGAGGGCTCTCGAATGGGTTCGTCTACGCACAACCGAACCATCTAAATTTTCAAAAAAGGGGGAGTGTGTGTCAAAATAATTTGAGCCCCAACGGTGGACAGGCGAACAGGTTCGATTGCCTCTAGTCGAACCCATTAAAATTTCGGAAAAAAAAATACGAACACACTTTATTTTGGTATGTTCACAGGATTTGGGTGTCTGAGCTGAGTAGCGGGGTTGGAAAAAGCAGGGCCTATTTTCTAGGTTAGTGCTTTCCCCACACCCCCCCTACTTATTCACACCCCATCAAACTTATAATTCCAAAATTACCCCCAATTCAAAAAAAGAAAATAACCCACACCCCTCCCCTTCTCTCACTCTCCTCGTCTCTCATTCCCCTCCCCTCCCTTCGAACCCTAACCTCTCTTTCCTCTCACTCACCTTCTCCCAACTCACTCAATCTCACTCAATCTTTCACTCAATCTTCTCCACCAACACTCTCAAGAGCACACAGGTTATTTTCGCCTCCCTCTCTCTCTATTCGTTCCATTTTCTTCAAGGTATGCCTCTCCCCTACGCTCCATTCTGGTTTTTTTTTTCTGAAACGCAGAATTGTTCGAGTGAGGTCCATCGAACACGTGAAAACGAAGGTGTTCGAATGAGGTTGTTCGAACACCGTTCGAGCAACCTCATTCGAACCGTTGTATTTTGTAAACTGAAACTGACTTGTTCGAGGGTGGTTGTGCGAACAGGTTCGCATGTAGCCCCTTCGAGCGATCGTTTTGTGATGAACTTTCTCACCGCTTCGTTTGGTTATGTTAATTTGATTGAATCGGTTCGTTGATTGTTGTTTTGAGATATGGTGAGGAGTAGAGGTGGTCATGCTTTGAACCTTCGAGCGAGCCGGCGGTCGGCCACCTCCTACGGTTTCAAACCGCAAAAGGAGGAAGAAGCCGGTGAACCCTCCCGAGCTAGGGTCGTGCCGGGGTAGGGTAGGGTTGATGTTCCTCCTCCCCACTTCCGGAGGATATTGGGCGGGGATATTGAGCGTGATGCTCAATTTAGGCCTATGAGTTAGCCGACCCTTCATCCGCTAGGCCTTCGCCTCTGCCAGGCCTTCATCTGCTGCTAGGCCTTCATCTTCTAGGCATCATGAGGAGGAGGCTGCTGAGCCTCGTGAGGAGGAGGTTGCTGAGCCTCAAGGAGGCTGCTGCTGTTAGGGCGACATTCCCATTTCCTGGTGGACCAGAAGATGGTTCTGTCTTGCCCACATACGGGGCACATATCCTCACTGATTTTTATTCTGGCCAGGTAAGTTATTATTTTATAGTTGAGTGTTGTAAATTTGTTTATTAAGTTGTTGAATGTTTTGGCTTATTGTGTCTTTTTCGAATGCAAAGGGCGGATTTCTGACCAATCCCACATGGACTGTTATTTTACGGTGTTTCATGTGCGATTAGGGACACTCGACGGCTTCTGTGGTTGGTTCCTTTGGTTGGGCTTGGCTTCCCCATTTCTCCACATTGGGCCGAACGCATTCATAGGCGTTGGCGGCGGATACATCATCATTCCACCTTCCCGTGGGTGAGATGAGCATCACCCCTTGATGATGTATCCCACCGCCGCACATCCCCATTATTGGCTTTGGTTCTATGACATGCCGATCGACTTCATGGCGGGGGAGCGGTTTCTTTGGTTGAGTTTTTGGGTGCCACACCGGAGGATGCAGCTGCCCAGACTTCGGGCCGTGGGCTGTCTGTTGGGCTTGTATGGCTGAGGGATAGGGTCTACCACCCAGCCATAGCTGAGGGGCGGTGGGACCATGCTGCTAGGGCCTACATGCTGTATCTTTTGGGTTGCACCTTGTTTGCCGACAAGTCAGGCAACAAGGTTAAGCTTGGCTACCTTGGTATGCTGATGGATTTGGAGGCAGTTGGAGACTATTGCTGGGGGGGCCATGGCCCCGCCCATCTCTATGATCGGTGAAGGATGCTACAAGGAAGAAGCACCAAGAAGATTCTTTGGTCATCTTCCTTTACTTGTGTATGAAACATATTCTTTACTTTTAAGTTTGCTTTAGTGTTACTTTCAGATTAATAATCAACCAATGATATGTTCATTACAAAGCTTGGATCTTTGAGCACTTCCAGTGCGAACTTTTCTCTCTGGGTGGAGCACCCAGTATGATGAGAGTACCCCACGGACGAAGAAATGGTTGTGCGATGATGTCCCCTGGGGCATCAAGTCACATACCATCGATTATGCCTAGACCGGCCACACCGTGAGGAGGTGACTGGACCCCTACACGGCCCCGGCATAGCAGGCGGTGAGACCTTTCGAGGAGTGCCGCCGAGTTCGAGAGGTTCATTCGGAGTGGTGGTCGCATGATGCGTCACTTGCCGATCGAGTGCTCGAGACGGTTTGGGCGTGTCCAAAGACATTCGGAGGATCCCGCACCTCCTACCCAGGCCGCGTCGTACTCTCTCACCAAGTGTGATGAGAGGTGGACTCGATTTGAGGACCACTTGTGTGGCGCGGGCCTCCACGTGTGCCGTACTCGCCAAACACGGTGTCGGGCTACTTTCCATGGTACTCTAGGGTCTCACATCCCTTTCTCTTCCCCGAGCATTATCGCAGCCTGCGAGATGAGCCTGATGTCAGCGTGGTACGTGTCTTTTATGTTAATTGCATGATAATGTTTCTTAATATTCTATTTATTTAAGTAATAATGTTATGTTATTTGGTTGTGAGATGCTACCAGAGTGATTGATTTGGTTGATGACATTGATGGGGCCATTGATGATCATGTCCCGGAGCGGTCCAGACCATGTTTCAAATAAGCATCAAGAGGTCGCTCAACCCCTTCCGTGGGTTTAGGAGGAGGTTTGGGAATGTGTATGAGAGGTGGAGGAGGGGGCGCAACACCCAGTAGGATATGTCTTAGGAGGATATTTGTTTACTTTTTTTTGTATAATTTAACAACTTTGTTTCATTTGGTTTTTTAATTTGAAATTCCTTTTACGTTGGCGCAAATTTATTGTCATTACGGTAACAATTACGGTAAAATAAAAAAGTTGAACAGATTTAATATTGGATAAGAAACAGTAAATTAAAAACACAAATTGCAAAAATACAAGGATAGGAAATTTAAAACGAAACGACGGAAAACAAAATACAATCTAGTTTCTACGTGGATTTCTTAGAAGCGATTCTCGTGTTTCGACGAACAATTCGAGATAAGGTTCAATGAAACCTTGGAATTCTTCATGTTTCTCAAACATTTGTGAACGTCTTCGTCATTCTTGATAGGCTTAAGGCACTTCCGAATACGATTACGTGGGTTCCAGCTGCTGACGTAGGGGGATTCACATTCGATTTTTTTAATTTCTTGCTGAACACCATCTAGTTTCACATTTTTTATCAGTTTTTCTTTCAATTCTGCGAATGTGATGTTGTTCTTAAGCATGAAATTTTTAGTTCTTGATTCACGACTATGAATCAACAGACCAGAATGGTCGTCCCAGTACCTGTTAGTCATCTCATACTCAACTTTACAGGGGTGCGTAAGTATGGGTTGTTGTGGTGCGGGTGGTGGTGGTTGAAGAAGATGCATGACCTCTTCTGCAGTTCGTATTGTGTCCACGTACAACTCTAAGATCTGTCGCCCCATCGGAACGTTAGCTAGATGTTCCATCATTGCGCGGACGTCGTCGTCATTTCGGATCTCCATGACTGAATACTGGACAGTCCCATCATCTCTACAATTGAACTTTTTGAAACGTATACGCTCCACGTCTTTACGCCACGCCCTCTGGACGAATCTTCCTCTCGACCTTTTCTTCGGTTGGGCGAAGGTGATGTCTTACTCATCCCGCAGAAGACATGGTTAGGACAACGAAACACATCACCATGTTAAATCGGTGGTGACAGTCCCATTGTGGTGAAGCGGTGTTAGGAATTTGTCGCTTGAGTCTTGGGTTGAGCACAATTGCCATTCCATTTCAAATTTGGGTTGGGAAGAAGGAGAGAGAAGGTTTTGGTGAAGAAGCGGTGGGTTGGGAAGAAGCGATTAGGGTTTGGTGAAGAAGCTCGAGGATGTGAACCCCTTTTATAATAGGCGTGGTGAAATGTCACCGTTGATTTCATTTTTAGATCACAAATCTGAGCCGTTTAAATTCTATCCGCTCGTGCACAATTTCCAAAGCGGATTTACATCCACTCATTTATCGACACATTTGATGATTGTAAACCGTTGATTAAAAGCGCCGGTGGAATCTCGAGCCGTCAATACTCGCTATGTTTGCGCAGCAATTTCTGCAGAGCACTTGTTCGAACAACATAATTCGACCATGTTCGCATGACCACCATCGAACTCGTTCGTATGATTCTATTCGAACGGTGAAAAACGCCTGGCGGGTGTCTGTCCATATTTAACACACTCGAACGGTCTCAGTTCGAACTCGCATTCAAGCCCCTGTTCGAACAGGTGAAAATTTCTGAAAAAAAATAGGTCTTTTGGTCTTTTCACACCCTTATGGGGTGTGTTTAGAGTAGGAGGGGGTGTGGGAAAAGCAACAGCCATTTTCTATGGTCTAGTTGGGCCTTTCTATGGTCTAGTTGTGTTCTAGATGCTTCCCGGGTAACATCACTTCGAATCGATTTTCCTTTTCCCCACTTGCCGGGAGCCTTTCTAGACCCTTCCAAAGCAGACTCAAATCTCTCCTTCCCTCCACTCACACCATCATTAACATTATTGCAGTTGTCAATTTTGACCTTGAATTTCGCATATTCACTTCCGATTCAATGGCGAGGTACGGCGAAGGCGACAAACGATGGATCGTGGAAGAAAGACCCGACGGAACAAACGTCCACAATTGGCACTGGTCAGAAACAAATTGTCTTGAATGGTCAAAAACCTTCTTCAACAACCACTTTAACAACCTCAAACTCATCGACAACGATGAAAACCTCCACGTCATCATCAAAAAAGTCGAGAAACTCAACGGCGAAGCCTATGTTAACGTCCGCAAGGGAAAGATAATTCCTGGATACGAGATCAACGTTTCTCTCTCTTTGGAAGGTGAAGCAAGAGACGGTAATGGAAAGATCTTGCAGAAAGTAAACGGTACCGTTGAGATCCCTTATATTTCTGATGAGAATGCTGATGAGGATCCTGAAGTTAGGGTAATTGTTAAGGATGAAGGAGAATTTGGGAAGAGAATTAAGGATGCGGTGATTGTGAAGGGGAAATTGTTGATTTTGGAGAAGGTTAGGGTTTGGGTTCAGAGTATGGCGAAAGGTGGACCAGTGAAGGATGATCTTGAAAGTAAGAAGGTGCCGTTGAAGAAGAGTAATGTGGTGGCGGAGAAGAAGAAGAAAGAAGAGGAGGTTGCGTCGGCGGCGAAGGAGAAGGGGAAGAAGGGGTTTAAAACGATTAGTTTGACAGAGAAGTTTAATTGTAGAGCGAAAGATTTGTTTGAGATTCTATTGGATGAGAATAGATGGAAGGGTTTTACTCAAAGTAATGCGAGAATTAGTAAGGAAGTTGATGGAGAGTTTAGTATTTTTGATGGTTCTGTAACTGGGTTGAATTTGGAGTTGGAAGAAGGGAAATTGATTGTGCAGAGATGGAGATTTGGAAATTGGCCGGATGGATTGCAATCAACGGTATTGCGTCCTTTTCTTTTGAGATTTATCTGTAAAGATATTTACACTGAAATTGGATATAAATTAAGTCTTATTGTTTTTAATTTTGGAATGAGATGTGAGTGAAGTATTTGATACTAAATAGTTGTGAATTTATGCAGGTGAGGATTGTGTTTGAGGAACCAGAATCAGGAGTAACAGTTGTGAAGCTTACACAGACTGATGTACCTGAAGAGGATAGGTAAGTGTTTAATTATTTTGATTTTGATATGGGGAATATAGCTATTGAGGTGAATGATTGAAATTGAATTTGAAAATGCAGATTTGGGAATGCGACTGTGGTGGAGAATACAGAGAGGGGATGGAGGGATCATATTTTTGGAAGGATAAGGACTATGTTTGGTTTTGGAATTTGAGGATTTCTGAACAGTATGTGTTGTACAATTTTTTTCACTTTTCATCGAATTTTGGTTTCTTATTAGTGTGGTTCGATTATATTATTGGATTGGCATTGGATCGTTTTATTGTAAAAGGCGAAGTGTCTTTTGCAATGATTTCTGTTGCTATTTATTTATTGTTCAATAGATTGATCCTTGCTGATTGTTGGCTGCAAATGGATTTGAGTACTGTGAAAAAATAAGCTAAATGCCACCCATGTAGTAAGGTGCAGCGTTCTCATATTTATGCTGTTTTTGTTTTGGTTAATTGGTTCCATTTATGGTTTGGAACAAAAAGTAGTGTTAGTGGATATTGAAAGGGGAAAACTATCAATGTCGATTAAAAATGTTTGCTAATTTCCCCACACTCCCTACTTTATGAAGTTTAGGTTGAGCGACACAATAGGTCTCGATTAGGTTGAGTGCTAGGGTTGTGCCGCCTCTTGGTGTTTTCTTTTGGTTCCCAGTGGTGGGTCTCGTCGGTGATTGTAGTGTCGCTCTGATGACATTGTGGGTGTCTTTTGATTGGTGCAAGCGGCATGGTTTCTGTCTTCTTCGTGAGCCACGATAAGATTTCACTCCCATGTTTTCCTATGTAAGTTTGGCTCCTTTCTTCACGTCACTCCTCTTCCCTTGTGGTGGTGGCACCAGGGGCGGAGCTAGCACACATATTCCGGGGTGGCCCAATAAAAAAAGATGTAATTTTAAAATTAATATATTAAACTTGATCAATAAGTAAAAGAATTCCAATGATTTATGCGTACAAAATGTAAATTGAAGCAACAACAGAGAAAATAAAAAAACTAACAATATATAGCCATTTAGAAAAGTTTTGAGGATGCTTTAAGGAGTCAAATTCATCCATAATTGACATCGTACTAAAGTGAAATTAATGGCAAGCCATGCTTTGTCTTTAGCCATTGTTTTTTTTGCTCCTTCCCTTCTTGTTAGAAATCAATGTTTGGTGTCAAATCCCCAATTTGAACCTATTGCAAATGGGTTCAAGATGTGGACAATTAGAGAAATGAAAATGGGTTTTTTCTTTTGTACCCCCACCCCATCCCCATAACATAAACCCCCCACCCAATGAAAAACCCCAAAACGCCTCTTCCAAAACGTATTTTTTTACAAATTTTTGACCAATCGATATATACACTGGGGGTATATATACGACCTATGCATTTAGGCATCGTATATACACCCCAAGGCGTATATACGATTGGAAACTTCTCACCCTAATCGTATATACGCCTGGGGGTGTGTATATCGATGCCTAAAAATAGGGTCATATATATACCCCCTCGTGTGTATATCGACCCCCATTGTATTTTTTTAAATTTTTAAGTCAAATAAAAATTATATAAGTCCACGAAAATAGGTTTTGTGTGTAGTTCGTTAAAATTTGACGATGTTATACGTCGAACTAATAATTTAGGCTAAAAATCGGTTTTAGGGCAACATACTCCAATCGTAATGAAACCACAACTATTAAATTCGAAAAAATCAAGAATCAAGACTCCTTAGAAGGGACTTCTTACGGGACTTCAAACCTCAAAATCCCAAATTCCATCGTTTCTTATTATTTTTTACGATTTTTTTAATTTTTCATAGTCTCCAAAAATCTAAAAAAATTTGTATAGCCTTATTTTGGTTTTGTTAGATTTTTAGTGGTGTTTTTATAATTTTTGGAGTAGTTTTGACTATTTAACGAATTTTTAGTAGCCTTTTAGTAATAAAAATTAAAACAAATTATAAAAAAAATAAAAAGTGCATCGTGATATACCCTTTGAGACGTATATACGATTGGACAAAATAGCCATCGTATATACGCACCCAAAGGGGTATATACGATTTATTTATTTTTTTAAAAAAATTAAGTTTCAAAAAGCATTTTGGGATTTTTGGTATTGGGTGGGGTGGGAGGATGGGGTGGGGTCCAAAGAAAAACCCAATGAAAATTTGTAAATGCACTTATTGTGGACTCATATCCAAAGTTTGCCAAGCTCAAATACTCGCCCCTTTTTCAAAGTTATTTGCATTAAAGAGTGTTGGTCTTTGTTGGACGGAGGCTTTTTCTGAGTCTTGTAGGTGTCGGCTAAATCACTAGATTATAGTGTCTTTTAATTGGTAAGAATTAGGAAAATCTCGTCATGCGATGCATCTGGATCTATACAAATATTTTCTAAAAATATATTAAGGATATAACTTAAGTACATATAATTAGAAAGGAAAATAATACCTTTTATACAATTTATTAAGATATTAATTTTTAAACATGCATAGATGAGAACATGAAAATCCAATTTAATAGATTGTAGGTTAGTATTATATGATGTTAATAAATATTATAAGGATTATATATATTGTAATGATATTAGTAGAAAAGGAAATAAAAATTTAAGGAACTAAATATATATTTTTATTTAACTTTAAAATTAGTTTAACTATACATTTTAGCGTGATTTATTTCTTGAATTTCCAATAAACTCATGAGTTAGTACAATATAAATTGAAGATGTAGAGTTTTAATTAACTCATAATATATTTAATTCAATTTTTGAAAATATTGCATATTTTGCTATTTAAATTTTTATTTATTTATAATTAGAATTAAAACTGAAAATTAATACATACTTGATAGCAATCTACTTTTTTGGTAAGCTCTATTATACTCTATCAACCTTGAACATGTGTTTGTGAATGTTCATGAAACATATTCAAAAATCTTTTAGATATAGCACATCATCTAATTTCATTGAAGCTATTAAAATTAAATATTTTTTTAAAGAACAATGTTAAAATTCAACATATATAATCCATGCATGTCAAGATGTCAATAGCTTGGGAAAAAAATTATATCTCATTGGGATGACTCACTAACTAATCAAAATTTATCTTTTTGTCTTGTTACTACTTTAGAAATGTCTAGAACATGAAGCCTAAATCCTTTAATTTGCTTTGCCTTTTCAATTTCTTCTCTATTCATGTAAACTCCATTTTTCCTCCCTTGACTACAATTTGAAACCTATAACAAATGATCAATAAAATCGTATGAATAAATGACAATTATTGAAAAAATTGTAACTAATCTCTATTAAAATCCAACTATAATAATTAGTAATAATCAAATTAATAATTTAGAGACACCAAAAGGCATCCAAAATCAAAACATCAAGTAATGAATTAAGAGTAATCAATAAAGGAGTAAAAAGAGATTTTTTAAAAATTAATAAATTATATGTATATGTATATGTATATATACATATAATTTAATTATAAGATATAATTCGAGATTTAGTGAAACTTATAAATTTTAGTAAATATATATACATAATTGTTTTCTTCCTAAATTTAATAAGTAATAATTTTCAACAAAATAAATGAATCCAGATTTATTTTATAATTTTTTTTAAATATATAGGAGAATTTAGTTTGGGAGGTCAATGTAAATGTAAAATTTAAATTAAATTTCAATTGAAGTTTAAAATTTAAATAAATATCTGGACATCATTTGTTGTGTATGGTAAGATAATGATTCAAATTTATATATATATATATATATATATATATATATATATTGATGTATATATATAAATAAAGTTAGTTTAGACCTTTTTATACTAACTATATTTCAAAGGTGGGATTTTATAAAACTTTAAGTTGATTAATTTTAAGTAGTAATCCTTTTGAGTTGTTTTAATTAGATGAATATATAATAAATAATATATGTATATATATATATATATATATATATATATATATATATATATATATATATATATATTTGTTAGAAAGTGACCATTCAGTTCATGGACATAAACTAAAGAAAATGACCAAGTAAATGATAAAACTGTTTCATAAATGTTCAAGCTCAAATGCATGTTGGTTTTGTTCATTGCTCAAATGCTCTAATAACCCATATCTGATACGGTTGCAGATTACAATAGGATGTATATTCTTAGATGTTTGGTTCCCTAAAAAAATAATGCATGGTTGCCTAAACGTTGTGATGAAATAATGAATTTGCCATGATAGCTAATGCGATTAAAGTTAAAGAATTCATCAGTTTTTTAAGCTTTGAAATAATGAATTTGCCATGATAGCTAATGCGTTTAAAATTAAAGAATTCATCAGTTTTTTTAAGCTTTAGGTGAGTGTTAAAAGAGTCCATAGTGATAGTTTAGTCCATTGGATATCATAAATGTTGAATGGAGATTTATTAATAAAAGTATATTGTTGGGATTTAATTTTAAAAAGTAAATGAAAAATATGGAGGAGCATCCTAGAGCTTGGAAAAAAAACATCTATGTGGGGAAAAAATATCGAATAAAAATCTTGGCCGATTTAAGGGAAAAATGTCTCAAATAAAGTTTGTCTTAAGCAAGACTAAGTAAAAGCAATTTTGGGACCAAAACTCGCACGTCATTGACAAAGCAAAAGTGAAATATATCCATTCGGTTTTGCTTCCAAATGTCATCACAACTAAATCATTGAACTTGTGCATCAAAGTAAATCGATCCAAAAAATGGAACCTAACAAAACAATTGCATCAAAAAGACATGATGGGAAAAAGAGAATATACATGTTATATAGAAAGATTAAAAAAATTCAACCGGAAGAATACAAAAGATAAATAATATATAGGTTTTTTCTTCTACAACCTCAAAATACCGTAACGAATGTAAGTTACACTCGATAATAGAGATCTTTGGGACGATGCCATACATCATTAGCAAAGCGAAGTTTAAATATGTCCAAACAATTTTGCTACCCCAAAGAGGAAAAAGGAGAATATACATGATATATAGAAAGATTAACTGAAATGAAAAATTTCACTACATTAAAGATACATGTGGTTTTGCTTCCAAATGTCATCACAACTAAATCGTTAAACGTGTGTCTCAAAGTCCTAGTAAATGAACATAAGAAAACAATTGAACAAAAAAGAAGTTAGGCAAAAAAAAAGGAGAATATACATGATATTTTGAAAGATTTTTTAAAAAAATCTATTACCTCCAAGATACACATGTTGAATAAAATTTTTTTTCTTCTAAAATCTCAATGTACTGCAAAGAATGATATGCTTTATATAGCATCTAAAATACACTTGTAGACATAAGAAAAGGAAGCCAAAGAAACTATCTAACCTTTTCAAATAACCTATTAGATCAGTTATGAATATTTGTTATTAATTAGTATTGCTTTTCTTATTACAACAATCATTGCGGAAAACCAATTAATAATGTAACAGCTCCACTCTCTAATAAAATTTTCATTAAAACTTAACAAATGTCATAAAGTAGAAGTTAAAGTTTGTGTCCTAGAAGGGTAAATTCTCACATGGATTACGTGAAAGGGACATTATTGGGTGAAAAAATGTAGGCGTCTGGGGTTCGAACCCCGCCCCCTTCCTCTAACAACTAACACACTAATTTCTAACCACATTGTCTATCTAAAAAAAGAAGTTAAAGTTTGTATCATACACCATGTTAAAAAAATATTGTTTTTTTGTTGACACATTAACAAAAAGACATTTGAATGGTCTAACTCTTAAAAACGGCAATTTTGCATCAATAACACTAAAGGTATGTTTAATGGTTTTTTAACTGATTTATCATGTGACTGACCATTACCTTTTAGCTTTGTGATTGAAAGATATTAGATTTTGTCTTGTAAAATAGTGAATGAAGTTAAAATTTAATACTAAAAAAATTGTCATTGAAAGCTTTAATTACACTTATATATATCATCGAGAGTTAATGGGTGAAAAATTACATAACACGTCAGTTTTTTAGGCTAAACTGAGAATTAAAATAAATTAAGAAATGTAACATGATGGGTTATAAATTTAATGGGATGCATGATCGGTTTTAGATAAAGTAATTCATTATTTAGTAGAATAAACATGTAATATGGAAAGTCTTAAATAAATTAAAAATTAAGCCAAAAATGGAGGAGCATCCTAGAGCTTGGAAAAAAGCTTCCTTTAGAGATTTATATAGATATTATAGATATAGATATAGATAGATAGATATATAGATAGATATAGATATAGATATAGATATAGATATAGATATAGATATATAGATAGATATAGATTTGGTTTACAAAACTTCACAATATAGTATATAACACCTTTTTAATATTTTAAATAAATAGAATAATTTAACATATTTTTAATGTTTATAATTTTATTTAACTAATATATTAATTTGAATTTTAAAATTATATTTAGGGAGTCAGTAAAAAATGGATTGAAAATATATTGTGATATTTAATAATTATTGGGAAAGTGAGATTCATTTTAAATATTGGATGTCATATTGGTTGAGTGGACATTAATTAAGTAAAATAGGAATAATATTGAGATATAAGTTGGAAATTAAATGAAGATGATGTGGAAGATCCTGAGAACTGGAAAAAAAACCTTCCTTTAGATATTTATATAGATTGGGTTGCATCTTGGTTTTTCGAGGCTACGATAGTTTAATATGTTTGAGTATCTGTATGTCATGAGCATCTCACAAGCGTTTAATTAATGCTAAAAAACGAGAGACTCGCCATTTAGTATTTAATTAAAATTAAAATAATGGGTAAAAACGAGAAAGAAAATGAAGTTTATGTTTATAAATTCGAACGCTATTTCATGTTGATGACAAAAAAAAAAGCTACTTCAAGTTGCCTTGAAATTTGAAAAAGCAGTATATGCTAGTGAAAAAATGTTATAAGTTAGTCATTGTCAAATAGTTCTATTTTGTTTCAAAAAACAATTCCTGTTTAGGTGGAGTGTTTTATGGGGGTAATGTAATTTTTGAGGGAAATTGAAATATTTTAGTTCAAAATTTTGAATTAAGTGTTTAATTCCTCTCAAAAATTACATTACTCCTAAAAAATACTTCATCCAATCATACACTAAATGTTAGTGATTTGGACTTGGCAAACAAAACTTTTTGAGTTGTGCTTGGGTTCCATTCTTATTTATGGAGTTATTTTTAGTAGGTTGTTCTTTATTTTTCCGTCTTTTTATGATGATTTCTAAGTTCCATTGCAGCAGAATTTGTTTTGTTGAGGAAAACTGCTATGGTTTATGTTCAATTAGTGCATTTACCCGTGGGTCAAAAGATTTAGTTAATATATCAAGATTTTAGTATTATCTTATGTCTTTGAACAGTTAAAATTGTCTGCGAACACTAAAATATCTCAAAGATGCGGTAAAGATCACACTTAAATTATAAGGAGTGTCAGGGTTTGAACCCTAAACTAACATTTTCTCTCCCTATATAACAATTAACAACTAATATTGCTATAAGAAAACACTGTTTAACATCGAACTTTACGTATTTTGTTACAAAATTTGTTTTTTTTTCACCAACTGTTTATTGAAAATGAACTTGAAGTATTTAAATATCTATTTTTTCTGATTATAAAGTGTCTCAAAACACGCTGATAATTACTAAAAAAAATAATAAAAAAATAAAAAAAGAGGCGAGAGTTTTGACAAGAGTGCTGAACAGGAGACTCCCTAGAATTTTTTTTTTTTTTTGTAATAGACTCCCTAGGATTTACATATGCAAAGATATTACTACTATTATTTTAATATCATGGGTCAAAGGCTTCAAGTTCAATGAACCAATCACTTTCGTATGAAAACAAATGGACTTATACAAGCTAGGCAATAAAAAAAGAAAGAGCAAAGGTGAGGAAGTTAAGCACCGACATACGGGACAACAAGAGATTCCCTCTCCATAACACATGTCCAGTAATCCAGCTAAGTCCATGCATAACCAGTACAATTTTTATTTTTATAATTCATAAAAATTATATACGAGGCTATCAGGACAAGCTATCAACATGACCAAGTCTGAAATCTTTTTTAGCAGAAACACGAGTCCAAGAACCAGAGAGTTGATTACTTTTACTTTGGGGGTCTCAGAATGTCTAGGAACATGCAAATACCTAGGCCTTCTATGGTAGGAAGAAGCAAGAAGCAGGTGTTCGAGTACCTCTGTGATCGCATGTGGAAGAGAGTTCAACATTGGTCTGGGAGCATCTTTCCAAGGCAGGCAGAGAGTTGATCAAGTCGGTGGCACAGTCAATCCCTACACATTTTATGAGCGCTTTCATGATTCCATCAACTCTAGAAGAGGAACTTGAAAAAATGATGAGCTCTTTCTGATGGGGTAGCAATCATGGTCAACCCAGAGGCATACATTGGCTCAATTGGGAAAAACTTACTATGAGGAAGGGTTTGGAGGTATGGGTTTCTGTCATCTCTACGATTTCAATTTAGCATTGCTAGGGAAGCAAGCGTGGCACATAGCTAATCACGCAGATACTATTGTTGGAAGAGTTTTCAAAGCCAAATATTTCCCTGATGGTGATTTCATGGGGGCTCGCTTGGGCCATAATCCCAGCTTTGTGTGGCGTAGTCTCCACACTTTCCAAGTGATAGTTAAGTTGGGCAGGAGGTGGAGGATTGGTAATGGTACATCGATTTCAATGTGGCACGACCCTTGGTTGCGTAACGATAATAACCCACGTGTGAGTTATCCGGTGGTTCCCGGTACGGAACACCTGCGTGTTCGATACCTTTGGAATGATACACACACATGCCGGTACGGAACACCTCCTCAAGATGCTCAAAGAATCCGTCAATTACCAATTCTTGATCCTAACAGCAACGACAAAGTTATATGGAACCGTAGTCGGCATAGGAATTATTCAGTTAAGTCAGCCTACTTTGCAGTAATGGTGGAGCTAATTGATAACTCCCATCTCCGTATTCAAGGGGCTTGGATGACTATTTGGAAACTTAAAATCCCTCAAAAAGTGAAGTTGTTACTTTGGAGGATTGCCAGGGGATGTCTGTCGACGTGAAGCAACCTTTCGCGTAAGCGCGTCCCATGTGAAGAAAATTGCGCCATGTGCAATGACGAAATAGAGAACAAATGACACATCATCTTCAATTGCCCTCACGCTATTGAGATATGGAGACGCTTGGGCTTTGCCCCTGACGTTGACAATATGAGGGAGGAAGCAACTGACTTTAGGGACGGTTTCTTTAAATTATTGGAGCACTTGTCTACTGACAATAGGAAGACTCTTGCGATGATCTTTTGGGCAATCTGGAAAAGAAGAAACGAGAAGATATGGGAAAGGATTGACAAACCTTATGAGGTGTCTATTAGTCTCACCTTCAACCAACTACGTGAATGGGAAAGAGCGAGAGATGGAAGCAACAACACTTACGCAAAGCGGTGTGGTACCTGGGATAGCGAGGATATGCGTTGGAGGAAATCGAGGCAAGGACTCTAAAGTGTAACTTGGACGCTGCAATCTTTGAGTACGATAACAATTTTGGTAAAGGTGTATGTGCCCGGGACAAGAATGGTGTCTATCAGGATGGTAAGACTATGTGGTTTAGTGGGTCTCCAACTCCTCGGGAAGCTTAAGCATGGGGTCTAGTACAAGCACTTCTATTCTTCCAAGAAAAGAATAACTTGGCATCTGTGGTTATTGAGATGGATTGCCTTTTCGTAGTGAATGACGTTAACAAAATCATCACTCCCAAAGTCCCAATAATGAACTAGGTGCTCTTTTTTCTCAATGTAGGACTATCATTGCAAATCGTCAAAGCTATAAGATTAGCTATATTCGATGGCAAGTTAATTGTGTCGCTCACTCATTAGCAAGGGCATCCCAGTTGTATGCTAGCTCTCATTTACATGATCTCATTCCATCTTGTATTTTCGACATTTATTTTAATGAAATGACAGTAATAATTTATATAAAATAAGGAAGAAAACTTACAAACACGACTTTACGTACTTGTTTGACATGTATTCAATAAATTTAATTGCTTTAAAAAATGTCTAACCTTAAATTTTAAAAAATTAAATAACTTGTGGCGGTTGCAATCGCCTCTAATCTAAAAAATAATGATTTCGGTTGGCGATTTGGTGGCGATTAGGAACATTAATGCGCGGCGTGTTGTGTGACGGTTGCAGAGGGCGCCAAGCACGCCTACCGACGCCAAAACCACAATGTATCGAGACCGCCGCCGTCGATCTTTTAACGGCGGTTAGAACCCGCCGGTCTAGATTCCAACCGTCGTCGTTCTTCTTTTTTGACGTAGTGATGTTTCCCAATTAAAATATAACATGTGGAATACTAATTCACATAAGATCAGTTATTAGACTCTTTTAATCAGAATGTTTTCATTAACGAGACGACAACCACTCTCACATCTCACACTGTTCCCCTTCATCGATGCTCTCATCGCACACTATGTTGTTTCTTAGTGCTCACGTCCATATTAGACTGGATTTCTATGACACTAAAAGATAGAGATTTTGGTCCAAAAAAAATGGAGATTGCAAGCAATGCAACAGAATCAACAAAACAACTCAGACCCACTAAAAATCAAGAAACATCTCAAACCCACTTGATGGGAAACTCGAAATTCCAGTCGGAGGACCCAATTGGAGCTGTGAACATCAGGAAATAAATTAGAAAAAACTATTAATTAGAAGACCAAATTATTAGTAAATACAAAATCTTAAGCGATTGCAAGACGTGAGATGTGAGACGTGAGCAGCGAAGGAGAACGGTACAAGACGTGAAAGCGATTGCTGTCTAAAAGCGTTAACGGGAAAAAAAATCTAATTAACAGAGTCTAATAACTGATCTGATTAGATGTTTGAGTATAGGCTAAAGGTTTTTCTAATGAGAGTATATGCTAAAGGTTAGACTAAGGGTGATTGATTTGGGAAAAACCAAACCAACCTATAACCAAAATAAAATTGATATGTTTCGTTCGAACACTTTTCACTTTTGGGTCAAATCCGAGCCAATCAATGGTAGTTTAGTTTTGTTCGGACAATAGATTTTAGTTTGGTAATTTTAGAAACATGAGATACTACTACTATTTGCTTACACTTTATTTTTTGATAAGATTTGCTTACACTTTTTATGTTAATAATTTATGATAAAATCCGAACCAACATAAGCCGAGTAATTGTAATTACTTCGGACAACAAATTTAGGCAAATGCGATAGTTTTTCAAATTACATTTTTGAGTTTTTCAAATTATTTTCCTTCTCTCGAAAAATGATAAAAGTGGAGGGGAGAGATGAGTGGGTGAATTGTAGGTGAGAAAGTTTATGCTCTAGTATTATGCAAATATTTTAAAAGTTTGAGTTCCATATACTTTTGGGCATTGAAATCTTAGAGAGCTTGTAAACAAACATATGATCATGTACTTTTGACTTGTAAACAAGTTTGTGAGAGGATTGAAACCAGATGTGAAGATCTAGGGTTAACATGATATCATGTTCACGAGTTTTTATAAGGGATTAACATCCGTACAATCAAAGATCTAGGAGGTCGGCACTTCATCTATACCGTTGAATTTAACACCACTATTATACTTCTTCCGTTCCAAATTTTTGGTATTTTTGGCTTGTTATACACAAATAAAGTACTATTAATTTGTGTTAGCTAAGTACTAAAATACCTTTTTTATAGTGGTCTTGGGATGAAATCAAAATAAAGATGTATTGAAACAATTAATCTATGCTTTGGAATTCTAAAAAAAAACTCAATAAATATGAAGAGTGTATATGAAAAAATACAGTGAATTGTACATTAATTTTCTAAAAGTACTATTATTTTAAACAAAAATAAAATATTAAAAATACCAAAAATTAAAAACAGACGGAGTAGTACATCTCACAACACAACCCAACACAACACAACACTAGAGTCATTTATGTATGTTGTTGCATGTCGAAGCCAACAAAAAAGTTTGAAATTAATCCAACATCTGACTTCCACCAAATTAAAGATTCACCACTCAGACATTCCACCTATTCTGCGCAAACATAAAATTACGCGTATATCTTCTAAGCTATCTACGAGAGAGTGACACGTTTCCATCTGATCATAATTTTTTAAAGAAATAAAGAAAGGATTCCATGTGTTGTGTGAACGAACATAGAACCTACGGCAATTCAGTATAATTTGATGGAAGATTTTTTTTTAAACCAGAGATCCTCTCTACAAGAATCGCAGAGATTAATTCTCGAGCCTGGTGATGCACCACAATTGGTGGAAAGTTCTCTCTTCAAGAGATTTAACATCGCCAGACGCCTAAGCGCCAATTCGATCCTGCGACCTAATTTGATGAAAGATTATTATTTATTAATGGGCTTATCAAAGGAAAGGAACACTCCTCCATTTCACCAAGGCAACCAACACATCTTTGAAGCAAAACAAGAACAAACCATAGCAGCGCAGGACAATGGCCAAGCGGCTCATATAGCACGAGGACACCCAAACATAAAGGAAATAGAATAACATCAGAATAACGTGAGACGAAATTGACTGAAAGAGGAAGCTGACAACGTAATAGAAGCAATCAGATCTAACACCCAATCACTCCAAACCAACACCAAGTACACACCCACCCAAAATCAACTAGGAAACTGATACCATGCACTACCAGGAATAGCTCCTCCCCTCCGAATCCAAAACCAATACAGAGACACATAACATCACCCGAAACACCAACAAGGATTGTCGCGAACCGACTACTGAGAGCGACAAAGTAGGAAGAAGCAAACCCCTTGAACCAAATACCTCATCTCTTCCCAAGCCTCAAACACCAACAACGATTCCAACTTAATTTGGAATCAAAACCCACAACCCCTCAAAGCAACAAGCAAAGCAACACAACCAATAACCAAATCGAAACAAAGCAGGAAACCCATCCTCCAAAAAGCTCTGAAGATGACCACTGGTCAACCCACCAAGATTTAGCTAGATGAGGTGAGATTGCGTACGAAAGAGCTGAGGGCGAGGCCCAAAGGGTGGAGAAAACAGAGGGAAAAAGGGGAGCTTGAGGGAGGTGAAAGTAGCAAGATGGTAGAGGGGGAGAGGCCGAAGGCAGCGAGAAAGGACCCCTGGCAGCGATACACTACTGAAGAACCCTAGAGCAGAGTACTACTAGGAAGAGAGGAAGCATTTTAGGTTTTGTTGTGAGTCAAAGATAGGGTAACCTAAAGTTCAATCTTTTATCTCTCAAAAAGCCTTAGTCTTACTAGTTTTACCTTTACTATCTTACATGTCACTTATACCATAATCAGTGGTCGACTGTGAATGTAAAAAAATTTACACTATCGCGGTGAGTGATTAAACTCTTATCATATTATCATATGTGATAACAATTTATTCTATTACAACATATGGCACTAAATTATAAGTCTATAATATGGAGGCAATGGTGTCATTTTTGTTTTGTTTTGACCAAAGTCATTAGTCATTCATTTGTTAGTACAGTAATTTAATATTCTTAATTGAATCCTTGATGATTAGCAAGCATATAATGACCATAATCCTCACAAACAAAGTCGACAATTGTCTCAATCCCTAGAAAAGAAACACCAACATTCACCCCACAACACTACTCAACCCCAACAACTTTCCTTTCTCCCGTTCAAGTCACTGTCCTCCACAACAGTTAACAAAACACCATTATATTCTCTCATTTTTTTTACTTCTTCTTCTGACCAACAAAGACAACAACAGCCCTTCAACTTCAACTTCAACTTCAATGGCTGAAGCCACTAAATACGTTCCCATAGGTGACACAAAAACCCACTTCTCCATTCTCAAACCCAGAAAAAAACTTATTTTTGCTTATTCCTTTATGCTCCTCTTTCTTGCTTTCACTCTTTTCCTAGCCTTTTCCCCTTCTTCAAATTCTCCCTCTCCTTGGTTCACCGACATCTTTACTTCAACTTCCACTTACAAATCCAAATTCTCTTCCTTTTTCCCATTCTTTTACCACAACACCACTTCATCATCTTCATCACTATCTCCCCCTAACACTTCTAGATCTACCAATAATACTCAAATCACTAAAGATCAGAAGAAAACAAATCGAACTTCAACTTCCAATCAGAATTTGACTTCAATTGAGAAACATGTAATGGAATCTTTGATCAAGTGTGACTTTTTTGATGGTGAATGGGTTAAGGATGATTCATATCCTCTCTATAAACCTGGTTCTTGTAATATTGTTGATGAACAGTTTAGTTGTATTAACAATGGAAGACCTGATAAAGATTATCAGAAATATAAGTGGAAGCCTAAAGGTTGCAATCTCCCAAGGTTTGACAATTTCCTTGCAATATTTGTCGTTTTGTAATTAATTTTGATTTTGAGGATGTTTCTTAGAATTGATTTATTTGGAAGTTTGTTAATTAGTTTGTTTGGTTGATTTTGTAATAGATTGGATGGAAATAGAATGCTGGAATTATTGAGAGGCAAAAGAGTTGTTTTTGTTGGTGATTCAATCAATAGGAATATGTGGGAATCACTTATTTGCATCCTTAGAAATGCTGTGAAAGATAAGACTCAAGTTTATGAAGCTAATGGAAGAGTTCATTTCAGAGGGGAAGCCTCTTATTCATTCTTATTCAAAGTTAGTACTATTATTGACTTCCTATGCATTTTAGTTTTCTGTTCTTCCTCATTGCCTTGTAGCCTTTGAACCACCGACACTTCCGGTTGAAGAAGTGCCTGATGTCCAACATGTATCGTGTTGGACAACGACACTTAATTACTTGTTGTTTTCAGATTAAAACCGGTGTATGGTGTGTATGTCTATGTCTGTGCTTCATAGCTTGTGAAATGTGTTTAATATCTATTAACTTGTTTGGTATGGGTTAGGATTACAACTTCACTGTGGAGCTTTTTGTATCTCCATTCTTAGTTCAAGAGTGGGAGATTCCTGTCAAGAATGGAACAAAGAAGGAAACTCTTCGACTCGATTTGGTTGGTAAATCTTCTGATCAATATAAAGATGCTGATATAATCATCTTCAACACTGGTCACTGGTGGACTCATGATAAAACATCTAAAGGGTAAAAAATTACATTTCTGGTCTGTTATTTTCAACCTTAATTCTGTTTTCTAAGATTAGATAACAACTCATGACCTTGTTAATTGTTAACTAACTTGTCTGAGAAAATTTTCCAGGAGGGACTATTACCAAGAAGGTAGTCATGTTTATGATGAATTGAATGTTTTGGAGGCATTTCGAAAAGCTATAACAACCTGGAGCAGATGGGTTGATGCGAAAATAAATTCATCAAAGTCTATGGTCTTCTTCAGAGGCTACTCTGCTTCACATTTCAGGTAAAGTAAAAATGGATTGCTGCTTGTTTCTTATATAATGCACAGATATGATAGAGGTATCGGATGCGATACGAATATGATACCGCGATACCAGCTTTCTTGAAAAACATATAGGATACGATGTGTCTAGGATTTGTGTATAGAAAAATAAAATATTCACAAAATAGTAGAAAATAAATAGACACATAGACCCAAAGAAACATAGGCTAGCGCAGTAAAACAAAGAGACACAGAGAAATTAGCGAGTTGCACTTGTAAAACAAATACTCGGGATAGCTATTTCCTCTCTTGTGTTTGTATGACTCATGTTACTTTTATTCGCATGTTTATAACGCATACCGAAGGTATTCTCACGACATATATAGACTTTTGACATTTTAATACTACTCTGACACACACACTCATGATGTATCGGCCTATCGGGGGAAGTATCTAGAAGTATCGGATATGAACACGTGTCGGATATAGATACGGCAACAAAAGTCAAGTATCCGTGCATCATATTCATAGCTTATCTTTATGACAGTGTGTTTGCTTTAATCATATTATACAATAGATCAAGAAGGATGACATTAATTTGCATTTGTGTTCTTTTAATTCTATGATACTGTAGTGGCGGGCAATGGAATTCAGGTGGACAATGTGACAGTGAAACTGTACCAATAAAGAAAGAAAAATACTTGAGAGAATACCCTCCAAAGATGAGAGTTTTAGAAAAGGTAATCAAGTATATGAAGACCCATGTCACCTACTTGAATGTAACTAAAATGACAGATTTCCGCAAGGATGGTCATCCCTCCATATACAGGAAGCAAAACATGTCATCAGAGGAAAGTAATCCACCATTGATGTACCAAGACTGCAGTCACTGGTGTCTGCCTGGTGTTCCTGATGCTTGGAATGAGATTCTCTACGCCGAGCTTCTAATACGACAGTATCAGAATCAGCATCGCGAAAAGAGACCATAGGTAAACTAAGAAAATTCGAGGCCTCGATATATAGTGAATGAGTTAACTGAAAGCATAATTAGATGCGATGCAATGCAATGCAACCTACCATTTTTTGTCCCTTCCATATTATAGGGAAAGAAACAAGACATATAGAAAAAGGCTATTTTTCTTAATTTTGTAAAGGTTCAGAAAGTTTGTGTTATTTATACACAAGTTATGAGGTAAGTGAGTTCCTTGAAACTGCTGAATAATTAAATTTGTTAATATGAAAAAGGTATCACTTTGTTAGGAGAAGATAGAATGCAAAGGGTAGTTTAATTTGTGTTCATTGTAAACCAATCCTTCCCTTTCAGCATAAATTTCTTTCTCAAGGAGGAGTCTTTTTGTAACTTTAGTTTCATGTAAACTAGTATACTCAATGAAATACTGTTACTGAAAATATAACATTTAAATACTGTACTTTTCTATTTTTAAGGTCTAAAAAACAAATATATTCGATGATTTACTAATAATTATTTATTTTTAGAAATTGCAAAGTATAATAGGAAAGTAATTTACATTTTGGTGAAATTGAATATTTATCGAAACACCTATGTTTATTAAAGAATCCTAATATCTTGAATTCTTCTTCTGTATTCAATTTCAATTAGATATTATAAAACATTTATATGAACAAACAATTGACAAATTAAGTTTTTTTGATAGAGGAATATTTGGGTATAGGACTATAGGTACTGGTCGTACTGATCTAAATACAAACACCTATTTTTTTTAGATAAAAAGTAATAAAAATGTATTTGTAACGCAACATCTGCCAAGTGATTAGTGTGAGTTTCTCTATTTTTCTTTTGAAGAGTATATCACCACCGGTACCGCAACAAATGTCAAGTGATTAGTGTGAGTTTCTCTACTTTTCTTTTAAAGTACATCACCACCAGTAACCTATGGTATTGTATTTAAGTTTTCCTTTTTGATAAACACCAACTTAAACTAGACTCTAGCAGTTCTCTTCCATGAATACATTGGTCTCAATATAGCGATCGCCATATTCACCACATGGAGTATAATACAACTCCAAAGCCTCTTCGATTGTAGTAGGATAAGAAAAAAACTCCTGTGCGCCAATCCTCTTCGATTGAACTAGATACATCATTTTTTATTGATCCACTTTTGCTTACATTATGTAACAGATGGAGTATATAATAAGCCAAAAGCAATACTTATAAGTCCCCCAAGTTAGAATGACTATGAAACAAACTTAGTACACTATGTTTTTGGTCTGCACTCCCTCGTGAAATGCGATTTTTGAAAACTTTCGGCCTTGTTTCTAAAGGGGTTGAATCAAACACATGTTTATGTTTATTTATGACTTGATTTATTTTGAAGTCATGTGTTTTTTTTACTTATGTAACTTAGTTTTAATTAAAAAAGTTATATATATTTTTTGATAATGTATCTTGATAAGATACAATACATGATTCAGAAAATAGGTGTTCTGATACATGATATGTATCCCAATTTGATAATCATGATTATGAATAAATACCATAACCCACTTTTTGAGACACTTCTAAGCCTTTCTATTCTAATGATTATATCGAGAACGTGTTACATTTTCTCGTAAGAAATCAAAAATAATAAAATTGTGTGAACAACGGTAATGTTTACCCGTTAAAACTAAAAAAAAAGAAGATAAAATAAGCTTTATAAATAGATAGTTGAGGATTAATGCTTTGATTACATAGATAGTAAATAGATTAAAAAAATGAAATATGAAGAGAGAGAAAGGGGGGAGGGAGAGAGAGAGAGAGGGGGAAGGAGAGGGAGAGAGAGACTAAAGGTGAGAGAGACCGACTGAAAATTGAGAAAGATAAGATAAGAGAGAGAGAGAGAGAGAAAGAATGGGTTTTAAATGTGAGGTAAAAAATTTAAGAGAGGATGAGAGAAAATGAGACCCACAAAATAAAAAATGAGAGAGAATAACTAAGGATTTTCAAATTTCCCTCAAAAGAATAATTAAGTGGGCAATTGGTAATTTGATTAGTTATTTATTTTCTCATATAGATATTTTAGACATGAGTAGTTTGGTATTTTTGATAGTGGTTGAGTTGATTAAATAGATAGATACTTGATAGTTGAAAAATAGATAGTTGAAGTTGTCAAAAAAAAATAGATAGTTGATGATTAGTATTTTGATTAAATATATAGATAAAAACATGAAATGAGAGAGAGAGAGAGAGAATAGAGGTGGGAGAAAGAGAGAGAGAATAGAGAAAGATAAGATCGAGAGAGAAGTAAAAAAGTGGGTTTTAAATGTGAGATAAAAAATTTCCAAAACCACGTAATATTCCCAAAATACCCCTAATTTAAAATCAGATTTCCCCTATCCATTCCCTCTCACCATCACACACCCCCACACATTCTCATTCTCCCTAAAAACTACCCTACAACCGAACCCACACCCCCTCCACTTCAATCCATCATTTTCGTTCGTTTTCCATCAACAATCAACGACATTTCCTTCCTCCTCCTCCTCCTCCTCCTCCTCCTCCTCCTCCTCCTCCTCCTCCTCCTCCTCCTCCTCCTCCTCCTCCTCCTCCTCCTCCTCCTCCTCCTCCTCCTCCTCCTCCTCCTCCTCCTCCTCCTCTTCTTCTTCTTCTTCTTCTTCTTCTTCTTCTTCTTCTTCTTCTTCTTCTTCTTCTTCTTCTTCTTCTTCTTCTTCTTCTTCTTCTTCTTCTTCTTCTTTCTTCTTCTCTTCTTCTTCTTCTTCTTCTTCTTCTTCTTCTTCTTCTTCTTCTTCTTCTTCTTCTTCTTCTTCTTCTTCTTCTTCTTCTTCTTCTTCTTCTTCTTCTTCTTCTTCTTCTTCTTCTTCTTCTTCTTCTTCTTCTCCTCTTCTTCTTCGCGTTTTAGTATTTTTTTGTCCCCTTTTTGGGTAGTTCGGCCTTGCAACGGTCGATCTGGAGCGACCAAGCGTGCGCCGAACCCCCTATTGATGCAATTGTTTAGGTGTTGTTCGATCAAGCGTGCTTCGAACCTGTTAAGGGTGGTTCGATCAAGCGTGCTCCGTTTGGGTTTGCATTTCGCAGGGTCGAACCCCCATGATTGTTGTTGTATGCTGATTTTAACTGTTGATGAGTGATTTTTAACATTTCAATTGATTCTTTATAGTATGGCTAACACAAGAGGAGGTGACACTACTGGTGAGGCACAGCCCGAGACACATGTACGTGGACGCGAACGTGGACGTGGCACTAATGGAGAGATGCGGCCCGAGGAGGAGAGGGTTCGTCGCACTGCCTCCGTGCGCAAAGAAAGGACTCCTGGGATTCAACGTGGACGTGGACGACGTGGACACGGGACCCATTGCAGAGGAGAAGTGGGAGGATGCAGCCCGTTGCTACTTGTTTATCTTGCTGGGCAAGACCTTATTCTGTGACAAGTCTGGCAACAAGGTGAAGATTGCATTGCTTTACATGGTCAGAGATTTAGAGCAGGCTGGTAACCTATACCAGCAGTTGACGGATGCCTCTTCCCTTAAGACTTCACAGATTGCTGGTTTTTCCACTCTCCTGTAGGTACTTGACTTTATTTCAGTTGGTATAAGTTTATGTTTATTATATGTTGTTCGATCCCTAACTCGCTTTTTATTTGTCACAGGCCTGGATTTTTGAACATTTCCAGGGCAGATATTTGGTACGAAGTGGTTGAGAGAGCGATACACTGAAGAGGAGCCACGAGCTAAGATGTGGGAGTGCCAGAGGGCTGATGGGTCACTAGCTCAATTCAGGGCAGCTCTGGATCATCTCAGGTCGGACGAGGTGACATGGATGCCATTTACGACCCCACATCACAGAGATTTGATTGGGACGACCTATTTTAATGGGCATCTACGTCATGTTGTGGCCATGGTGGCATATAACCCCGATCGAGTGGTTAGACAGTTTGGGTGGACGGGCAGTAGTCACTAAAGAACAAGACGCCGCGTGGATGGAATTCAATATGCACCTTATTCCTGAAGGTGAGGCAGTAGTTCCTGGGATGCCAGCCACAGTCCTAGGGTACATTGCTTGGTTTAGGAGTGTATCCCACCCATACCTATCACCAGACAACTAACCCTTGGACGCTGCAGAGCTTGGAGAGGTATGCTGATTTACTTTAGTGTTACAGTGTTTTTTAAGCATTTTTTGTTTAACTTTGTTTTGTTATTAACGTATTTTTTTATTGTCTTATAGACCATGCCTGAGACCCTTGCCCTATATGATGAGATGGAGCACGTGTTGGAAGGTGTTGGGATTCCACGTGGGACCCGTGGCTAGAAGATAGTGGAGAGGCTGAAGACAATTGCAAAGCCATTCAAGAGGGGCTTACGAGCTTTAGCTGAGTTTCCCATGCGAGGGATGTGTCCCAACCGAGAGAGAGGCAGCCACAATAGTTGTGTTTTGTAATTGCATTGGGTTGTACTCTATGGATTATGTACTTTTTCTTTTGCACGAATTGTATCTCTACTGATTGCACTTATCTATATATATTTGGTTTTTGTTATACCTATCATTAGTAGTAAATTTAGTATTCAATTTATGGTTACATTCGTTAAAAGTTAGTAATTTAGCGTTGCGAAATTGTTAGTTTATCGTTCGAGTAGTTTTGGTTAACAAAGATTTTAAAAACCAACAAATGACTTGGTTCGCACCTTGCATGTTCATTCCGGTTCGACCTCGCTTGGTCGAACCTTTTATAAACTTAACTTTGGGGTATATGAGTCAAACTAGCAGGTTCGGTGCAGCCAGATTCGATCAGGTTCGATCAAGCATGCGTTGAACCGTGCTTAATATTTAAAAAAAATATAAATTCAAATTTTCAGTAAGGGCTTTTGGTCTTTTCACCCCATAAAGGAGTGTCTAGTGAGTAGAGGAAGTTGGAAGAAGCATGGGCTGAAAAAAAGCCCCTTAGAGTGGCCCACAGCCTGTCTCGCATCGGGCGAAGGAGAGTAATGGGCCAGCAAAATTTGAATCGGCCACATTGTAACACCCCTTTTCTACCCCTTAATTTCCAACGTCATTATCGAGTATTCTACTGTTTTCAAAATATTATTTAAGTAGTAGGAAAGAAATGTTACGTCTTCATTAAATTAAACTCATCTTATGCACCATTAAGTTTGTGCAACAACACATACATCATAACGTTAAAACTTCAAAAATCATCTCATCACAGAGGAAATAAATATTGACTCACTAGTCCACTCAAACACGTCTCATAATCCTCAAATAAACCTCATACGCTTAAGTAATTTAACATCAATCCCAAAATACGCCCCTAGGTGCTACTACAGATCGAGAGAGCGACACAAACAGACTTCCCGACAGCTAACAAAGAAGCAGCTAGACCTTCACTCGCGGTTACCTGCAGCGTTGCCACAATAGAGCAACATTCCAAGCAGAAGGGGTGAGAATTTCAATAAAACACAATCAGGTACATAATAGAGAAATGAGAGCAGGCAATCACACAGCATCAGCTCAAATCACAAACAACAACGATTCACAGTCATGCTACAACAACAATTCACAGTCATGCTTATGTATGAAAATGCAACCCACACAAGGGCATATGCATGATGGTACCATATTCATCACAATTAAGAGGCCAAGCCTATTCTTCACTGGAGGCCAAGCCTATTCTTCACAATTATGCACATGCCATGAGATTCTATATACACATGTGCATTTCATCAGAATACCCACCATCATCATCATAAAACACTCATAGAGTGTATTCTTCGCAGTTCATCACTCATAGATATCACATCGTCCTAATCACTCATAGAGTGAACTCGTCACATTTCACACAATTCATACTACAACATCATCATAATTATACTCATAGTGAACATTCACCATAAATCATCATAATCGTACACACCAACATCATTATAGAGATATATATATATATATATATATATATATATATATATATATATATATATATATATATATATATATATATATATATATTTCAGATTATCCTTTGGTTTAGGGTGCTATAAAATAGTGTCCTCGATTGACTATGGATTTCTCAGGACAAGTTACAACTCACCACAGGCATTGGCCACCCGTAAGAAATTATTTTCTCAAAGTTGGTGAGGTTCACATGGTAGCCAAACAGAGAAAATACACCAGCGAATGAATTTCTGACCTTAGTGGTGAACCACAGTCTAGCCATAGTCAATTAGCACACTAGTAGTATAACATTTTACCGAGACTCATTTATATAAACATAGCATCACGAATTTTTTTCTGTTACGAATCGTCACGTTTCAATTCGGGAAAACACCTAAGATTTTCAAAAGAGTAATCGATTCATAGCTACTTGTTTTCAAAAGAGGAATTGATTCGTAGCTTTCATTTTTAAAGAGGAATCGAATCATGGCCTTCATTTTCAAAGAGGGAAATCGATTCCTTGTTTTTGTTTTAAAGGGGGAATCGATTCCTTGCTTCCATTTTGAAGTGGGAAATCGATTCCTTGCTTCCATTTTGAAGTGGGAAATCGATTCCTTGCTTCCATTTGAAGTGGGAAATCGATTCCTTGCTTCCATTTGAAGTGGGAAATCGATTCCTTGCTTCCATTTGAAGTGGGAAATCGATTCCTTGCTTCCATTTGAAGTGGGAAATCGATTTCTTGCTTACATTTTCTAAAGAGGGAAATCGATTTTCTTGCTCATGTGTCTAAAGGAGGAAATCGATTTCAAGCCAGATAGAGCCCGTAATCGATTTCAAGCTTCACTTTGGAGAAAAATTAATCGATTCTTCTATTTGTTTAAGAATCACAATTACAAACATATCGATTCGTAATCATCCGGACACACTCAACCAATCACATACATCAAACAACATCAATTTCAAAGAAGTCAACATCAAATTCAAAGAGGGAATTTCGATCTCATCAACAACTCATCATGAACTAGGTCCTTACATTACCAATTTTAATTTCATCAAAACGTCACAAACCTCAAAGAATCATCAACAACTTCAGATTTCATCAACAATATCTAACTCACAACACCCCATAAAACCCTACCTATACCCAATTATGTTAAACTAAACGCTCACCCTTACCTTGAATATGAACGCTCCTAATATGAATGAGAACACGTACACAAAACTACAAAGAACTCAATCGAACAAAGCTTCTCCTTCTCCCTTGACATTCGCGATCTCCTCCTCTTTGATCAATGAAAACATCAACACCACGGAAATTAGAGATTAAGGCTACATCATTAGGAAAAGGAGAGAAAACGATAATGAATGATCGAGAGCTCTTACCTAACGAAAACTTGAGACGATTCCTTCCTTCCTCTTCTTCTTAGTGCCGAGCTCTCTCTTCTCACTCTCTCGTGTTTTGTTTTCTTTCTCTCGATGCAAGGAGTGAGGCGCCAACCCTAACCCCTTTAGCTTCAGGAGCCTCGGGGAGCGCCTAGCTATTGGGCTTGGGCTTCCGGGCCATTCTTCACCACCACCGAGTTGCCAACATTACCCCCAATACTCTGCTCCACTTCCCGAACCATGCCCATCATTTTAATTAATTTAATCACGTTTCCAATAAAATCAATAATTCAATTAAATAATTTAATTAAATTATTTCCGGTGTTACAACTCTCCCCACTTAAGATTTTTCGCCCTCGAAAACATACCGTTCAAATAACTCCGGATACGACTCTCGCATCCTATCCTCCACTCCCAAGTCGTTTTCTCCGGTTGCTCGAGCCAAACAACCTTCACCAAATTAATCTTTTTACCTCGAAGGGTCTTCACTTCCCAATCCTCAATTCGCATGCACACGGTCTCCACGGTGAGATCATCCCGCACCTCTACATCATCCGGTGAATCACATGGGGACGGGTCCGAATATACTTCGGTTGCGACACGTGAAACACGTCGTGCAAGTTCGAAATATTAGGTGGCAACGCCACCCGATATGCAACACTTCCCACTCTTTCCATAACTCGACACGGTCCAATGAAACGAGGAGTCAACTTCTTTGATTTCGCACACGCACGCCCGACGCCGATCATAGGTGTGACCTCAAGAACACGTGGTCACCCGCCTCAAACTCTAAATCCTTCCTTCTCTTATCATGGTAGCTCTTTCCGCTACTCGAGACGCTTTCATTTTCTCTCGGATCATCTTCACTTTCTCAGTGGTTTCTCTAACCAGCTCAGGTCCAAGCACTAAACTTTCTCCAGTCTCGTACCAACATACCGGAGTCCTACACCTCCGACCATACAATGCCTCAAACGGTGCCATCCCGACATCTTTGAGTGATAACTATTGTTGTATGTAAACTCGATCAAGGGGAGATGAGTATCCCACGCACCTCCCTGCTCTAGAACACACGACCTCAACAGATCTTCCAATGATTGAATTGTCCTCTCTGTCTGCCCGTCAGTTTGAGGATGATAAGCTGAACTCAACCTCAATTTCGAACCCAACTCCTTCTGCAAACTACTCCAAAATTCCGAAGTAAACCGTGGGTCTCTATCCGACACAATGCACAAGGGAATGCCATGTAGCTTCACAATCACCTGAATGTAGATCTCTGCCAATCTCGAAACCGGATACTTAATACCGATCGGAATGAAATGAGCAGATTTTGTCAATCTATCCACAACCACCCAAATTGAATCATGCCCTCTCACCGTATTGGGTAACCCAGTCACAAAATCCATGGAGATACTATCCCACTTCCACTCCGGGACATTCAACGGTTGCATCATTCCCGCAGGCTTCTGATGCTCGACCTTCGATTTCTGATAGGTCAAACACAAATACACAAACCTTGCCACATCACGCTTCAATCCAGCCACCATAAAATCTTTTCGAGATCTTGATACATTTTTGTTGCTCCGGATGGATACTCAACTTACTCTTGTGGCCTTCCTCTAGGATCGCCTTCCTCATTTCTTCATCTTCGGGAACACAAATTCTCCCTCGATATCTCAACACATTCTGCGCATCTATCTCAAAGTCCTCATTCCCAGACTGATCGATCCCACTCATCACATCAACCAATTTCACATCTAACTTCTGCGTTTCCCGGATACTAGCCATAAAATCATTGCCAAATCTCAACATGCCCAACCTGACACTCTGAGGTGTGACTTCACAAACTAAACTCATGTCTCTGAATTGCTCAATCAACTCAAGCTCTCTAGCCATCAATGCCGATGCAAGGTCTTCCGACTCAAAGCATCTGCAACCACATTAGCTTTACCCGGGTGATAACTCAATTCAAAATCATAATCCTTCAATAATTCTAACCACCGACGCTGTCTCATATTTAACTCTTTCTGATCGAACAGATACCGCAGACTCTTGTGATCACTGAACACCTCAAATCGATCCATACAAATAATGTCTCCAAATTTTTAATGCGAATACCACAGCGGCAAGTTCTAAGTCATGAGTGGGGTAATTCTTCTCATGAGTCCTTAATTGCCTCGACGCATAAGCGACCACTTTCCCATTCTGCATAAGCACGCCACCCAAACCCATCTTGGAAGCGTCACAGTATACTACAAACGGCTCGACAGGACTAGGTAAGGTCAACACCGGAGATGTAGTCAATCTTCTTTCACTCATTGAAACTTTCTTCACATCGGTCATCCCAAACAAAAGCTTTGCCCTTGCAAGTTAATTGGGTCAATGGCGAGCCAACTTCAAAACCCTCAATGAATCTTCTATAATAGCCACTAATCCCGTAAAACTCCTTATTTCAAGAATCGACTTTGGAGACTCCCACTGCAACACTGCATCAACTTTGGAAGGATCCACTGCAATCCCTTCACTAGAAATCACATGACCAAGAAAACTGACCCTTTTCAACCAAAACTCACACTTGGACAGCTTGGCATATAACTTTCGACTCCTCAGAATTTCTAACACCAACCTCAGATGTTGTCGGATTCACAAAGCGTTATGGATCTGAAGTCTCTTTCACCGTTGACGTAGTTGCATCGCTTCACAATTGTACCTTGAGAAGCTCAATTGTAATTGGATGCAGTTGTTAGTTAAGGTTGTGCACGATCGGAGGTTGTTTTTCAGTGAGGGTGGCTCGGTGAAGCTAGGGTTTTCTCTCGCTCTCTCCGTCAACGTATGGATCGTGGAGCTCTATCTCTCAATGATTGCATGTTGCTTAATTAAGTAATTTTCCCTTCTGTTTATTTTACTTCTTTTAGCGTTGTTTTTAGTTTGTTAGTGGGCTCATCTTGTTCTGGCCCAAGTATTGTAGTTTTTGTATCTCGCTAGGTAGGCTCTGTTTTTGCTGCTTTTGTGAACTAGTATTGGTTGTATGGTTTGGGGTCTGACCCATTTTTTCCTCATGAAATGAAATCATACTCCTTCTGACCAAAAAAAAAGCGTCCCTTACTATGACCAAAAAAAAGCGACCCTTACTAATTTTACTACTTTCACCGTGTTTGGAATAATTAATAATTGAAACAAATTTATTCGATTTGGTTTGATTTGATATATAACAAGATATCACACGCTAATAAAATAAAATAATGATATATCACACCTATATATCCATCAAAGCTGTTATGATCTTAGATGATTTGTTTACTTAACATAAAATTTCATATTTACATCATATCAATTCATATAGAACAATTGTGAAAAAATTAATAAAAAATTTAGCTAGAACCAGCTCATGCAATTTGGGAGCAGTTAATTTCTACTTAGAGCGTGCTTGAGATCATCAATAAAGCATATATCTAGCTATCCATGCATCAAAGCTGATATGATTGTGAAGATTTCTGCATTTAATACAACATTTTGATATTATATTAATTCTTTCCTATTTATTATTACAACTTTTTAAACAAATATACCAGAATTATCTCCTCTATACTATATATTTGACAAACTCACAACGCTTTCTTCATGTCATCCTTGCCTTTCTTCCTTTTTGTCGAAGTGACAATCGAGAAGGTTCACAAGTCAATTTATTGCTTTATATGTTATGTTTTTTCTTTTGACAAACAAAATATTTTATTAAAAGGAGTATAAGGGTATTCCAACCCTGAAATAAAATGAAACCTAATGTTTCGTTTGATTGAATATCCTATATATTATATATTGATCCCGATTATTGTGTCTGTTCATTATTGCAATGAATGGAGAGCTAAGAAGTGCCCTTTCACCAACATATTAGTGAGTTTCGGATCGTGTTTTGTCATATATATTTTCAAAGTTAAGCGTGAAGGATTTGGTGAAAACAAGCACATTGTCCAAACAATGGCTTCACAAATATCAGAGATTAAGAACGGAACTCAACTTTGATCTTCAAAATGTGTTCGACAATACAATTTTAGAATTACCAAAAAGCCTCCCACTCTTCAAAGGAGTCCAATCTCAATTTTTGAAAGAGTTGATCAACTCATGTTGCATTATGAAGGTTCCTTGATCCGTTCACTTAGAGTAAATTTTCCATTAGGTGATGAACAGAGTGATTTCATTGGTAGACTAATTTCCCAAGGAATTGCTAAGGGTGTCGAACGAATTGAATTGCTTTTCTCATTCAAAACTAATAGTAATTTTCATGATTTCATGTTGGAATTAAAGCCATACGAGTTTTCCTTTACTCTCTTATCTAACACCGATACTTTGAAGTATCTGCACCTAGAAAATTGTCTCATATTTACAACTATAAAATTCTCTAGATTCAATAATTTGAGAACTCTTGTGTTTCATCTAGTTGTTTTAGAGCAGATATGCTTTCTGGTCTGTTATCCAGCTTGCATCAATCTCGTAGAGCTCACCCTTGATGAATGTGTGTTCCAAATTGAGTTAAACATAAATAGTCCAACATTGTGTCATTTGAACATTCTGAACTATAGCAATGACAGACGAAGAATATATATCATTGCACCTAATCTCTCATCCTTAGAATATTCTACTAATCGTTCTGAAATAACACACTCAATGAATATCATGACTGATTATAAATTATCAAAGTTTAGTTATAAATCTAGTGATATATCTAAAGTTGTTGCATTTTATGTACTAAAGAATGTAACAACAATTGTGTTGCATGGGCTCACTGAGTGTTTGGATTGGGTAGTGCCTGTATTGTTTTCTGAATGTCTTCAACTAGAAGATGTCACCTTTAAACACTGTTTCATCCAATTTGAAGTGAAAATTGTCAGTCCAATGTTACGTCACTTGAACATAATTGACTGCGGCTCTTCGTATTGGCGGGAGCAAGAGATTTATATTGATGCATTAAATCTCTCATCTTTTGACTATAGTGGTCCTATGACGATGTCCTATATTGATGCTCCAAAGTTATCAAAGGTTTTTTGGAATGCAACTAAGAAAGGAAGAAGTCCATGGCCCTTTGATATGATTGCAAGTTTACATGAACTTGAGAGCTTAGCTATGATCATAAGCAATTCAAAGGTGAGTCACAATCCATGTTAATTAAGTTAGATGATGTTTAATTTTGCCAATATTATTTCTCTACAATTGTTATATGTTGTTGTAAGCAGATAGCTATATTACCGAAGGTTTGGGGTCCATTTCAAAATCTTAGAGAATTAAAGTTCTTTTTTGAGGGAGCATATGATTCTCAAATTGACTACTTTTGGATTTTAGATATTGCAATGAGTTCTCCACATCTCCAAAATCTTTCTCTCACGGTGAGTTATTCAACTCTTTATGTTGTTCATTTCTTTTATGTTTATAATTTAAAAAATGATATAGTTGAACCTTTTATTAATAACAATCCACTGAATAGTTTTATGTTTTATTTTCATATTGAATAATTGCAATATTAAGATATCAATAATTTTTTAATTAAAGTAATTAAAAAAAATTTTCTTATAAAAAAAAACTAAAACTTTTTTGTTTACAATATTAAGTCATAATGATCTGAATGATAATTTAGTATGCTTCATAAATAACCACTGCATTTATGTTCTTTTGATTACTTCTGGGAGTGTGCATGACCCGTTTCAATCTCCCAACCTATTCCAACCCTGTTCCAAACAAAATGGACAAATATCATTGTCGGTTTTCGTTTAGGACAGGAAAGGGATGACTCTCCGGTGGCGGATCCAGGACCCTGGGTTAGGGGGTACAAAATTTTCCAAACACACATCACTAAAAATATAATAAAAATAAGACTTTACAGGTTCACAACTTGTGTTGAACTAGACCAACACAAATTAAATAGCACTAACAAGTTTCTAAATACAAATTAAATAGCACTAAAAGAACCAACATATTCACAAAATATAGGTTCTAAATAGCATTAAAGTGGTGCAAAACCGAGAACTTTGGCGCAAACCTAAGGGCTTGAGTGCAAAAGATATTTTTGTACAAAAGATATTTTTTAGGGGGTACAAATTTTTTTTTAAGGTATTAGTGCTAATTTTATTTTTTCAGGGGTTCTGTTGAACCAGGTGAAAGACACATAGATCCGCCACTGTGACTCTCATGTTACCTAACACACACACACAATACACTTATATACTTGTGAATTTAGATAACTTAATTAGATGTTAAACTCAAAATAAATAGTTTTATGCTAAAATTCATATATGTTAAACAAAGTTGGACATACACCAATATTATTTTTATACAAGTTTTAAAATATTTATTTATTTACTAAATTTCACTCTCAAATATAAATATGTAATTGAAATAGTAATATTTTTTAAAATTATATTATTTATATTTTAGAACTACCTGGCCCCGTCTTAACTAAGTCTCATATTAAAATGACTCATAGGTTATCAAATTTGTTAAGGTTTTAAGGATCCATTAGGGTCGAAAAAATGCCCCAATCAAAATTTGGAATCGGGTTAAGATAACCCGTCCCATGCTCAACCTAGTTACTTCATTAGGTTCTTGTTAACTAAAATAATCATTAGCTTATGGATGCCGCCACAAATCCAAACATGCTTTACAACTTGTTGAAATTTACTAAAATAATCATTAAGTTCTTATCAACTAATATGATCAATAAGTTCTTGTCAACTAAAATAATCATTAACTTAATGTCATGACCATTATTCTTTTATTTTCAGATTAGAAATTCTCATTTGAATAATTCGGATATGATCACACTTCAGAGACAAAGAAGAGAATATATGAGAGTTTTTCATCTCGAGTTGAAATACGTTGAGTTGCATGGTTGTGTTGGCACCATAAATGTTATTGAGTTAGTCAGTCACCTTTTGAGGAATACGAATTCACTTAAGCAAATTACTTTTAGTTCTCGTGACAGATTCTACTTAGGTGCTGGAAGATGGACAGAGAGTCCTGGAAGTTGTGGTTGTTTTGAACGTAATCTGATTCGTGAGATGCTAAAAGATGAAATAAATGAAGAATGCCAGCTTATCATATTGTAATGGTATTTTTTTATTAATGAATTATGTTAGTTTACAATTATTCCATTGTGGAGATTAATAAGACAATTTTGCTAAATTTCAGTGGCTAATTTGACTGGCTTCAAAATATTTATTAACTACTTTATTTATATATTTTTGGATCAAGTAGGAGGAAGTATAAATTCAAAGACTAAAGTTAATGACAAATATCACACATGGATCCTTCATCAACAACTATAGAAGGAGAATCATTATGCATAAGCTTCATTCTTTTGTTTGAAAGATGTTTTGATATAAAGTGCCATAGGGCAGTGTCAGCTTGAGCTTCATTCTTTTGTTTGAAAGATGTTTTGATATAAAGTGCCATAGGGCAGTGTCAGCTTGAGTTTATGTTCCTTTCTCATGCTAGTGGAAAATTGACATTAAAAAGCATCATTTAGCATTGGTTGTTTGAACACGCGGTGCTAAATGTAAACGCGGTGGCAATTTTGCAACTAAATGGAAGTTTTCAATTTTCGCGTCTACATTTAGCATCGAGTGTTTAAACAATTGATGCTAAAAGTCTTTGCAACACACCTTTAGCATCAGTTGTTTAAACAACTGATGCTAAATGTGTATCTCAAACACATTCAGTATCTGGTGTTTTAACACCCAATACTAAAAAACTTGTTTCTAACACTGTTCTCACGTTCTCACTCACTCAACTCTCGTTGTCGTCTCTGAACCTCGTTCTCACTCACTCAACTCAAACTCTATTTCTCATTTCTTCTTCTCAACCCTCAATGTTGCCCTAGCCTCCATCTTCCTCACAATGTTGCCCTAGCCTCCATCTTCGCTCTCCCTCTTCCTCTCGCACTCAACAAATACAAAACCCTAGCCTCACAAATCAAAAACGCAAATAACGCTGAAGAGAAAACCATCTCAGTGTTCTTTGCTCGCTGTCGTCGTCATATAGACCAGCCCACAACCTTTTTTTGTTGTTGACCAAAAAAAAAGATTTTGTCTAATATCTATTTAATCTATTTAATAAAAGACACAACTTACAAAAAGACAATTTTAGACATCTTCATTTTTTGACACATCATCACTTATTTCTCATTTTTTTAATTTTATTTTCTCTTTTGTCACTATTTGTGGTCCCTACACCCTTTATTTAATTTTTTTTTCTTTATCAAAACATGTGAGTCAACTATTTGTCATTAATAACTAACAGAGACAACTACTATTTGACACTGATATAACTAATAGAAACTACGAGATAATTGTAATGATATATACAAAAACATGGGATAACTGCAATGATATATAAAAAAACACAGGATAACTATAAACCTACTATCTAAAACACAAGAAGATATAATGACTATTTAAAATACTGATTAATATGACTACTATAAACCTAATATCTAAAAAACAAGAAGATATAATGACTATTTAAACTACTCATTAATATTTAAAACAAATATTTCTTATTGATAATCTACTATCTCTCTTTTACTATCTATATATAATCCACTAATCAACTAAACGTAATCAATTGAAACTACAAGATAATTCCACTAATATATAAAAAAATACGGGATAACTGCACTGATATATAAAAACACAAAATTAGTATTTGCCACTAATAATTAAAAAATTTGAAGACTACTACAAACCTACTATCTAAAAAACAAGAAGACTAATGCTAAAAAGAACGTGAAGACTTAATAACTATTTAAAACTATTTATTTATATTTAAAATAAATATTTCTAATTGATAATTTACTATCTACTGTAATCTGCTAATCAACTAATTAAAATAATCAATTGAAACTACGAGATAACTGCACTAATATATACAAAAGCACGGGATAACTATTAAAATACGAGATTAATATCTGCCATTGATAATTATAATTTTTGTTGACAACTATAAACCTACTATCTAAAAAACAACGAGACTCAGTGACTATTTAAACTACTGATTTATATTTAAAGCACTCGCGACAAATATTTGTCATTAATAACTAAAAAAGGACAAATAATTGTCACTGATATATAAAAAACGGGATTACTGCACTAATATATAAAAAATACGGGATAACTGCAATGATATATATAAAAACACAGGATAGCTGCATTGATATATATAAAGAAACACGGGATAACAACATTGATATATAAAAAACACTTCACTAATATAAAAAAAAGGGATAAATGCACAAATTGTTTTTAAATGATACTTTTACATTTTTAGATTTATCTATTTTGTATTTATGACTCCTTTTTTTACCTACTTTAAATTTGTACTTATTTTCACGGGCTAATATTCAGCATTCGTGTGTATGCACGAGTATTCTACTAATTATCACTATTTCATTTACTTTCTTCCCCCCTTTCTTTCTCCTCTTCTTCTCTTCAATCTCCTTTTTCTTTCTCACAATTTAATTTTTTTTTCCAAAACCATAGTTTTGAAAATATATTCTTCAACCAAAAATGTTGCAAACCTGTGGATTCTTCATCAACAGCTATTCCCACCCAACTTAAGATTTCTTTCCAAACACATTTGACGAAAGAACATTAAAAGAAAATATGATACATGGTCTCATCAAAACAGTCGCAAAATGGGCAACAGTTATTACTAATAATCACATTCTTTCTAACAAGATTTTCTCTTGTTGGCAACCTATCCAAAAACAACCGCCAGCAAAACAAAACAACTTTGGAGGGAACGGGAGTTTTCCAAATGATGGATAGGCCGTCCACCAAGTCACCATGCAAAGGACTATTGGACAATAAACTTATGATAAAAGAATAGCAGGAACTTACAGTGAATAAATTGAGTTTATGTATAATTTACTTCCACCTATCAAGAGTGTTTTCCAAAAAAGAATAGAGCTCTCATTACCAACCACACAAGCCACGGACTCAGCTAGGAAATTTGGTTGGTCACGTGCATCTTTAAATCACTAACAACTCCTGAAATACCTCCTTCAACTGCTTGAGACCAATGATTGCAGTTAGTTATCAATTTAAAGGATTAGTTAGTAAATTGAACCGTGACTGAATTGGGTTTGTTGACAAAAATTAAAATAAGAAAGCAATTAAATGTTTAGTGGGTATTTGATTTAAAAGTGTTGGGAACGAGCTCAAATATTCTTTTCACCTTTATGCATAAATAATTGATTGTATTACGAATTCCTCCTAGAGTTTATGATCAAGTTCTCTTAATTATCTTAATCCTAATTCTTTAGGCAACAAAACCTTTACCCCTAACAAAATCCTAAATTCCTTAGGTGTCCTTAGTTACAAAATAAGCAATGCTAATATGTATTCACACGTGATTCTAAATATCAATGACTATTCTTAGACTAGAGATATATATAAAGATTTCAAAACTCAAACATTTGTAACTCAAACTTCCATTCACAATCACAAACCTTAAATCATCTTAAGAGTGATCAATTCCTAGAAAGTATTAAGAACATAGATTGAAACATAAACACATGGGAAGCTTCCAATTAAAAGGGATTCAAATCAAATACATAAAGGGTCCATCAATCTTAACTCTTCCCCAAAACAAAATTAGGTACTCATGTTCAAAGGATTAAAATACAAGAAAATTAATTAGGTACTCTTGTTCAAAGGATTAAAAGAGAAATTACACATAGATTAGTACATTAGATCCTTCAACTCCTTGTCCTAAGGGTAGAAAAGCTCCAATTCTTCTCTCTTGAGCATCTCTTGAAACCTAGCTTTGCTCTCAAAAAGAGAGGCCATAATATTTTTCATGATTTTGGGCTTTAATCTTGTCAAATATGCAGTCCATCGCGATACTATGCGCCCCCATAGAGAGGTGTTGGACCACTAATTGCTTGGATGGTGGGGAGGCTAGGTGCACTCTGCATGGGGCGAAAACAAAAATAAAAATCTCTTCTTTTCTTTGTTGCGCCTCTAGGCAAACTGTCTTATTCGCTAGGAAAACGAAATATCAAATTAAAAGTTTTCTTTTGCTTCCTTTTGGTTGCTTGGTGATCTCGTGACATTCGGGGGTGACGAGGCGGGAGTGATCGCTGGTGCCCAAAAAGGTGGCATGGCAAAGAGAGGCTCCTGACAGCTTCAAAGCGAAGGGGTGCGTGAATGAACCGAATACGCATCGGAATGAGAGGATCACGAGTGTGTGCGGTATGGGGCTATCTGATTGAAGGAATGCTTAAAAGAATAGTGGGATGGGTGACCTTTCAGGAAGTTTCTGGAAAGCATGCAAGTGAGGACAAAGCATCTTTGAAAAAACTCGTGTTGGTTCGTGGGGAAGTCTATACTTCGAAAGTAGTCTAGGATGTTACAAATGGTATCGAGCGAAGATACCTCTCTGCATGCGGTGTGGTTCGGGGACGAACCAAGCGGAAGCCCAGTGGGCATGTGACATCCGGGCCGACGAGGGCGAGGAGTGATCGTCGGTGGCCAAAAAGGTGGCATGGCAAAGAGCGCTCTGGCGACTTCAAAGCGAAGGGTGTGTGAATGAACCGAACACGCACCAGGAATGATATGAGAGGCTATGCTGATTGAAGGAAGGCTTAAAAGAATTGATTTAGACTACCTATACAAACAAGGTGCGCATCTTCTTTTAGGGAGCCCATCGCATAAGAACTCCATAGTTAAGCGTGCTTGGCTTGGAGTAGTAGTGGGATGAGTGACCATACAGGACGTTTCCTGAAAGCATGCAAGTGAGGACAAAACATCTTTGAAAAGACTCGTGTTGGTTAGTGGGCGCCTATACTTACAAAGCGGTCTAGGATGTTACAATCTCTCTGCATAGCTAAGTAATGGGTCACAAAATAGAAGGATTAATAGTACCAAGTATCCACTAGTATAATGAGATCAAACTATAGAAAATGTAACCGTTTCTCAAATCCCAAATGACCCACAAAAGCGTATGTCATATGAGAGTCGAGCTTAATACGCACCTAGACGACCCTCCCACATGAGTAAACTACCAAAGCAGAGGCGAGATATCTTGTGGAATCACAAAGTTAAAACCCAATCAATCGACAATAGAATATATACCATATACGGGAAGATAAGACACATCCACAAAAGAGATTTGCAGTGTTGACTCTAAAGAAAAATCGTAGAAAGAACAATAAGTCACATCAAAATCTGAGATAAGCCATCTATTAAACAAGTTTGTCCGAGCTAGCACCTTTGTCAAGAGGAGTTTCCATGAGAAGGCAACCACCACTAGAAGGAGGCGAAACTCTTCCAAACCATGTTTAGAGTTTCAATCATTTGGTTTGAAAGTCTCTCAACTCGGGATGAAGGTTCAGCTAGAAGATGATATGCTGAGAAGACAAAGAACAATCCAGAGGAATGCTTAGTCCAAATCATCTATCAGGAAACAAAGACAGAGTATTGAATGTATAAGATTGTTTATAACATCAGTCAATCACGAAATTGGATGTCATAATTTTTGACTTCATTTCAACTGCCTTTTCTTTTCGGCAAATAGAAGGAAAGAAGCCTCATTAAAACCTTCTGATGTTAAAACATCAAGAAGGAAAATGAGTACTTCTCCTGATTTTAACAAAAAAAAAAGGAGAAAAAAGAAAGAAGACATAAGAAAGACCAAGGGAGGGACTAGACCAATATCGGCCCTTGGCAAGAATAGAGAATAAAATCTAAGCAGTAGGGAGCCCTAATTTGAAGACCCCCTAAAACAATTCATTCTAAAGACAAATTAAAAGGCCATTTAAGGTACTAAATTATTAAATCACATCAAAAGGAGACAAAGACTAAATTTGCCTTTGAACGAGTATTATATCCAACAACCAATTTCTTTTTTTGCTTCAATTTCTTCTTTTGGGTTTTGGACACAACCGATTCAAAATTATCATACCGCACAATAGTTCCTTGGATATCACTAGCCACAGGATCACCAATATCATCTGATACCTCGCCTCAAAGATTTCAACTACCTTCAAATCACTTATACCATGATTTTGGTTCATGGTATAAGAAAATTTACAAGAAACAATGTATATATACCAATTAAATTTTATTTTTTAAGTGGTTCACACGATATCATACTACATAGGTTAAAAGTTGAGAATATTAATATCCATTGAAACTTAATAAAAAGTAAGTATTTATATAATTTATACAAAATTGCAAAATTTAAGTTTACTGCAAAAAATGTATTTCATTTTTTTATTATAAATTAAATATGTTCTATTTCAATTTTTTCTACAAATTTCTCTCCTAGACATTTTTTGTGAAACAGTTCCAAATAACTTCTAGAGGTGGAGGAGCTGGTGTTAAGAGAGAGTTTGTGTTTTGGGAAAGATTAAAGTAAAAAAGTAGGTGCCGTGTTGAGTTCTTTTTTGGGTTTTTGTTTTCGTACCCCCCTCCTTCCCTATCACACCCCCGTAATCCCAAAAATGTCAATAATACCCCTGCGTTTTTTAAAAAAAAAAAATTTAAATTTTCGGAATTACCTCAAAATAAGGTAATTCGGTTCAAAAAATTAAAAATTTGAATTACCTCTAAAAAGGTAATTCCGGTTCAAAAAAAATTAAAAATTTCGGAATTACCTCTAAAAAAGGTAATTCCGAAATTTGTAATTTTTTTTTTAAAAGTTTGTATTTTGGTCTTAAGATTTAAACGCGTTTTATTGGAAATATGATACGAACGATTTACGATTTAATAACAATACGTCAAAATATATAAAATGACCAACATAAAATAGGAGTACAAATACAACTATGGGTCCAAAAATCTAAAAATAGTGAAAATAAGCACGTGAAGTAGGTGAATAGGCGACATCTAGGGCATCCGGGCCAATCCGGGGCGCTTGCAGATGCGTATATATACGATTTGTTTTAATTTTTATTACTAAAAGGCTACTAAAAATAGTCAAAACTACTCTAAAAAATATAAAAACACCACTAAAAATCTAACAAAACCAAAATAAGGCTATACAAATTTTTAAGATTTTTGGAGACTATGAAAAATTAAAAAAATCGTAAAAAATAATGCTTGATGGAATTTGGGATTTTGAAATTTTGTTGTCCGTAAGAAGTCCCTTCTACGGGAGTCTTGATTCTTGATTTATTTCGCTTCTAATGGCTGTGGTTTCATTACGATCCGAGTATGTTGTCCGAAAACCGATTTTTTAGCCTAAATTATTCGTTCGAAATAAAAAAAAATTGTAATTTCGAATTACCTCGAAATAGGTAATTCCGGTTCACAAATGTGAACCGGAATTACCTCATTTCTGAGTAATTCAAAAAATCTTCAGAAATACGAGGGTAAATCCGAAATTCCATTATTTTTTGAGGTAATTCCGAAATTTTTAGAGGTAATTCCGAAATTTGTAATTTTTTTTTTTAACAAAACCATGTAATTTTTGTAAATTTTCAGGGGTATTTTTGTTCATTTGAGATATTATGGGGGTGTGGTAGGAATCAAGATAAATGAATGCAAAGAAAAAATACAAACTGCCTAAATATTGGAGTGTGTCAACTGTAGCCCACCGCCACAAGTAACTACACGTAATAAGACAAAAGTTAGAAGTTATTATTATGGTAATAAATTGATTCATCCACATGTGATTGTGTAGAAAGACTAATCACAAATATTTAGTCACAATATTTAATTATATATATAAAATAAAAATAAATGCACTTGTAAAAGCACACAACTATTATTTTATTAGTGTATTTATTTTTGTTTTGTGTGAATAAATCTTTGTGACTAAATATTTGTGACCACATAAAAATTACTTGTGTAGAAAATCACTTATGCATTGCAGTAACAACCCCCTTAAGCACAATTTTTTCCAACAAATTTTAAGCGTTTGATCAAAAAAACTAACTTAAAACCTATTCATATGCTAAATACATTTGACAATATTAATATCACATAGTCTATCAACTATAAATATATACCATCAACCCACCACCAAAATTACTATATTATTCCTTTCACTTTTTCTCTAACTCACTTTTATCATTAGTGGGTCCCACTCTTATATCCCCTTTTAATTTTTTTATTTCACTTTAAAACCTACTATTCTCTTTCATCTCTCTTACTCTTTTCACTTCTCTTTACTATGCAACATAATCAAACATAATCACTACCAATTTTTTAAAAAAATAATTTTTTGATAAAAACAATAATTACATAAAATTAATTAAACTAATATTAAATTATGTAGAATTTACTATTTACTATAATCTACTCAAACTACTAAACTCAATTAATTTAACTACTGCTATTTGTCAAAAAAAATTATACCGCTGGCAAAAATTCCAAAATTATTTCAAATAAGTAGTTATTTTTAGCATAAAAGAGTTATGTTATTTCATTATAAATCAGAGAGGCAATACAAGAAGGATCGGTATAATATTTATGGGGGGGGCTAGTCTCTAACAGGGCCGTCCCAAATAATTTGGAGGCCCTGTGCAAGTTTTAAAAATGGGGTCCTTTATACTTTTATTAAATGAATCACTAAAATATAAAACTATTTTATTTAAACTTTAAATAACATCTCAAAACAGCAATAAATTTGGTATAACTAATGCATTGAATTTCTCTTTATAAGAAAAGTGATATATTTTTATAATAAAAAAAATATGATAACCCTGGAGCGTACCAAAATTGGTAAAGAATCTGTATTACGGTCTTTTTTATTGAAATGAAAGGTAATATATATAAAACTATTTAGTGAACAAAGTGTGATAGGTTCGAATATTATATATATAATTCTTATGAGGGTCCTAAATTTTGAAATGATTTTATTTAAAATGAATTGCATTTTAGGAATATCCACCTTAAGTAAAGTTAGAAATATGTAAGGAGTATTAATTCCAGAAATAAATAAATAAATAAAATTAGGAGAAAAGGAATAATATTAAAAGGTATACTTTATTTGAATATAATAAGTAATATTACAAAAAATGTCAAACTTGCGCGGTAGCATATTGGTAACTTTAAACAGTTGTGGCTTTAGCGACCAAGGTTTGATTCTTGATGCTGCCAATTAAATAGCTTTTTTTATATCAAATGAATATTGTTGCAAAAACAACAAAATGGTTGCCGCTAGGATCGAACCCACGTCTTAGTTGACAAAGTAAGAGAAGGCAACTGCTGGACTACAACATAATATTGATACTCCTTGTCATTGTATTTTATATAATATAATGTTAAGTCTAAAAATAAATTGGAGCCCCAAAAAATTGATATTGGGCTTGGGCCCTGTGCGGTCGCACAGCCTACACGGGCCCAGGGCCGGCCCTGGTCTCTAATATATATGGACGCCTTTAATTAAGTTATGGGCGATGTTATTCGTTTTCCTCCTAACAAAAGCTAATTTAAAATTAGCATAAGAAGATAAAATAGCTCTGTATTGATCTAACATGTCACCAAGCTCGTGTCATAATTCTTATAGATCTTAATTGCATCCACAACAAATTTACTATCGTCTCAAAGATAACATTCTCAACTCTTAGATTTTGTGCAAGTTGGAGTGATAAGTGAAAAGCACGAGCTTCTCTTTTACGAAAGTATAGGAGTTAGAGCATGAGGATTGGGCCAACTCATAAGCAGAAATGCGAAAACAGATTCCTACCCCATCTTTGGACCCAAATTAATCCACTATTAATAATGTACCTTTGCGCGTGATTGCATCCATTGCCATTCTCTAAGTTAGCTATTTGAGTAAGTTTCCCCTGCCATACTTTTGTGTTTCATTATTTCAAATACTACGGAGAATTGACCAACAATGGCGAAGAAGACATGTGGCGTGTGAGGAAGCGGTGTCTCACGTGTGATAGTGGAGTTGAAGATGAATGGCACATTTATATTTCTTGTGTGCCCACATGCAGTAGCGATTTGGGAGCTAAGTGGTCTAAGCAATGAGGTGTAGGAGGCAATGAGGGAAACAACATACTTTAATTATTGTTTTAGGCTCAATGGAAAATTAAGGAGGAATGAGATATTTTATGCCCGGTGTTAGACACGTGCGTGTCGGTGTCCAACACCCACACAACACTCGTCGACATGTGTGTCGACTTACGACAATTTTCATTGAGATGGACTATCTTTCCGTAGGGAATGGTGTGAACGATTATTCCTCCCCCAATACATAATTGCTCAATATCAAAGCTATAGGATTAAATATATTAGAATGCACACAAATTTTGTTGCTCACTCTCTTGTTAAAGCATCAAAGTTCTATGCTACCTCTCAAGTTCATGATTTCAGTCCAACTTGTATTACCAACAATTTTTTGGAAGGCTTAAGGGGTTATACCCCAAACAAGACAATATTAAAAACTTCTAGGGGAAATTGTGCAAGTAGTCGGCCTTAGCAGTATCTCTGACAAAATCAGGAACAAAATAAATTAAAATTCTCCTATAGGAGTCTAGAGATAGGACAAATTTGGCTAAACCATCAACAACCTAACCTGCTTGTCTAAAAATTTGGGACACTGAACTCTCCTCCAAAGATGACATGGCGCCTAGTGTCTTCGATGATGGTGAAATTAGGATGTTGCTCAAATTACCCGGACAAGATAAGATTAACTCCGGCCTTAGAGTTTGACTCTAAGATTAATTATTGTTTTAGGCTCTATGGAAAAGGAGGAATGAGGCGTTGTGTGAAGGAGTGGTCAATCCATATGCCCGGTGTCCGAGCACCGTCACGACACCTAAGGCGATTTTCATTAAAATGGACTATCTTTCAGTGGGAATGGTGTGAACGATTTTCCTCCCCCGATACATAATTAGGTGTTGTTATTCTTTCTCATTGTAAGACAATAATTGCTTAATATCAAAGCTATAGGATTAACTATATTAGAATGCACACAAATCTTGTTACTCACTCTCCTATTAGAGCATCAATGTTATATGCTAGCTCTCGAGTTCGTGATTTGAGTCCAACTGTATTATTACAATAAGTTTTGGAAGGCTTAAGTGGTTATACCCCAAACAAAACAACACTAAAAACTTCTACGGGAAAAATTGTGCAAGTAGTCAACCTTAACTTAGTATCTATAGCAAAATCGAGAGCAGAATAAATAAAAATTCTACTATAAGAGTCTAGAGATAGGACAAATTTGGCCAAACCATCAATGACTTTGATCGGCTTCTCTAAAAATTTGGGACCTTTGAACTCTCCTCCAAAGACCCAACATGGCGCCTTGTGAAATTAGGATCTTGCTCAAAATACCTAGACAAGATAAGATTAAGCTATGAGCCTTAGAGTTAGACTACATGACTAAATTACGATAATAATGGCAAATAGCAATTTGAACCCCCCATAAACAAAGCCTTCAACTAAGCGGTGACCACAGAAACCACCATTGGAAGCAATTTGATTACATAGATAGTAAATACATTAAAAAATGAAATATGAAGAGAGAGAGAGGGGAAGGGGAGAGAGAGAGACGGAGGGAGAGGAGAGAGAGACTAAAGGTGAGAGAGAGAGAGAAATTGAGAAAGAGAGAGAGAGAGAGAGAGAGAGAGAGAGAGAGAGAGAGAGAGAGAGAGAGAAATGGGTTTTAAATGTGAGGTAAAAAAATTTAAGAGAGGATGAGAGAAAATGAGACCCACAAAATAAAAAATGAGAGAGAATAACTATGGATTTTCAAATTTCCCTCAAAAGAATAATTAAGTGGGCAATTGGTAATTTGATTAGTTATTTATTTTCTCATATATATATTTTAGACATGAGTAGTTTGGTATTTTTGATAGTGGTTGAGTTGATTAAATAGATAGATACTTGATAGTTGAAAAATAGATAGTTGAAGTTGTCAAAAAAATTAGATAGTTGATGATTAGTATTTTGATTAAATATATAGATAAAAAAAATGGAATGAGAGAGAGAGAGAATAGAGGTGGGAGAAATAGAGAGGAAATTGAGAAAGATAATAGCGAGAGAGAAGTAAAAAAGTGGGTTTTAAATGTGAGATAAAAAATTTCCAAAACCACATAATATTCCCAAAATACCCCTAATTTAAAATCAGATTTCCCCTATCCATTCCCTCTCACCATCATCACACCCCACCACAATCTCATTCTCCTAAAAACTACCCTACAACCATGAAACCACCCCCTCCACTTTGATCCATCATTTTAGTTCGTTTTCCATCAACAATCAACGACATTTCCTTCCATCCACTTCTTCTTCTTCTTCTTCTTCTTCTTCTTCTTCTTCTTCTTCTTCTTCTTCTTCTTCTTCTTCTTCTTCTTCTTCTTCTTCTTCTTCTTCTTCTTCTTCTTCTTCTTCTTCTTCTTCTTCTTCTTCTTCTTCTTCTTCTTCTTCTTCTTCTTCTTCTTCTTCTTTCTTCTTCTTCTTCTTCTTCTTCTTCTTCTTCTTCTTCTTCTTCTTCTTCTTCTTCTTCTTCTTCTTCTTCTTCTTCTTCTTCTTCTTCTTCTGTACCTTCTTCTTCTTCTTCTTCTGCTTCTTCTTCTTCTTCTTCTTCTTCTTCTTCTTCTTCTTCTTCTTCTTCTTCTCTTCTTCTTCTTCTTCTTCCTTCTTCGTCTTCTTCCTCTTCCTCTTCTTCTTCTTGTTCCTCTTCTTCTTCTTCTTCCTCTTCTTCTTCTTCGTCTTCTTCTTCTTCTTCTTCTTCTTCTTCTTCTTCTTCTTCTTCTTCTTCTTCTTCTTCTTCTTCGTCTTCTTCTTCTTCTTCTTCTTCCTCTTCTTCTTCTTCTTCTTCTTCTTCTTCTTCTTCTTCTTCTTCTTCTTCTTCTTCTTTCTTCTTCTTCTTCTTCTTCTTCTTTCTTCTTAACCTTCTTCTTCTTCTTCTGCTTGCGTTTTAGTATTTTTTTCGATGTTTTGGGTAGTTCGGCCTTGCAGCGAGTCGATCTGGAGCGACAGCGTGCATGCCAAACCCCTATTGATGCAATTGTTTAGGTGTGGTTCGGCCAGGCGTGCCGAACACAGTAAGGGTGGTTCGATCAAGCGTGCTCCGTTTGGGTTTGCATTTCGCGGTCGAACCCCGTGATTGTTGTTGTATCTTGATTTTAAGCTGTTGATGAGTGATTTTTAACATTTCAATTGATTCTTTATAGTATGGCTAACACAAGAGGAGGTGACACTCTTGGTGAGGCACGGCCGGGACACATGTGCGTGGGGCGCGAGCGTGGGCGTGGCGATGGAGAGATGCGGCCCGAGGAGGAGAGTGTTCGTCCCAGCGCCTCCGTGTGCAAAGAAAGGACTCTTGGGATTCAAGCGTGGACATGGGCGGCGTGGGCCGCGAGACCCATTGCGAGAGGAGAAGTGGGAGGATGCGACCATTGCTACTTGTTTATCTTCTTTGGGCAAGACCTTATTTTGTGACAAGTGCGGCAACAAGGTGAAGGTTGCATTGCTTTACATGGTCGAGAGAGATTTAGAGGAGGTGGTAACTCTTTGTTGGGGAGCTATGACACTTGCTCATCTATACCGGCGATTGACGGATGCCTCTTCCCAAAGACTTCACAGATTCTTTGGTTTTCCACTCTCCTGCGGTACTTGACTTTATTTCAATTTTTATTTGGTTGGTATAAGTTTATGTTTATTATAAGTTGTTCGATCCCTAACTCGCTTTTTATTTATCACGGACTGGATTTTTGAACATTTCGAGGGGCGGATATTTAGTGCGAAGTGATTGAGAGAGCGGTACGAGAGAGAACCCACGGGCTAAGAGGTGGGAGTGCAAGATGGGTGATGGGTGACTAGCTCAATTCGAGGCGACTACGGATCATCTCGGTCGAGCGAGGTGACATGGATGCCATTTGCGACCCAGCATCACATAGATTTGGTTGGGGCGACCTATTTTAAGGGGCATCTACGTTATCTTTGGAGCCATGGTGGCATTTAACCCGATCAGTGGTTAGAAGCGGTTTGGGTGGTGAGGCGATACTCACTAAGGAACAAGGCGGCGCCGCGTGGATGGAATTCAATATGCACCTTATTCACGAAGGTGAGGCGGTAGTTCTGGGATGCCGATACCACGATCCTAGGGTACATTGCACGGTTTAGGAATGTATCCCACCCATACTGTCACGAGCAACTACCCGCGGGGGCTGACTGCGAGCTTGGAGAGGTATGATAATTTACTTTAGTATTCTGGTGTTTTCAAGCATTTTTGTTTAACTTTGTTTTGTTATTAACGTATTTTTTCTTGTCTTATAGACCATGCACGAGACCCACTGCATGCGATGAGATGGAGCACGTGTTGGAAGGTGTTGGGATTCCAAGTAGTACCGTGGCTAGAAGATAGTGGAGAGGTGAAGACAATTGCAAAGCCATTCAAGAGGGCTTAGGAGCTTTATTTGAGTTTCCCATCGAGGATGTGTCCCTGACCAAGATAGAGGCAACCATAATAGTTGTGTTTTGTAATTGCATTGGATTGTACTCTATGGGTTACTGTACTTTTCTTTTGCATGAATTGTATCTCTACTTGATTGCACTTATCTATATATATTTGGTTTTGTTATACCTATCATTAGTTGTAAATTTAGTATTCAATTTATGGTTACATTCGTTAAAAGTTAGTAATTTAGCATTGCGAAATTGTTAGTTTATCGTTCGGAGTAGTTTTGATTAACAAAGATTTTAAAAAAACCAACAACGACTTAGTTCGGACCTCGCATGTTTCGTCTGGTTCGACCCTCGCTTGAGTCGAACCTTTTATAAACTTAACTTTGGGGTATACGAGTCAAACTAGCGAGGTTCGTAGCGGCCAGTTCGATCGAGTTCGATCAAGCATGCACTAAGCCGTACTTAATATTTAAAAAAATATAAATTCCAATTTTGATAAGGGCTTTTGATCTTTTCACCCCATAAATGAGTGTCTAGTGAGTAGAGGAAGTTAGAAGAAGCATGGGCTGAAAAAAGCCCCTTAGGAGTGTACGGAACTGTCGCCTTTAGCGAAGAGAGTAATGGGCGACAAAATTTGAATCGGCCACATTACTACAAGGGTCTAAAGCGACCCTTACTATGAGGAAAAAAAGCGACCCTTACTAATTTTCTACTTTCACCGTGTTTGGAATAATTAATAATTGAAACAAATTTATTCGATTTGATTTGATTTGATTTGATTTGTGAGATATCACACATGCTAATAAAATAATGATATATCACACCTATATATCCATCAAAGCTGTTATGATCTTAGATGATTTGTTTACTTAACATAAAATTTCATATTTACATCATATCAATTCAGATAGAACAATTGTGAAAAAATTAATAAAAAATTTAGCTAGAACCAACTCATGCAATTTGGGAGCAGTTAATTTCTACTTAGAGCGTGCTTGAGATCATCAATAAAGCATATATCTAGCTATCCATGCATCAAAGCTGATATGATTGTGAAGATTTCTGCATTTAATACAACATTTTGATATTATATTAATTCTTTCCTATTTATTATTACAACTTTTTAAACAAATATACCAGAATTATCTCCTCTATACTATATATTTGACAAACTCACAACGCTTTCTTCATGTCATCCTTGCCTTTCTTCCTTTTTGTCGAAGTGACAATCGAGAAGGTTCACAATTCAATTTATTGCTTTATATGTTATGTTTTTCTTTTGACAAACAAAATATTTTATTAAAAGGAGTATAAGAATTATTCCAACCCTGAAATAAAATGAAACCTAATGTTTCGTTTGATTGAATATCCTATATATTATATATTGATCCCGATTATTGTATGCATTTCATTATTGCGGCAATGGAGGCGAAGAAGTGCCCTTTCACCAACATATTAGTGAGTTTCGGATCGTGTTTTGTCATATATATTTTCAAAGTTAAGCGTGAAGGATTTGGTGAAAACAAGCACATTGTCCAAACAATGGCTTCACAAATATCAGAGATTAAGAACGGAACTCAACTTTGATCTTCAAAATGTGTTCGACAATACAATTTTAGAATTACCAAAAAGCCTCCCACTCTTCAAAGAGTCAATCTCAATTTCTTTGAAAGAGTTGATCAACTCATGTTGCATTATGAAGGTTCCTTGATCCGTTCACTTAGAGTAAATTTTCCATTAGGTGATGAGCAGTGATTTCATTGGTAGACTAATTTCCCAAGGAATTGCTAAGGGTGTCGAGCAGATTGAATTGCTTTTCTCATTCAAAACTAATAGTAATTTTCATGATTTCATGTTGGAATTAAAGCCATACGAGTTTTCCTTTACTCTCTTATCTAACACCGATACTTTGAAGTATCTGCACCTAGAAAATTGTCTCATATTTACAACTATAAAATTCTCTAGATTCAATAATTTGAGAACTCTTGTGTATCATCTAGTTGTTTTAGAAGCGGGATATGCTTTGAGTGCATTATCGGTTGCATCAATCTCGTAGAGCTCACCCTTGATGAATGTGTGTTCCAAATTGAGTTAAACATAAATAGTCCAACATTGTGTCATTTGAACATTACGAACTATAGCAATGACAGAGCAGAAGAATATATATCATTGCACCTAATCTCTCATCCTTAAAATATTCTACTAATCGTTACGAAATAACACACTCAATGAATATCATGGTGATTATAAATTATCAAAGTTTAGTTATAAATCTAGTGATATATCTGTAGTTGTTGCGTTTTATGTACTAAAGAATGTAACAACAATTGTGTTGCATGGGCTCACTGAGTGTTTGGATTGGGTAGTGCCTGTATTGTTTTCTGAATGTCTTCAACTAGAAGATGTCACCTTTAAACACTGTTTCATCAATTTGAAGTGAAAATTGTCAGTCAATGTTACGTCACTTGAACATAATTGACTGCGGCTCTTCGTATTGGCGGGAGCAAGAGATTTATATTGATGCATTAAATCTCTCATCTTTTGACTATAGTGGTCCTATGACGATGTCCTATATTGATGCTCCAAAGTTATCAAAGGTTTTTTGGAATGCAACTAAGAAAGGAAGAAGTCCATGGCCCTTTGATATGATTGCAAGTTTACATGAACTTGAGAGCTTAGCTATGATCATAAGCAATTCAAAGGTGAGTCACAATCCATGTTAATTAAGTTAGATGATGTTTAATTTTGCCAATATTATTTCTCTACAATTGTTATATGTTGTTGTAAGCAGATAGCTATATTACCGAAGGTTTGGGGTCCATTTCAAAATCTTAGAGAATTAAAGTTCTTTTTGAGGAGCATATGATTCTCAAATTGACTACTTTTGGATTTTAGATATTGCAATGAGTTCTCCACATCTCCAAAATCTTTCTCTCACGGTGAGTTATTCAACTCTTTATGTTGTTCATTTCTTTTATGTTTATAATTTAAAAAATGATATAGTTGAACCTTTTATTAATAACAATCCACTGAATAGTTTTATGTTTTATTTTCATATTGAATAATTGCAATATTAAGATATCAATAATTTTTAATTAAAGTAATTAAAAAAATTTTCTTATAAAAAAAACTAAAACTTTTTGTTTACAATATTAAGTCATAATGATCTGAATGATAATTTAGTATGCTTCATAAATAACCACTTTGCATTTATGTTCTTTTGATTACTACAGGAGTGTGCATGACCCGTTTCAATCTCCCAACCTATTCCAACCACTGTTCCAAACAAAATGGACAAATATCATTGTCGGTTTCGTTTAGGACATTAAAGGATGACTCTCGGTGGCGGATCGAGGACCACAGGTTAGGGGGTACAAAATTTTCCAAACACACATCACTAAAAATATAATAAAAATAAGACTTTCTGAGTTCACAACTTGTGTTGAACTAGACCAACACAAATTAAATAGCACTAACAAGTTTCTAAATACAAATTAAATAGCACTAAAAGAACCAACATATTCACAAAATACGAGGTTCTAAATAGCATTAAAGTGGTGCAAAACCGAGAACTTTGGCGCAAACCTAAGGGCTTGAGTGCAAAAGATATTTTTGTACAAAAGATATTTTTAGGGGTACAAATTTTTTTAAGGTATTAGTGCTAATTTTATTTTTGGGGGTTCTGTTGAACCGGTGAAAGACACATAGATCATACTTTGTGACTCTCATGTTACCTAACACACACACACAATACACTTATATACTTGTGAATTTAGATAACTTAATTAGATGTTAAACTCAAAATAAATAGTTTTATGCTAAAATTCATATATGTTAAACAAAGTTGGACATACACCAATATTATTTTTATACAAGTTTTAAAATATTTATTTATTTACTAAATTTCACTCTCAAATATAAATATGTAATTGAAGTAGTAATATTTTTAAAATTATATTATTTATATTTTAGAACTACTGGCCCCGTCTTAACTAAGTCTCATATTAAAATGACTCATAGGTTATCAAATTTGTTAAGGTTTTAAGGATCCATTAGAATTCGAAAAAATGCCCCAATCAAAATTTGGAATCGGGTTAAGATAACCCGTCCCATGCTCAACCTAGTTACTTCATTAGGTTCTTGTTAACTAAAATAATCATTAGCTTATGGATGCCATACAAATCCAAACATGCTTTACAACTTGTTGAAATTTACTAAAATAATCATTAAGTTCTTATCAACTAATATGATCAATAAGTTCTTGTCAACTAAAATAATCATTAACTTAATGTCATGACCATTATTCTTTTATTTTCAGATTAGAAATCCTCATTTGAATAATTCGGATATGATCACACTTGAGAGACAAAGAAGAGAGAATATATGAGAGTTTTCATCTTGAGTTGAAATCGTTGAGTTGCATGGTTGTGTTGGCACCATAAATGTTATTGAGTTAGTCGGTCACCTTTTGAGGAATACGAATTCACTTAAGCAAATTACTTTTAGTTCTCGTGTGATTCTACTTAGGTCTTTGGAAGATGAATGAGAGAGTCTGGAAGTTGTGGTTGTTTTGAGCATGTCGATTCGTGAGATGCTAAAAGATGAAATAAATGAAGAATGCCCGACTTATCATATTGTAATGGTATTTTTTATTAATGAATTATGTTAGTTTACAATTATTCCATTGTGGAGATTAATAAGACAATTTTGCTAAATTTCAGTGGCTAATTTGGTAGCTTCAAAATATTTATTAACTACTTTATTTATATATTTTTGGATCAAGTAGGAGGAAGTATAAATTCAAAGACTAAAGTTAATGACAAATATCACACATGGATCCTTCATCAACAACTATAGAAGGAGAATCATTATGCATAAGCTTCATTCTTTTGTTTGAAAGATGTTTTGATATAAAGTGCCATAGGGCGAGTGTCGAAACGAGCTTCATTCTTTTGTTTGAAAGATGTTTTGATATAAAGTGCCATAGAGGCGGTGTCGACTTGAGTTTATGTTCCTTTCTCATGCTAGTGGAAAATTGACATTAAAAGCATCATTTAGCATTGGTTGTTTGAACACAGCGCGGTGCTAAATGTGTAGCGATGGCAATTTTGCAACTAAATGGAAGTTTTCAATTTTAGCGTCTACATTTAGCATCAGTGTTTAAACAATTGATGCTAAAAGTCTTTACAACACACCTTTAGCATCGGTTGTTTAAACAGCGATGCTAAATGTATCTCAAACACATTCGATATCACGGTGTTTTAACACCCAATACTAAAAAACTTGTTTCTAACACTTTGTTCTCACGTTCTCACTCACTCGACTCTCGTTGTCGTCTACGAACCTCGTTCTCACTCACTCAACTCAAACTCTATTTCTCATTTCTTCTTCTCAACCCTCAATGTTGCCCTAGCCTCCATCTTCCTCACAATGTTGCCCTAGCCTCCATCTTAGCTCTCCCTCTTCCTCTCGCACTCAACAAATACAAAACCCTAGCCTCACTGAATCAAAAGCATAAATATATTTGAAGAAAACCATCTCGGTGTTCTTTGCTCATTGTCGTCGTCATATAGACCAGCCCACAACCTTTTTGTTGTTGACCAAAAAAAAAAAGATTTTGTCTAATATCTATTTAATCTATTTAATAAAAGACACAACTTACAAAAAGACAATTTTAGACATCTTCATTTTTTGACACATCATCACTTATTTCTCATTTTTTTAATTTTATTTTCTCTTTTGTCACTATTTGTGGTCCCTACACCCTTTATTTAATTTTTTTTCTTTATCAAAACATGTGAGTCAACTATTTGTCATTAATAACTACTTGAGAGACAACTACTATTTGACACTGATATAACTAATAGAAACTACGAGATAATTGTAATGATATATACAAAAACATGGGATAACTGCAATGATATATAAAAAAACACAGGATAACTATAAACCTACTATCTAAAACACAAGAAGATATAATGACTATTTAAAATACTGATTAATATGACTACTATAAACCTAATATCTAAAAAACAAGAAGATATAATGACTATTTAAACTACTCATTAATATTTAAAACAAATATTTCTTATTGATAATCTACTATCTCTCTTTTACTATCTATATATAATCCACTAATCAACTAAACGTAATCAATTGAAACTACAAGATAATTCCACTAATATATAAAAAATGCGGGATAAGCTATGTGATATATAAAAACACAAAATTAGTATTTGCCACTAATAATTAAAAATTTGAAGACTACTACAAACCTACTATCTAAAAAACAAGAAGACTAATGCTAAAAAGAACGTGAAGACTTAATAACTATTTAAAACTATTTATTTATATTTAAAATAAATATTTCTAATTGATAATTTACTATCTCTTTAAATCTGCTAATCAACTAATTAAAATAATCAATTGAAACTACGAGATAAGCTGCACTAATATATACAAAAGCGGGATAACTATTAAAATACGAGATTAATATCTGCCATTGATAATTATAATTTTTGTTGACAACTATAAACCTACTATCTAAAAAACAACGAGACTCAGTGACTATTTAAACTACTGATTTATATTTAAAGCACTCGCGACAAATATTTGTCATTAATAACTAAAAAAGGACAAATAATTGTCACTGATATATAAAAAACGGGATTACTGCACTAATATATAAAAAATGCGGGATAAGCTGCAATGATATATATAAAAAACAGGATATTTGCATTGATATATATAAAGAAACACGGGATAACAACATTGATATATAAAAAACACTTCACTAATATAAAAAAAAGGGATAAATGCACAAATTGTTTTTAAATGATACTTTTACATTTTTAGATTTATCTATTTTGTATTTATGACTCCTTTTTTTACCTACTTTAAATTTGTACTTATTTTCACGGGCTAATATTCGGCATTCGTGTGTATGCTGAGTATTCTACTAATTATCACTATTTCATTTACTTTCTTCCCCCCCCCCCCCCCTTTTCTCCTCTTCTTCTCTTCAATCTCCTTTTTCTTTCTCACAATTTAATTTTTTTCCAAAACCATAGTTTTGAAAATATATTCTTCAACCAAAAATGTTGCAAACCTGTGGATTCTTCATCAACAGCTATTCCCACCCAACTTAAGATTTCTTTCCAAACACATTTGACGAAAGAACATTAAAAGAAAATATGATACATGGTCTCATCAAAACAGTCGCAAAATGGGCAACAGTTATTACTAATAATCACATTCTTTCTAACAAGATTTTCTCTTGTTGGCAACCTATCCAAAAACAACCGCCAGCAAAACAAAACAACTTTGGAGGAACAGGAGTTTTCCAAATGATGGATAGGCCGTCCACCAAGTCACCATGCAAAGGACTATTGGACAATAAACTTATGATAAAGAATAGCAGGAACTTACAGTGAATAAATTGAGTTTATGTATAATTTACTTCCACCTATCAAGAGTGTTTTCCAAAAAGAATAGAGCTCTCATTACCAACCACACAAGCCACGGACTCAGCTAGGAAATTTGGTTGGTCACGTGCATCTTTAAATCACTAACAACTCTGAAATACCTCCTTCATTTGCTTGAGACCAATGATTGCGATTAGTTATCAATTTAAAGGATTAGTTAGTAAATTGAACCGTGTTGAATTGGGTTTGTTGACAAAAATTAAAATAAGAAAGCAATTAAATGTTTAGTGGGTATTTGATTTAAAAGTGTTGAGAGCGAGCTCAAATATTCTTTTCACCTTTATGCATAAATAATTGATTGTATTACGAATTCCTCCTAGAGTTTATGATCAAGTTCTCTTAATTATCTTAATCCTAATTCTTTAGGCAACAAAACCTTTACCCCTAACAAAATCCTAAATTCCTTAGGTGTCCTTAGTTACAAAATAAGCAATGCTAATATGTATTCACGTGATTCTAAATATCAATGACTATTCTTAGACTAGAGATATATATAAAGATTTCAAAACTCAAACATTTGTAACTCAAACTTCCATTCACAATCACAAACCTTAAATCATCTTAAGAGTGATCAATTCCTAGAAAGTATTAAGAACATAGATTGAAACATAAACACATGGGAAGCTTCCAATTAAAGGGATTCAAATCAAATACATAAAGGGTCCATCAATCTTAACTCTTCCCCAAAACAAAATTAGGTACTCATGTTCAAAGTTAAAATACAAGAAAATTAATTAGGTACTCTTGTTCAAAGGATTAAAGAGAAATTACACATAGATTAGTACATTAGATCCTTCAACTCCTTGTCCTAAGGGTAGAAAAGCTCCAATTCTTCTCTCTTGAGCATCTCTTGAAACCTAGCTTTGCTCTCAAAAAGAGAGGCCATAATATTTTCATGATTTTGGGCTTTAATCTTGTCAAATATGCGAGTCCATCGCGATACTATGCGCCCCATAGAGAGGTGTTGGACCACTAATTGCTTGGATGGTGGGAGGCTAGGTGCACTCTGCGTGGTGAAAGCGAAACAAAAATAAAAATCTCTTCTTTTCTTTGTTGCGCCTCTAGGCAAGCTTATCTTATTAAGCTAGAGCAGCGAAATATCAAATTAAAAGTTTTCTTTTGCTTCCTTTTGGTTGCTTGGTGATCTCTGTGACATTCGGGGACGCGAGGCGGGAGTGATCATTTGGTGCCCAAAAAGGTGGCATGGCAAAGAGAGGCTCTGGCGACTTCAAGCGAAGGAGTGCGTGAATGAGCCGAATACGCATCGGAATGAGAGGATCACGAGGGTGTGCGGTATGGGATATGTCTGATTGAAGGAATGCTTAAAAGAATAGTGGGATGGGTGACCTTACGGGAAGTTTCTGGAAAGCATGCAAGTGAGGACAAAGCATCTTTGAAAAAACTCGTGTTGGTTCGTGGGGAAGTCTATACTTACGAAAGTAGTCTAGGATGTTACAAATGGTATCGAGAGCGGCATACCTCTCTGCATGCGGTGTGGTTGAGGGGCGAACAAGCGGAAGCCCAGTGGGCATGTGACATCGGGGTGACGAGGCGAGTGATCGTCGGTGGCCAAAAGGTGGCATGGCAAAGAAGCGCTCTGGCGACTTCAAGCGAAGGGTGTGTGAATGAGCAGAATCATGCCGGAATGATATGAGGTATCTGCAGTTGAAGGAAGGCTTAAAAGAATTGATTTAGACTACCTATACAAACAAGGTGCGCATCTTCTTTTAGGAGCCCATCGCATAAGAACTCCATAGTTAAGCGTGCTTGGCTTGGAGTAGTAGTGGGATGAGTGACCATACAGGACGTTTCCACTGAAAGCATGCAAGTGAGGACAAAACATCTTTGAAAAGACTCGTGTTGGTTAGTGGGGCGACCTATACTTGAAAGCGGTCTAGGATGTTACAATCTCTCTGCATAGCTAAGTAATGGGTCACAAAATAGAAGGATTAATAGTACCAAGTATCCACTAGTATAATGAGATCAAACTATAGAAAATGTAACTTAGTTTCTCAAATCCCAAATGACCCACAAAGCGTATGTCATATGAGAGTCGAGCTTAATCTGCACCTAGGCGACCCTCCCGCATGAGTAAACTACCAAAGCAGAGGCGAGATATCTTGTGGAATCACAAAGTTAAAACCCAATCAGCGACAATAGAATATATACCATATACGGGAAGATAAGACACATCCACAAAAGAGATTTGCGAGTGTTGACTCTAAAGAAAAATCGTAGAAAGAACAATAAGTCACATCAAAATCACGAGATAAGCCATCTATTAAACAAGTTTGTCAGAGCTAGCTGCTTTGTCAAGAGGAGTTTCCATGAGAAAGCAACCACCCACAGAAGAGGCGAAACTCTTCCAAACCATGTTTAGAGTTTCAATCAATTTGGTTTGAAAGTCTCTCGACTTCGAGGATGAAGGTTGGCTAGAAGATGATATCTTTGAGAAGACAAAGAACAATCGAGAGGAATGCTTAGTCCAAATCATCTATCGAGGAAACAAAGGCGAGTATTGAATGTATAAGATTGTTTATAACATCGAGTCAATCACGAAATTGGATGTCATAATTTTTGACTTCATTTCAAGCTGCCTTTTCTTTTCGGCAAATAGAAGGAAAGAAGCCTCATTAAAACCTTACGATGTTAAAACATCAAGAAGGAAAATGAAATACTTCTCTGATTTTAACAAAAAAAAAAGGAGAAAAAGAAAGAAGACATAAGAAAGACCAAGGGAGGACTAGACCAATATCGGCCCTTGGCAAGAATAGAGAATAAAATCTAAGCGATGAGGAGCCCTAATTTGAAGACCCCTAAAACAATTCATTCTAAAGACAAATTAAAAGGCCATTTAAGGTACTAAATTATTAAATCACATCAAAGGAGACAAAGACTAAATTTGCCTTTGAGCGAGTATTATATCCAACAACCAATTTCTTTTTTGCTTCAATTTCTTCTTTTGGGTTTTGGACACACTGTAGATTCAAAATTATCATACCGCACAATAGTTCCTTGGATATCACTAGCCACAGGATCACCAATATCATCGATACCTGCGCCTCAAAGATTTCAACTACCTTCAAATCACTTATACCATGATTTTGGTTCATGGTATAAGAAAATTTACAAGAAACAATGTATATATACCAATTAAATTTTATTTTTAAGTGGTTCACACGATATCATACTACATAGGTTAAAAGTTGAGAATATTAATATCCATTGAAACTTAATAAAAAGTAAGTATTTATATAATTTATACAAAATTGCAAAATTTAAGTTTACTGCAAAAAATGTATTTCATTTTTTTATTATAAATTAAATATGTTCTATTTCAATTTTTCTACAAATTTCTCTCCTAGACATTTTTGTGAAACAGTTCCAAATAACTTCTAGAGGTGGAGGAGCTGGTGTTAGAGAGAGTTTGTGTTTTGGGAAAGATTAAAGTAAAAAAGTAGGTGCCGTGTTGAGTTCTTTTTGGGTTTTGTTTCGTACCCCCTCCTTCCCTATCACACCCCGTAATCCCAAAAATGTCAATAATACCCCTGCGTTTAAAAAAAAAAAAAAAAAAAAATTTAAATTTTGAATTACCTCAAAATAAGGTAATTCGGTTCAAAAAAATTAAAAATTTCGGAATTACCTCTAAAAAGGTAATTCGGTTCAAAATTAAAAATTTGGAATTACCTCTAAAAAGGTAATTCCGAAATTTATATTATTTTTAAAGATTGTATTTTGGTCTTAAGATTTAAGCAGCGTTTTATTGGAAATATAATCTGAGCGATTTACGATTTAATAACAATACGTCAAAATATATAAAATGACCAACATAAAATAGGAGTACAAATACAACTATGGGTCCAAAATGTCTAAAAATGGTGAAAATAAAGCACGTGAAGTAGGTGAATAGGCGACATCTAGGGCATCGGGCCAATCCGGGGCCTTGATGCGTATATATACGATTTGTTTTAATTTTTATTACTAAAAGGCTACTAAAAATAGTCAAAACTACTCTAAAAAATATAAAAACACCACTAAAAATCTAACAAAACCAAAATAAGGCTATACAAATTTTTAAGATTTTTGGAGACTATGAAAAATTAAAAAAATCGTAAAAAATAATAATGCTTGATGGAATTTGGGATTTTGAGGCTGTTGTCCGTAAGAAGTCCCTTCTACGGGAGTCTTGATTCTTGATTTATTTAGCTTCTAATGGCTGTGGTTTCATTACGATCCGAGTATGTTGTCAGAAAGCCGATTTTTAGCCTAAATTATTAGTTGAAATAAAAAAAATTGTAATTTTGAATTACCTCGAAATAGGTAATTCGGTTCTAAATAATGAACGGAATTACCTCATTCTGAGTAATTCAAAATCTTCAGAATACGAGGTAAATCCGAAATTCCATTATTTTGAGGTAATTAGAAATTTTTAGAGTAATTCGAAATTTGTAATTTTTTTAACAAAACCATGTAATTTTTGTAAATTTTCAGGGTATTTTTGTCCATTTGAGATATTATGGGGGTGTGGTAGGAATCAAGATAAATGAATGCAAAGAAAAATACAAAGCTGCCTAAATATTAGGGGTGGACAGAGTCGGATCAGTCGGATTCGGTCCAAAAATAGCTCAGCAGAAGAAAACCATGGATGAGAAGCTAAGGTCCATCTCAGACCATTTTGTAACTACGAGTTTTGCGGGTTTCGGATTAGCCGGTTTCGCGGTTTCCACGGGTGGTTTGTGGCGGATTAACGGGAGAGAATAAAAGAAAGCGAAATCGGTGGTTGTAGCTTTACAAAAATGGTTCCATGGTGCACAGAAACTTTTTTTCGGTTTCTAGAGGAAGAAGAAAAGGAGGTTGAAGAAAGAGAAATTACTTTAAAATTTTTGTACTTTTATATAATAAAAAAAATATGTACAGCTACACTCTGTTTTTATTATTTTTTTCTTAGCCATCTTTGCTTTTTATTTGAAATCGCTTTTATATGCGGACTTTCATTACTGCGTCGATCAATACGGTGTGCGATCAATTAACCTTGCAAAGTTGCGGTGTTGAAATACGATTGTGCGATCAATTAACTTTACGGTCGGTGGCGGGTATTGATGGATGTAGGATTCAATCCGAATCCGACCATATAAGCCGAAGTAACCGATTTTCAAGATTCGGGTGGCAAGAGACCGTTACTGTGTTGTCAGAAAGAGGAAATATTACCTCGGGTAATGCGGGTTGATCGGGTGACAACTTCTTGTCCACCTACTAAATATTGGAGTGTGTCAGCTGTAGCCCACCATACAAGTAACTACACGTAATAAGACAAAAGTTAGAAGTTATTATTATGGTAATAAATTGATTCATCCACATGTGATTGTGTAGAAAGACTAATCACAAATATTTAGTCACAATATTTAATTATATATATAAAATAAAAATAAATGCACTTGTAAAAGCACACAACTATTATTTTATTAGTGTATTTATTTTTGTTTTGTGTGAATAAATCTTTGTGACTAAATATTTGTGACCACATAAAATTACTTGTGTAGAAAATCACTTATGCATTGCAGAACAACCCCCTTAAGCACAATTTTTTCCAACAAATTTAAGCGTTTTGATCAAAAAAACTAACTTAAAACCTATTCATATGCTAAATACATTTGACAATATTAATATCACATAGTCTATCAACTATAAATATATACCATCAACCCACCACCAAAATTACTATATTATTCCTTTCACTTTTTCTCTAACTCACTTTTATCATTAGTGGGTCCCACTCTTATATCCCTTTTAATTTTTTTATTTCACTTTAAAACCTACTATTCTCTTTCATCTCTCTTACTCTTTTCACTTCTCTTTACTATGCAACATAATCAAACATAATCACTACCAATTTTTTAAAAAAATAATAATTTTTTGATAAAAACAATAATTACATAAAATTAATTAAACTAATATTAAATTATGTAGAATTTACTATTTACTATAATCTACTCAAACTACTAAACTCAATTAATTTAACTCTGCTATTTGTCAAAAAAATTATACAGCTTGCAAAAATTCCAAAATTATTTCAAATAAGTAGTTATTTTTAGCATAAAAAGAGTTATGTTATTTCATTATAAATCAGAGAGGCAATACAAGAAGGATCGGTATAATATTTATGGGGGCTAGTCTCTACTTGAGGTAGTCCCAAATAATTTGGAGGCCACTGTGCAAGTTTTAAAAATGGGGTCCTTTATACTTTTATTAAATGAATCACTAAAATATAAAACTATTTTATTTAAACTTTAAATAACATCTCAAAACGACAATAAATTTGGTATAACTAATGCATTGAATTTCTCTTTATAAGAAAAGTGATATATTTTTATAATAAAAAAATATGATAACCTGGGCGTACCAAAATTGGTAAAGAATCGTATTACGGTCTTTTTATTGAAATGAAAGGTAATATATATAAAACTATTTAGTGAACAAAGTGTGATAGGTTCGAATATTATATATATAATTCTTATGAGGGTCCTAAATTTTGAAATGATTTTATTTAAAATGAATTGCATTTTAGGAATATCCACCTTAAGTAAAGTTAGAAATATGTAAGGAGTATTAATTCCAGAAATAAATAAATAAATAAAATTAGGAGAAAAGGAATAATATTAAAAGGTATACTTTATTTGAATATAATAAGTAATATTACAAAAAATGTCAAACTTGCGGTAGCATATTGGTAACTTTAAGCGGTTGTGGCTTTAGCGACCAAGGTTTGATTCTTGATCTTTGCCAATTAAATAGCTTTTTATATCAAATGAATATTGTTGCAAAAACAACAAAATGGTTGCCGCTAGGATCGAACCCACGTCTTAGTTGACAAAGTAAGAGAAGGCAAGCTCTTTGGACTACAACATAATATTGATACTCCTTGTCATTGTATTTTATATAATATAATGTTAAGTCTAAAAATAAATTGGAGCCCCAAAAAATTGATATTGGGCTTGGGCCTGTGCGATCGCCTGACCTACAGCCCAGGCGGCCACAGTCTCTAATATATATGGGCGCCTTTAATTAAGTTATGGCGATGTTATTCGTTTCCTCCTCTAACAAAAGCTAATTTAAAATTAGCATAAGAAGATAAAATAGCTCTGTATTGATCTAACATGTCACCAAGCTCGTGTCATAATTCTTATAGATCTTAATTGCATCCACAACAAATTTACTATGCGTCTCAAAGATAACATTCTCAACTCTTAGATTTTGTGCAAGTTGGAGTGATAAGTGAAAAGCCACGAGCTTCTCTTTACGAAAGTATAGGAGTTAGAGCATGAGGATTGGGCCGACTCATAAAGCAGAAATAGAAAAGCAGATTCCTACCCCCATCTTTGGACCCAAATTAATCCACTATTAATAATGTACCTTACTTGGCGTGATTGCATCCATTGCCATTCTCTAAGTTAGCTATTTGAGTAAGTTTCCCTGCCATACTTTTGTGTTTCATTATTTCAAATACTACGGAGAATTGACCAACAATGGCGAAGAAGACATGTGGCGTGTGAGGAAGCGGTGTCTCACGTGTGATAGTGGAGTTGAAGATGAATGGCACATTTATATTTCTTGTGTGCCCACATGCGATAGCGATTTGGGAGCTAAGTGGTCTAAGCAATGAGGTGTAGGAGGCAATGAGGGAAACAACATACTTTAATTATTGTTTTAGGCTCAATGGAAAATTAAGGAGGAATGAGATATTTTATGCCCGGTGTTAGACGCGTGCGTGTCGGTGTCCAACACCCACACAACACTCGTGCGACATGTGTCAGGCTTACGACAATTTTCATTGAGATGGACTATCTTTCAAAGTAGGGAATGGTGTGAGCGATTATTCCTCCCCGATACATAATTGCTCAATATCAAAGCTATAGGATTAAATATATTAGAATGCACACAAATTTTGTTGCTCACTCTCTTGTTAAAGCATCAAAGTTCTATGCTACCTCTCAAGTTCATGATTTCAGTCCAACTTGTATTACCAACAATTTTTGGAAGGCTTAAGGGGTTATACCCCAAACAAGACAATATTAAAAACTTCTAGGGGAAATTGTGCAAGTAGTCGGCCTTAGCAGTATCTCTGACAAAATCGGGAACAAAATAAATTAAAATTCTCCTATAGGAGTCTAGAGATAGGACAAATTTGGCTAAACCATCAACAACCTAACACCTTGTCTAAAAATTTGGGGACTTTGAACTCTCCTCCAAAGACTGACACATGGCGCCTAGTGTCTTGATGATGGTGAAATTAGGATGTTGCTCAAATTACCCGGACAAGATAAGATTAACTCGGCCTTAGAGTTTGACTCTAAGATTAATTATTGTTTTAGGCTCTATGGAAAAGGAGGAATGAGGCGTTGTGTGAAGGAGTGGTCAATCCATATGCCCGGTGTCAGACACACGTCGACACCTAAAGGCAGTTTTCATTAAAATGGACTATCTTTCAGTGGGAATGGTGTGAGCGATTTTCCTCCCCCGATACATAATTAGGTGTTGTTATTCTTTCTCATTGTAAGACAATAATTGCTTAATATCAAAGCTATAGGATTAACTATATTAGAATGCACACAAATCTTGTTACTCACTCTCCTATTAGAGCATCAATGTTATATGCTAGCTCTCGAGTTCGTGATTTGAGTCCAACTGTATTACCAATAAGTTTTGGAAGGCTTAAGTGGTTATACCCCAAACAAAACAACACTAAAAACTTCTACGGGAAAAATTGTGCAAGTAGTCAACCTTAAGCAGTATCTATAGCAAAATCGAGGAGCAGAATAAATAAAAATTCTACTATAAGAGTCTAGAGATAGGACAAATTTGGCCGAACCATCGACAACTTTGATCGGCTTCTCTAAAAATTTGGGACAACTTTGAACTCTCCTCCAAAGACCCAACATGGCGCCTTGTGAAATTAGGATCTTTGCTCAAAATACCTAGACAAGATAAGATTAAGCTATGACCTTAGAGTTAGACTACATGACTAAATTACGATAATAATGGCAAATAGCAATTTGAACCCCCATAAACAAAGCCTTCAACTAGCGGTGACCACGAAACCACCATTGGAAGCAATTTGATTACATAGATAGTAAATACATTAAAAAAATGAAATATGAAGAGAGAGAGGGAAGGGAGAGAGAGAGAGAGCGGAGGAGAGGAGAGAGAGACTAAAGGTGAGAGGCCCAGTGAAAATTGAGAAAGAAAGAAAGAGAGAGAGAGAGAGAGAGAGAGAGAGAGAGAGAGAGAAATGGGTTTTAAATGTGAGGTAAAAAAATTTAAGAGAGGATGAGAGAAAATGAGACCCCTGAAATAAAAAATGAGAGAGAATAACTATGGATTTTCAAATTTCCCTCAAAAGAATAATTAAGTGGGCAATTGGTAATTTGATTAGTTATTTATTTTCTCATATATATATTTTAGACATGAGTAGTTTGGTATTTTTGATAGTGGTTGAGTTGATTAAATAGATAGATACTTGATAGTTGAAAAATAGATAGTTGAAGTTGTCAAAAAAATTAGATAGTTGATGATTAGTATTTTGATTAAATATATAGATAAAAAAAATGGAATGAGAGAGAGAGAGAATAGAGGTGGGAGAAATAGAGAGGAAATTGAGAAAGATAATAGCGAGAGAGAAGTAAAAAAGTGGGTTTTAAATGTGAGATAAAAAATTTCCAAAACCACATAATATTCCCAAAATACCCCTAATTTAAAATCAGATTTCCCCTATCCATTCCCTCTCACCATCACACACCCCCACACAATCTCATTCTCCTAAAAACTACCCTACAACCCGTGAAACCACACCCCTCCACTTCAATCCATCATTTTAGTTCGTTTTCCATCAACAATCAACGACATTTTTCCATCCACTTCTTCTTTCTTCTTCTTCTTCTTCTTCTTCTTCTTTCTTCTTCTTCTTCTTCTTCTTCTTCTTCTTCTTCTTCTTCTTCTTTCTTCTTCTTCTTCTTCTTCTTCTTCTTCTTCTTTCTTCTTCTTCTTCTTCTTCTTCTTTCTTCTTCTTCTTCTTCTTCTTCTTCTTCTTCTTCTTCTTTTCTTTCTTCTTCTTCTTCTTCTTCTTCTTTCTTCTTCTTCTCTTTCTTCTTCTTCTTCTTCTTCTTCTTCTTCTTCTTCTTCTTCTTCTTCTTCTTCTTCTTCTTCTTCTTCTTCTTCTTCTTCTTCTTCTTCTTCTTCTTCTTCTTTCTCTCTTCTTCTCTTCTTCTTCTTCTTTCTTCTTCTTCTTCTTTCTTCTTCTTCTCTCTTCTTCTTCTTCTTCTTCTCTTCTCTTCTTCTTCTTCTTCTTCTTCTTCTTCTTCTTCTTCTTCTTCTTCTTCTTCTTTCTTCTTCTTCTTCTTCTTCTTCTTCTTCTTCTTCTTCTCTTCTTCTTCTCCTCTTCTTCTTCTTCTTCTCTCTTCTTCTTCTTTCTCTTCTTCTTCTTCTTCTTCTTCTCTCTTCTTCTTCTTCTTCTCTTCTTCTTCTTCTTCTTCTTCTTCTCTCTCTCTTCTTCTTCTTCTTCTTCTTCTTCTTCTTCTTCTTCTTCTCTCTCTTCTTCTTCTCTCTTCTTCTCTCTCTTTCTCTCTCTTCTTCTTCTTCTTCTTCTTCTTCTTTCTTCTTCTTCTTCTCTTCTTCTTCTTCTTCTTCTTCTTCTTCTTCTTCTTCTTCTTCTTCTTCTTTCTTCTTCTTCTTCTTCTTCTTCTTCTTCTTCTTCTTCTTCTTCTTCTTCTTCTTTCTTCTTTCTTGCGTTTTTAGTATTTTTTTCGCTGTTTTGGGTAGTTCGGCCTTGCAACGGTCGATCTGGAGCGACCAAGCGTGCGCCAAACCCCCTATTGATGCAATTGTTTAGGTGTGGTTCGACCGAGCGTGCTTCGAACCTGTTAAGGGTGGTTCGATCAAGCGTGCTCCGTTTGGGTTTGCATTTCGCAGGGTCGAACCCCCATGATTGTTGTTGTATACTGATTTTAACTGTTGATGAGTGATTTTTAACATTTCAATTGATTCTTTATAGTATGGCTAACACAAGAGGAGGTGACACTACTGGTGAGGCACACCGGGAGGACACATGTGCGTGGACGCGAGCGTGGGCGTGGCAATCGGCGATGGAGAGATGCGGCCCGAGGAGGAGAGTGTTCGATCCCAACCGCCTCGTGTGCAAAGAAAGGACTCTTGGGATTCAACGTGGACATGGACGGCGTGGACGCGAGACCCATTGCGAGAGGAGAAGTGGGAGGATGCGACCATTGCTACTTGTTTATCTTCTTTGGGCAAGACCTTATTTTGTGACAAGTCCGCAACAAGGTGAAGGTTGCATTGCTTTACATGGTGAGAGAGATTTAGAGGAGGTGGTCAGTAACTCTTTGTTGGGAGCTATGACACTTGCTCACCTATACCAAAGATTGACGGATGCCTCTTCCCAAAGACTTCTTCACAGTTCTTTGGTTTTTCCACTCTCCTGCAGTACTTGACTTTATTTCAATTTTTATTTGGTTGGTATAAGTTTATGTTTATTATAAGTTGTTCGATCCCTAACTCGCTTTTTATTTATCACGGACTGGATTTTTGAACATTTCCGAGCGGATATTTAGTGCGAAGTGATTGAGAGAGCGGTACATCGAAGAGAGAGCCACGGGCTAAGAGGTGGGAGTGCAAGATGGTGATGGGTGACTAGCTCAATTCGAGGCGGCTACTGGATCATCTCGGGTCGAACGAGGTGACATGGATGCCATTTGCGACCCACATCACATAGATTTGGTTGGGACGACCTATTTTAAGGGGCATCTACGTTATCTTTGGAGCCATGGTGGCATTTAACCCCGATCAGTGGTTAAGCGGTTTGGGTGTGAGGCGATACTCACTAAGGAACAAGCGACGCCCGCGTGGATGGAATTCAATATGCACCTTATTCGAAGGTGAGGCGGTAGTTCTGGGATGCCGGCCACGATCCTAGGGTACATTGCCCGGTTTAGGAATGTATCCCACCCATACACTGTCACGTGCAACTACCCTTGGGACGCTGCAGAGCTTGGAGAGGTATGATAATTTACTTTAGTGTTACTGAGTGTTTTTAAGCATTTTTGTTTAACTTTGTTTTGTTATTAACGTATTTTTTCTTGTCTTATAGACCATGCCCGAGACCCTTGCCCATGCGATGAGATGGAGCACGTGTTGGAAGGTGTTGGGATTCCCCGTGGTACCCGTGGCTAGAAGATAGTGGAAAGGCTGAAGACAATTGCAAAGCCATTCAAGAGGGGGCTTAGGAGCTTTAGCTGAGTTTCCCATGCGAGGGATGTGTCCCAACCAAGATAGAGGCAACCATAATAGTTGTGTTTTGTAATTGCATTGGATTGTACTCTATGGGTTCTGTACTTTTTCTTTTGCATGAATTGTATCTCTACTGATTGCACTTATCTATATATATTTGGTTTTTGTTATACCTATCATTAGTTGTAAATTTAGTATTCAATTTATGGTTACATTCGTTAAAAGTTAGTAATTTAGCATTGCGAAATTGTTAGTTTATCGTTCGGAGTAGTTTTGATTAACAAAGATTTTAAAAAAACCAACAACAGCTTGGTTCGGACCTCACATGTTCGTCCTGGTTCGACCCTCGCTTGGTCGAACCTTTTATAAACTTAACTTTGGGGTATCTGAGTCAAACTAGCAGGTTCGACGCAGCCAGATTCGATCAGGTTCGATCAAGCATGCACTAAACCGTACTTAATATTTAAAAAAAATATAAATTCCAATTTTCAGTAAGGGCTTTTGATCTTTTCACCCCATAAATGAGTGTCTAGTGAGTAGAGGGGAAGTTAGAAGAAGCATGGGCTGAAAAAAAAGCCCCTTAGGAGTGGCCACGGGCCTGTCCGCACTGGCGAAGGAGAGTAATGGGCCAGCAAAATTTGAATCGGCCACATTACTACAAGGGTCTAAAGCGACCCTTACTATGAGGAAAAAAAAAGCGACCCTTACTAATTTTTCTACTTTCACCGTGTTTGGAATAATTAATAATTGAAACAAATTTATTCGATTTGATTTGATTTGATTTGATTTGACGAGATATCACACATGCTAATAAAATAATGATATATCACACCTATATATCCATCAAAGCTGTTATGATCTTAGATGATTTGTTTACTTAACATAAAATTTCATATTTACATCATATCAATTCAGATAGAACAATTGTGAAAAAAATTAATAAAAAAATTTAGCTAGAACCAACTCATGCAATTTGGGAGCAGTTAATTTCTACTTAGAGCGTGCTTGAGATCATCAATAAAGCATATATCTAGCTATCCATGCATCAAAGCTGATATGATTGTGAAGATTTCTGCATTTAATACAACATTTTGATATTATATTAATTCTTTCCTATTTATTATTACAACTTTTTAAACAAATATACCAGAATTATCTCCTCTATACTATATATTTGACAAACTCACAACGCTTTCTTCATGTCATCCTTGCCTTTCTTCCTTTTTGTCGAAGTGACAATCGAGAAGGTTCACAATTCAATTTATTGCTTTATATGTTATGTTTTTCTTTTGACAAACAAAATATTTTATTAAAAGGAGTATAAGGGTATTCCAACCACGAAATAAAATGAAACCTAATGTTTCGTTTGATTGAATATCCTATATATTATATATTGATCCCGATTATTGTGTCTGTTTCATTATTGCGGCAATGGAGAGCGAAGAAGTGCCCTTTCACCAACATATTAGTGAGTTTCGGATCGTGTTTTGTCATATATATTTTCAAAGTTAAGCGTGAAGGATTTGGTGAAAACAAGCACATTGTCCAAACAATGGCTTCACAAATATCGAGAGATTAAGAACGGAACTCAACTTTGATCTTCAAAATGTGTTCGACAATACAATTTTAGAATTACCAAAAAGCCTCCCACTCTTCAAAGGAGTCCAATCTCAATTTGTTTGAAAGAGTTGATCAACTCATGTTGCATTATGAAGGTTCCTTGATCCGTTCACTTAGAGTAAATTTTCCATTAGGTGATGAACAGAGTGATTTCATTGGTAGACTAATTTCCCAAGGAATTGCTAAGGGTGTCGAAGCAATTGAATTGCTTTTCTCATTCAAAACTAATAGTAATTTTCATGATTTCATGTTGGAATTAAAGCCATACGAGTTTTCCTTTACTCTCTTATCTAACACCGATACTTTTGAAGTATCTCGCACCTAGAAAATTGTCTCATATTTACAACTATAAAATTCCCTAGATTCAATAATTTGAGAACTCTTGTGTTGCATCTAGTTGTTTTAGAGCGAGGATATGCTTTGGGCTGTTATCCATTGCATCAATCTCGTAGAGCTCACCCTTGATGAATGTGTGTTCCAATTTGAGTTATACATAAATAGTCCAACATTGTGTCATTTGAACATTCGAACTATAGCAATGACAGATTTGAAGAATATATATCATTGCACCTAATCTCTCATCCTTAGAATATTCTACTAATCGTTCGAAATAACACACTCAATGAATATCATGAGTGATTATAAATTATCAAAGTTTAGTTATAAATCTAGTGATATATCTCGTAGTTGTTGCGTTTTATGTACTAAAGAATGTAACAACAATTGTGTTGCATGGGCTCACTGAGTGTTTGGATTGGGTAGTGCCTGTATTGTTTTCTGAATGTCTTCAACTAGAAGATGTCACCTTTAAACACTGTTTCATCCAATTTGAAGTGAAAATTGTCAGTCCAATGTTACGTCACTTGAACATAATTGACTGCGGCTCTTCGTATTGGCGGGAGCAAGAGATTTATATTGATGCATTAAATCTCTCATCTTTTGACTATAGTGGTCCTATGACGATGTCCTATATTGATGCTCCAAAGTTATCAAAGGTTTTTTGGAATGCAACTAAGAAAGGAAGAAGTCCATGGCCCTTTGATATGATTGCAAGTTTACATGAACTTGAGAGCTTAGCTATGATCATAAGCAATTCAAAGGTGAGTCACAATCCATGTTAATTAAGTTAGATGATGTTTAATTTTGCCAATATTATTTCTCTACAATTGTTATTTATTGTTGTAAGCAGATAGCTATATTACCGAAGGTTTGGGGTCCATTTCAAAATCTTAGAGAATTAAAGTTCTTTTTTGAGGGAGCATATGATTCTCAAATTGACTACTTTTGGATTTTAGATATTGCAATGATTTCTCCACATCTCCAAAATCTTTCTCTCACGGTGAGTTATTCAACTCTTTATGTTGTTCATTTCTTTTATGTTTATAATTTAAAAAATGATATAGTTGAACCTTTTATTAATAACAATCCACTGAATAGTTTTATGTTTTATTTTCATATTGAATAATTGCAATATTAAGATATCAATAATTTTATAATTAAATTAATTAAAAAAATTTGCTTATAAAAAAACTAAAACTTTTTGTTTACAATATTAAGTCATAATGATCTGAATGATAATTTAGTATGCTTAATAAATAACCACTTTGCATTTATGTTCTTTTGATTACTTCTAGGAGTGTGCATGACCCATTTCAATCTCCCAACCTATTCCAACCCTGTTCCAAACAAAATGGACAAATATCATTGTCGGTTTTGGTTTAGGACATGAAAGGGATGACTCTCCGGTGACGGACCCTGGGTTAGGGGGTACAAAATTTTCCAAACACACATCACTAAAAATTTAATAAAAATAAGACTTTACAGGTTCACAACTTGTGTTGAACTAGACCAACACAAATTAAATAGCACTAACAAGTTTCTAAATACAAATTAAATAGCATTAAAAGAACCAACATATTCACAAAATACAGGTTCTAAATAGCATTAAAGTGGTGCAAAACCGAGAATTTTGGTGCAAACCTAAGGGCTTGAGTGCAAAAGATATTTTTTATGGGGTACAAAAATATTTTTTCTTAAGGTATTAGTGCTAATTTTATTTTTTCATGGGTTCTGTTGAACCCTCTGAAAGACACATAGATCCGCCACTGTGACTCTCATGTTACCTAACACACACACAATACACTTATATACTTGTGAATTTAGATAACTTAATTAGATGTTAAACTCAAAATAAATAGTTTTATGCTAAAATTCATATATGTTAAACAAAGTTGGACATACACCAATATTATTTTTATACAAGTTTTAAAATATTTATTTATTTACTAAATTTCACTCTCAAATATAAATATGTAATTGAAGTAGTAATATTTTTTAAAATTATATTATTTATATTTTAGAACTACCTGGCCCCGTCTTAACTAAGTCTCATATTAAAATGACTCATAGGTTATCAAATTTGTTAAGGTTTAAGGATCCATTAGGGTCGAAAAAATGCCCCAATCAAAATTTGGAATCGGGTTAAGATAACCCGTCCCATGCTCAACCTAGTTACTTCATTAGGTTCTTCTTGTTAACTAAAATAATCATTAGCTTATGGATGCCGCATACAAATCCAAACATGCTTTACAACTTGTTGAAATTTACTAAAATAATCATTAAGTTCTTATCAACTAATATGATCAATAAGTTCTTGTCAACTAAAATAATCATTAACTTAATGTCATGACCATTATTGTTTTATTTTCAGATTAGAAATCCTCATTTGAATAATTCGGATATGATCACACTTGAGAGACAAACAAAAGAGAATATATGAGAGTTTTTCATCTTGAGTTGAAATACGTTGAGTTGCATGGTTGTGTTGGCACCATAAATGTTATTGAGTTAGTCAGTCACCTTTTGAGGAATACGAATTCACTTAAGCAAATTACTTTTAGTTCTCGTGATGTGATTCTACTTAGGTCTTTGGAAGATGGACAGAGAGTCCTGGAAGTTGTGGTTGTTTTGAACGTAATCTGATTCGTGAGATGCTAAAAGATGAAATAAATGAAGAATGCCAGCTTATCATATTGTAATGGTATTTTTTTATTAATGAATTATGTTAGTTTACAATTATTCCATTGTGGAGATTAATAAGACAATTTTGCTAAATTTCAGTGGCTAATTTGGTGGCTTCAAAATATTTATTAACTACTTTATTTATATATTTTTGGATCAAGTAGGAGGAAGTATAAATTCAAAGACTAAAGTTAATGACAAATATCACACATGGATCCTTCATCAACAACTATAGAAGGAGAATCATTATGCATAAGCTTCATTCTTTTGTTTGAAAGATGTTTTGATATAAAGTGCCATAGGCGTTGTCACTTGAGCTTCATTCTTTTGTTTGAAAGATGTTTTGATATAAAGTGCCATAGGCGCAAAGTGTCACTTGAGTTTATGTTCCTTTCTCATGCTAGTGGAAAATTGACATTAAAAGCATCATTTAGCATTGGTTGTTTGAACACGCGGTGCTAAATGTAAACGCTGATGGCAATTTTGCAACTAAATGGAAGTTTTCAATTTTCGCGTCTACATTTAGCATCGAGTGTTTAAACAATTGATGCTAAAAGTCTTTTAACACACCTTTAGCATCAGTTGTTTAAACAAGCGATGCTAAATGTGTATCTCAAACACATTCGAAGATCTCGGTGTTTTAACACCCAATACTAAAAAACTTGTTTCTAACACTGTTCTCACGTTCTCACTCACTCAACTCTCGTTGTCGTCTCTGAACCTCGTTCTCACTCACTCAACTCAAACTCTATTTCTCATTTCTTCTTCTCAACCCTCAATGTTGCCCTAGCCTCCATCTTCCTCACAATGTTGCCCTAGCCTCCATCTTCGCTCTCCCTCTTCCTCTCGCACTCAACAAATACAAAACCCTAGCCTCACAAATCAAAAACGCAAATAACGCTGAAGAGAAAACCATCTCGGTGTTCTTTGCTCATTGTCGTCGTCGTCATATAGACCAGCCCACAACCTTTTTTTTTGTTGTTGACAAAAAAAAAAGATTTTGTCTAATATCTATTTAATCTATTTAATAAAAGACACAACTTACAAAAAGACAATTTTAGACATCTTCATTTTTTGACACATCATCACTTATTTCTCATTTTTTTAATTTTATTTTCTCTTTTGTCACTATTTGTGGTCCCTACACCCTTTATTTTTTTTTTTCTTTATCAAAACATGTGAGTCAACTATTTGTCATTAATAACTAATGAGAGACAACTACTATTTGACACCGATATAACTAATAGAAACTACGAGATAATTGTAATGATATATACAAAACATGGGATAAGCGCAATGATATATAAAAAACACAGGATAACTATAAACCTACTATCTAAAACACAAGAAGATATAATGACTATTTAAAATACTGATTAATATGACTACTATAAACCTAATATCTAAAAAACAAGAAGATATAATGACTATTTAAACTACTCATTAATATTTAAAACAAATATTTCTTATTGATAATCTACTATCTCTCTTTTACTATCTATATATAATCCACTAATCAACTAAACGTAATCAATTGAAACTACAAGATAATTCCACTAATATATAAAAAAATACGGGATAACTGCACTGATATATAAAAACACAAAATTAGTATTTGCCACTAATAATTAAAAAATTTGAAGACTACTACAAACCTACTATCTAAAAAACAAGAAGACTAATGCTAAAAAGAACGTGAAGACTTAATAACTATTTAAAACTATTTATTTATATTTAAAATAAATATTTCTAATTGATAATTTACTATCTATCATGAATCGCTAATCAACTAATTAAAATAATCAATTGAAACTACGAGATAACTGCACTAATATATACAAAAGCACGGGATAACTATTAAAATACGAGATTAATATCTGCCATTGATAATTATAATTTTTGTTGACAACTATAAACCTACTATCTAAAAAACAACGAGACTCAGTGACTATTTAAACTACTGATTTATATTTAAAGCACTCGCGACAAATATTTGTCATTAATAACTAAAAAAGGACAAATAATTGTCACTGATATATAAAAAACGAGATTACTGCACTAATATATAAAAAATACGGGATAACTGCAATGATATATATAAAAACACAGGATAGCTGCATTGATATATATAAAGAAACACGGGATAACAACATTGATATATAAAAAACACTTCACTAATATAAAAAAAAGGGATAAATGCACAAATTGTTTTTAAATGATACTTTTACATTTTTAGATTTATCTATTTTGTATTTATGACTCCTTTTTTTACCTACTTTAAATTTGTACTTATTTTCACGGGCTAATATTCAACATTCGTGTGTATGCACGAGTATTCTACTAATTATCACTATTTCATTTACTTTCTTTCCCCCCCCCCCTTTTCTCCTCTTCTTCTCTTCAATCTCCTTTTTCTTTCTCACAATTTAATTTTTTTTTCCAAAACCATAGTTTTGAAAATATATTCTTCAACCAAAAATGTTGCAAACCTGTGGATTCTTCATCAACAGCTATTCCCACCCAACTTAAGATTTCTTTCCAAACACATTTGACGAAAGAAAAAAACATTAAAAGAAAATATGATACATGGTCTCATCAAAACAGTCGCAAAATGGGCAACAGTTATTACTAATAATCACATTCTTTCTAACAAGATTATCTCTTGTTGGCAACCTATCCAAAAACAACCGCCAGCAAAACAAAACAACTTTGGAGGAACGGGAGTTTTCCAAATGATGGATAGGCCGTCCACCAAGTCACCATGCAAAGGACTATTGGACAATAAACTTATGATAAAAGAATAGCAGGAACTTACAGTGAATAAATTGAGTTTATGTATAATTTACTTCCACCTATCAAGAGTGTTTTCCAAAAAGAATAGAGCTCTCATTACCAACCACACAAGCCACGGACTCGGCTAGGAAATTTGGTTGGTCACGTGCATCTTTAAATCACTAACAACTCTGAAATACCTCCTTCAAGCGCTTGAGACCAATGATTGCGATTAGTTATCAATTTAAAGGATTAGTTAGTAAATTGAACCGTGACTGAATTGGGTTTGTTGACAAAAATTAAAATAAGAAAGCAATTAAATGTTTAGTGGGTATTTGATTTAAAAGTGTTGGGAACGAGCTCAAATATTCTTTTCACCTTTATGCATAAATAATTGATTGTATTACGAATTCCTCCTAGAGTTTATGATCAAGTTCTCTTAATTATCTTAATCCTAATTCTTTAGGCAACAAAACCTTTACCCCTAACAAAATCCTAAATTCCTTAGGTGTCCTTAGTTACAAAATAAGCAATGCTAATATGTATTCACACGTGATTCTAAATATCAATGACTATTCTTAGACTAGAGATATATATAAAGATTTCAAAACTCAAACATTTGTAACTCAAACTTCCATTCACAATCACAAACCTTAAATCATCTTAAGAGTGATCAATTCCTAGAAAGTATTAAGAACATAGATTGAAACATAAACACATGGGAAGCTTCCAATTAAAAGGGATTCAAATCAAATACATAAAGGGTCCATCAATCTTAACTCTTCCCCAAAACAAAATTAGGTACTCATGTTCAAAGGATTAAAATACAAGAAAATTACACTAATGCAGAAAAGACTTTTAGTATCGGTTATTTGGCACTTTTAGTATCGGTTATCTGTCGATACTAATTCGACCGATACTAAATGTGACTTTTAGTATCGGATTTTCAAAAAACCGATACTAAATGTCGTTTTTTTTGAGTTTTTTATGCCTTGAAAACGTACTTTTAGTATCGGTTATTTAAATAACCGATACTAAATGTCACTTTTAGTATCGGTTATTTAAATAACCGATACTAATAGTCTTTTCAACATTGTGTTTGCTGCCTAAAAAATGACATTTAGTATCGGTTATTTAAATAACCGATACTAAAAGTGACTTTTAGTATCGGTTATTTAAATAACCGATACTAATAGTCTTTTCAACATTGTGTTTGCTGTCTAAAAATGACATTTTGTATCCGTTATTTAAAAAACCGATACTAAATGTCACCTTTTAGTATCGGTTTTAAATAACCGATACTAATAGTCTTTTCAACATTGTGTTTGCTGTCTAAAAAATGACATTTAGTATCGGTTATTTAAAAAACCGATACTAAATGTCATTTTAACATTGTGTTTGCTGTCTATCAATTGACCAATTTATAATATCCTGATATACAAAAATATTTCCAAACAACAACACATAAATCATAAAAATTCTTCAAATTCCTTTGAAATTAATATCTTACAATACAATTTATGAAACTTAAAATTTCTATAAGTTTCTAAAACAAAAACGTCAAACTAAGGTAAGGTAAGGTAAGGTCCTAAGATGAACTACTTCCTTTGATTTATCATATTCTGTTCCATTCCTTGTGTTGGAGTATGAAACATTTCAATAAACGGATACACAGTTTTTTGTCGACTTATACAAAACCCAGGATACTTTGGACATTCAACTTTGCAAAACACAAGAAAATAATTACACTATTGTTAGCCAACAATAAAATAAGATCTAAAGATTCTAAACAAATATCAAACAATACATATCTAAAGGAATGTGATTTCATTATTAGAGTAAAGAAAATTTGAATTGAACTTTTAAAATAGAAGGTGAACAGGAGCATGATATGAAGATTAAAGATGAAACTAAGTCCAACCAGTAATTGATCAACCTCAATAAGAGAACAATGATCACGGGGAAAACCAAAGAAGATGCCAACAACTAATTAAACTGAGTGAAACATTTTCAGATATTGTACATACTATGCACAACACAAAGTATAGAACCAAACCAGCCATAACCATTAATTAATCAAATAATACATCATCATAGACGTGGATATGCAGAACAGATTCTGAACCCCAGAAATTTTTAAAAAATGGAAACACAACTATAACAAAATTGCATTTTGCACATTTTCCCAATCCAAAAAAACAAAAGATAGTGAAAAACCAGCTACAATAAAAGTTAATACAATCCGCTAAAAGAACTAATTTCTAGAACTTCCATATTGAAGAGATGCATAAATCTATTCTAATATTCTTTCAACAAAAATTCTCTGTTGTTCTTTTCTCCAAATGTCATGTGCAGAAAATTAGTAATGAACTAAATCTGCAAAAACTGGGGAGAATTGTTATGAAATTCAACTTCATATTTATAGATGGAGGATGTTCGCCTACACTCCACAATGAAAACAACTAGGATGCAAAAAACAATGACATAGATTTGGAAATCATTATGAAAAGGACAGTAGCATCATGGTGATGCAACTTTTTAATTTACACATCAACCTTCAAGTACAAATCTTAAAAATAGAAAACGGATTGAAAAAGATGACAGTTTTGTAATTAAAAGTGAGATCAGGAAATAAAACAAAAATGCACTCTCGAACTAAACATATCTTTATATTTGCAAAGCATAGGCTCATAAAATATTAAATAGTATATATTACCAAATGATGTGCCAACTAAGATGCAACTTTTAATAATGAATCAAAGTTTCCAAAAATCAACCAATCTCAGTATAATGTTCCAAAGAAAGCAACGATAACAAGCCTATCCAAGCAACTCAAGCTTACCGGTGGAAAAGGTATGTCATAGCTTCAGTTCCCAGTTCAAACACCTGATATTCCATCAATTTCTCAGCATGACCTCTTTCCTCTTCACTAGATTCCTTAAAAACCTGAAAAATCAAAAACCAATCATCAACATCTAGCAATCACTGAAAAAACAAGAATAAAATAAAGATCATCACTTACTTAGCAATCATCAACATCTAGCAATCACTTGCTAAGGATCCTTACAGTCCTTAGCAAGACCCCTCAGCGCAACATTGTCCCTATCGAAATACGCGTACATTGCATGGTAAACGTACGAAACATTATACTCCACACTGCACACAAAAAAGACGAAGAAGAAGACGCAGTAACAAACAAAGGAAATCTGTAATTCAGAAAGCCAAAGCATTTTCTGAAATGCTTAAGGACTGTAAGGATCCTAGAGAACTTGAGAAGTTTAGAAATTCATCAGAAAATGTTGTCTCAACTGCAAACTCTTTAATAGAGGATATTAAGAGAAGGACAAGTTCAAGATGAACATCCGCGTGCAATCTATCAACATAAATTTAACACCTACATACATATAAAGAAGGACACCAAGGTGTCCAACCCCCATCAACTGATGCATATCACTGATATCAGCACTATGCAAAGTCTAAATAATAGATAACAGACGTGAATGTATTACCCCCCTCCCCATGACCACCTGTTTCATATGGGATAATTTGCTTCTTCATGCAACTTATTAGAATCAATACATATCAGATGATTAAGTGCCAAGTATAGTCTATAGTCCAACTTGCTTAAACTAAAAATAATAATACAGGCCACAATTCAAAGCACCAACAAGAGCATAAAGAAGACCAAATTCTTCAGACAGAGTTAGTACCAACAAGACTCAAGAGCTGGTTGGTGCTAACACTATTGTGAACCAAAGACATAAGTTCATGAAACACCTGTTCCAAAATTGTAACGAGTAATGGAGAGAAATTTTTATGGAACATATTGCAGTATCATTCTAATGTTCAGCATGTTACTTTCATGTGTATACTTGATTTTGCTCAGTACCTCTACCCTTTGGAACCTTCATGTTCCTTATTATATTAGGTGTCACAACTCAGAATGTTACTTCATTTTATTTTTAAATTTTACTAAAGTGACTTGTGAAGCTGATTTTGCTCAATATCTTACCTTCAATTTTTGAAAGCTGACTTTGCTAACAGTAAAGTAAGTGACTTGTGAAGTTAACATGGTAACATCAAAAGAAGACTATGGATGAAAAGGGGTTTAGTGAAAATGCAGGTTTAGTGACATATTACCTTCAACAAATCTCAAGCATTCCTACTCAATTTTCTTCTTGGTCCACAAAAGCACCACCATCTGATAAACCTGTGAAATAAGAACTGTTGATGTTCAAGTTCCAATACATAACTATATCAGAAGCAGAATATTCATTAATTCGATTTGGAATTGATTGTCTTCTTTTTGTGATGTGGATGACCGCGGGCAGGGGAATAATTCCCTCTGAAATGCCTAGAGAAGCAAATTATCCAACTGTCTCCTAATGCTACACCTACATAAGAAAAGTTTCCCAAATAAACCTCATTCATAAATTGAATAAGAAAAATCTGGAATCTGAAAGATGGAGATGTTAAAATTTTAAAAAAGAGACACACCCCAAATTTGAGCTTCAACTTCCTGTCTGGAATAGCTTGTTGAGCAGACAATCCATGAGTGACAGCAAATTTGCCACCATAAGACACTGCCATAGATAACCCAAGTAATGAATGAGTAATGTATGGAGATAATACTAATAATATGGTGATTTTTCTAACTTTACCATCAGATATTATTATTTGAATAACTCCAAACTTCAACAAGTTTTATTCATCATGAAGACATGTAACAGAAACTTGACCACACTGTGATCTGATACTCAAAAGAAGTTTGATATAATACAAGTCCTGCAGCAAGTAATTTTGCTTGTAATATCTTAAGTCACATGAGAAAGAAGCATGATAAAAAATATTAACAAGTCAAATCAAGACTTGATCACATCAGCACTTCTATAACCAAACATACAAATGAGATAGTGCTAACTATTAATTAAGTATTAAAAAAACAATACACGAATATCATAAGATAGTAAGACCCATCCACTACATACTACTGTCTTACTACATACTACTGTCTTACTACTTAACACTTAAATGAATAAAATTCACTCCTAAGATAGTAAGACCCATCCACTAAACCACAATCATTTAATCTCACTTGGAATGCTAATCCATTGATTATATCTCATCTCTAAACTCTATAACCAAGTGTTAATACCATACTGAATATATGTTTTCATCAATATATTTACTACTAGATGCAATATCAAGATCAAATCAACAAATAACAGAGAGTTCTTACAATTGGGAATTATGCCAACAAGAAAGTTGAGGCCCCCCTTACCATTAGAAGAAAGAGCTTGTTTCCAACCTTGATCACACACACATTCAAAGGGGAAAGTATTATTAGTAGAAGGCTTTCAAGTCCCTTTCCGACATTCCACTTCTTTCCAAACATCTTCTGAACTCATCACACTTTCAACAATCAAAAGAGCATGTTAGAGCAATTCAGAAATCATAAAGCTTCATCAAGCAGCAGCACCAAAGATAAAGAGTTCAGAGTGCATGAGGAAAACATCAAGCTTTGCAACACCAAAGATACAATAACATAGTTAAAAAGAACACTGCATCTTGCTGAAAACTAAAATCCACTCAGGCAGCAATCATTTTCAGATGCATTTGAGAACAATAAATTAAATTGTCAAACCTCATCATCTATTAGACTTCCTAACCAACTGTTAAGCGTTCTTTATTCAGTTAGATTTTTTTTGACAAATTTATTCAGTTAGATGGTTAGTTAGCTTGCTGTTAGAAGCTGTTCATCTTGTTAATATTTAGTTGTACACGGTTACATTCTGTTAGTAAAAAGTTAGTTCAATACTCAGCTTTGCTGTACAAATGCAAGATCGCATACATACCCATTATAACAGATTTACCATTAATTCAATTCAATTTCAATAAAATGAGCACAATGCACAATTCCAAATCTGAGTTTGTGTAGCTTCAGTATCATCATCATCAATTTAGGAAATTTTCGACTATCCAGATGCGGATTTGGAAAGAAAATGATGGAACTTAAAAATTACAACACAAAAAAACTAAATTTGTAAAATGAATCGGTAAAGGAACATAAATTCAAACCTGTTGTTGTTTGGCAACTTGCTCCTTAGCTTACTGGCTTGTTTCCTCAAAGCGTCCATGGATGCGTTTATGCTTTGTTTCCTCACAGTGAATGTAAAAAGATGCGTTTATGCTTTGTTTCTACGAGAAAGTTTTGTTCCATGTCACTACTGTATTATAAACAAGAACAGATCCATATCAAAATCAACAGATTCACATGAATAAAACCCTAAATTAAACATCAACAGATTCATTATCAACATTTATCACAAGAGAAATCAGAATCAGGATTAGGGATTAAGGGTTATAAGAGAACATAAAACTCTTACCTTGGAAGTTTCAGAGGTATGGACATTGAGCTTGCGGCAGACGGGATCTTGAGACGGAGGTTGACGGCGCCGTTGGTTGAGAGACTGAGGGGTTAGGGTTTGGGGAATCTTAAGGTTTGGGGTACTTGGGGAGAAGGGTGATGAGCGAAAGTGAGCGAGAGTGGATGATGGAAGAAGAGAGAACGAAGGAAGAAGAGAGAACGATGGAAGAAGAGAGAAAGAAGGAAGAAGAGCTCTCTGCAAGAGAGGCTCATGATGAATAGAAGAAAGAACGAAGGGTGAGAGAGCGAAGAGTGAGGAGAGAAGAACGTGTTTGGAAAAAAATAGGGCCTTTAGTATCGGTTGTTAAGAAGCCCGATACTAAATGTGTTTGAAGAGAAGAAGATAACGCGTTTACAAAAATTAAACGTCCCATGTAAAGATTTTTTTAGTATCGGTTGTTTAAACAACCGATACTAAATGTAAGCGTGAAAATTGAAAACTTCCATTTAATTTCAAAATTGCCATCGCGTCCACATTTAGTATCGGCTGTTCAAACAACCGATACTAAATGGTGCTGTTTAATGTCCTTTTTCCACTAGGTACTCTTGTTCAAAGGATTAAAAGAGAAATTACACATAGATTAGTACATTAGATCCTTCAACTCCTTGTCCTAAGGGTAGAAAAGCTCCAATTCTTCTCTCTTGAGCATCTCTTGAAACCTAGCTTTGCTCTCAAAAAGAGAGGCCATAATATTTTTCATGATTTTGGGCTTTAATCTTGTCAAATATGCAGATCCATCGCGATACTATGCGCCCCCCAGAGAGGTGTTGGACCACTAATTGCTTGGATGGTGGGGAGGCTAGGTGCACTCTATCATGGGCGAAACAAAAATAAAAATCTCTTCTTTTCTTTGTTGCGCCTCTAGTAAACTGTCTTATTCGCTAGCAACGAAATATCAAATTAAAAGTTTTCTTTTTGCTTCCTTTTGGTTGCTTGGTGATCTCTGTGACATTCGGGGTGACGAGGCGGGAGTGATCGTTGGTGCCCAAAAAGGTGGCATGGCAAAGAGAGGCTCTGGCGACTTCAAAGCGAAGGGGCGTGAATGAACCGAACACGATCGAAATGAGAGAGGATCCGAGGGTGTGCAGGTATGGGAATTTATCTGATTGAAGGAATGCTTAAAAGAATAGTGGGATGGGTGACCTTCTAGGAAGTTTACCGGAAAGCATGCAAGTGAGGACAAAGCATGCTGAAAAAACTCGTGTTGGTTCGTGGGGGAAGTCTATACTTCTGAAAGTAGTCTAGGATGTTACAAATGGTATCGTGAGCAAAGATACCTCTCTCATGCGGTGTGGTTCGGGGACGAACCAAGCGGAAAAGCCAGTGGGCATGTGACATCCGGGCCGACGAGGGCGAGGAGTGATCGTCGGTGGCCAAAAAGGTGGCATGGCAAAGAGCCGCTCCTGGCAGCTTCAAAGCGAAGGGGTGTGTGAATGAACCGAATACGCACCGGAATGATATGAGACTGTACAGTTGAAGGAAGGCTTAAAAGAATTGATTTAGACTACCTATACAAACAAGGTGCGCATCTTCTTTTCGGGAGCCCATCGCATAAGAACTCCATAGTTAAGCGTGCTTGGCTTGGAGTAGTAGTGGGATGAGTGACCTTCTGGGACGTTTCCCTGAAAGCATGCAAGTGAGGACAAAACATGCTGAAAAGACTCGTGTTGGTTAGTGGGGCAGCCTATACTTCTGAAAGCAGTCTAGGATGTTACAATCTCTCTGCATAGCTAAGTAATGGGTCACAAAATAGAAGGATTAATAGTACCAAGTATCCCTAGTATAATGAGATCAAACTATAGAAAATGTAACCGTTTCTCAAATCCCAAATGACCCACAAAACTGTATGTCATATGAGAGTCGAGCTTAATCTGCACCTAGACGACCCTCCCACATGAGTAAACTACCAAAACAGAGACGAGATATCTTGTGGAATCACAAAGTTAAAACCCAATCAACTGACAATAGAATATATACCATATACGGGAAGATAAGACACATCCACAAAAGAGATTTGCAGTGTTGACTCTAAAGAAAAATCGTAGAAAGAACAATAAGTCACATCAAAATCTGAGATAAGCCATCTATTAAACAAGTTTGTCCGAGCTAGCACACTGTCCAAGAGGAGTTTCCATGAGAAGGCAACCACCCTAGAAGGAGCGAAACTCTTCCAAACCATGTTTAGAGTTTCAATCAGCTGGTTTGAAAGTCTCTCAACTCAGGATGAAGGTTCAGCTAGAAGATGATATGCTGAGAAGACAAAGAACAATCCAGAGGAATGCTTAGTCCAAATCATCTATCAGGAAACAAAGACAGAGTATTGAATGTATAAGATTGTTTATAACATCAGTCAATCACGAAATTGGATGTCATAATTTTTGACTTCATTTCAACTGCCTTTTCTTTTCGGCAAATAGAAGGAAAGAAGCCTCATTAAAACCTTCTGATGTTAAAACATCAAGAAGGAAAATGAGTACTTCTCCTGATTTTAACAAAAAAAAAAGGAGAAAAAAGAAAGAAGACATAAGAAAGACCAAGGGAGGGACTAGACCAATATCGGCCCTTGGCAAGAATAGAGAATAAAATCTAAGCAGTAGGGAGCCCTAATTTGAAGACCCCCTAAAACAATTCATTCTAAAGACAAATTAAAAGGCCATTTAAGGTACTAAATTATTAAATCACATCAAAAGGAGACAAAGACTAAATTTGCCTTTGAACAAGTATTATATCCAACAACCAATTTCTTTTTTTGCTTCAATTTCTTCTTTTGGGTTTTGGACACAACCGATTCAAAATTATCATACCGCACAATAGTTCCTTGGATATCACTAGCCACAGGATCACCAATATCATCTGATACCTCGCCTCAAAGATTTCAACTACCTTCAAATCACTTATACCATGATTTTGGTTCATGGTATAAGAAAATTTACAAGAAACAATGTATATATACCAATTAAATTTTATTTTTTAAGTGGTTCACACGATATCATACTACATAGGTTAAAAGTTGAGAATATTAATATCCATTGAAACTTAATAAAAAGTAAGTATTTATATAATTTATACAAAATTGCAAAATTTAAGTTTACTGCAAAAAATGTATTTCATTTTTTTATTATAAATTAAATATGTTCTATTTCAATTTTTTCTACAAATTTCTCTCCTAGACATTTTTTGTGAAACAGTTCCAAATAACTTCTAGAGGTGGAGGAGCTGGTGTTAAGAGAGAGTTTGTGTTTTGGGAAAGATTAAAGTAAAAAAGTAGGTGCCGTGTTGAGTTCTTTTTTGGGTTTTTGTTTTCGTACCCCCCTCCTTTCCTATCACACTCCTGTAATCCCAAAAATGCCAATAATACCCCTGCGTTTTTTAAAAAAAAAAAATTTAAATTTTCGGAATTACCTCAAAATAAGGTAATTCCGGTTCAAAAAATTAAAAATTTGAATTACCTCTAAAAAGTAATTCGGTTCAAAATTAAAATTTTGAATTACCTCTAAAAAGGTAATTCAAATTTGTAATTTTTTTTAAAAGTTTGTATTTTGGTCTTAAGATTTAAACGCGTTTTATTGGAAATATGATACTGAACGATTTACGATTTAATAACAATACGTCAAAATATATAAAATGACCAACATAAAATAGGAGTACAAATACAACTATGGGTCCAAAATGTCTAAAATGAGTGAAAATAAGCACGTGAAGTAGGTGAATAAGCGACATCTAGGGCATCCAGGGCCAATCCAGACGCCCAGTTGATGCGTATATATACGATTTGTTTTAATTTTTATTACTAAAAGGCTACTAAAAATAGTCAAAACTACTCTAAAAAATATAAAAACACCACTAAAAATCTAACAAAACCAAAATAAGGCTATACAAATTTTTAAGATTTTTGGAGACTATGAAAAATTAAAAAAATCGTAAAAAATAGTAAACGATGGAATTTGGGATTTTGAGGTCGTTGTCCCGTAAGAAGTCCCTTCTACGGAGTCTTGATTCTTGATTTATTTCGCTTCTAATGGTCGTGGTTTCATTACGATCCGAGTATGTTGTCCGAAAACCGATTTTTTAGCCTAAATTATTCGTTCGAAATAAAAAAAAATTGTAATTTTCGGAATTACCTCATGTTCACGACCGAGCCGAGCCCTGATCTAGCGCCGCGGCATCCCAAGACAAAGCGCCGAGGGACTAAGACCTTGAAACGCCACTCACGCTCGCCCATCATAGTGATCGGTCCCCACTCCATACCTAGGCATCTTCTGTAACTGTCACCTTTATTATGTAACTGAATTCTTAATTATGTAACGGTTATCAATTATTAGCCATGAATGATTGTAATACTATATATTTCGCCCAGAGAGGCTAATGAAGGGTTGAGCAATTTTCCTATTCACGCGAGATTGTTCATTGTGTTCTTGATTAATTCATTCCCGAAAGAGTTGAGAACATTGGCGCCACCGTGGGGCCAGCAAAACTTTTTCCTACGCCCCACAATGAACTCTAAACCGATTCATCGTCACTAGCATAATGGTGACCACGAAATCGAACAATGGTGGCGCGCCGTCAAAGACTGGGGATCCGAGTTGAACAAACCGCCATGCATTGCTCAAACACCGCAAGCCAGTAACGCGCACTCAAGCCCGTCAAAATGAAGAGCAAGTTCTACGTGCCCGTGCTCTAGAAGCAAGGAAGTGCGGCTACAAGCTCACCACGAAATGAGACACTTCGCCCAAGTGATCGATGCCACTAGAACACCTCTGCGGGCGTTTCACCTTTTTCCGCCGCTATCCAAAGCCGCTTCAACTTCCCCACGCTCGAGCCATCCATTGCCACGCACGATGGCACCGGAGATCCTCCGATCATGTGGATGCGTTCCAAACGCAAATGATGATCGGAGGAACCGACGCCATTACCGCAAAATGTTCGCGGGACTTTAGCCGACGTAGCCTTGAAATGGTTCGAGGGCTACGGAGCGCTTCAGAGCGAAGTTTTGAAGACTTGGCGATCGTTTCATACAATGATTCTCAAGAAATAAGAAGAAGCGAATGCTAGCCGAGGACATGTTCGACGACGCCAAGAGCCGGGAGAGTCTCTCAAGGCCTACCGAGCGTTTCAATAAGTCCACGGTCTTAGTAGATGATCCCGACGAGAGATTCTTTGTGAAAGCATTTATGAAGGGCATCCGCAACGGAACCTTTAGTGAAGCCCTATCCCTATGGAAGCCGCGGACTATGGATGAGATTAGAGTCCGAGCGGAGAAACATATTGACGCCGACGACATTGCCCTTGGTAAAGATGAAAAGGACACGCAAGCACCGCCGAGGCGCGTGATTTCACCGAGACGTTCTCCACCCGTCCGGCATACACCCTACGACCGGCGCGACAGAGGCGCACATGCAAAGTCAAAAGGGCGACGCACCCGTCCCCCGAATGCGGAATTGGCCTTCACACCTCTGAAGGCAAGACCGTCGGTAATTTTGGACGAAGGACTACATGATGGATCGATACGCCGACCGTCGCCTTTTGTTGGTGTAATGGGTAAGAGTACAGGGTCTTATTGCAGGTACCACCGGACGGAGGGACATGATACAGATAATTGCTGGACACTCAAACAACAAATTGAGCAGCTCATCCAGCGAGGTCAACTTAAAAAGTACGTCAAGGCAGGTGAGGAAGGAAAGCCGAAGGCAAAGAAATTTCAAAACCGGCGGTGCAACAATCAAATGTACAATTTCAAGCGAGGCGATAGAGGTAAACGCGAGCGAGCATGAGACTACCGACAAAGGAAGAGTTAACACAATATCCGGAGGATTTTCTGGAGGGGGAGCTACATCCTCATCCCGGAGAAGATATGCAAGATCTATTCTATCGGTTTCCTCTGCGGAAACCACTTATGCTGTGACTGATGCGGAATATCCCGCAATTTCTTTTGATGCGCAGGATTTTGAAGGTGTGCGGCCTCATTCAGATGATCCAATTGTAATCTCCGTCTACCACCAATGTTATTCAATAGCTCGGGTACTGGTAGATGGAGGCAGCTCAGCTAACGTTATGTATTGGCCGTGCTTCGAAGGTCTAGATTTACCGGTGGAGGCACTTAAGAGCTATCCTGGAACTTTGGTAGGATTTTCTGGTGAACAGGTTGAGGTCCGCGGCTACATGGACACGAGAACAACTTTTGCGGAAGAGAGTCGGCAAAATCGTAACTCTCGAGATACATGGTAGTTGATACCGATTCATCGTACAATATAATAGTGGGAAGGCCGACACTTAATGCTTTAATGGCGGTAGTATCGTATCCCCACCTGTGCATGAAGTACCCCCTTCCTAATGGCAGGATAGGTGTGGTAAGGGGCGATCAAGCTATTGCAAGAAAATGTTACGCAGAGAGTGCGAAGGTAAAGACGGTTCAGAGAAAGGTTTGGCGAGGAGTTAGTTCCAACCGCATTTTCTAGACCTAGACCCGCCAATTTGTATGACCGGTAAAGGAGGAGCAAAGGTTGAAGCGGTGGATACTCACGAAAGAAGTAGTGATAGGACCGCCCAAAGATCGAAAACAAGGATCGGCACGGTCTAACTCCTGAACTGGAGGATCAACTGATCAAATTTCTCTCCAGTCACACTCACGTATTCGCGTGGTCCCCTCAGGACATGCCAGGTATTGATCCTAACTTCATCTGCCATCGGTTATCACTAAACCCATCTGTAGCACCTGTAGCCCAGAGAAAGAGGAAGCAAGGTGGTGAAAAATCTGAAGCCATACGGGAGGAAACAAAGAAGCTGGTAGAGGCGCAATTCATAAAGGAGGTCGAGTATCCCACATGGTTGGCCAACCCCGTGATGGTGAAGAAGTCCAACGGGAAATGGCGAATGTGTGTGGACTATACAGATCTCAATAAAGCATGTCCCAAAGATCCTTACCCTCTGCCGAGTATTGATGGTTTGGTAGACGGAGCTTCTGGCTATAAACTCCTGAGTTTCATGGATGCATACTCCGGCTACAACCAAATCAAGATGAGCCCGGAGGATGAAGAGAAGACAGCATTCATGACTGACAGGTATAACTATTGTTACCGCGTAATGCCTTTTGGACTGAAAAATGCAGGTGCTACGCATCGGTACTGATGGGATGAGAATCTTTGAGGCGTAAATTGGGAGATCCATTGAAAGTGTACGTGGATGATATGGTGGTCAAGTCAACAACCGAGGAATCTCACTTGGCAAACCTCCAAAAACCTTTCTCTCTGCTTTGGAAAAGCATGAGTTGCGTTTAAAAATCGACAAGTGTTCTTTCGGAGTTCAAGCGGTGAATTCCTAGGTTACGTGTTGACTCGCAGAGGAATAGAGGCTAATCCGCAAAGTGCCGAGCTATCGAGAAGCCCAAGCCCAACAAATGCCAAAGAGGTCCGGATCTTAGCAGTAGAATAGTAGCACTATCAAGATTCCTCGGTCGAGCGGTGACAAGATCGACCAATGTTTCAACTCATTAAGGAAGAATGCGCAGTTCAATGGTCACAGAGTGTGAAGATGCGTTGGAGGTAGTAAAAAAGCATACTTAGCCGCGCCTCCAATCTTAACCCCCCCAACACCAGGGGCCGTTTTGTTGTTATATTTGTCTGTTACCGAGCACGCGGGAAGTGCAGTTTTAGTTGAGGAAAGAGTCAAAGAACAATGTCCCATTTACTATGTTAGCCGAATGTGGAGAGGTCCTCGGAGCAGTGATGTATCGAAGATTGAAAGCGACCTATCTGATCACTCTGGCGGCGGGAAACTTCGACAAGATTTCATGAGTCACTCAATAATCGTCAAAACAGATTTGCCTATCCGCCAAATACTTTCCAAGCCAGATATCGCTGGAAGGATGGTGGCATGGTCGGTTGAGTTGTCAGAATATGATATTAAGTACCACCCGGAGGACCAATTAAGGCACAAGCTTTGGCGATTTCGTAGTGGAAATCGCAGGAGAAACGGCCAAGCGGTTAAAGCCCATTCCGAGTATTGTTGGACTCTATCAGTGGATGGGTCGTCTAATTTGAGAGGCAGTGGAGCCGGGGTCACGCTAGAGGGACCTGATAATGTGCTTATAGAACAGTCGCTTCGGTTCGGTTTCAAGGCCAGCAACAATCAAGCAGAATACGAGGCCTTAATTGCTGGCATGAACTTGGCGGTAGACATCGGAGTAAAAAACCTTAAAGTTCGTAGTGATTCTCTTCTAGTCACCGGCCAGGTCACAGGGGCGTTCAGCACCAAAGATGAACTGCTCACTAAATATTTGTCTAAGGGTGAAGAACTGAATGTGCCGGATGACGAGAAGAGAAAGCTGGTGAAAGCAGCTACAAACTACACCCTGATTGAGTCCGAACTGTACAAAAGAGGTTTCTCCATGCCGCTCCTTAAATGTGTTCCCAACAACAAAGCACAAGAAATACTCAAGGAGGTGCATGAAGGAGTGTGCAGCAGCCATGTCGGAGGTCAGGCCTTAGCTTCAAAAATAGTGCGTGCAGGATACTATTGGCCCACGATGAAGAAGGATGCGGTCGACTATGTCCGCCGATGCCACAAATGTCAGATGCACGCAAAAATTCCTAAGGCCCCACCAACCAACCTACAGTCGGTTTCTTCGGCTTGGCCGTTCGCGGTATGGGGTGTTGACATTCTTGGTCCATTTCACACTGCACGGGTCGGGTTTGAAATTCTGTTAGTAGTATGTCGACTACTTTACAAAGTGGATAGAGGCGAACCAAGTAGCCATCATATCGGCAGAAAGGGTGAAAAAGTTTTATTGGAAGAGGTTGATATGCCGATTTGGGATTCCCGCAACCATAGTGGATCGACAGCGGAACGCAATTTGCTTGAATCGGTTGCTACACTATGCAAAACTTGGAACATCTACCAAGCCTTTACCTCGGTAGAGCATCCTCAAACCAATGGGCGCCGAGGTCGCAAACAAGGTAGTATTGGCGGAGTCGAAGAAGAGGTTGGAAGGTTCCAAAGGAAGTTGGGCCGAGGAATTACCTTTAGTATTATGGTCTTACAACACTACACCGCAGTCTTCCACAGGGGAAACTCCTTTCCGACTGACGTATGGTAGTGATGCGCTCATTCCTGTGGAAATACTGGAGCCCAGTCCAAGGAGAATATTGACTACGACAGTGCCGGATCCAACAGCACTTCGTGCAAATTTAGATCTGCTTGAAGAAGCCCGGGAAACGGCAAAGGTTAAGGAGGAAGCGGCCAAACAGAGAGCAGCCAAAAGGTACAACTCCAAAGTGAAGGAAAGAACGTTCAGGGAAGGTGATCTAGTTTTGCGCCGAACAACAAGAGTAGGGGCTGTGGGTAAGTTATCTCCCAACTGGGAGGGTCCATTGTGCGTTCAAACTGGAAAAACTCAACGGGGGAAATATCCCAAGATCATGGAACGCTACCAACCTTCGGTTCTACTATAGCTGAAGATGAAAGAACCTTCGGTCTTCCCAACAGGACCGAGGATGAAAAACCGATTCTCTGTTTCTTTTACATCAATAAATGTATTTTTTGTAGGGAGCCTATAGCTTCCCAAATGTACTGTTACTTATTGAATAAAGAGAATCGAAGATTACAAATACTTTTGAAGTGCCAAATTTATTTGCAATAAAATTTATACAAGCAATACGTGAATGCGTCTGAAAAACAAAGTCCCGAAACGGCAAGGACCGAGTAGTTGGCTCGATGTTGACCAGGCACGCAGAAGATAAAAGGACACGCCAAGTTTGGTCGGGATCGACGAGTTCGTGAACCTCTTGGAGGCACTTCACATGACCATGAAGTAGTTAGCTGAAAAGTTAACTGCGGAGACATGCGAAGAAACCCTCTTTGTATAGCAACACACCGACCATGACCCGCTGAAAAGCAAGTCGAGGGATCGCGTTTGCTCAAGAAATCAACGAGTTTCTGGCAAAGAGGATCAAAAACAAGACCGCGGTAGATGCGAGAGCATCCATGCATAAACCGGACGATCTTTCACGAAACCTCCTCCTCACATAATAGAGGAAGAGAAGCGTAAACCCATGATGCAAGTCGTGTGGAAGAAAAATAAAACCGAAGAGCGCAATAAAAACAAAGTCATGAACATATATTACACTGCTATGTTTCACAGTATGGGCAAACAGGTCCATGGGACATAGTCATGAAGAACGCCAAAATCATCAAAATAGGAGGCAGAAGTAATCAAAATACAAGGTAAAATACCGAGATACAAAGCATCAAAATATTCGTCAAATATGCAAATTACAAGTTGCAGGTCATCAAAGTTCGGTGAAAACAAATTAAGTATGTGGACCCTGAGTGAGTTCTCTCGAGTCATCGACCACCTCCCAAAGACCAATCACCAAAGCCCCATCTGCCGGGTTCTCATTCGCCGGAGTCCCAATTGGCGACAAACCATTCAGCGCTTGGTCTAGCCCATCCAAGGTCCAAGAGGTAGTATTGTTTCCTTCGGCACTGCGCAAAGACGCGGTGAGGTTTGGTCATCAGGATAGGAGCCATGATTTGGCCGTTGACCACAACATTATCAGGATCAAATACTTGGGGGTCCAAGGCAGGGAAGTGCACTCGCGCTTGATCAAGAGCCAGATAAAACCCGCGGTCAAACTCTGTCACCACCGAGCAAAGATAATCAGACTTCCTTCTTGATTTTATCCGGATCATTGTAAGCGCGATCAATTTCTCTTTATAACCGCACAACTCGCGCTCTTTGATTGTTGCATCCTTCTTCAATTGCTCGTTAGCTTAAACAAGCTCGTGATTTTCAAATCCGTCACTTTCTTGTGATGGGCATACTTCTTCAAATCTTCCTCCAGAGATTTCTTCTCCTGCTGGCAGGTACTCAGCTTTTCTTCCATAGATTTCAGTCGGTCACCCTGACTGCTTCCTTCGGCCATTAATTCCCCGTAGGCACTCTCAAAGTGATGAGCCAGCATGGAAGCCCAAAGACTGTAGGACTTGATTGCTACCAAACTCTGCCGAGGTCCCATTTTCTGCACCCGCTCTACATCACCAGGAAGAGAAACCGAATTCAAGGCCTTTGTCAGCGGATACCGCACGTCCCAGGCAGTCTTGAGGGAACCACTCGCCGTCCCATCCTTTACCTTCTTTACATCTAAGACCTTCCGCCAAGAGGCATCCTCCATGTCCTGAGCATCAGCCGGCGTATTGGATTCAAATGAGTTGGACTTACCTCGGGCCAAGGTTGGAGAAGCCGGGGATTCAGGCACAGGTTTCGGTTTTTTAAGGGGAGGAAGTTGGGCAGACCGTTGAGAACTTGATTTCCTTTTTTCTTTCTCAGCAGCAGCATCTTTGTTAGGAGTCTTTGTAGCACCGGCGTCAGTGGTATACCCCTGTTTCCGTTTCTGCTCCTCGCGAATACGGCGTCTGTCTTCTACACTCAATGTTGACATACCGAAGAGTTCTGCAGAAACACCAAATATAAGATCAAAATCATAAAACCACATAACAAAATAGAAGACACAAAGTTCAAGTATTTACTTAGGTATGCTATAAGTCCGGATGAGTCGTCAACTTTCTGTATGATGTGGGATGCCCAGGGTTGGTTACCCGATTGAACGTAAGACCAAATCCGGTCTACGTCCTCCTGATCAGCCGGGGATAAGCTACACCTCTCAATGGTAAATTTGTTGTTTGGGCGTGGAGTCCAATAAAGGGGAAAATACTCAACATTATTCTCATCAACTAACAAAAATGGGTCACGAGGTCCGGCCTCTAACCGAAAGAAGTTGTCTTTGAAGGATTTGTAACTACTTTTGAACACTTTCATAAAAGGCCTACGGGTATGGTTACCTAGGGATACCCAGCGAGGAGGATCCTTAACCGAGGAGCGCACGAAATGAAGAAACTTCTCGGCGGTAACAGATACATTAATACACTCACACATAATCTCAAAGGCTCGAGCGTAAGCCCAACCGTTCGGATGAAGCTGAGTCGGAGCCACGTTTAGCAACCGAAGCATCGCACGGTAATATTCGGAGAAAGGAACCCTAATGCCTAGGTGCTCAAATAAAGTCGTGTACATATAAGTATAGGGCTTATTTCCAGCCTCCGGACAATCGCACACGGCCTCATCCGGGTCTACCGGCTTTGCAACAGCAGCACCTTCGTCAGCCGGATGACAAAGAAACGACTGAATTCGTACCAATGACTCTTCAGTCACTAACACAGAGTGGGAGTCCAATACATCCAAGTCAATGCTTTCTGAATAATCACTATGATCTTCAACATCCTCCCCAGCCATTGAAGATCGCGCGAAAAAGCCCTCGTGGAACGAGAGGTTCATCATCAGAGGCAAACAGAGTGTTCATAGCCTGCACATTTTGCCTAATACAATCTAAGCGACAGCGTGAACATTGCCTACCAACGCAGGAGGCATTGCCACACCTAATTCCAGAAGTAACCTCTCCCTCACTATCGCTACTAATACTTATTATAGAAACCATAAATGTATTTCGCAGGTGTAACTATGCAGAAAAACCAAAAGATAGAAAGGAAGCGGTAATGTGAAACTACCAGGATTAAAGAAAACAAGCGTACCTGAAAACGGTGGAATGACTCAAAGCGCAGGAAATGTAAGGGCGTCGTTTTCAGACTAAGCAGAACAAGAAAAGAGCGAAAGGGGGAAAAGAAAGAAGCACTTGAGTATTCAAATAACAGCAATCTAGTGAACCGTTCGAGTTTCAGCGATCAACGGTTGTGGTATAAAGCCTCTTCAACTCTAACGGCTAGGGTAACGCCACGTGGTGACTATGCGATGCGACAGGTGGTTGGCACCATTCCAGAGGATCAAAACATCATTAACTGTCAATTCAAAAGTCACGTCTCATCGCACGTGTTCACACGCCAAGGACGACGTCACAAATGACCGCGGTATGATTAGAGCGAGCCGGTAAACATAAGCGTAAGCCGAAAGGCACCTTGCAAATATGGATATATGCATATTCTCATTCACAAATATATATATTGTTATTTATAATACATGATACGCTAACAAAACCGCGGCCTAAAAGCCGAGCACAATGAAGGTCAAAAATACAATTGCAGGTCTTAGCAAAAATGTGATAATCGCGCGCGAACTCGAGCAGATAAGCGATCCATGGAGGATTTGCCCTCGGAGTTCTCAGTAGATCCGGCGGAAGAAGCGGGGAAGTCGGCGGCCGTACAAAGGGAGTGGTCCATGGAAAAATTCTCCAAACGCCGGGCCCATGGAAAATCCCTCTACATTGAGAAGAAAGAATCAACCATTAGGCCGCGGCGACACCACCACGCAGACAGCACCACCTTTGAGCTCTTCACACAATCTCAAGCAGGGATAGCCAGATTAACCGCAGCGAAGAACATCCACAAATGCCGGAAGTCCACGACTCCTTCTTTGAGCCCTCCAACAATCTTAGAACGCTGAGGGACTTTAAGATTGTGTGCAGAGCTCAAAGGGGAGCAAAGAACTGATGAAGCACGCAACCCATAAGCATCAACAAATTTCAAGGAAAGAAAGCAAAGAGCTTGAAAGAAAGGGAGTGACAATCACGAAGCATCATGGCCCTTTTTATAGATAAAGAAAGAGAACAAGTTACAAAGCAGAACATTTATGAAGTGTACGTAAACGCTCGCAGTTAGTCAAACACAACTCCCAAGGGGTCAAAGCGTTACCTACGGTCAAGAGTGACAGTAGTGTCAACTACAAAGACTCGGTTTTTATTCAATAACAAGGAAAGCCGGAACCGGATGGCAGCATACTTTTGAGCGACTTCATGTTTCTCATTCATCGCCGAGGTGTGTTCACGCATCGAGCCGAGCCACGATCTAGCGCGCAAGCATCCCAAGACAAAGCGCCTAGAGGACTAAGACCTTGAAACGCCACTCACGCTCGGCCCGATGCAGTAGTGATCGGTCCCCACTCCATACCTAGGCATCTTTCTCAGAATCATCACCTTTATTATGTAAATCGAATTCTTAATTATGTAATGATTTATCAATTATTAGCCATGAATGATTGTAATACTATATATTTCGCCTGCAGAGAGGCTAATGAAGGGTTGAGCAATTTTCCTATTCACGCGAGATTGTTCATTGTGTTCTTGATTAATTCATTCCCGAGAAGAGTTGAGAACACCTCGAAATAGGTAATTAGGTTCACAAATGTGAACCGGAATTACCTCATTTCGAGGTAATTAAAATCTTTTGAATTAGGAGGTAAATCCGAAATTCCATTATTTTTTGAGGTAATTCCAAATTTTTAGAGGTAATTCGAAATTTGTAATTTTTTTAACAAAACCATGTAATTTTTGTAAATTTTCAGGGGTATTTTTGTCCATTTAAGATATTATGGGGGTGTGGTAGACTGGTAGGAATCAAGATAAATGAATGCAAAGAAAAAATACAAACTGCCTAAATATTGGAGTGTGTCAACTGTAGCCCACCGCCACAAGTAACTACACGTAATAAGACAAAAGTTAGAAGTTATTATTATGGTAATAAATTGATTCATCCACATGTGATTGTGTAGAAAGACTAATCACAAATATTTAGTCACAATATTTAATTATATATATAAAATAAAAATAAATGCACTTGTAAAAGCACACAACTATTATTTTATTAGTGTATTTATTTTTGTTTTGTGTCAATAAATGCTGTGACTAAATATTTGTGACCACATAAAAATTACTTGTGTAGAAAATCACTTATGCATTGCAGAACAACCCCCTTAAGCACAATTTTTTTCTAACAAATTTAAGCGTTTCAGCCAAAAAAACTAACTTAAAACCTATTCATATGCTAAATACATTTGACAATATTAATATCACATAGTCTATCAACTATAAATATATACCATCAACCCACCACCAAAATTACTATATTATTCCTTTCACTTTTTTCTCTAACTCACTTTTATCATTAGTGGGTCCCACTCTTATATCCCCTTTTAATTTTTTTATTTCACTTTAAAACCTACTATTCTCTTTCATCTCTCTTACTCTTTTCACTTCTCTTTACTATGCAACATAATCAAACATAATCACTACCAATTTTTTTAAAAAAAATAATTTTTTTGATAAAAACAATAATTACATAAAATTAATTAAACTAATATTAAATTATGTAGAATTTACTATTTACTATAATCTACTCAAACTACTAAACTCAATTAATTTAACTACTGCTATTTGTCAAAAAAAATTATACCGCTTGCAAAAATTCCAAAATTATTTCAAATAAGTAGTTATTTTTTTAGCATAAAAAGAGTTATGTTATTTCATTATAAATCAGAGAGGCAATACAAGAAGGATCGGTATAATATTTACGGGGGGGCTAGTCTCTAACAGGGCCGTCCCAAATAATTTGGAGGCCCTATGCAAGTTTTAAAAATGGGGTCCTTTATACTTTTATTAAATGAATCACTAAAATATAAAACTATTTTATTTAAACTTTAAATAACATCTCAAAACAGCAATAAATTTGGTATAACTAATGCATTGAATTTCTCTTTATAAGAAAAGTGATATATTTTTATAATAAAAAAAATATGATAACCCTGGAGCGTACCAAAATTGGTAAAGAATCTGTATTACGGTCTTTTTTATTGAAATGAAAGGTAATATATATAAAACTATTTAGTGAACAAAGTGTGATAGGTTCGAATATTATATATATAATTCTTATGAGGGGTCCTAAATTTTGAAATGATTTTATTTAAAATGAATTGCATTTTAGGAATATCCACCTTAAGTAAAGTTAGAAATATGTAAGGAGTATTAATTCCAGAAATAAATAAATAAATAAAATTAGGAGAAAAGGAATAATATTAAAAGGTATACTTTATTTGAATATAATAAGTAATATTACAAAAAATGTCAAACTTGCGCGGTAGCATATTGGTAACTTTAAACAGTTGTGGCTTTAGCGACCAAGGTTTGATTCTTGATGCTGCCAATTAAATAGCTTTTTTTATATCAAATGAATATTGTTGCAAAAACAACAAAATGGTTGCCGCTAGGATCGAACCCACGTCTTAGTTGACAAAGTAAGAGAAGGCAAGCTCATTTGGACTACAACATAATATTGATACTCCTTGTCATTGTATTTTATATAATATAATGTTAAGTCTAAAAATAAATTGGAGCCCCAAAAAATTGATATTGGGCTTGGGCCTGTGTGCGCACACCTGACCTACAGAACCCTGTGGCCGGCCACGGTCTCTAATATATATGGACGCCTTTAATTAAGTTATGGGCGATGTTATTCGTTTTCCTCCTAACAAAAGCTAATTTAAAATTAGCATAAGAAGATAAAATAGCTCTGTATTGATCTAACATGTCACCAAGCTCGTGTCATAATTCTTATAGATCTTAATTGCATCCACAACAAATTTACTATGCGTCTCAAAGATAACATTCTCAACTCTTAGATTTTGTGCAAGTTGGAGTGATAAGTGAAAAGCACGAGCTTCTCTTTCTGAAAGTATAGGAGTTAGAGCATGAGGATTGGGCCAACTCATAAGCACCGAGAAGTAACGAAAACAGATTCCTACCCCCATCTTTGGACCCAAATTAATCCACTATTAATAATGTACCTTTGCGCGTGATTGCATCCATTGCCATTCTCTAAGTTAGCTATTTGAGTAAGTTTCCCCTGCCATACTTTTGTGTTTCATTATTTCAAATACTACGGAGAATTGACCAACAATGGCGAAGAAGACATGTGACGTGTGAGGAGCAGTGTCTCACGTGTGATAGTGGAGTTGAAGATGAATGGCACATTTATATTTCTTGTGTGCCCACATGCAGTAGCGATTTGGGAGCTAAGTGGTCTAAGCAATGAGGTGTAGGAGGCAATGAGGGAAACAACATACTTTAATTATTGTTTTAGGCTCAATGGAAAATTAAGGAGGAATGAGATATTTTATGCCCCGGTGTTAGACACGTACGTGTCAGTGTCCAACACCCACACAACACTCGTACGACATGTGTCCGACTTACGACAATTTTCATTGAGATGGACTATCTTTCCGTAGGGAATGGTGTGAACGATTATTCCTCCCCAATACATAATTGCTCAATATCAAAGCTATAGGATTAAATATATTAGAATGCACACAAATTTTGTTGCTCACTCTCTTGTTAAAGCATCAAAGTTCTATGCTACCTCTCAAGTTCATGATTTCAGTCCAACTTGTATTACCAACAATTTTTTGGAAGGCTTAAGGGGTTATACCCCAAACAAGACAATATTAAAAACTTCTAGGGGGGAAATTGTGCAAGTAGTCAGCCTTAACCGTATCTACAGCAAAATCAGGAACAAAATAAATTAAAATTCTCCTATAGGAGTCTAGAGATAGGACAAATTTGGCTAAACCATCAACAACCTAACCTGCTTGTCTAAAAATTTGGGACACTGAACTCTCCTCCAAAGACCCAACATGGCGCCTAGTGTCTTCGATGATGGTGAAATTAGGATGTTGCTCAAATTACCCAGACAAGATAAGATTAACTCCAGCCTTAGAGTTTGACTCTAAGATTAATTATTGTTTTAGGCTCTATGGAAAAGGAGGAATGAGACGTTGTGTGAAGGAGTGGTCAATCCATATGCCCCGGTGTCCGACACCCGTACGACACCTAAGACAGTTTTCATTAAAATGGACTATCTTTCCGTGGGGAATGGTGTGAACGATTTTTCCTCCCCCAATACATAATTAGGTGTTGTTATTCTTTCTCATTGTAAGACAATAATTGCTTAATATCAAAGCTATAGGATTAACTATATTAGAATGCACACAAATCTTGTTACTCACTCTCCTATTAGAGCATCAATGTTATATGCTAGCTCTCAAGTTCGTGATTTCAGTCCAACCTGTATTACCAATAAGTTTTTGGAAGGCTTAAGTGGTTATACCCCAAACAAAACAACACTAAAAACTTCTACGGGAAAAATTGTGCAAGTAGTCAACCTTAACCGTATCTATAGCAAAATCAGGAACAGAATAAATAAAAATTCTACTATAAGAGTCTAGAGATAGGACAAATTTGGCCAAACCATCAGCAACCTGATCGGCTTCTCTAAAAATTTGGGACACTGAACTCTCCTCCAAAGACCCAACATGGCGCCTTGTGAAATTAGGATGCTGCTCAAAATACCTAGACAAGATAAGATTAACTGCAGCCTTAGAGTTAGACTCTATGACTAAATTAACATAATAATGGCAAATAGCAATTTGAACCCCCATAAACAAAGCCTTCAACTAAGCAGTGACCACAGAAACCACCATTGGAAGCAATTTGATTACATAGATAGTAAATACATTAAAAAAATGAAATATGAAGAGAGAGAGAGGGGGAAGGGAGAGAGAGAGACGGAGGGAGAGGGAGAGAGAGACTAAAGGTGAGAGAGACCGACTGAAAATTGAGAAAGATAAGAGATAGAGAGAGAGAGAGATAGAGAGAGAGAAATGGGTTTTAAATGTGAGGTAAAAAAATTTAAGAGAGGATGAGAGAAAATGAGACCCACAAAATAAAAAATGAGAGAGAATAACTATGGATTTTCAAATTTCCCTCAAAAGAATAATTAAGTGGGCAATTGGTAATTTGATTAGTTATTTATTTTCTCATATATATATTTTAGACATGAGTAGTTTGGTATTTTTGATAGTGGTTGAGTTGATTAAATAGATAGATACTTGATAGTTGAAAAATAGATAGTTGAAGTTGTCAAAAAAATTAGATAGTTGATGATTAGTATTTTGATTAAATATATAGATAAAAAAAATGGAATGAGAGAGAGAGAGAATAGAGGTGGGAGAAATAGAGAGGAAATTGAGAAAGATAATAGCGAGAGAGTAAAAAAGTGGGTTTTAAATGTGAGATAAAAAATTTCCAAAACCACATAATATTCCCAAAATACCCCTAATTTAAAATCGATTTCCCTATCCATTCCCTCTCACCATCACACACACCCCACACAATCTCATTCTCCCTAAAAACTACCCTACAAATGCATGAAACCACACCCCCTCCACTTCAATCCATCATTTTTAGTTCGTTTTCCATCAACAATCAACGACATTTCCTTCCATCCACTTCTTCTTCTTCTTCTTCTTCTTCTTCTTCTTTCTTCTTCTTCTTTCTTCTTCTTCTTCTTCTTCTTCTTTCTTCTTCTTCTTCTTCTTCTTCTTCTTCTTCTTCTTCTTCTTCTTCTTCTTCTTCTTCTTCTTCTTCTTCTTCTTCTTCTTCTTCTTCTTCTTCTTCTTCTTCTTCTTCTTCTTCTTCTTCTTCTTCTTCTTCTTCTTCTTCTTCTTCTTCTTCTTTCTTCTTCTTCTTCTTCTTCTTCTTCTTCTTCTTCTTCTTTCTTTCTTCTTCTTCTTCTTCTTCTTCTTCTTCTTCTTCTTCTCTCTTCTTCTTCTTCTTCTTCCTTCTTTCTTTCTTCTTCTCTTCTCTTCTTCTTCTTCTTCTTCTTCTTCTTCTTCTTCTTCTTCTTCTTCTTCTTCTTCTTTCTTCTTCTTCTTCTCTTCTTCTTCTTCTTCTTCTTCTTCTTCTTCTTCTTCTTCTTCTTCTTCTTCTTCTTCTTCTTCTTCTTCTTCTTCTTCTTCTTCTTCTTCTTCTTCTTCTTCTCTCTTCTTGCGTTTTAGTATTTTTTTTATTTGTTTTGGGTAGTTCGGCCTTGCAGCGGTCGATCTGGAGCGACAAGCGCGCGCGCCAAACCCCTATTGATGCAATTGTTTAGGTGTGGTTCGACCGAGCGTGCTTCGAACCTGTTAAGGGTGGTTCGATCAAGCGTGCTCCGTTTGGGTTTGCATTTCGCAGGGTCGAACCCCCATGATTGTTGTTGTATACTGATTTTAACTGTTGATGAGTGATTTTTAACATTTCAATTGATTCTTTATAGTATGGCTAACACAAGAGGAGGTGACACTACTGGTGAGGCACAACCCGGGACACATGTACGTGGGACGCGAACGTGGACGTGGCACTGATGGAGAGATGCGGCCCGAGGAGGAGAGTGTTCGTCCCACTGCCTCCGTGTGCAAAGAAAGGACTCTTGGGATTCAACGTGGACATGGACGACGTGGACGCGAGACCCATTGCAGAGGAGAAGTGGGAGGATGCAGCCCATTGCTACTTGTTTATCTTCTTTGGGCAAGACCTTATTTTGTGACAAGTCCGCAACAAGGTGAAGGTTGCATTGCTTTACATGGTCGGAGAGATTTAGAGGAGGTGGTAACTCTTTGTTGGGGAGCTATGACACTTGCTCACCTATACCAAAGAGTTGACGGATGCCTCTTCCCAAAGACTTCCACATTCTTTGGTTTTTCCACTCTCCTGCAGGTACTTGACTTTATTTCAATTTTTATTTCAGTTGGTATAAGTTTATGTTTATTATAAGTTGTTCGATCCCTAACTCGCTTTTTATTTATCACAGACCTGGATTTTTGAACATTTCCAGGGGCAGATATTTGGTGCGAAGTGATTGAGAGAGCGCAGACATCAAGAGGAGCCACGGGCTAAGAGGTGGGAGTGCAAGATGGCTGATGGGTGACTAGCTCAATTCAGGGCAGCTCTGGATCATCTCAGGTCGAACGAGGTGACATGGATGCCATTTGCGACCCCACATCACATAGATTTGGTTGGGACGACCTATTTTAAGGGGCATCTACGTTATGCTGGAGCCATGGTGGCATTTAACCCCGATCAAGTGGTTAGACAGTTTGGGTGACGGGCGATACTCACTAAGGAACAAGCTGACGCCGCGTGGATGGAATTCAATATGCACCTTATTCCTGAAGGTGAGGTAGTAGTTCCTGGGATGCCAGCCACAGTCCTAGGGTACATTGCCTGGTTTAGGAATGTATCCCACCCATACCTGTCACCAGGCAACTACCCCTTGGACGCTGCAGAGCTTGGAGAGGTATGATAATTTACTTTAGTGTTACAGTTGTTTTTAAGCATTTTTTGTTTAACTTTGTTTTGTTATTAACGTATTTTTTTACTGTCTTATAGACCATGCATGAGACCCTTGCCCTGCTGTGCACGATGAGATGGAGCACGTGTTGGAAGGTGTTGGGATTCCCCGTGGTACCCGTGGCTAGAAGATAGTGGAGAGGCTGAAGACAATTGCAAAGCCATTCAAGAGGGGGCTTAGGAGCTTTAGCTGAGTTTCCCATGCGAGGGATGTGTCCCAACCAAGATAGAGGCAACCATAATAGTTGTGTTTTGTAATTGCATTGGATTGTACTCTAATGGGTCTGTACTTTTTTCTTTTGCATGAATTGTATCTCTACCGATTGCACTTATCTATATATATTTGGTTTTGTTATACCTATCATTAGTTGTAAATTTAGTATTCAATTTATGGTTACATTCGTTAAAAGTTAGTAATTTAGCATTGCGAAATTGTTAGTTTATCGTTCGGAGTAGTTTTGATTAACAAAGATTTTAAAAACCAACAACGACTTAGTTCGGACCTCGCATGTTCGTCCTGGTTCGACCCTCGCTTGGTCGAACCTTTTATAAACTTAACTTTGGGGTATCTGAGTCAAACTAGCAGGTTCGACGCAGCCAGATTCGATCAGGTTCGATCAAGCATGCACTAAACCGTACTTAATATTTAAAAAAATATAAATTCCAATTTTTGAAGGGCTTTTGATCTTTTCACCCCATAAATGAGTGTCTAGTGAGTAGAGGGGAAGTTAGAAGAAGCATGGGCTGAAAAAAGCCCTTAGGAGTGGCCACGCCCGTGTCAAGACCTGGCGAAGGAGAGTAATGGGCCAAACAAAATTTGAATCGGCCACATTACTACAAGGGTCTAAAGCGACCCTTACTATGAGGAAAAAAAAAGCGACCCTTACTAATTTTTCTACTTTCACCGTGTTTGGAATAATTAATAATTGAAACAAATTTATTCGATTTGATTTGATTTGATTTGACGAGATATCACACATGCTAATAAAATAAAATAATGATATATCACACCTATATATCCATCAAAGCTGTTATGATCTTAGATGATTTGTTTACTTAACATAAAATTTCATATTTACATCATATCAATTCAGATAGAACAATTGTGAAAAAATTAATAAAAAATTTAGCTAGAACCAACTCATGCAATTTGGGAGCAGTTAATTTCTACTTAGAGCGTGCTTTGAGATCATCAATAAAGCATATATCTAGCTATCCATGCATCAAAGCTGATATGATTGTGAAGATTTCTGCATTTAATACAACATTTTGATATTATATTAATTCTTTCCTATTTATTATTACAACTTTTTAAACAAATATACCAGAATTATCTCCTCTATACTATATATTTGACAAACTCACAACGCTTTCTTCATGTCATCCTTGCCTTTTTTTCCTTTTTGTCGGAGTGACAATCGAGAAGGTTCACAATTCAATTTATTGCTTTATATGTTATGTTTTTCTTTTGACAAACAAAATATTTTATTAAAAGGAGTATAAGGGTATTCCAACTCGAAATAAAATGAAACCTAATGTTTCGTTTGATTGAATATCCTATATATTATATATTGATCCCGATTATTGTGTCTCTGTTCATTATTGCGGCAATGGAGAGCGAAGAAGTGCCCTTTCACCAACATATTAGTGAGTTTCCAGATCGTGTTTTGTCATATATATTTTCAAAGTTAAGCGTGAAGGATTTGGTGAAAACAAGCACATTGTCCAAACAATGGCTTCACAAATATCGAGATTAAGAACGGAACTCAACTTTGATCTTCAAAATGTGTTCGACAATACAATTTTAGAATTACCAAAAAGCCTCCCACTCTTCAAAGGAGTCCAATCTCAATTTCTTTGAAAGAGTTGATCAACTCATGTTGCATTATGAAGGTTCCTTGATCCGTTCACTTAGAGTAAATTTTCCATTAGGTGATGAACAGAGTGATTTCATTGGTAGACTAATTTCCCAAGGAATTGCTAAGGGTGTCGAACGAATTGAATTGCTTTTCTCATTCAAAACTAATAGTAATTTTCATGATTTCATGTTGGAATTAAAGCCATACGAGTTTTCCTTTACTCTCTTATCTAACACCGATACTTTGAAGTATCTGCACCTAGAAAATTGTCTCATATTTACAACTATAAAATTCCCTAGATTCAATAATTTGAGAACTCTTGTGTTGCATCTAGTTGTTTTAGAGCAGGATATGCTTTCGGGGCTGTTATCCAGTTGCATCAATCTCGTAGAGCTCACCCTTGATGAATGTGTGTTCCAATTTGAGTTATACATAAATAGTCCAACATTGTGTCATTTGAACATTCTGAACTATAGCAATGACAGACGAAGAATATATATCATTGCACCTAATCTCTCATCCTTAGAATATTCTACTAATCGTTCTGAAATAACACACTCAATGAATATCATGACTGATTATAAATTATCAAAGTTTAGTTATAAATCTAGTGATATATCTGTAGTTGTTGCGTTTTATGTACTAAAGAATGTAACAACAATTGTGTTGCATGGGCTCACTGAGTGTTTGGATTGGGTAGTGCCTGTATTGTTTTCTGAATGTCTTCAACTAGAAGATGTCACCTTTAAACACTGTTTCATCCAATTTGAAGTGAAAATTGTCAGTCCAATGTTACGTCACTTGAACATAATTGACTGCGGCTCTTCGTATTGGCGGGAGCAAGAGATTTATATTGATGCATTAAATCTCTCATCTTTTGACTATAGTGGTCCTATGACGATGTCCTATATTGATGCTCCAAAGTTATCAAAGGTTTTTTGGAATGCAACTAAGAAAGGAAGAAGTCCATGGCCCTTTGATATGATTGCAAGTTTACATGAACTTGAGAGCTTAGCTATGATCATAAGCAATTCAAAGGTGAGTCACAATCCATGTTAATTAAGTTAGATGATGTTTAATTTTGCCAATATTATTTCTCTACAATTGTTATTTATTGTTGTAAGCAGATAGCTATATTACCGAAGGTTTGGGGTCCATTTCAAAATCTTAGAGAATTAAAGTTCTTTTTTGAGGGAGCATATGATTCTCAAATTGACTACTTTTGGATTTTAGATATTGCAATGATTTCTCCACATCTCCAAAATCTTTCTCTCACGGTGAGTTATTCAACTCTTTATGTTGTTCATTTCTTTTATGTTTATAATTTAAAAAATGATATAGTTGAACCTTTTATTAATAACAATCCACTGAATAGTTTTATGTTTTATTTTCATATTGAATAATTGCAATATTAAGATATCAATAATTTTATAATTAAATTAATTAAAAAAAATTTGCTTATAAAAAAAACTAAAACTTTTTTGTTTACAATATTAAGTCATAATGATCTGAATGATAATTTAGTATGCTTAATAAATAACCACTGCATTTATGTTCTTTTGATTACTTCTAGGAGTGTGCATGACCCATTTCAATCTCCCAACCTATTCCAACCCTGTTCCAAACAAAATGGACAAATATCATTGTCGGTTTTGGTTTAGGACATGAAAGGGATGACTCTCCGGTGACGGACCCTGGGTTAGGGGGTACAAAATTTTCCAAACACACATCACTAAAAATTTAATAAAAATAAGACTTTACAGGTTCACAACTTGTGTTGAACTAGACCAACACAAATTAAATAGCACTAACAAGTTTCTAAATACAAATTAAATAGCATTAAAAGAACCAACATATTCACAAAATACAGGTTCTAAATAGCATTAAAGTGGTGCAAAACCGAGAATTTTGGTGCAAACCTAAGGGCTTGAGTGCAAAAGATATTTTTTATGGGGTACAAAAATATTTTTCTTAAGGTATTAGTGCTAATTTTATTTTTTCATGGGTTACATTGAACCCTCCGAAAGACACATAGATCCGCCACTGTGACTCTCATGTTACCTAACACACACACAATACACTTATATACTTGTGAATTTAGATAACTTAATTAGATGTTAAACTCAAAATAAATAGTTTTATGCTAAAATTCATATATGTTAAACAAAGTTGGACATACACCAATATTATTTTTATACAAGTTTTAAAATATTTATTTATTTACTAAATTTCACTCTCAAATATAAATATGTAATTGAAGTAGTAATATTTTTAAAATTATATTATTTATATTTTAGAACTACTGCCCCGTCTTAACTAAGTCTCATATTAAAATGACTCATAGGTTATCAAATTTGTTAAGGTTTAAGGATCCATTAGGGTCGAAAAAATGCCCCAATCAAAATTTGGAATCGGGTTAAGATAACCCGTCCCATGCTCAACCTAGTTACTTCATTAGGTTCTTCTTGTTAACTAAAATAATCATTAGCTTATGGATGCCATACAAATCCAAACATGCTTTACAACTTGTTGAAATTTACTAAAATAATCATTAAGTTCTTATCAACTAATATGATCAATAAGTTCTTGTCAACTAAAATAATCATTAACTTAATGTCATGACCATTATTCTTTTATTTTCAGATTAGAAATCCTCATTTGAATAATTCGGATATGATCACACTTCAGAGACAAAGAAGAGAATATATGAGAGTTTTTCATACTGAGTTGAAATACGTTGAGTTGCATGGTTGTGTTGGCACCATAAATGTTATTGAGTTAGTCAGTCACCTTTTGAGGAATACGAATTCACTTAAGCAAATTACTTTTAGTTCTCGTGACAGATTCTACTTAGGTGCTGGAAGATGGACAGAGAGTCCTGGAAGTTGTGGTTGTTTTGAACGTAATCTGATTCGTGAGATGCTAAAAGATGAAATAAATGAAGAATGCCAGCTTACCATATTGTAATGGAATTTTTTTATTAATGAATTATGTTAGTTTACAATTATTCCCTTGTGGAGATTAATATATAAGACAATTTTGCTAAATTTCAGTGGCTAATTTGACTGGCTTCAAAATCTTTATTAACTACTTTATTTATATATTTTTGGATCAAGTAGGAGGAAGTATAAATTCAAAGACTAAATTTAATGACAAATATCACACATGGATCCTTCATCAACAACTATAGAAGGAGAATCATTATGCATAAGCTTCATTCTTTTGTTTGAAAGATGTTTTGATATAAAGTGCCATAGGGCAGTGTCAGCTTGAGTTTATGTTCCTTTCTCATGCTAGTGGAAAATTGACATTAAAAAGCATCATTTAGCATTGGTTGTTTGAACACGCGGTGCTAAATGTAAACGCGGTGGCAATTTTGCAACTAAATGGAAGTTTTCAATTTTCGCGTCTACATTTAGCATCGAGTGTTTAAACAATTGATGCTAAAAGTCTTTGCAACAAACCTTTAGCATCGGTTGTTTAAACAACTGATGCGTGTATCTCAAACACATTCAGTATCTGGTGTTTTAACACCCAATACTAAAAAACTTGTTTCTAACACCGTTCTCACGTTCTCACTCACTCAACTCTCGTTGTCGTCTCTGAACCTCGTTCTCACTCACTCAACTCAAACTCTATTTCTCATTTCTTCTTCTCAACCCTCAATGTTGCCCTAGCCTCCATCTTCCTCACAATGTTGCCCTAGCCTCCATCTTCGCTCTCCCTCTTCCTCTCGCACTCAACAAATACAAAACCCTAGCCTCACAAATCAAAAACGCAAATAACGCTGAAGAGAAAACCATCTCAGTGTTCTTTGCTCGCTGTCGTCGTCATATAGACCAGCCCACAACCTTTTTTTGTTGTTGACCAAAAAAAAAGATTTTGTCTAATCTATTTAATAAAAGACACAACTTACAAAAAGACAATTTTAGACATCTTCATTTTTTGACACATCATCACTTATTTCTCATTTTTTTAATTTTATTTTCTCTTCTTTTCTCACTCTCTCTCTTTCAATCTCACATTTCCCAATATTTGTCACTTTTTGACACATACTATTTGTGGTCCCTACACCCTTTATTTAAATTTTTTTTCTTTATCAAAACATGTGAGTCAACTATTTGTCATTAATAACTACATGAGAGACAACTACTATTTGACACGATATAACTAATAGAAACTACGAGATAATTGTAATGATATATACAAAAACATGGGATAACTGCAATGATATATAAAAACACAGGATAACTATAAACCTACTATCTAAAACACAAGAAGATATAATGACTATTTAAACTACTGATTAATATGACTACTATAAACATAATATCTAAAAAACAAGAAGATATAATGACTATTTAAACTACTCATTAATATTTAAAACAAATATTTCTTATTGATAATCTACTATCTCTCTTTTACTATCTATATATAATCCACTAATCAACTAAACGTAATCAATTGAAACTACAAGATAATTCCACTAATATAAAAAAATACGGGATAATCGCAGACCGATATATAAAAACACAAAATTAGTATTTGCCACTAATAATTAAAAAATTTGAAGACTACTACAAACCTACTATCTAAAAAACAAGAAGACTAATGCTAAAAAGAACGTGAAGACTTAATAACTATTTAAAACTATTTATTTATATTTAAAATAAATATTTCTAATTGATAATTTACTATCTACTGTAATCTGCTAATCAACTAATTAAAATAATCAATTGAAGCATCGGTTGTTTAAACAACTGATGCGTGTATCTCAAACACATTCAGTATCTGGTGTTTTAACACCCAATACTAAAAAACTTGTTTCTAACACCGTTCTCACGTTCTCACTCACTCAACTCTCGTTGTCGTCTCTGAACCTCGTTCCCACTCACTCAACTCGAACTCTAGTTCTCATTTCTTCTTCTCAACCCTCAATGTTTCCCTAGCCTCCATCTTCCTCACAATGTTGCCCTAGCCCCCATCTTCGCTCTCCCTCTTCCTCTCGCACTCAACAAATACAAAACCCTAGCCTCACAAATCAAAAACGCAAATAACGCTGAAGAGAAAACCATCTCAGTGTTCTTTGCTCGCCGTCGTCGTCGACGTCGCCTTGTTCACCGTCGTCGTCGCCGTTGATCAGTTCTCTCTTGTAGGATTGTTCATATTTCAGGTAACTCATGTTTTGGTATTACTTTTTTTAGCATCCATTGCTAGCTGTTAATGTTAGGGTATGATACAGCTAGCACTTCTACTATGAAAAAAAACTCTATGAGGATGCAGGATACCTACACATCTAGCACTTCTACTATTAGGCTCCACCAATATAAATTTCTGCTGCTGATACAGCTAATATAGGAAACTAGTATCACTACTGTGATATCAGATTCCACACCTTGATTGTCCCATCATCGCTTGCAGAGGCTAGCAGCGGCTTCTCCTATTTAGTAAGCAAATAGGCAAAATGTGTTGATTAATAACCAATTGCAGAGAAAGGCACATAAAGCAAAACCAATCGTACGACTTAGGTCTTATTTATCTAAATACATATGTTCTTATAAGCTAGCTTAAACTGTATTTGAGAGAAGCAATCAACTTAATTCCCAAAAGTCCTGGTTGTTGGGTAATTGGTGGAGATTTTAATGTGGTTACTGATAGGCGTGATAGGAGGGGCAGAAATGCGAGGTTTAGCAATGTGGAGGCAAATGACTTTATTTTCTTTATGGAAGAGATGAGAGTGGTGGAGGTTCCTAGCTTGGGGAAAAAGTTTTCGTGGTATCAACCAAACGGTCTGGCAGCTAGTAGGATTGATAGAATTCTTATGTCTCGGGAGCTGATAGATGTTTGGGGTGTGAAGGCGCAGTGCATTGGTGAGAGAGATGTTTCGGATCATTGTCCAGTGTGGTTATTATTATCTAATAAGAACGTACTGGGGCCTGAAGCCGTTTAAATTCATAAATGGATGGCTAGAACATAGTGAAGGAAAGACTTTTATTGAGGAGAAGTGGAAAGAACTTAAGGTGGAAGGGTGGATGGCTTATGTGGTAAAAGAAAAATTAAAATACTTGAAAGAGAATCTCAAGGTGTGGAATAAAAAAGTTTATGGTTTTTAAGATCTCAACATAGAAAAGGTGGTGAAGGAAATGAATGCACTTGAGGAAGATGGTGGGGTGGATGAAGAGTGGGATGCCTTGCACCGAAAGGAGAGCTTGCTTGCCCAAAAGGAAAAAGCTAGGTGGGTACAACAAGAAGATGGGAACACAAAATTCTTTCATAATTCGGTCAAGTTAAGGCAAAGGAGAAATCAAATAGAAAGAATCAAAGTGGGTGAACTGTGGCTTAGTGGTGTAGGGGAAGTTAAGAAGGAGGTGAGGAGGCATTTTGGTAGCCAATTTAAAGAGGAGAGGTGTGTAAGACCAACTTTGGATGGAGTTCATTTTAAAAGTATTCCGAGTTTAGAGTTGGAGAGATTAATAGAAGATTTTACCATGGAAGAAGTTAAGGAGGCTGTGTGGAGTTGTGAAGGGGATAAGAGTCCGGGGCCTGATGGTTTCAACTTTACTTTCATCAAGATTGTTGGGAGACAATCAAGGATGAAGTACTAGGTGTCATGGTTCAATTTCATGCAAATGGGAAATTGCCTAGAGCTTTCAAATCATCATTTGTTGCTTTGATAGGTAAGAAGGTTAATCCTCATCGCTTGAATGATTTTCAGCCTATATCGTTGATCGGGTGTACATACAAGATTATTGCTAAAGTGCTCTAAAAAAGGCTCAAAGGGGTGTTGGACGGGATAATTTCAAAGGCTCAATCGGCTTTTCTTAGTGGTAGACAAATACTTGATGGGGTGGTAGTTGCAAACGAGATAATTAATGTAGTGAAAAAGAAGAGGTGACCTATGTTCTTATTCAAAGTGGACTTTGAAAAGGCGTATGGCTCGATGAGTTGGTCCTTCTTGGAGTATATGATGGCTAGGATGGGTTTTTGTGAAAAATGGAGAATGTGGTTGAAGTATTGTATTTGTGATGGAACGATGTCGGTTTTGGTAAATGGGAGCCCCAGTTTGGAGTTCACGATGGAGAGGGGGTTGAGACAAGGAGACCCACTAGCTCCTTTTCTTTTCTAAATCATAGCCGAAGGTTTGGCGGGGTAGGTAAACGGTTGTGTTGAGATAGGCTTTTTGGAAGTAGTGGATCCGGTGGTTTCCGCTCCGCTCCTTCAATATGCAGATGATACTCTCTTTATGTGTAGTAATACAAGAGAAAATTTATGGTGTTTGAAGGCCATTTTGATGGTGTTTGAAATGACGTCCGGATTAAAAGTCAATTTCCATAAGAGTTGTTTACTAGGCTTGAACATTGATGTGGGGGAGATGGAGGTGACCGCTCAATTTTTATATTGCAAAATTGGGGTATTACCTTTCAAGTTTTTAGGAATCCCCATTGGAGCAAATTCAAGAATGAGCACAACATGGAAGCCGATTGTAAAAAGGATGAGGGACAAGTTATCTAATTGGAGGAGTAGACAACTTTCGATGGGGAGTAGAATTACTTTGATTAATTCCGTCTTAGGAAGCCTTCCTTTGTATTTTTTCTCTTTCTTTAAAGTGCCTAAAAAGGTACTTAAAGAGATGATCTAAATACAAAGGAATTTTTTGTGGGAAGCTAAAGGAGAGGAAAGGAAAATGGTGTGGGTTCAGTGGAGTAAAATTTGTGGAGGTTTGGGTATTAGAAACTTGGAAGAATTTTAAAGGTGTTGGCAAAAATTTATATGTGCCAACAATATTTACTAGTTGTTGGGATAAGAAAATCTTTTCTCAACAATGTCTTTATTGCTAACAAAAGTGTATGTACCCCAATGATGATCAAAGTTGTTGGGAAAAATACAGTTATATGCCAACACCACAATGAGTTATTGGCAAATGTATATGTTTGACAACAACATATTATGTCGTCGCTAAAGGTTGCATATATATGTCAACTACTCTAAACTTTGGTCCTTTTGGCCTCTCTTTTTTTGTTCCAAAACTTTGGTACTTTTGACATACCAATGTACAATTTACTTAATTTTTCCAAATTTACCCATTATCAATTAATTGTCACTATTCACAATATGAACTCTTTTGGATTCTCAAGTCAGTGGGTATTAATGCTACAAAGGGGTACTTTAGTCATTAGGTATTGCAAATTTATGATTTCTTAATTTGTGTGAAACACTCTAAAAGGACCAAAGTTTAGGAACAGAGGGAGTACCTGTGTAGAAAATCACTTATGCGCAGAACAACCCCCTTAAGCACAATTTTTTTCCAACAAATTTAAGCGTTCCGGTGAAAAAAACTAACTTAAAACCTATTCATATGCTAAATACAATTGACAATATTAATATCACATAGTCTATCTACTATAAATATATATCATCGACCCACCACCAAAATTACTATATTATCCCTTTCACTTTTTTCTCTAACTCACTTTTATCATTAGTGGGTCCCACTCTTATATCCCCTTTTAATTTTTTTATTTCACTTTAAAACCTACTATTCTCTTTCATCTCTCTCACTCTTTTCACTTCTCTTTACTATCAACATAATCAAACATAATCACTACCAATTTTTTTGTTAAAAAAATAAATTACATAAAATTAATTAAACTAATATTAAATATGTATAATTTACTATTTACTATAATCTACTCAAACTACTAAACCCAATTAATTTAACTACTGTTATTTGTCAAAAAAAATTATACCGCTTGCAAAAATTCCAAAATTATTTCAAATAAGTAGTTATTTTTTTAGCATAAAAAGAGTTATGTTATTTCATTATAAATCAGAGAGGCAATACAAGAAGGATCGGTATAATATTTACGGGGACTAGTCTCTAATATATATGGACGCCTTTAATTAAGTTATGGGTGATGTTATTCGTTTGCCTCCTAACAAAAGCTTATTTAAAATTAGCATAAGAAGATAAACTAGCTCTGTATTGATCTAACATGTCACCAAGCTCGTGTCATAATTCTTATAGATCGATCTTAATTGCATCCACAACAAATTTACTATGCGTCTCAAAGATAACATTCTCAACTCTTAGATTTTGTGCAAGTTGGAGTGATAAGTGAAAAGTACGAGCTTCTCTTTCTGAAAGTATAGGAGTTAGAGCATGAGGATTGGGCCAACTCATAAGCACCGAGGAGTAACGAAAACAGATTCCTACCCCCATCTTTGGACCCAAATTAATCCACTATTAATAATGTACCCTTGCGCGCGATTGCATCCATTGCCATTCTCTAAGTTAGCTATTGGAGTAAGTTTCCCCTGCCATACTTTTGTGTTTAATTATTTCAAATACTACGGATAATTGACCAACAATGGCGAAGAAGACATGTGACGTGTGAGGAGCAGTGTCTCACGTGTGATAGTGGAGTTGAAGATGAATGGCACATTTATATTTCTTGTGTGCCCACATGCAGTAGCGATTTGGGAGCTAAGTGGTCTAAGCAATGAGGTGTAGAAGGCAATGAGGGAAACAACATACTTTAATTATTGTTTTAGGCTCAATAGAAAAGGAGGAATGAGATGTTTTTTGAAGGAGTGGTCAAGCCATATGCCCCTGTGTCAGACACGTACGTGTCAGTGTCCAACACCCACTCATACGACATGTGTCCCACACTTAAGACAATTTTCATTGAGATGGACTATCTTTCCGTAGGGAATGGTGTGAACAATTATTCCTCCCCCGGCCAATACAGAACTAGGTGTTGTTATTCTTTCTCATTGTAAGACAATAATTGCTCAATATCAAAGCTATAGGATTAAATATATTAGAATGCACACAAATTTTGTTGCTCACTCTCTTGTTAAAGCATCAAAGTTTTATGCTACCTCTCAAGTTCATGATTTCAGTCCAACTTGTATTACCAACAATTTTTTGGAAGGCTTAAGGGGTTATACCCCAAACAAGACAATATTAAAAACTTCTAGGGGGAAAATTGTGCAAGTAGTCAGCCTTAACCGTATCTACAGCAAAATCAGGAACAAAATAAATAAAAATTCTCCTATAGGAGTCTAGAGATAGGACAAATTTGGCTAAACTGTCAACAGGCTGACCTGCTTGTCTAAAAATTTAGGATGCTGCTCAAATTACCCATACTATTCTTCTCCAGAGCATTAGCCACCTTATTTTTTTTTTTAGATAAGCAGCCACCTTATTGTTGAAAATAGTATCGTTTCGATTGAGCCATAGGCACCTCAACACAACCCCAAATGTTAACAACCTCAGATCCATGGAATTAAACCTCACGCCATTCAAATTCAACACCAACCAATCATGGAGATTACTCAAGCAGTAACTGCCATGCACATTACTTTGGAAAAGCTACAGTCACACAATTTTTGCAAAATGGCATCCTCAGCAGCACTGCAAATATATAAAACAATTGTTGTTATTCGAAAGGGCTCTTTTATATATGCCTGGCTGAATTTGTTAGGAGTGCTTCATTTTCTACGTACGGTAACTACCGAACCTTTCCATCTCCAAATCTTTTTTTTAGATAAGCAACAAGTAACATTGAAGGGAGCACAAGGGGTGTCCAACCCTTACAATGGAGGTAAGTGAAGGGGGAGGGCCTCCTCAAAACCTCCCTGAGCCAAAACCCATTTGGGAAAAAGACTGCTGGAGAGAAAAAAAGAGTCCCGCGGCAGAGTGCACCACAGTGAGGCAACCTCCTACCTCACTGTTTCTCCCCCTGTTAAAAATAAAGAAACTTACAACAAGAAATTACAACATGGATAGTACACCCAACGGACCCAACATGGATAGTACACCCCTGCGCTGGCCAATGTTAGCCGAGCTCCTGGTGTTCCATCTTCCCCTCCCACCCATAGAATCCTTCCATGAAGCCTTCCTTCTATCCACGTTCCATACATGATCATGCACCTTAGGCTGAAACGTTAGGCCCGTATTTCGGACTTGAGGCAGAACCAGGAGGATGTCTGACCTCTCTCCATGTCACCTTCGAGCTCGGCTTATCTCTCCATATCACCTTCGAGCTCGGCTAATGCAAAGACACGTCCTTCTTCAACTTCTGTGCCTTCGGGATGTTTGTCTTTTCGTAACATTCCCTTTCAAACGTGAAACTAATCTGCGCCGAAAAAAAAAAGTTGTCCAGCTTCACTGCAAACAAGCTCGGATCATGAACCTCGGCAAAGCGAGCAATTCCAGACCTCTTTCCCCACTTGTTCATTTTCGGAGGAATGACAACCTCCACAACCTTCCCAGATCTTTTTAATGAGAGAAGAATGCAAAGCTCCACGATTGCCAAGACAATCTTCATTCGCCGATCGAACAGCTAGATTAGCAGTATGATTCCACACTACACAATTCTCATCGGCCTCAATTCTAAAACATGTTGCGGAACAAAATTTCTAATAGCATCCTTACACCATCTGCCCTCTCGATGCACTAAATCTTTTATAAACAGCACAATTAACTAATCATCATAGGGTTCATATTGCATAAAACCCATATTCGATCGGGACAAAGGGTCATCCCTTAAGTGTATTACCAACATTATTGCTAGTGAAATTATGAGTTTATTTTGGTCTAAAAAATTACTATTATTATTATTAGTCGATTTTATTTATTAGAAAAAGAAAATAAATGAATCAAGATAAACACGACCTTTTAATCTGACCCAACATTAGGTTTGCTATTTAAATTGATGAATCCCTAATTAAATGGAGAGAAAAGGATAATTAAAAACAATTCAAAACAAAAGATTAAAAAGTAAATAAATAAAAATTTCAAAATAATAAATAAATAAATAAAAGACACAATTACATAGTTAAACATAATTAAAAGGGTGAAAAACAATAATTGCTTAATATCAAAGCTATAAGATTAGCTATATTAGAATGCACACAAATCTTGTTACTCACTCTCTTGTTAGAGCATCAAGGTTATATGCTAGCTCTCAAGTTCGTGATTTCAGTCCAACCTGTATTACCAACAATTTCTTGGAAGGCTTAAGTGGTTATACCCCAAACAAAACAACACTAAAAACTTCTACGGGAAAAATTGTGCAAGTAGTCAACCTTAACCATATCTATAGCACAATCAGGAACAGAATAAATAAAAATTCTACTATAGGAGTCTAGAGATAGGACAAATTTGGCCAAACCATCAGCAACCTGATCGGCTTCTCTAAAAATTTGGGACACTGAACTCTCCTCCAAAGACCCAACATGGCGCCTTGTGAAATTAGGATGCTGCTCAAAATACCTAGACAAGATAAGATTAACTGCAGCCTTAGAGTTAGACTCTATGACTAAATTACGATAATCATGGCAAATAGCAATTTGAACCCCCATAAACAAAGCCTACAACTCAGCAGTGACCACAGAAACCACCATTGGAAGCAAAATCACAGATAAACTCTTAGAATGTGGCTTAAGGTCTAACTCAACCCCACAAAACCGGCTTGTAAAGTGAGGGATGCCACCCACTTATAAACTCTTTTTCAGACCATATCCCATCCGATGTGGGACTCTTAACACCTCCCAAGCTAACCCCTCAAACAACCCCCAAAAGCTGCTACGACACCCAAATTAGCTAGCCATAACACCACATCACAATTTAATATTAGCTTTCCAGTAGAGGGGAGACCAACAAGCCATACTATTCTTCTCCAGAGCATTAGCCACCTTATTGTTGAAAATAGTATCGTTTCGATTGAGCCATAGGCACCTCAACACAACCCCAAATGTTAACAACCTCAGATCCTTGGAATTAAACCTCACGCCATTCAAATTCAACATCAACCAATCATAGAGCACATGCATGCCATTAGCAGTATGATCCACACTACACAATTCTCACCGGCCTCAGTTCTAAAACATGTTGCGGAACAAAATTTCTAATACCATCCTTACACCACCTGCCCTCTCGATGCACTAAATCTTTTTATAAACAGCACAGTTAACTAATCATCATAGGGTTCATTGCATAAAACCCATATTCGATCGGGACAAAGGGTCATCCCTTAAGTGTATTACCAACATTATTGCTAGTGAAATTATGAGTTTATTTTGGTCTAAAAAATTACTATTATTATTATTAGTCATTTTATTTATTAGAAAAAGAAAATAAATGAATCAAGATAAACACGACCTTTTAATCTCCCAACATTAGGTTTGCTATTTAAATTGATGAATCCCTAATTAAATGGAGAGAAAAGGATAATTAAAAACAATTCAAAACAAAAGATTAAAAAGTAAATAAATAAAAATTTCAAAATAATAAATAAATAAATAAATAAAAGACACAATTACATAGTTAAACATAATTAAAAGGGTGAAAAACAATGTCTAATTAACATAAATGGAAGAAGGATGAATGATGAATCAATACCCTTTTTACTTTGAGCCATTTTCCAAAAAAAATTATTTGCACATCCCTTTTTATCTATCTAGTACTACTAATAATTTTTTTTTGACACCAGTACTACTAATAATAGTTAGCGTGTCTGTTGACTATTTGATTTACCATTGTTTCAATCCTTAGTTTTTTATTTATCTTTTTCCTTTTTTTATTTTTAATAAAAGTTAGAATTGCAACCAACCGCGAAGCTGCCATGATTCTTACATAGGGTACAATGATGTCATGAAGTAGTAGATATTTCAGAAAACATTACCATAGATAGGATAATTAACCTAGGATAAGTAAGACTTGTTTACCAAGTCTATTGTACAGAAGAATCTAAAATATTGAAAATTGAATATTTGGTGCTGAGTATCAATTAGATCCAAACGAGTCAAAAAATCAATTAGAAAAATAAATCCAAACATGTCAAATAAAAAAAACTCGGGATCGAATTAGGTTCATAACGACTAACGAATAACTAGCGTCAGTAGGTTGGCTAGTGTACTACATGGGGTAAAAACTCTATTTAATATAGAATTATTGTTGTGTAAAATTTATTTTTTAAATTGCAACATGAAAAAAGTTTGTTTAATTTGAAGGTAAATATGAATTAAAAAAAATATTTATTAAAAAAAGGCAATTGCAGACTAAAAATTAAAATAGAGTATGTACATATTTGGCACAAAATTATTATTTCTCAAAAGATTAGTTATTTAGAAATGAACTCTGAGCATTTTAGTATTACATTTTTTGGTATAAACTGGGTATCCTCTGCGCGCAAATGCAGAGACTAATCCCTCGAGCCGGATAGGACTGCAATGGGCGGCAAAGCTCTCCCTCAAGAGATTTAACACTGTGTTACCTCAAAATTCCGACAAGGGCATTAAATTAAGCTTTAAATGGTATTGACTGCACATTTAATAGTATTCTGTGAGCTGCAGGTCAATGTTCAAGTCAATGTACCATAAATTCGACAGTAAAGTTGTACAAGTCGCGATAACGCAAGCAAACTTCGGCTGCACTTGGTTCTTCAAGCTACGAAACAATGTCGAAACCTTCGACAGAGAGAGGCCCAATTGTTCGACAAAGTTGGGTCCAATACTTCGCCAAATCCTTCGACGACAACAAGGTGGTCGAGGCGCAAGGAGCATCGTTAGTGGGCGGTTATTTCCCGGTTTTTAGGAAGTAGTTATCGTGGCTTGCCCACGATTGTATCCGAGAGTATAAATACTCCTTGTAATAGGAAAAGCGGGGTCACCACATCTTTACAAAAACTCTGTGAAACTCAACTTCCAAGTCAAAGCGAAACAAGAGTGAATCAGATCATATTGTACGTGTCGGTGGACCACCTTCTTCTTTCTATCATTTTAATGCAATTTTTACTTGTTTTTACGTTTGTTGCACTTCTTGCTTTTATTACGCTTTCAAACTATCTCTTCCTACTATTTTCTTGTTCTTACGCACGCTAAAAGACACCAAAATTAAAGGCAATTGTCAAAGAGATTTTCTAGTTTGATCTCACAGTCTTAATATTGAAAACTAGTGATTGTTTGCTAAAAACACCAGCGAACAAATTGGCACGCCCAAATGGGACCTTTGCGATTATTTTGTGTCGTTTACGTTAAGTGTATAAACACCGTATGCACTTCGAGGAGTGGTAGGATGGTACGCACCAATTCTAACAACGCCTCTAGTTCCGACCACGTGATATCACAAGTGCAAGGAACAACGGTAGATTCTCGCCAATGTCGGTGGTGGGAATGTTGCGGGGACTACGCCCCAAAGTGACATCAATAACCGTTCCCACGATGTCAATGACCAATGTTGGTTCGACATCGTCTATGGCCTTGCCACAAAGCGTAGGACTTCCTTCTAGTCCTTATGTGGCAACAGAGGAATAGTTTGGAAACACGTTTCCAAAACATGAGTCTACCACCATACCCCTTTGGGGTATATGGCATGCCTCATTGGAATGCCACATGTGTCGACCTTTTCTCCTTCACACGTTTCTTCCGAGGGTATACTTGGTCGAAATCCCACGCAGATTAACCAATGCGCCCTTGTTGGCGTTAAGACAACAAGTGGACGAAAGCAATCATGATATGGTTAATATGTCGACTCAACAAATTGGTACCGTGTTCAATCCTTTGATTGAACACAAATACGATTATCGATGTTAGCGGACCAAATGGGTAGGATTGCGATTTCTTTGGGGCTCCTACGGAAACAATAGGCGATTACCAAATTGCGGGAACAACATGCCTAACACCCCACGAGATCGATCGATATTATCGAAGCTCAAAGCGGTTATGGGCGAACAACAAATGGGAAATCACATCCCGAGGTAGTTATGGTAAATCGAAACCAAAACGATGATGAAGTTGTTCGACAAGTGCAACGAAATAACGTTTGTGCTCAAGACAACATAGCCACTTTAGTCGAAACCATAATGGCGCAAAATGGCCTTAACATAGGTTTGCATAGGCCTAATTTCATATCACCACCGTGTGAATACGTGTTGCGACATGAAATTGCAAGAGGTTGGAAAATCCCTAAATTCACTAAGTTTGGGGTGATACCAATGAGTCCACTTGTCGAACACATTGCCCAGTTACATGATCGAGGCGGGGACATAGCCCAAAATGAGAATTTGAAGATGAAATATTTTCCAAATTCTCTAACTAAGAATGCCTTTACGTGGTTTACCACACTACCCCCAGTTCCATGTACACATGGGGCAATTAGAAAAGGCTTTTCATGAGCAATTCTACATGGGCGATCGAAAATTAGTCTCAAAGAAGGCGGCTAGTGTTCGACGCAAAGTGCACGAGGCCATTGATGATTATTTGAATAGATTTAGGCTATGAAGGCAAGGTGTTTTACGCAAGTGCACGAACATGAGCTTGTCGAAATGGCTGCAGTGGCCTTGACTATTCAATTCGAAAAGAAATTGGATACGTCTCATTTGAGAGACATGGCCCAACTAGTCGATAGAGTTCGACAAGTCGAAAGGCTTAGAGAGGAAAAGGCTAGAGTGAATAAGTACAATAAAAAGAAAACTCGGTGGGTTTTCACAAAAAGAAAAGATAGCCTATGTAGATGAACAATTCGACTTTGCATTTAGCGATGTCGAATCGGAGAAATAGACGTGGGTGAACTTAAGCCCTGGTCCTCCCTATGCTTGTAAATTATTAAGGCCCTGCAAATGGGAATAATCTGTAGAGCCTAAGAATGATAGATTTGTGCCTAAAACGTACACCTTTGATGTTACTAAATGTGACGAGATCTTTGATTTGCTAGTGACCGATGGCCAAATAATAGTGCCAAATGGCTCGAAAGTTCCTCCTCTCGAGCGAGAGGAAGAAAAAGGGTTATTGTAAGTTTCATAATTTTTGGGACATACAATCGATCGTTGTGTACTTTTCGTCAGGACATGGTCCGTAAAGCGATCGAAGAAGGAAGGCTCAAATGTGGAGATAAAAAGAATAAAGCACCGATGCAAATTGATCTTGACCCACTCCATCAAGTGGAGGCGATGTATGCGGAACCAATTGAGATGAGTATCAATATGGTAGACGCAAAAATGGTGGATTCTCCAAAGTCTACCAAACCTCCCTTTGAAAAAATCAAAAGTGTTGTGCAAAAGAGTAATCTTTGTGCAACACGTTACTCAAGAAGAATATGAGGAGAAAGTGCGATCTGTGTACCCAAGGTGAGGAAGATTTGATAGACTTCACGACCAGGGTGCAAATTGAGCTCGAGGTCATGTTATGTCCAAGGTGCAAAGATCTTGTGTTTGATAAAGCGGCTAAAAGTGTCGAATCTTTGTGAAGTTCGACAACCCCAAAGAGAAATGGCGGATAAAAGCCAAATTTCGACTTCAAGAGAGGACCTTCCTTACAAGGTAAAGAATTCGAGCAAGGCTTCGACAAGCAAGCGATTTCTTTGGTAAGGGTGTAGCCAAGAAGGAGTTTGCGCTTATCCGCCTCTGCCAAACCATTTTTTCCAAGAGCGAGATCCATCCAATGAGAAGTGGATACATCTTTGGATGCGATACACTACAAGAATCTTTGCTTTCAACAGTTGGAACGCCAAGCCAATCACAGGTGAGGCCTCAAAATATAATTATAAAAACAATTATAAAGGGAAGAATCCCATGACGAAGACCCAATGGCGTCGTTTGCACATGGGCTCGAAAAAGAAGGCAACACTCATCTTTGGTTGCTAACGAGCAACGCCAAAAAAGCGGTTAAGGGTGTGACTCCTAAAACCGTGGGAAATACAAAGATAAGTATAGGTGCTGCCAATCAAGTGAGGGTTGGAAATAAGGCTAAAGGGAAATCTATTGTGATAGAGGAACCAAGAAGGCCTGCTATGGAGAGGATTTTCCCTCCATTAACATCTATAAAAAAGAAAAGTGCTTCATTCGACATGGATGAAGATGTTACTTCAGATTTCGACGACTCTGAGGCTAGCTTCGACGTCATCTGCAACGTGGTGTCCATTCTGCCGAGTGAGTACGATGCTGTTACAGTCCCAAACGACGTCGAAGAAGACTTCATTGGGGATATGGCTAACCACAAGCCAGTATGCTACTATGTCATGAACAATGGCTGCGTGGAAGAACAGATGGCCACTTTCGAGAGGCCAGACGAGGGCATGCAACACCATCTGAAGCCCTTGTACGTCCAAGCCAAAGTTAATGGCGTAGGCATTAATAAGATACTGGTCGATGGAGGGGCTGCTGTTAACTTAATGCCTCAGGCCATGCTGAAGACAATAGGGCTGTTTGATACAGACCTTAGACCTCATAATATTATGTTAACCAATTATGAGGGAAATCGCCACGTCGTTGGGGGGTGCCGAAGTGGAAGTGGTGGTAGGAACCGCCGGAAGAACCACCACGTTCTTTGTCATAGCTTCAAAAGCAAGCTACAATCTACTCCTTGGGAGGGAGTGGATACATGGCGTAGGAGCTGTTCCCTCAAGCTTACACCAGAAATTGGTAATGTGGAGGGATGATGGTCTGGTGGAGTACGTCGAAGCGGACAAAGTTATTTCCTTCTTCGACGTAAATAATGTCACCAGGAGAATTTTGAGAAGCAAATGGCGAATATTGCGCCATGTTCATCTTCTAGCCAAGCATATATCTCTTGAGATAATGTGCTTTCTCTCCATTCACTTATACCCAACACATGGTTTTGTGTGGGAAAGAGAGGAAATAGAAGGTGCAAATGTCTATCCTGATGGTGTGCTACCTCCAACAGGATGGGACACTGACTCTTAGAAGGTTTAGATGTCAGTACCCAGTGCTTGGGATAGAATTACGGCTTACATGGCCGAAAATAAAATAAAAACGGCTTTGGAAGCCGAGTTAAATCAACAAACAATGGCTGTCGAAGCCATAACTTCATCTGAAGAAAATGGTGAAGTCATAAATGACAAGCTGGATTGCATTTATGATGACGAACCATTGGGTTTTGAAAAAGACCCTAGAGATTCTACAAAGCGCATGCAAGCTCAAGATCCAGTCGAAGAGGTGGATTTGGGAAATGGCTTGATCAAAAGGCCAACATATATTAGTGCACATCTTGATGCTGCCTTCAGAACCCAAGTTATTTCACTTCTGCAGGAGTTCAAAGATTGCTTTGCTTGGGAGTACAGCGAAATGCCCGGTTTGAGTCGAGAAGTGGTGGAATTACAAATACCCATTCGACCAGGGAAGAAACCAGTGAAGCAAACGCCAAGAAGATTTGCTCCTCAGATATTGGCTAAGATCAAGGAAGAAATAGAAAGGCTGTTCAAAAGCAAATTCATCGAAGCGCAGTACGTTGATTGGTTAGCTAATATAGTTCGAGAATGAAGAAAAATGGAAAACTTAGAGTTTGCGTAGACTTTAGGGATCTAAATAATGCAACACCTAAAGATGAATACATACTATGCCCCGTATAGAAATGCTAATAGATTCGGCAAAGCAGGATTTGATTACCTCGTTTGCTAGGCGGCTACTCGGGGTATAATCAAATCTTTATTGCCGAAGAGGATGTGTCGAAAGCTTGACTTTTCGATGTCCGGGGCATTAGGTGTTTATGAATGGGTGGTCATGCCTTTTGGTTTAAAAATGCTGGTGCCACTTATCAAAGGGCAATGAATTCTATGTTTCACGATTTTATTGATGATTTTATGCAAGTATACATAGATGATGTGGTGGTTAAGTCATCCTCGAAAGTGGTCATTTAGACCATCTTCGACGTTCTTTTGAGCGAATGAGGAAATATGGATTGAAAATGAATCCAACCAAATGTGCTTTCGTATGTATGCGTGCGGGTGAATTCTTGGGTTTTGTAGTACACAAGAAAGGCATAGAGATCAACGAAAATAAGACTAAAGCAATCATGGAAACGAAGGCTCCTTCGACCAAGAAAGAACTTGATCACCACCGCTAGGGAAAATTAATTTCCTTGAAGGTTCATCTCAAATCTAAGTGGCAAAACACAAGTTTTTTCGCCATTGCGAGATTGAAGAAAGAAGATGAATTCAAGTGGGAGCAGTTCACCAAGATGCTTTCGGACGCAATCAAGTCTTATTTGGTCAAGCCACCAATTTTATTGCTCGTTATTGGAAACAAGTTGCTAAAATTGTATATAGCGACTTCCGATAACACAATAGGTAGCATGCTAGCGCAAGAGGATGATAGTGGTGTCGAAAGACCCATTTATTACCTTAGTAGGGTTTTGATTGATCTTTGAAACTAGGTATAGTCCAATAGAGAAAGCGTGCCTTTGCTTGTATTTTTCTTGTACAAGATTGAAGCAATATATAAAATCGTGAGATGTTTATGTTTATTCGCATTTTGATGTTATTAAACATATGTTGTCAAAACCAATGTTGCATAGTCGAATTGGCAAATGAGCTTTAGCTTTGCTAGAGTACAACTTAACTTACCAACCCCTCAAATCAATTAAAGGACAAGTGGTTCTTTGATTTTATAGTAGACCATTACATTTGTCGAATGTGAAATACATTCATTAGACATACGTCCTTGGAGGCTATACTTGATGGCTCAAGCCATAAGAATGGGAGCGAGCATTGGAATTTTGATTATCTCTCCGAGAAAATACTCCAACGAAGTATAAATTTAAAATTCGAGATTCTTGCTCAAATAATGAAGCTGAATATGAGGCTTTAATAGTAGGCCTTAAAATTTTACTCGAATTGGGGGCAAGTTATGTCGAAATAAAAGGTGATTCTCAACTAGTGGTCAAACAATTGACAAAAGAATACAAATGTGTTAATGAACACCTTATTAAATATTTCGTTATTGACAATACTTTGCTAAAAAGGTTTACATTCGTTCACCTCCAGAACATTTACCACGAATTGAAAATCGCGTGGCAAATGGCCGCACAAATTGCCTCCGGTTACAAAGTATCGAAGCAAAGCCTAGAAGAGTTAATTGAGATAAAAGATAAATTAATCTCAGAAGACTCTCTCTATAATACTCCTTCGACGTTATTGTCAACACCAAAAATTGGGGGGGCAATAAATACAAATGAAGTCTTGGCGTAAAAACGTCACATTTTGACGATATTGACTTGGCAGAAATTTTTGCTATTGACAATATGGTTGATGATGATTGGCGAAAACCCATTGTAGAGTATTTACAAAATCCTACAGGGAACACTAATAAAAAAGTCAAATACAGAGCCCTAAGCTATGTGTTAATTGGAAACGAATTGTACAAACAAACTCACGAAGAAGGGTACTACTAAAATGTCTCGGTGAAAACGAGGCATATTTGGCGATTCGATACACATAGTGGAGCATGTGGCTCACATCAAGTAGGCCACAAAATGAAATGGTTGTTATTTCGACAAGGAATGTATTGGCCAACTATCTTTGAAAGATTGTATAGAATTTGCCAAAGGTTGCCAAGAATGCCAAAAACATTTGGAATACAACATGTGCACTCGCAAGCGAGTTGCATTCTATAGTGAGACCTTGGCCATTCAGAGGTTGGGCTTTAGATGTGATTGGAGAAATAAAACCAACCTCGTCGAAAGGCCACAGATACATTCTAGTAGGGATTGATTACTTTACTAAATGGGTAGAGGCAATACCTTTAGCCAATGTAGATCAAGAAGCGATGATAAGGTTTATTCAAAATCATATCATTTATAGATATGGAATTCCGAAACCATTACTACGGACCAAAGCACTTTATTTTTCTTTGGTCGAAAAATGGTAGATTTCATTTCTTTGAAATTGGTTTCAAGTTATTGACTTCGACACCATACTACGCACAAGCCAATGGTCAAGTAGAGGCTGCCAATAAAATCATTATTAACTTGATTAAAAAGCACGTTGGACGTAAGCCTAGAAGTTGGCACAGTTCTCTTGACCAAGTGTTATGGGCTTGTCGAACTTCACCTAAAGAGTCTATAAACACCACTCCCTACAAAGTTAACATTTGGGCATGATGCGTTGTTACCTGTCGAGATTTGTTTACAATCAACAAGGATTCAGAAACAATGTGAAATCCCTTTTGATCATTATTGGAATATGATGATTGATGAATTAGTTGATTTAGACGAAGAGAGGTTGTTAGCTTTAGAGATGCTTATTCGACGAGAAAGAAAGAGTAGCTAAAGCCTACAATAAAAAGGTTAAGTTAAAAACCTTTGAGGAAGGGAGTTAGTGTGGAAAGTCCTATTACCTATGGATAAAAAAGATAGAGTGTTAGGCAAATGGTCACCAGGGTGGGAAGGCCCATTTCGCGTGTTGCGATGCTTTTCGAATGGCGCTTATGAAGTCGAAGAGCTAGGTGACGAAAATAGAATCTTTAGAATAAATGGCAAGTATTTAAAACGATACAAGCCAACGTTAAGCGAGATAAAAATTGAGCAATTATAAGTAAGCGAGAATTGTTCATAAATGGCAATGTATAAAGAAATTGTTAAAGTTACATGACCATTTTTAGAATGCTAAACTATTACAGTCTCAGAAATTCGACAAGGTAGCCTTATGCCTCTCCATAATGCTAACACTCAAAGAAATAGAGGTGTCGAGAAGGTACAGCTCTTTGTCGAGGTCGGCGAGAATAGCTTGATGCTTGTCAATCTTCTCCAAGTGCTCAATAGCTGCCAATGCTTTGGTGGTTTTGTGGACGAAGAAGCAGCAGACTCATGTGTTCGGCGATCGAGCCCTTCTGATGCTCTGCGTTTGACAGTTTAAGTTGGAGTGTCTTTATCTCCTCGTCAATACGCGCAATCTCTGCATCCCATTCAGCGATTGCTTTCTCATCATTAGCTGCTTGGGTTTCGAGAGCCTCGATATCGTCTTGATCGGCCTTAAGAGAGGCGAGTTCTACCTCACAGAGTTGAGTCTCTTGAACCTTGCGCTTGGAGGTGGTCGGCCAGTTGGTTGATTAGAAGGAAAGTTGCTCAAAAATAGGGCCAAATTCCATGAAGAACGAAAGGGCGTTTTGAGGAGGGTCCAATTTGGTGATCTTGTGAATGAGGTTTTTACCTCAAGATACACAGATGAGTCATTTTCAATGGTCGCCACCAAGTCCCCTTCTAACACCTTCGTCTTCAATCGCAAAGCAAAGCTTTCGACCGTCTCCGATTGATAGAACTTAGAGAGTTGTTCGAGGGCGCAAATCAAGCGGCTCGACGAGCTCTTAAGACTCAACATGATCTTCAAGGTCGCCAAAGGATTTGTCTTCTTTAGCTCACCAATTCTTGATCGCTAACGGTATTTGTTGGATGACTCTTTGGCGAAGCACTTTGATCTGCAGGTCCCCACTCTAGGTGCTTCTTGTTCTTGATCGATCATATTCTCTTGTGTATTTCAGCGAGAGATACCCACTACTTACAGTCCCCGGTTGTTGGAATGTTAAGTTACGGAACTTGGCAGTTTCTCCAACAACGATCTCCGGTTCGACTACTACCCCGGTTGGGATAGCCTCCTCCATAGCGAGAGCATTCTCTTCGACAGCCCGCCTCTTGTTCGACATTTCCGGCATTTGGAGCAAACTCCTCGAAAGCGAGGATTTGGGGTTATCCAACGCTTGGAAAATTTCTTCAGATTACACCACGAGGAGATGAAGGAAAAGGAAGCACTGGGTGACAACTCTAGATCGGCATCCTCAACCATAGATTGAGCTTGAGGTTTGTCCACGAGCGGTCCACCCACCTATGCACAACAAGGTATATCATTTAAGTTAAGAATTAGAAAGGTGAGACCGAATAAGTCTAAACTAAGGTCTAAAGCGAATTTACCTCTTGTACCTTAAGCCTCTTGATTGGAGGAGAAGAAGGTGGTTCAGAGCCTCATCAATAATGATGCCTTGAGCTGCCCTTTGAATCTCGGGAAGGTTTCTTTTCTTCGACCTCACGAGTGAGGGGATGTTGTCATCACTTTCGGTGTCCTGTGAGAAAAAGAATTTGGGTTATGACAAGAAAGTGAATGACAAAGGGAAGAGAAATTTCGACGGATTAACAAGGCAAGAGTATAGTACCTCATCTTCAGGAAGGACCATTTTCTTTTTAGCTTTGAGTCTTTGAGGGGATTTTGCTGGTTGTTTTCTAAAAAAGAAGGTTTTCGACATAAATAAAAGTCGTAATCAAAAATAACTTGAAGTGAATAAATGGCAACATACCTTCTTTAGGACAATGTCTGGAGTAGATCTCGCGACCACTGTTTTCTTGGTTGCTGGAGGAGATTTTGCTGTGGTAGCCTTGCTTACTTTGATCTTGACTTGAGGCGGAGTTGATCGACGTCGAAAAACATTGATAAGCAAACAGAATAAAACTAAGTTACAGATGTTTAAGACTCAGAAGGATTTGGGTATCAAGAAGTAAATACCTGGGTTGTTCGAAGGAAGGGCTGCCACCAATTTCTTCATAATATTTTCTGCAAAGGTGTCACTAGCCTCTCCAGCAGCAGTGGTGTAGTAATCAGCCCACCATTCATGAAATTTCTTGGTGCATGAGAATCGGGGTTAAATTTGAGGGCTCGAAACTCGAGGCCCTATAGTGGAATTTCTTGAAGGCTTGTTTGTGAGGTCGCTCTTGTTTTACGGATTCGAAAATTCTCGCCTATATGAAAACCTGCTGGCGCAGTCGAATCGACAAAGGCCAAAGCTATGCAGCGCGAAATAACTTGGGAAGTATTTCTTAATTAGAAGCTATTTTTAGTTTTGCGGGGTAAGTCCGGTAGAGAGAATAGCGGGGAGAGAGGTAGGTTTGCGATTTGGGTAATCTCCTCGGCGTGTTCGGCGAGAAGAAGAGGAAATGGTTGCAGAAACCAAGATGGACCGAAAGGCCTTTGCCACAAGGGAGCCATAGAGTCTCTGAAACTTGTGCACCGGGGAACATGTCGAAGTGAATTTGAAAGACTCTTACGGAGGAATATTTATCCGCTTTGGTTTCAATCTGGGCTAGTCGAATCCCTTGATCCTCCTAAACTTTAAGGTTGGTTGAAGCGGACTTAGGGATATCTGAGACCTAGTCGAGACTCGAAAGTGGCTAATGACCACAATTGCAATAGCCACAATGGGCGAAGCCAAGAACTTGTTGGTGGGTTCGTCTTCTTTCGATTCTAGAAGCGCATTATCAAGCTCACGATAGAGAGAACCCAACAACGGTTTGGCAAGACTAATGTTTTCTTTCTCGTGGAGTTGAAATTTGCCCGATGGAATATAGGTTTTAGAAACACGGAGTGAGCAGCATGAGAAAACAAAAAGGGATAACCAAAGGGTTAAGAAGGCTACGTGTTCTTTAGCAGACACTGTGTCAGTGTCACGATTGTGGTGCTCTGTGATGTAAGGAGCAAAAGTGGCATTGTTGAAAGTGAACGGGTATTCATAATCAGGATTAGCAGGGTCAAAAGTCTCACCTAGGGGTTTTAGACCTGTGATGGCAGCAACATCTAGTAAAGTGGGAGTCAGCATGCCACATCTCAAGTGAAGGCTATGAGTGGCACAGTCCCAAAACTGCATAGCAGCCAATATCAAAGTGCTGTCATACTTAGGCCCATACCTAGACAACTGGATAAGGTCAAAAATACCTTGTTTTTTCCGGATATGTCGGCCTTTTTAGCCTCTACCTTGTCGAGCTGGGTCTATGTAAATCTGTTGGTCGAGCCTAGGAGCGGACCTAAAAACCTGGAAGGACTATTCGAGAAATTCTAAATGAAAAGGGGTCTTAGTGAAAATGCAGGTTGAAGATGAGGCATGGTGGGGAAAATTTCGAGAAACCTCGGTGTTTTCTAACAGGATGTCGGGAAGAGGACCTAGATATGCATGAGTATAAACCCTAGTAGAGGAATCAATATACAGGTTTGCCATTGAATCGCTCGATCGTATCGTGAATGTCGGGCTCATCAACGAAGCCATCAAGGGTTTTAGGTCCATTGGGTTGCGTCGTTCTTCGTTGAACATTCAGCAGTGAGATGAGGAAGCCATGAGAGATAAAGAGCAAATGCGAGACGAAATTCAAGCGTAGGTTGAAGGAAGGGAATGAAAGTTTGAAACTTTAGTGATTTTGGGGATTTTTGCAAGACGCAGAGAATGAAGAATGCGAGAAAGACTTCACAAAAGTTCAAACCGAGTAAAGAGGAATCTGAAGGGTTGTAGCGTTTATATATGTTGGGAAGCTACGCTTATTGGCACGTTCGCCATAACTCGCGCGTTCGCGACGTTTGAGAGGCGTGATGGCCCACCAACTATGCAACGCGTGTGCCAATAAGGCGGTTCGTTTCACTGTGCAAGTAATGATGGTTGTCTTTTCGACCCATTGTGGAAATGCAAGAGGCGGTAGAAATGACCATTGCGATATTCAAAAATGCCTTTTCTTCCTCCATTCCTTATTAAAATCGAAAAAGCATTTTTGGGGGCAATCTGTTACCTCAAAATTCGACAAGGGCATTAAATTAAGCTTTAAATGGTATTGATTGCACATTTAATAGTATACGTGAGTGCAGTCAATGTTCAAGTCAATGTACCATAAATTCGATGATATAAAGTTGTACAAGTCGCGACAACGCAAGCAAACTTCGGCGGACTTGGTTCTTCAAGCTACGAAACAATGTCGAAACCTTCGACGGAGAGGGCCCAATTGTTCGACAAAGTTGGGTCCAATACTTCGCCAAATCCTTTCGACAACAAGTGGTCGAGGCGCAAGGAGCATCAGTTAGTGGGCGGTTATTTCCACAGTTTTTAGGAAGTAGTTATCGTGCTTGCCCACGATTGTATCGAGTATAAATACTCCTTGTAATAGGAAAGCGGGGTCACCACATCTTTACAAAAACTCGTGAAACTCAACTTCCAAGTCAAAGCGAAACAAGAGTGAATCAGATCATATTGTACGTGTCGGTGGACCACCTTCTTCTTTCTATCATTTTAATGCAATTTTTACTTGTTTTTACGTTTGTTGCACTTCTTGCTTTTATTCTGCTTTCAAACTATCTCTTCCTACTATTTTCTTGTTCTTACGCACGCTAAAAGACACAAAACTTAAAGGCAATTGTCAAAGAGATTTTCTAGTTTGATCTCACAGTCTTAATATTGAAAACTAGTGATTGTTTGCTAAAAACACCAGCGAACACACTGCTGCATGCCCAAGACTGGATTCGCATGTTGTCATATAAACATGCAATTCTAATGTGATAGTTTTTAGGGTAAAGAATAAATGAAGACATAAGGTGGCTTGTATGCCATTTCAACTAACACGTAATCCGTTAATTTTTTTTTACTAGCATATTACAAGATACATTGATAAGTCAAAAACAATTTACTAGAATCTTAGCTTAAAGAACTCAACACTAAGTTGCATATTCTTATGCATTTTGGTGCTCTCTCACTACCTTAAGACATAGCCAATACTAAGATTTTGGGTGTCTGACACTACAAAAAAAGACAGTATTAGCGAGGGAAATTAGCGAGGGAATCTAGGTGGGTCGCTAAAAATCAATTACCGAGGGAATTAGCGAGGGAATCTACCGTCGCTAATGATACGCTATTTATTTTTTTAAAAAAAAAAATTCCCTCGCTAAAAGGGGTAATTCCCTCGCTAAATTCAAAGACAGCTGTAACACACAACAACTGATTTTAAATTCCCTCGCTAAATTTAACTATTCCATCGCTAAATAATTCCCTCGCTAAATGCACAATTCCCTCGCTAAATGTATAGTTTCTGCACACTCTGACACTCTTTGACTGATGGTACAGTTCCCTCGCTAACTGCACAATTCCCTCGCTAAATGATTCCCTCGCTAAATCCCTCGCTAATTTCAACATTGTGATCCGTGTGAAAACTTTAAGATGTACCTCTACCGTTGATTATTTTGATAAAAGATAATACTAACCGTTGGATAAATCATATCACACCTTTTTCTCCTTATTTACATCACTCCAACCATACTCCTTCATCAAAAACTCTCTTTTCATTTTACATCTTCAAACCCCATTTCCCCTCCTTCATCAAAAGCATCTCTCTCCACCCTCTCTCTCTTCACCACCACCACCTCCTCTCATCCTCACTCCTAGCTTCCTTCTCTCTCTACCCTAATTCACCCTTCACCACCACCACCACCACCACACAACCACCACCACTAGAGCTCCTCTTCCTCTCCTCTCTCTCTCTCTTATGACTTCCCCTTTCCCTTTTCTTTTCGCCACCTTCTTCCACCACACAACCACCACCACCACCACCACCCACGACACCACCACCACCACCTATGAATTTCTTTTCTATTTCCCTCTTCTTCTCTCCACCTTCCACCACAACCACAAAAAAAAAATTCATTGTTGACAAAAAAAAATAATATAATTTTCATTTTAATAATATGCTTCAGAAAAATAATATATATATATATATATATATATATATATATATATATATATATATATGATAATCTTGTTTCGATGCATTTTTTTAAAAAAATTAGTTAGCGAGGATTTTTTAGTCGCTAATTCCTCGCTAAAATTCCTCGCTAATTCCTCGCTAAATTTCCTCGCTAATTCCCTCGCTAATTTCCCTCGCTAATTCCCTCGCTAAATTAGCGAGGAGCATTTTAGCGAGGGATTTGGATCCTCGCTAATTCCCTAGCTAAAGTACATTAGCGAGGGATTTTTGTGCTTTAGCGAGGGAATTGTGCGTCGCTAAATCACGTTTTTTTTGTAGTGTGAACGAACCAATAAAATGATATCCTTGTAGTTATTTGAATAACATTCTCGTTGCATTTTTGTTGAAAATCATTAATTAATAATTCGCTCATAATTAACGTTTTTTTAAGAATTATTTTCAATAGAATTTAAAGTGAGTTTGAAGACGTTGACGAGGGTCTGGAATGAGTTGCTTTTTTTTCTAACAATCATCCCACTCTGGAAACAGATCTTCTGTCTGTGGCGAATCGACATGTATTTTAGGGGGGTTCAAGCGAACCCCCTAAAAAAATTAGCACTGAGATCTTAAGAAAAAAAATGTTTTTGCACACCTTAAAAAATATCGTTTGCATATCCAAGTCACAAGTTTTGCACCAACGTCCCTAGTTTTGCATTACTCTAATGCACCTTACTCACATATCATTCACACTCTCACATATTTTATTTTTAAAAAAAATTCTCTCTCCTTGAATCATTTCTTTTTTCTATTATGCTAATTTTGATTCTATTCGTGCTATTTAATTGATACTTGTGTTAGTGCTATTAACTTAAATTGTAATGTGTGTTAGTGGTATTTAATTAGTTTTGATTATGTTAGTCTATTTGATTTGAATATGGTCTGTATTATGTAAATATGTTGATTTTTTAGTGCTATTTAATTGATGTTAGTTTAGTGCAACACAAGTCGTGAACTAGTTAAAGTATTATTTTTATTACTTTTTTTAGCGATGTGTGTGTTTGAAAAAATTTGCACCCCCTGCCCGGCGTCCTGTAACCCCTCTTTGCGTTCAAATATGAGAAGTTTTATTGTGTTCAAATATGGTTTATGGAATTGATGTGACAAATAAGAATAAGAGTATTACAAAATTAATACAAATTTGACTTATAAAAAAAAAATAAGAGTAGAGTTATCTAATAAGAAGAAAGAGTTAAAGAGAGAAATCGGATTTTGGATAGATGTTTAAAATTTAAGATCGTTTCAAAAGATTCATTTTAGTCTGTAGACAAAATGACAAACACCACCTAAAACTCATATACAACTTTGAACTCTAATGAGCTATCGACAGTGTTTCAAATTTTTTGGTTGCAAGTGCATATTAGCCAAAACATTTAAGTTGTCCAGACTGTAACAAATTTGGTTTTATTTTTGATAAGGAAAAAGTATTCATTCACGAAACTGAATATTAGTAAAAAGAATGTATTAACCATCAACACTAATTAAGTACACCAGCATATAATAAAAGAAAACAAAAGGGTGGACAATTATCGGTTGATGAAAAGAAATTAGGAGGGGGTGTCAACAGTGTCATTAAAAACAGTTTTCAATGTGAAACAAAACAAAATACTAGCAATTATGGTTGCATATTAAAGTGGTCCTCTCATATCACAAGTGTCTTTCCATTTACTAATTTAAGGTAGTTTTCTGATACATAGTATCATCATTCCTTACTAACCAATAGGCGATAGCCTATAGTCCTACCTTTTGTAGAGTACATTTTTCGTGGGTCAAACCTTTAGGGTTTTGAGACAAGCTAACAAGTTGAATTGAACTTTAGTTTTTGATTTACTTATTTATTTATAAATAAAAAACAGAAATTTGTTTAACACAGGATCAATATTAATGTTGATGCATGATATCAACGCTAAATAGAAACAAACAAAACATTTTTGGTTACAAGATCAGATGATGAATTTTCCAGTATACACAGGAAGCAGCAATGGCACAAGTTTACTGAGAAAATTGAGTTGAAAAACAATTAAGTTGTGCAAAGTGAAACTACAAAAATACTACTACTTACTTTCTCTAGCAATCCGATTCATATATAATTAATTACAAACCATATATTATTATATATATAAAAGAAAGAAAGAAAGAAAGAAAGAAAAAAAGAAAGAAAAGAGTCATCTCTCACATTAGTATATATACATGAGAGCACTGCACATCAGAGTACTAGTGAGTATTATTTACAAAGCATAAATATAAAAGATAAAAGTGTCTCTTTAATTTTATGAGAGCACACCACACACATTTATTTATTCTTTAAATATAGATACTAAAGGACCAGCTTCCTTCATCAGACCATCCTCCTAACCTTTGCTAAGCTTCGTCACAGCTTTCTCTGCCTTCTGCGACTTCTTCTCAAGGGACTTATGTTTCTTCTCTGCAGCTGCTTTTTCCTTCTGGAGCTGTTTGCCTGCATATATAGATATATATAATTAAAAAATTGATCACCAGTTTACTCAACATATGCAAAATTACTAATTAATTTGAGTGAATTGGAGAGAAGAGTGGAGGAGCAAAAGGTTAGGAGAGAGAGCAATATTAATATTAATTCATGATGACTGATGAGGGAGAGGGAGAGGGAGAGGGGAGAATCGAATTAAAGGTGATGATGAATAATAATAATAATATTATTATTATTACACCAGTATATTTTTGAAAAGAAATAGTAGTAATTCAGACACAGACCTTGTTCCCCCATTCCTTTGGTGGTGTTGAGTTTCTCCAAGTTTTTTGAAGACTCAGCCTTTTTCTCATTGATCTCACCCAAGTATTGGTTTTTTGCAGCCAACTTCTTCTCATTGTCTGATACAGGGTACTTTCCAAAATTCTTCTTTGAGCTCATTTTTGCAAAGAGAGAGAGACTTTGTTTGAACACAAGATCGAGATGAGATGAGAGGCTTTTTTTTGAAAGAAGAAGAAAGAGTGCTGCAGTGTTGGCTTGCAGAGATCAGGTGGACTAATAATACCTCATATATATAGTATGCTAGCTAAGGGTGACGTCCTTTCAACGAGTGGGCCCAGGTATTTCAAGTTTGTCTTATATGATCATCCCAGGTTTCCTTCTAACATTGCATTGCACTAATTCTAATGTGAACTTGTGTAGTGAACTGTACGTGCTACATTTTTATTTATTTTGTGTACACCTAGTCGGTCCATCTTACTAAGATCTGCATTCTTGCACATGACAGATTATATACAAGGGTAGGTAAGTTATAGGTCACTATCATTAGTCAGTCTATTGGGTCGATATGTAAGCAAGCATATATACTCATAACCATATAATTAATTATTTTTTGAAAGTAAGTACTACAGATAATTAACTGAAAGGCTTCACATCACGTGAAACTAATACGCGTCTCTTTTACAAAAAGTGTGTTCCCTTTAGTTCATTAATTAATAAAATTAAAGATAAACAACATACTATATCAAATATATATAAGTTTATTTATACATAACAATATGTTAGCTTGCTAACTGTCATTAGTTGAATAATTAAAGAAAAACAACATACTATATCAAATATATAAGTTTTTTTATACATAACAATATGTTAGCTTGCTAACTGTTATTAGTTGAATAATACTAATCATAATATTGTTGATTAAACAAAATTTATTTTATTTGACAAATTAAATTAAACTTATTAATAATGTTTAGCTTTAAAAGAGTTTTCTTTTTGGCCAATGAAGGTTGGCTCGTTGGTAGAGTTGGCTCATTCCCACAAGAGTGTGGGTTCAACTCCCACTACCAACGTGAGAACCTCTTTGTTGGGTGATCAGTAAATACCACCGTAAGCACTCAAAGAATCGGAGACACGCTTCTAAACCCGGTGAGTCCCGAGCTCAACTCACCTAAACTTTAACGTCCCAAAAAAAGAGTTTTTTTGTTACATTTTTGTTCCGGACTAACTAGATAGTACCTCAGTCAGATAGAGGCCGATCGAAGACAGGGCACTGCGGGCAATCCATGTGCATCAACAAGCAATGATTGAGATCTCACCATCGGCTACGACGGTCCGGATCGCAAAGACTCCGCACACTTCTAGTTCTATGGCGATCCGTGCAATATGGCTTAGCGACAAAGGATATCACACGTCTGAATTTGACGGCTCAGATCCTATTAACTCTACTCTCTAGTTATTTAACCTTCTAGTAACGTCATTTATCATTATTCTAGTTATTTAGTTAGCCTGAAGTTAAGTTTAATAACCGTCTAACTATCCTCATAATTATTATTTAGTCTTAGTTAGTTTTGACTATAGTTAGCTGGCTGGGTGACCATATCCATAGATAAGCAAACTAGATCAGAGTTGTATTTTCACTTTTACACAATCAATGAAAATGGAATACTTTTCGGTTGCTGAGACTCTCTATTTCCTTTCTTGCTCTGTTTGATATGGTATCCTATCAAATTTGCTACTCATCACCACAACCAATCATCTTCACCTCTGATTGCTCCGATCAAATGCGTCCTCCGTGTCGCACTTTGGTAACCCTCTCTCGTGTTCCATCGCCATTGCGATTCATTTTCGCCAATCGGTCATTTCTCTCGCTCGCTTCTCTGTTTGCTACCATGACCACATTAGCTCAGAGTCATGATGATGTTTACTACCTCCATGCATTGGACAACCTCGGTCTCGTTCTGGTCACACAACCTCTCATTGAGAACAACTTCAGTTCGTGGAGGCGTGTGATGCTAATGGCTATATATTGATGGGAAGAACAAATCTGGTTATGTCACAGGCAAAGTTCCTAAACCTGATGACAACTATCGCGCATGGAATCGCAACAACAAAGACCGCCTCCTCGTCGTGGATCCTCAACTCGGTTAGCAAAGAAATTACTACTAGCGTGATCTATTCTGGTGACGCCGCTGCGATTTGGAATGATCTTAATATTCGGTTCCAACAGCAAATAGCCCAAGCGCTTCTAGCGATATCGATGCCATAATGGCGAACCATGCGACATGGCTTAGCGACGATGGAGATCACACACCTGCATTTGACGGCTCAGATCCCACCCCACTTTTTATTAATAATGTTTAACTCCGGCTTCTACACAACTCTAACCACTTTTAAAAAAGATTTTTCTGCTACATTTCAAAAAGAGTTTTTTAGTTTGGACCATTGGTAGCTATCCACTGAGTGTTCAACGCTTTCAACGAAAGATTATCTCTACGTACTCGTGCTTTGAATCGAATTTTACACTGTTTAACACCAATTTTTTCCACTACGAAAATCGTACCCGAAAACATTGCATCAACCTCCCATGTCCCAAGATAGATTATGCCATCGGGCCAACTGCGTTGGATATTTAGAAAAGAGTTTGCGATTTTTTTTTGAAAAGTAAACTAAAAACAAATTACAGTATTAAAATATTCTTAAATAATAATAATAATGCTAAAATTAAGGCACCAAGAGAGCTTTAATGTACCAAATAATTAGCGACGTGTGGTGAACCTCCATCGAACTTGCGAAGACGTATGATCTCGGTGAGTACCTCTGTAAGCGCTCAAAGAGTCATGAGAGCTGCCCCTCTCGGTGAACCCAAAGAGCCCAACTCACCTAAACTTTAATGTACCAAAATAAAAGAGTTTTTTGATACATTTTTGTTCGGACTAGATAGTACCTCAACCCGTATTTACGTCGATCGAAGACAAGGCATCGCGGGCGATCCATGTGCATCAACAAGCAATCGTTGAGATCTCACCAACGGCTACGACGGTCCGGATCGCAGAAGCCCATGCGCTTCTAGTTCTAGCTACCGACGGTGATCCGTGCAATATGGCTTAGCGACCATGGAGATCACACGTCTGAATTTGACAGCTCAGATCCTATGAACTCTACTCTCTAGTTATTTAACCTTCTAGTAACGTCATTTATTATTAGTCAAGTTATTAATAATAATAATAATAATAATAATGAAAATGCTAAAATTAAGGCACCATGAGAGCTTTACACCTTGTTGTAAAAAGAAGAGCTTTACACGTTAAAAAATTCTGGTTCAACTTGAATTAGTCTTATGCAATTTCTATTGGACAAAAAAGTAGCAAAAAAATATATGTTCACATTACAACAAGCAAAAACTTACTATTTAATCTTAACCAAAAATAGATATTCTTAATCAAAAGAAAACTTACTATTTACTCTTAACCAAAAATAGATATTACATGTTTATCAAGTGAACCCCTTTCAACTGATTTTTTTTTTGGATTGCATTTCATTTTTTTCTTTATATTTCGCTTCTAAATTGTGTCCAAGTCATTTATATTTTATGGTTTATGTGAAAATTATGTGATTAATTTATCCATGTTTCACATAATGTTATCAACTTTAAAAGGTTTCACTACAAGAAAATCGGTGGTTTGCCACGAACATTCCCGTGACAAATGTACAAATATCCGTGGCAAATATGAATTTGCCACGGATTTGCGACAGACAAATTTTGGTGGCAAAGGCGCTCGTCGCAAACGCTTTGCCACGGATTTTCCGTCGCAAATCCGTGGCAAATATTTCCGTGGCAAATCCGTGGCAAATTTCCGTCGCAAAGTCGTGGCAAATTCTTACACCTTCCGTGGCAAATCCGTCATAAATTTAAAAAAATTAAAAAAATTAAATTATGCCTCCAAATTCTATTTAATAGTGATATCTATACAGAACACATAAATGCTCCAACATCAAAATTAATAAACTTATATAAAGCAAAACATAATAACCACAATAATAAATGACACTACAAACATAAAATTAAATCTTCAAACATATATACATGCTGCATAAAATTAAGCTAGCTAAATAAGATAAATCTATTTACATCAAAGATAAATTCACTTCTCTCAAATGGGAAAGATAAATTCACTTTCTCATGAGTAACATTAAGCTAGCTAAAAATACTCAAGAAATACAATGCTCAACCCAAACTTGTTTACAATACTCAAGAAATACAGCCCTATCACAGTTACAAATCTGGCAAGAAGAACAAATTCCACAGAAGCAACAATAGTGCCTGCAATAAAATCAAGCATAGGTTAGAAGTAATATCATGTTTGTGCAAATTCCACACAAGAACCAATTTTTAAAATGAAAAATACTAACCAAAAACATTTCTTTGCACCAACAGAGCACTTTTTGCAACATCGAAGCAATTAGGCATTACGGAAGACGAAGTTGAATAATATACCACAAAGATTTATTCCAAACCAATTGTCGCTGAAGCAAGAAAAGTGTTGCTCCAACACTAACAACTGCAACCATGAATAGTTTAGAGAAATGCTTCAGCAATTTAGTTAACAAGAACGGATCTTAAATTTTGGGATACCTTTCCGATATCGGCTACTAAACAGTTCAAACCATCCTACTTCAGGTTCGGAAGAAATTGCCATTCCAACTGCTAATAGAATAGATGGTACTATCATCTTACAAATCAAAATTTTCTCAGAGACATATAAAAACAAGTAGCTGCCAGTGCTTTTTAGTAAGGTTGTGAAAACTGCAGATGCATTTGGTGAGATGAAAACATAATGATTATGGAGTTAATAATTCTAGAAGCTAAATACCAATAAAATATGGAGCTAATCAAGCAGTTTTTCATTATATTCTAGAAAACACAACTTACACTAGTTTCTTCCGTACATAGAATATTTTGTAGTCTCGTATAATCGCAAGACAAAGGGATAAAAGAAGTGAAAGAATTGGTCAAGACAAAATGCAGTGATCGTAGATGTTATGACTTAGGATTGCACATTTCGATACAATTTGGCAAATCAATGATTCGTATCATGTGATGAATTGTAAATGGCTTAGAGTCTTGTGATACATACATGAGTAGTGCAATTCTGTGTATATGAATCAATAAATTAAGTATTCATTAAAAAAAATCATTTTTCCCACTAACTCTCATCAGAGAAGTTGAAAAGTCAGACATGGTTCAATTAGTAAATGAAAAAGAAAAGAACTATGAGTGCTATTTAATGCATCGTATATGATCATTTCATATTTCAGTCTATGACACCCTATTTGGGTTATCCATTTTGCTATTTTTACTCTTCTAAAAAAGAGTCTTCATCCGTTCTTCTGAGACATAGGCTTCTTGCAGTCATATATGTGTCCTAAGACATAGGCTTCTAGAGGTTTTAGAAATAGAAATAGTTTTATCCAAGAATACACAAAAAAATCCATGGTTCTCTCCTTTATTATTTAAAGGAAATCACAACATGAATCTACTTGCCATTTTATGAGAACTTTATACCTGACTAAATGATAGAGCTCCATATATGAGATTGTAGAAGCCAGGATTATAACCCTCTAAAGCACTCTGATCAGTCCAGTGGCTCAACCATGTGCTGCTTGACACTCGTAACACTTCGGTTAAGAAATAGCAGCCAAATAGTACAATAACCACCCAAGAGCCTCCCAATGCAGTTTTGTACCTAAAAGGACCCCAAGACAATAAGAATAAAGATTAAAGACTATATAAATAAACAGAAAGGCCAAGAGAAACAGGACAAAATTTTGCACCATATTCCACTTTCTTATAAATGTGTGTCATCAGGATATACGTAAGAATGGCATTGCAGCATGGAGAATAAGACATTTGACATATGGACGTGAGTGCAGGTGCATATGAAAGCACATGTGTGTGTTTTTGCTAGGGGAACCATCATCTAACATGTTACTACAGCAATAGTCGCAAACCTCAATATTTTAATTGATATTATACTTATTCATTTAACCTTGTTACCTCGCTAGAACATTCCAACCGACAACACTGGTTTCCCGCTAGCTCCTCCTTTTTAATAAGGACAGATTTTCCTTCTTTTGGTTTAGTTTCAGTCTTTGCATGATCATTAACTGCTCCATTCACTAGTGCAGAAAAGGGATTTAAAGTCAGACAAATTGGACATTTAAAGTCACGCGCCGCGCGATTTATTAAGCGACTTCAGTATGTCGGGAGATTTAAAGTCGCGCGAGTGCCCGACTTCATAAGTTTGTTTCTAAGTCGACTTTTAACCGCCGACTTTAATTCCTCGTGTTCTCTCTGCATCAACCGTGTGAATAGCTTTTAAGTCGAGCGTTTTAAATGCTTGACTTTAAAGATGTTTTAAGTCAAAGCGTTTTAAATCTTGACTTTAAAAGTTATGTTTTTAAGTCAGCGTTTTAAATGCTTGACTTTAAAAGTTATGTTTTTAAGACATACATTTTAAATGCTTTGACTTCAAAAAGTGTTTATTTAAGTTTTAATTCTTTTTAGCTTTTGGGTGATCCCTCGTGCATATACTAATTTAGCCCCACATCAAATTCATTAAATCTAGCAACATACATATTCTATATAAAATAAATGTATTAAATTTTGCTCAAAGGATTCATAACCATAAGTCTTCCTAAGAACGTGATAACAAACTATAACTGATCAAGAATAAGCTAGTATGACATTAGAAACTATTTCTACTAAAAAATGCATATCTCTTCATAGTTACGATTAGACAATAATTAATGAATAGTACAGATTAATTATTGAGACCGCTCTTCCACTGTTGTTTTCCCCCACTGTTCAGGGGAAGGATCTGCTGCACCATCAATCAAGGCACCCTGGACCATTCATTTCAAAAGAAAAAAAATTGTTAGTAATTAACATGCACATAATCTTGATTATGACTAGGTAAACTTGTCATAATAACTAATTAAATTTGTCAATAAGCAGATTGATGTATATTCAAGAAATATAACTACCCACCACATGGTTCTTTGATAGAATTTGCACACGGCATTGCAAATTTCCTTAGATGAGAAATATCCGAAGTGGCCTATATTTTTGAGTCCAACCTGAGAAAGTTGAAGTGACCTCATTACACCGCTTGCTCGAGCAATGCAAGTGTTGATGGGGCAGCTTCTTTGTATTTCTTCTGAAGCTCGGACTCCAAATAATCCCTTAGACGGCAAAAACCAATATATGACTTAAACTTATCTTCATCAAAACCTCCCTTAACAGTTTCGCGAAGATGATGAATAACCTCGAGTCCACCACGAGATATCTGCCTGCGGAAGTCTTCATTTGATACATTGCCCCTATCCTTAGGCAAGGCCACAAAGAAGGGGTGAATGTTGTCTCCAAGGTAACCACTTGCACTCAAATAGCGATCCACTTCCCACCGGTCACTAAATTCCTGCATGCATCACATATCAACTTATCATCAACTTATCATAACTAAATAAAATCAATCTTTTAAAAAAGCACTCCAACAACATCAAGGTTTTCAATGTGTCCGAACTGCAATTCTCTATAACATCAAGGACCAAGAAGCGGCTGCAATTTGAAACCTTGATATAACATAATTCCGTTATGCCACAAACCTTGAGAGTTGAGATGAAAAATAGGCAAATCAGCTAAAGCAATAACTGAAATTCAAAGAAAGGCAACGTAGCAACTCTTTCAAACAAAAATGTTCATCAAATGAATGGGAAGCATATACAGAAAGTGCTTATAACATATAGCACTCAAAACAATTGATAAACGGAACAAGCATAGCCAGAGATTAAAAGTAAAAGACTGCAATTTAAAACTTCAAAACGATCAAAACAGAACAGAATAGCCTAGTAGTATATCCATGATGTTCAAAATTCTAAACCCCCTAAAGTAAAACACATGCCTGCTTTGTTGAGACCAGGACCCAAAAGACGAGGAATCTGCTTGATGACCGCGCGTGAAGCTAAAAAGGCATGATACTTCTTGGCTAGCTTCTTCACTAGTTTCTTGTTTTTGTTCAGCTTTTTCAAGGCTTCAACGTCCATGTAGTCCAATCCTATCTTCTCAGCCTGCAAAGTGCACATTACAGTATGAGACATCAACTCAATAAACTTAGAATCACTTTGCCTCTGACTTGGTACTTTATTGAAAGTATGAGACACTTTCAATAAAGTACCAAGTCAGAGGCAAAGTAACAGTAAAAATAGAAACAATGTTGCCCAATACTTCTGAGAAATGTAAAACTATGTAGGGAAAGTTAGACACCTCAATGTTAGAGGATCCGATTCCAAACTATGTAACCTCTTCAGCAGAGTAATGTTAGACCAGGACAGAAATTCACCTTATCATTCTACTTACAAATATTAATGATTCAGCAGCAAAGTAACATTATAGATAAGGTTACCGAGATACACATTCACACTCGGTCTACTTAGTACTTCCTTATACAGGAGAAGATTTGTGTGGTGCTTTTGTTCCCGTAACAGATATTCAAAACTCACAAAATTAAAAACACAACACATTAACAAAGAGCGTAATAGAAAATGTTACTGTATTTAAAATTGAACAAGACAAAACTCGAGTCTGATCTTCCATAAATTTTAAGCTCTTACAGTAAAGAGAGAAACAAGATGACAAAATCCAAGCAAAACTAGGCAGTCTAACAAACATGAAAGCAAATTACCTATGTAACTTAGAACTAGTATCCACCCTTCAAATCATTAACCACATCATACGGAATTGGAGTAACAGTCTCCAATGTAGCACCTTCAACCATGAAACCTGGTTTAGGACCCTCAGGTTTGCGCTTGGTGCTTATTACTTCTCCCTTGGCCTTGGCCTCCGCCTTTAGTTGATCGTTCTTGATCTTCCTAAGACGGAACTCCTCAGTGCACCTTGAAGGCATCACATGCTCAATTCGAACATGAATCCTCTTTCTAAGGATCTTGTTCCTAACCTGGACAAACACAGCAACCGATTTGAAACATGGAGACCAAGGACCAACTAAAACATTTTCTCATAAAACAACAAATTCTTCATCTAAGTTTTTACAGAAATTTCAAAACTGGGTAATTTTCCATTTGAAAAGCTAATTGAAACTGGAATCAAGTCACAAAGCAAAAGAACAAACCACGGAAATACAGATATTAACAAATTACAAAAGACGTACAGATTTGATGACATAACCAGAAGCACACAAATTAGTATCCATCAAAGTAGTATGAAAAGCTGAAACTCAATCTGGTAAATGCTAATGGAGCTAGGAAGTATCCTTACTTGCAATGAATGCAGTGCTTTGATAAGATCAACACAAAACAAATTACAAAATCCCGAAAGATTACAATACGAATGTGAATGCGTCAGAAATTAGACACGTAACGAAACAAATCAAATCAAAACGAGTTCAAAGAAACATAACACATAGGCTTTCAGAAAAAACCCGAGAAACTAAAACCCTAGAAACAAAAGCACAGATCCAACAAAAAGGGGACAAAACAAATATCAACAACTGAACTAAAGCGATTGAGATTCTATAAAGAGAAGAGAAGTGTATACCTGCTTGTTAACCTCGACACCGATGGCGCGTTTGGTAACGTTCCAGACACTCTTTTCTAATCCACTATGTTAGATTTAAGGAATCTAAATTCAAGCGAAAACACGTTTTAGGTTAGAAGCTCTCGACAGAGCCGCAAAACTTAGGGTTTCAAGCGAGAGCGAAGTAAACGAAAACGAAGGGAGAGGAAGAGAGAGCGAAGATGCTTACCACTCTCACAGTAATTTTTAGACAGAATTTGAAGATTTCTGGACAGAAGCTTGAAGATTCTGAACAATGTTTCAAAGATTTCTGAGCAGTGAATGACAGAAGCTTGAAGACGGATTCTGGAGCGAATATCGTTTCAATGGACAGATCTTTCGAAAATGGATCGACGGAGGATGATTGATACAGTGAGGAAGAGAGGATTCGCGTAAATGGAAGGGAAGCAAGGGTTTGTGTTAGGAAGAGAAGAGGATTCACGTAAATGGGTTGTTTTACTGTGAAATACTTTAGAAGTCACGCAATATTACGGTTTGTCTTAAAATGTTAAAATTTTCCACTTTTGAAGTCACGATATATTTTACTGCTGACTAAAAACTAATGAGCCAAAAAAAGTTTTCGAGTTTATTACAAGTTTGCCACCGCGTCCTTATATCAAGCGAGCATCCGAGAAAGCGTGACTTTAAATGTCTATTTCTTTTCCTTATTTTGCACTAGTGATTGGCCACTGGTTTTGAAGAGGACTTCTGATCAGCGGTTTCAATGTCTTCCTTTTCTTCTTCATACTCTTCCATTTTCCCCGCATTTTCCATCGACTTTTGGAACAACTGTCCCGGCTAGAGAGTTCCTCAAAAGTTCCTCCTCCTTCACCATACCATCATGGACCAAAATGATTCTATCAACCTGTGATAGGAAATGCGGTGATTTGTAACAAGAACTCGGGTCTTTCCTCTCAATTCTCCCTTGATGCATTTATCAAAAACCCGAGATGATATCGTAGTGCACATTAGGCAGTGCTAAGAAAATATCAAGATTGAGAATCGAGCATTGATGCATTTATCCAAAACACGAATGCATGTTATATTCGTATCTCATGGCTATTTGCCATCTTTGGTATTAAAGCGCTAAATGCAAGCTATAGGAAGGTACCATGTACATACTGACACAAACACATACATGGAAAAAGAAACCAAGCTGCAAGAATAATTTATTCAAGAATTCAAATAATACAAAATAAAACACCGCATGATATAGAACAAAAGAACTTGAAATGGGCGCATACTGTGAGAACATGTATAGCCAAAAATATAAATTGGATCTCATGTTTTTGATCAAAAACAAATGAGATAACCACCGCCACTATAAACTCCTAGACAAGAAAGTCTTTGAATTATAAATTATGTTAAGAATTAAGAATACATATAAAATAAGTGTCGGATCCTGTGCGGACATGGACAAAGACTCAAGCGTATGAAACAACCGGCCACCAAACAAGACCATAGATCGCATAAACTTACTTTCGAGTTATAACAATGAAGGAATAAAAAAACATCGAGATAAAATGGAATCACTTGGCATGAAGGTAACTCGTCTAGCCACATGTGCATCCAGAGCACTTAGGGGTCATCAAAGATGAGCACATCGAATGGAGAGAGATGCTCTAGCCATGGATACTCTTTGCTTCGCCACCGCTAATGTTTACCCTCTTTCACCAATTTGATGAAGATCGCCACCCTAGTCATTAAGCATGCGAGCGAGAAAGTAAGAGCGGGCGCCAACTTATAAATATAATAATTAAATCTGCACACTCATTGCATCCAATCAAATGGTATAACACACTCATGTATATACTCACGTGTAGTAACTCAAGGTCGTATCGCGATTCGGTCACATCTATTGCTCTTTTCGTATCTTATCGGGTCAAAGACAGAACCGAACAAAACGTTATCCCGTACCTGTAGAATTAAAGTTTATTAGCCATTCAAATGGTAAATAGAATATACTCACCACCTTTTCATGTGATTTTGATTGTTAGAGAATTCTAACTAACTTCATTTGTGATTTTGGAAATCTGTTTTTCATTAATTATCGAGAAAGTGGTGATACACACTTTATATAGTAGTGAGTCTAACTAACTCCTAGTCGAGTCTTTGAGTTAAGCGGCACTAACAAAGATGCCGACTAAGCACCTTAATGAACTAACAGAATTAAGCATGTTTGTTATAAAAGCAAAGCACAATGCATTACAAGTTTATTTATTAAAGCGACAACATATCTTCTATTGGCATCCAACTAATTTTATAAAGTAAAATGATAATCACCGATCGACAAACAAGACCAACATCACAATTTTTTGGATTAATAACAACCTATTAAGTATATAGTAAAATAAACATTGGTAGTGGAGACTTCCAAAGACTAACAATCATATAAGCTAACAAAGAAAAGGCGATTTCATATCTTTAGTGTATGCTTACTAGCATTGTATCTTAAGAAAGGGTTTTTTGTGCCACTTGTTGCTTGGTGTTAGTAAAGACAGGATAAATGTCAAGATTTTGTATTCACTTCAGAGTTGTTTAGTGAATTCTCAGATACTTAACTACTTATTTACTCGCAACATCTCTCTCTCTTCTTTCTCCCAAATCCTAGAAAGTATTAGTTATCTAAATAGAATATATTACTAACTTACTATTGCATTAAAAATCCATGAAACTTGGGGTACATATGCAACTGTTCTCTCTCATAACAACAGCTTGAATCGGCAATTGGAGGAAGTTCTCCAAGCATTGCAGATATGAGCGATGTCTTCCCTCTCTGTCTTTGGCCGCCAACAATCGCAACTAGGCTACCAACGGTATATGCAAATTTATGTTTGACAATGTGGCCCTCTCTGCTGAAGAAAGGAAATAAATTATCGCTTTTTTCCGAAATTCAATAGGAAACACTATCGTACCATCAATTTTAATTACGCCCAACAAGATAAAAAAAAAAAAAGCGTAAAGCAAACAGTAAAACAGATGTAAGACAAAAAATATTTGTTTTTGAGTGCGTACAAAAAAACATATATCCTTTATGCAAGTAGAACATCTAAATATCTCGTATATAATGATGAAATATGCAAGCATAGGATGAGAAAGAGATTGTGGACCTTTGCGTCCCAAGAAAAGTATCCATTCTCGATTGAGATGGTGGTAGCCCTGCTCAAGAGGTTGACTTGGTAGAAGTATTCTCTCTTCACATAAGAGCAACTCCTCCGGACGCTTCAACGATACATTTGCATTAACCACCTTTAAAACAAAATGAAAAATCGGGCCAACGTAAACTCTATCAATCTACTTTGGTGTGGCATTAATTTCCATTTCACTCATATAAGAAGCAACAAACAATAAATCTAAGCGAGTTAAATCTAGTTCGTTATTTATAAAAAATGTCTTTAAAAAGGAGTCCAAACCTAAAATCGAAACAAAATCATATTCAAACCTTTGAATAAAACATCATGAATCCAACAACGAAAAGCACTATTCAACAAATGAAGTTGAAACAAGTGAGTATACCTTTATAAGAACTTAATGAACTTGAAATTGAAGTTAGGGTTTCAATTAGGTTTTCCAGAGCTAAAGTAAGATAAGAAATGAAGTTGAAATTGAAGTTAGGGTTTCAATTAGGTTACCTTCACACAAGATGATGAAGCCAAGATCGCGAACGGAGAAGAGGAGCACGAACGGAGAAGAGGAGCACGATCGCGGAGAAGACGAAATGTAAATTATCGCAACAAGAGAAGTAGCATGAGAGGTTCGATTGTTGATTTACGGAAGTTCATTGTTTGTTCGATGAGAGGAGCAGCAGAGGAGAGGAGATTGTAGTAGGCGGAGAAGAGGCAGATGAGGGTGGAAGAAGGCGGAGGTTGAGGGAGAAGAGTGGGTACGGTGTGTGAGGGTTTGAGAGAAGTGAGGGTTTGTTTGTGAGAAGTGAGTGGAGGAAGGAGAGAATCGATCTGATATCGTGGGAGTTATTTTTTATCATTCGGTTGCAACGGACTTGCCACGGCATCTCCGTCGCAAATTTCTGTCCTTTCACAAGTCCGTGGCAAACCCGTGGCAAATACCAGCGGGAAATTTTGCGCTCTTACTTGTTACACATGCCGTCGCAAATCCGTGGCAAATTACTGACGGAATAAGCTCCGTGGCAATTGCTGGTGGCTAAAACAAGCTTTTCTTGTAGTGTTTGTGTTCGACACAGGCTAGAACCCCATTGAATGACCGGGCGGGCCCAATTGCTCTCTGAAGCATGGCCCAAGACCGCACAATGCGAAGCATAGCGCCCCGCTCGGCTAATCAAGACCGGATGGACGAGGATCGCGCGCCGGATCCGACGGTAAATACCGAGCCGCTACGCCTATAAATAGAGGTGCGACATCCATTTCGTGTACACTTTTATTCTTGTGCATTCCTCCTTGTTCACCTACTGACTTCGGCATCAGAGTGTCTACAGGTACCCCACAAAGGCGATGTCTAGTGATGGTACAGAGTCTAGTTCCTCGCCCGCCTGATCCTCGCGCTCTTCCTCAAAGAGATCCTCTTCTCTTTTAACATCGTCCAAGTCGGTTACGTCTCTAGAGTCGGTAGAGTCTCGTGAGGGGAGGTCGATGCGGTGTGGGGAGCAGTCCTCTAAGTGGGACGGGCGTCCCCCGAACCCCAAGTGGACAAAGTTGGTGAAGAAGTACAAGCACATTGTCGGCATTAAGGGCTAGGAGTGGACATTAGAGGGGTTGCCCGACATGAGTGCATAGACACCTTCCCTCGTGAGCTCAAGTTCACGATGTATTCGACCGTACTGTTGAACATTTGAATTCGACTTCCTTTCACGGACTTCCAGCGGGAGGTTTTGCGATATCTGTCGCGCTCCCCTCCTACCCGAACATTTGGGCGTTCTCAAAGCGTTTGAGTTGTTGATGGGCGAAATGGAGCGACCTCTTCTCGAGGAAACCATTTATTACCGTCTTTGAGGTGAGTAGGCTCGGGGAGAAGGCTAGCAATAAGAATCGCTGGAAACATATGAGCTTGAAATTAGGTGATAACTCTATTTTATATAGAGTTATTTATATGTCTAAACTTAGTAAATTGCTCTCTTTCAAGCAAAGATAAGGAATTTATATAGTATTTTATGTAAAAGATGAATACTTGAGTGTTTGAGATGGTTAAAGTTGTTAATAGGCCCTTTTGGATATATTGTGGTATGTTTGATGAGTTGGTTCAGTGCAGTCTACAGATGCACCTACACTACAATGCTCCTGCACTGGTTTGACACTATGCGCCTTTACTGCAATGCATCTGCACTACATAGAAATGCTTGAGCCAACCACTTGCACATCCACTTGCCTTGATGACCTCATGCTTAGTCACTAAAGCAAGTGCGACTTTTACATTCGGGCGCCACAATACCAACATAGCTTTGAAGACTCACTCACATAGGGACACATGCTCATCTCTCATGGACCTCCCTCAACACTTGAGTGTATGCTTCAACTTGTGAAACAACTTCTGAAAATTAACCATGGTTACACCTCTAGTTTACTTCAACTCCAAGGAAGGAAACACCTCAATTGAAGACAATATAAAGACCTCACTCCTTCACTTGGAAAGATAACACAATCCATAAGTTAGATTCAAATTTCAATAGACATAGTTAGTTTCTATTTTGTAAGAAGGAAAGGAAGGAATTGACAAATACTCCTTTACCTCATTTCGTACTATTTACTATGTGTTGAGTAGCTGATGCAACTGAATTGCTAGGAGAATTCATGCAAAGAGCTTCAACTTGTGTAATCTCTATCTTGTTGTTTCTCTTTTGTGATTTCAATTATATAAACATGATCTTTTAGTTGGAGTGTTCTAACCATTTAATGATCTTTTAAGTAAGTTTGATGCATGTATATGATGTGTGCACTTTAGTTCTTGCTTGATAATTCTTTCAACACTTATTTCACTTTCTTTTTTATGTGTATGAGATTAAATAGTTTAGCTTCTTCTTTCGCTTTCTTTTTTATGCTTGAAGATTTTAAAATTTTAAGTGACAACATTAGGAAACACGTAGTAATCCGTTGAGGTATCCTAGCTGGATAAGGCGCTGGTCTACGGAACCAGAGATTCTAGGTTAGATCCCCAGTGGTATCGTTTTCATTCGCATTAACAAACATGCAGTGCTTTTATGAAATTTGTATAGTTTCAAGTTTACTGAATTGGTGGAATTTTGTGTTTGTTGTACTTTTGAGGTTAGTGACGGATTTTTCCTCGCTATTAGAGACGGAAAAATTTCCTCTCTTTTAGCGAGGGATTTTTCCTCTCTATTAGAGACGGGAAAATTCCTTCTCTATTAGAGACGGAAAAATTCTCTCTCTATTAGAGACAGAAAAACTCCCTCTTTATTAGCGAGGGATTTTTCCCTCTCTATTAGCGACATATTTTTCCTCTCTATAATTAGCGACAGATTTTCAAAATCCCTCTTTAAATATTTAGTGACGCCAAAATTGGTTATGAATTATGGGTCGTTGCAAATTCCGTCTCTAAACCAATTAGAGACAAATTTTTGTTGTTTAGAGAGGAATTTTTGGCGTCTCTAATTTCTATTTTTTTAGTAGTGGAATCAAAGGACTAAGCATCTAAAGACTCTCACTCAAAAGTTGAATACCATTGGCCGACTCTGTGCTCTGCGCTTGCTACTCAAAGAACTCTGTTTCCCACCGGAGCGACCGAGATGCACATGAGCTCGGGCTCCACTCTGACCGACCAGGACAAGGAAGGATTCTACAACATGACTAACCGATCGCATATTAATATCCCGCCTTCATCTCTCGCAGCATGGAATGTAGCGAAATCATGGGGAAATCCTGATTTCCTTCCTATCTACCTATAATGGTCGGATCGACCTTTAAGTGTAATCACTAGCAACAAACACCATTTATCCTAGATTCATTATTCACCATTTTTCATACTGTTCCATAGAGATAAAAGTGACTTTTTATACTTGGATTCAATTATCTATAAAATCATTTTTTACAAGCAACACAACACACAGCTCGTGCTTTTGCTCACGTATACAACTAGTTTTCATCCTCTATATTTTGTAAAGGCAACACTAATTAATCTATAAATCATATATATATCATGCCTATCCATAAGCTGATCCTATATTTAAAGCTAGCGTGCTTGGAATCATTAAAATATTGAATCATTTTTTTTTACTTGATTTGATCAATTTATATTATCATATAGCTTATATGATTCAAGAAGATTTCTACATTTATCAGAGGATTTAATTTTTATATTACATTAATTATTTGTTTTCAATTTATTACAACTTTCTAAACAAAATGCCAGATAATATATATTGGACCAATTCACAATCCTTTTCCCATCAGAATGCCATACTTTTTTTTATAAGCAATCTTAATGCCATCCTTGACTTCTTCCTTTTTATCGGAGTGACGAACGTGAAGGTTCACAAGTCATATATATTGCTTTATGTTATGTTATTTCTGGTTGTATATTATTGATTCCAGTTATTTGTTTGTTAATTATTGCAGTGCAGCAATGAAGAGCGAGGAAATTCCCTTTGAGCAATATATTAATGAGTTGCCTCATCATGTTTTATCGTATATATTTTCCAAGTTAAGCGTGAAGGATTTGGTGAAAACAAGCACATTGTCCAAACAATGGCATCATGAATATCAAGGATTATGGAATGACCTCAACTTTGATCTCCAAAACGTGTTTGACAATACAATTCTAGAGTTACCAAAAAGCTTCCCACTCTTCAAAGGGGTTCAATCTCAATTTGCTGAAAGAGTTGGTCAATTCATGTTGCAGTATGAAGGTGCCCTAATCCGTTCACTCAGAGTAAATTTTCCGTTAGATGATGAACAAAGTGATGTCATTGGTAGATTGATATTTCATGGAATTGCTAAGGGCGTCGAACGTATTGAATTTCTTTTCTCATTAAAAACTATGAATTTTGAGGATTTTATGTTGGAAATAACGTCATACAAGTTTTCCTTTACTCTTTTATCTGACACTAGTTCTTTGAAGCATTTGCACCTAGAAAACTGTCACCTAGTTGCTACTATGCAGTTATCTGGACTCAAGAATTTGAGAACTAAAGAAGATGTGATTCAACTTTTAAAACAACGTAGTTAGGTTGCAAATATTGCTACATAATCTCTAAAATGATATTGTTTCTCATAGATATTACAACTTGAAATTTGCTTGGGAGCATAGATATATTACAACTTGTTGAAATTTGCAAGAATAACTTCAACCTAGTCACTCTAGGGAGAAAAAATCAAAACTAATATTTCATTGTTTGTTAATCAAATCAAAAACTTCTTATCAACTGGATTAATCATCAAGTTCTTATCAACTAAAAATATTCTTTCTTTTTTTTCCAGATTAGAAATTCGCATTTGAAAAATGCACGTATGATCACACTTCAAAGAGAAAGAAGAGAATATGCAGGACTTTTTCATAGTGAATTGAAATACGTTGAGTTACATGGTTGTGTTGGTACCATAAATGAGTTAGCTAGTCACTTTTTGAGGAACGTGAATTCACTCAAGCAAATTACTTTTGTTTTTTGTGACAAATTCTACATAGGTGGTGGAAGGTCGACAGACAGTTCTAGAAGTTGTGGTTGTTTTGAACGTAATTTGATTCATGAGATGCTAAAAGATGAAATAAATGAAGAATGTCAGCTTATAATTTTGTAATGGTAATTTTTTATAATGAATTTTGTAAGAGTTATTAATAAATTCAATCTTACATAAATTTTATAAGTTATTTTAAAATGAAATACAAGGTGAAAACTAGTTCTTATGAACATGAACATCATAAACGGTGTATCTTCTGCAAGTGATTATCATTTTTATTATAAACCATGTATTTTTTACTGCACAAATCAAGCAATGATGTCATTTGCGATTGAACATTTTTTTATAAGAAAAATTTAATTAAATAATCCAATTGCTGAGATCACGAGTAATACTCTACTCACTTTCTATGAAAGGTTGCTGAGAAATTCTCTATCATTTGCTCAAGCTAAATAAATAAACACCAATTGGGATAAAATAAAAAAACAAAAAAAACTAGTAATGGTACAACAAGGCACCTCTGGACAACCAGTACAACACACCAAGCCAACAAAGAACTGAACAAGCTAAAACTCGAAAAACTAAAGAAACCTATAAAGAGAAAACCTTCAATACACTACAAGAAAAACTTGTTTTAGCCACCAGCAATTGCCGAATAGAATTAGTGTACTGAAAATTTATAGCATCACAAACCTGGAAACCCAGTGATTCCCACAATGTCACCCCGCTTCACATTAGAATGGAATTGGAAAACTCCGCCTATCAAATCGATTTCTTGCATTATAGAGATATTAGTTGTTTCATGTCCTAATAATTGAACAAAGAAAAATTAAAGAAAATAGGATCTATAATACCAAAAAAAAGATACTAATAAGAAAGAACAAAAACCACTAAAAACATGTTAACAATTAAAAAGGCAAACTGTTACTTATGTTAGTCAAACACCAAGGTAACAAGAAATACTACAGACATGACTTATGAATAAACCGCTTCAAGGTGAAATTTGCCATATTTGAATTACTAACACTACAAGAAAATCGTTGATTTGCCACGGACATTTCCGTGGCAAATGTACTAAATTTCCGTGGCAAAACAACATTTGCCACGGATTTGCCAATGGACCAAAAATGGTGGCAAAACGCTGTCGCGAAATCGTTTGCCACGACTTTTCCGTGGCAATTTTTTTCCGTCGCAAACCCGCGGCAAATCCGTCGCAATTATCCGTGGCAAAGTCGTCGCGAAATTTCATCGCACATCCGTGGCAAATCGTCGCAAAAATTAAAAAAATTAAAAAAATTAAATCATAATTTTAATTCTTCAACCCATTCATCAGTCAATTTAATTAATTACATTATAACCAACTAAAAGACCAACTAAAAAGACCAAAAGACCTTGCTTTTAATGGCTGTTTTAATCCACATACATCCTTACTATTTAAAAAATAAAATAAACCAACTAAAAATTTAATTAATTACATTATAACCTATTGAGTCTCCTAAGGCTATCTCCAAAAAATTCCAAAAAAGCTTGATTATCTCTTCAGCTAGCCCCTTTCTCTAAAATTGCCCTAAAACTTCAACATCTTCCACAGATGTATTTTGGTTTTACTCAAAAATGATACAAAGACTTCGAAAACAAAAAGGAACATTCTCGATCCTCAATAAAAGCCATCATGCAAATGCCATAAACTCAAGACAAGTAATAATCGAAAGGTACCAAATTCCCAAAATATAAACACGCTTCAATCAAGATCAACAATTTACCTCGGCGTTTTTTTTGGTGCCACCATTTGGTCCAATTGGAATAGGTTTGTATTCGCTTCTCGCCCGAGAACGCCAAAAGAAAGTTACATAAACCCTAACATCGGAAAAAACAAAATGACCCAAGAGCGATTTACTAACGTTTTGTTAAATGTTGATGAATAGCTTGTGAACTCACCAATAGATTCTTGTCGCCTAGCATACTCCTAAAGTGAGTCAAGTTCGGATAGAAGTCGACATAAACTTATTTCTAGAGTTTGTCACTAAATAATTAACCTCCGATTCACCACTAAAACAACGATATTACACTATTAATCGGAAGATTATCTAAAAAAACACTATTAATCGAAAACCTTCATAATGAGTCATTATGATCAATAAAATATCATCTCGCAGGATAAATTAAATGAGACCTTTTTCATTATGGTTTCCTTATTCCATGTCTCAACCCCTTAAAGAATGCTTTTTTGTTGACGAGCCTGCAAGAGAGTAAAACTAAAATCAGTGAGAGGTGCAAAACAAGAATAAGAATCTCTAATTGAAAAGACAGTTGAGCTAAGCTAAGGTTACCTAAGAAAAGAATAATAAGCAATATAGTCACCATCCAATCAGGGAACACAACATTGAAGACCACTCCAATGCTGATACCAAGCATGAGCATTGGTTGAATGAGAAGTGCCAAATCATAGTCAATGATGGGCATATCCAATGTTGGATGTCTTAGCTTAAGGTTGTAGTAAACAGTTGATAGAGCTGCCCCCATGACCATACCTGTCACAAACAGAAACACCCAATAAGTAAATGTAGTGGGACACAAAGAACTTGCAATTATTTTCTTTTTTATGTTTCAAGACTTGGTTCTTATTCACCACGAATACTTGATGAGATGTTATGGGTAAATGTTTTACTTCCATTAGGAAACATCAACATTCCTAGGTTCAAACTAGAACATGCATTCAACCAAGCAGATCCAATAGAAAAAGTATATAACAATAACTTCCATTGGAGTAAGCCCTTCCCCTACCCCTGATAAACACACGGGGCCATACTATTTGATTATTATTATTATGCATTGACTAAAATACAAAACAAAAGTCAAATCCTACCAAAATAAGGGAAGATGTGAATCACATAGTGTTGCGCCCCGAAAAATCCGGTTTGGGACTTTTTAGTTTGACAACGTTTGAAAATCAGTAGAGCCGCCACCAATATTTTATTTTAGGAAAACATTGAAAAAAACCTTTTTGAAAGCGGGTGGTCTTTCGAAAACTTAGAGATGTAGGTTCGGGGAATTCGGTTGCGCATGGGAAGGTATTAGCACTTCACGCCGCCCTTTCTACCGAAAGGGAACCATTAATTTGATGTGGTTTTGAAATGTTTGATTGGAAATACGTTGTTCTATTTATTTTTCTTTTCTTTTTGAGAAATCACTTTATTGAAAACGGGAAAAAGGGGTGTTTTTGGTATCTTTGAAAAGCGGAACAAGACAAAGATTTTTGAAAAGCGTGCTTGACGAGGAACCCGGTCCTACGTACCTCACGGCCGAGGATCAAAGCAACGTAGTTCTTGTTTTTATGGGTTTTTAAAGATGTGCTTGACGGGACATGAACCCGGTCCTCTCACGTACCCTCACCGGTGAGGATCAAAGCAACGTAGTTCTTGTTTTTATGGGTTTTTAAAGATGTGCTTGACGGGACATGAACCGGTCCTCACGTACCCTCACCGGTGAGGATCAAAGCAACGTAGTTCTTGTTTTTGCGTGTGAAAAGCGGCTTTGTGATTTTTGAAAGTGCTTTTGGAGTTTTGAAATAAGACTCGAGTGTTCGCGAATACCAAACAAGCAAAGGCTTGAGTGGCATTCGGTATTAACTCGAAAAAAGAGTTGGAGCCGGTAATCAAACAAGCAACGGCTTCGAGTGATTACAAGCGACAACGTCGTATTATTCTTTTGAAAATAGTTTTGAAAAAGGTGGTGAGCTAATAGCTCATGTTATTTTGGAAGTTTGAGTTAGTTGTTTTTGTTGTTGTTTATTTAATGTGTGGGAGTTTTCATGATAGCCAAACAAGCAAAGGCTTCGAGTGACTACCACTAGTAGCTCCTCATTAACGATCAAACAAGCAACGGCTTCGAGTGATGGTTAATGATTTTTATTTAGAAAAATGCCTTAGGTTTTCTTATTTGAAAAAACATAGGATTTCAAGCTTGAAAAGAAATATAACATTTCAAATTCTTCTTCCAAGTCAAAACCCAAAACAACCATTGGGACACAAGCAAAGCAATCAAAAGAGTATTTACAATTTGCTATGAACAATTGGATGCACCATGATACAAGTATGTGAGTGCAAGAGTATGCAATTATGGAATGCAAAACACAACATTATTGAATGCATGAGTATTTAATTTGTGAGATGCAAAACATGGTACTAATATATGCATATTTAAGAGAGCATGAAAATGCAAAAGATATAGATGTAAATGAATGCATGAACATGTAGGCAAAAATCTAAGCTAACATATGAAATTGCCAAATGTGCATCTAGCAAGGCATTATTATTCAACCTAAAAGTTCAAGAAAACAAAATAGTGACTTAAACCTCAAAACCTAAAACCCTAGTCCCAAGAACACACATTAGGGAACCAAAACCAAAAATCAAAACCCTAACACTATAGAATATGCAATAGGGAATTTTATTCAATGAGATGGGCTCATGGCCTAAACCAAGTATGCAAAGAAACTTTGAACATTAAGCAAAACTATGATTAATTCACAAGAACTATTTAAAAGATAAAGTAGAGAATGGAATGACAATTTTTACAAGGTTGAATCACTTCTTGCAATCTTCGCCACCTTGAATGAAATGCACTAGGCATGTAGTGAGAATCACTTTGCAAGATCATCAACAAATGGACAACAATATAACTAGTCCACAAGAACACATAAACTATTAAACTATGAAATAGATTGAATCCTTTCTTGCAATCTTCACCACTTGAATAAAATGCACTAGGCATGTAGTGAGAATCACTTTGCAAGATCATCATTAACTAAACAACAATATAGCTAAATCATAAAGACACATAAACTATTAAACTATGAAATAGATTGAATCCTTTCTTGCAATCTTCACCACTTGAATAAAATGCACTAGGCATGTAGTGAGAATCACTTTGCAAGATCATCATTAACTAAACAACAATATAGCTAAATCATAAAGACACATAAACTATTAAACTATGAAATAGATTGAATCCTTTCTTGCAATCTTCACCACTTGAATAAAATGCACTAGGCATGTAGTGAGAATCACTTTGCAAGATCATCAATAAACAAAAGGTAAATTAAAACACAAGAAATAATGAGTACATAAACTAATATATTAAACCAAAGTCATTTCTAGCTCTCTTCACTACTAAGATCAAAGTGCACTTGGCACTAGTAGGAATCATAGAGCCAAATCCTCAACAACTTACTAAAGAAAAATACCAACAACAAGATTTAAACAAAGAAACAACAAAATCAATTTTGAAGACATTTTAATCATGTATATGCGAAACCTTGCTCTATTTTATTTAACAAGAAAACTCAAAAATTAACATGAAAACAACACTAATCCACTTATTTTAGGGTGAGACAACAAATCTCACCCTCAACCACAACAAACTACATTGAAAAGATGATGCTATGCGAAAGGAATGAGGGAAAGAAAATGAGCTTCAATGCAAAATATTTGGAGATGATGCAAAGAGGGTTATGGATTTTACCTTTTCTCTAAGATGGAAGAGAAAGTTGAAGAAATGGAGGGGAGAAAAATGCAAGAGGGCTTCGGCCTTGCAAGGGAAGGAAGGAGATAAGGATGGTGTGATGAACTCCTTGAGTGAGAAAGGAAGGTTAAGGGTGTGAGAGGTGAATTAAAGGTGTTTTGGTGGAGGAAGGTGAAGTAATGGAGGAGGGGGAAGGAGGAGAAGGCTTCGGCCTAGAGGGTGGAGAGGAGGAGAGGTATGATGCTTGGTTTTCTTGAAGGTGAGAATGATAGCCAAAAAATTAGTGAAGAGAGAAGGTGTGAGCTATTTATAGGGATTTTGAGGCTTTAGGGTATTTAGGACTTTTTGCTTTGATTGGGCTCTAGGATTGGATCTTAATTTTGAATGGATGGTTAGGATTGTTGGTCACATGGATCAAGGGTATTTAGAAAACACAAGTGTGTGAGAGAAATGGGTGAAGGTGGCGCATAAAAGGAGGAAAAAAGGAAATTTATGAACAAAAAAATCTAATTTGGGAATGGTAATTTTGTAAAATAGGGTTAAGGGTATTTTGGTGAGGGAATGTTCTCAAAAAGGTAAGATGAGGTTTTTGGTGGAAAGGTTAGTGTAAGTGTATGGGTTAATTTACCAAAAAGGGCAACATTGAGGATATGATCAAATTAAAACTTGGTGAGTAAGAAATGGAGTGTGTAGAAGCTTCTTGAGAGAGAAAGTGAGAGGAGGGCTGCGCAACATGCAGAAAAATGAGAAGGAAAAATAAAAAAATGCTTATTTTTGGTCTTTTGTCTTATTGAGGACACTTCCTCCTTTTATTTTTGAATTTTGAAACTTTTGGGCATGTAAAAATGAAAATGCACCTATTGAAACATGTTACATATTTTTGGACACCATGACATAGTCTCCTAATTGCTCTAGACAATCAAAATTGTCACTTAATTAATTGGGGATTTTTAATGGTCTTTTGGCATTTTTATGCACTAAAAATAGGAAAAATGCATGTTTAATTATTTTGGACTAGGAATTTCTCCTCAAAAATTATGCAAAAATTATTTTGGATAGAATAAAATATATTTTTGTGGATGTATATTTTAACGAGAAAAATCATCCTGTTGTGAAAAATGACCAAAATGCCCTTTACCCTAAAAAGTCCTACTTTGCTCAAAAATGCATTTTCATCCTAAACATGATCCTAAAAACCCTTGGATGACTTTAAAACCCTAAAATGCATGCCAAGCCTTAATTTATTTATTTTTGGTTGAAAGTTAGGGTGTCGACTTAAGCCGGACAAAATTGGGGTATGACAGCTGCCCCTCTTTATCTAGATTTTAACAAGGAATATGAATTGGCCGAAACATATTCCGTGGCAAAATAGAGATAAAGAATTCAGAAATTATACCGATTTTGTCCACTTAGGGAAAAACCCGAATTTTCTTTTTTGGGTGAATGGATATTAGCCAGAAAACGGCTGCAATGAACGTGGTGCTAACACTCAGTAAGCTAACAAAACAGAAACAAATTGGCGCCGACCTCGGGTGGCGTAAGCAAAGAAGAAGTAAAACAATAAATAGAAACGATAGAGAAGGTACCGTCCTTTGATAAGCCGACACCCGGTGGGGAAGAAAGTAACAAAAAGTGCGGTGATGAAGGAGCGCTCGTCACTCTGAAGGAACACTGGTTACGAAGGAGCGTCTCGCGCTCTGAAGGAGTACTTGGACTCTGAAGGAACACTTGGGCGCTACGAAGGAACACTTGGGTTACGGGGAACGCAGGCTCTGAAGGTGGCTACTCGAGCGGCCCGAGGTTACGTATCAAGTTGTGGAGGCCGATACATTTTACCTTGATGGACTTGCACTATGCTTTACATCGCACACCGGTCCAGGGACGCGAAGTGCAGGGGGCCGATCCGTCATGCTCCGTGATGACTTGGCGGGATGAAGGTCGAGTTCAAAGTCATTTGCTGGATCGTTGATTTGAACTAAAACGAAGGACCTCGGAGTCCGATGATTAAATCGGTGCTCGATAACGACGGATCTCGAAGGGACGCCTTGGTCTCGGGCGGATGCACGGAGTCCGGCGGATTTGCAAATCCTCGTTGATTGGTCGATTGAGGTGGCCATTCTTTGGCGTATTGAGGTGAGGTACCCGCGGCTCGAATATGAGGTGAAGTCTCGCTTTTGAAGGGGACGCCAGTCACGAAGGGATTCACGAATCTTGTTGATCTTCTTTAGCTTGATGCGCTTACGCACCGATCCGAGTGCCTTCTCGGGTTAGCGGACCTTTCTTACGCTTCCTCTAATTGGTGATCGTGTCGTCGCGAGCGATCCGAGGTGTCCGCTACGGCTAGCGGACTTTTCTTCTCGATGGGTGATCAATGTCGTTGACCGATCCGGGGTGTCTGCTCGAGGCTAGCGGACCTTTCTTTCTACTTCCTCTCGATTGGTGATCAACGTTTTGTTGACCGATCTAGATTGTCTGCTCAAAGCTAGCGGACTATTCTTGACTTTCTCTCGATCGGTGGTTAGTGCCATTGCAGCGATCTAGAGTGCACGCCCCCGCGCCGCAGTCTTTTCTTGTAAACCTTCCGTGGTCAATGCCACTACATCTTTGTTTTAGGGAGTCCGCTCCGGAATAGTAGGACTCTTCTTAAACTTTTCTCACGATAATGTGTACCGCACATGTTAGCGGATGCAAATGCATGGTGCATGGGATGAGGATGCATGTTATGCAAGGGCATGTTATGCAGGAACATGTTATGCGGCGCATGCAATGCTATGATTTTGGTGTGATGAATGCAATGAGATGCTACTCTTGATTTTCTTTGGTCACTTTCTTTTTCTCTCGATTGTTTGTTTTTTCGCTTTTTGACAAAGGCTTATTCTTTTCTTGGTTCAACCGACTCCGATACTCTGGCACAAGATCGAGAGGCCGATGGAAACCGCAGGGCTCATGGATCGACACAAGTTTGCTTTATGATTCGCCATCCGGAATGGTTTGTGAGTGCAACCTTCTTTGTAAGATTAACTTCTTTGGTCGCCTTTCTTTTTCTCGATCGTTTGTTTTTCTTTGTTCTCTTGCTCTTTTGCCCTGTTGGCTTATCTTCTTGCTGGTTCAGCCAATCCGCGTCACTCATGGCACGAGACTGAGGAACATATTAGACTTGCGGGGCTCATGGGCAGTGTGAGTGGGCTTTAACTTTGTCGTTCAAGCAATCGTGGGCTCAATCACTTTCTCTTGCATGACTAACTTGTTTTGGGAATTGCCTCTTTCCGTGACCTTTAAGAATTTCAATGATTTGTAATGCTTTATGATGTATGCACATGTTTTGATTCAGATCACCATCATCATAAAACGTTTATTTTGAGCGAGAAAAAGCGAGAAAATAATCAACAAACGGACATGAGAAAGTTTGAGCTTTATTGATGTAGAAATCGGTCGCATGAAAAGTTACGCCGATCGCTCAATGCATTTGAAAGTTTAAACCGCAAAAAGACACGAAAAAAGGAAGAAGCCGATTTTGATTGTCCGTCTCGTGGAAGCAGTGCTAAACATTTATGTCCTTGACCTTGATCACTCCTCATTCAAGTCTTCGGGAAGTTGTATGCCTTTCTTTACTTTTCATGCTCAAGTTTTTCGACCTAATTTTTGCTGGGATCGCCGCTGCGGGTTTTCAATCCACCGGTCGCTCCGATTTTGCCTAGGTCGCCTTTCGGGTTTTCAACCTAGCGAGCTAATTCTTACTTGGCTTGTCTTTCTCTTTTTCGCGTCTATTTCTTTCGGGCATAATACTTCTTCGCTTGATCGGAATTGACTGGGTTCCTTAAATCTTCTCCGTCCATGTTTGTGAGTATCAGCGCTCCTCCAGAAAAGGCTTTCTTGACTACATATGGGTCGTCATAGGCTTGGAGTCCACTTCCTACGGGGATCAGTCTGGATAGGCAAGATCTTTAAGCACCAGATCACCTTGCTTGAATTCACGTGGTCGGACTTTCTTGTCAAAAGCCGTTCTCATTCTCTGCTGATATAATTGCCCCTGACACAAAGTCGCAATCCTTTTTCTTCAATGAGGTTTAGTTGATCGCAGACGGGCTTGAACCCATTCTCGCGCTTTTTTGACTTTGTTTCCATCGAGACCCGCATGGAGGGTATCTCAACCTCAATAGGGAGGACTGCTTCCGACCCATATACCGGAGAGAAAGGATTTGCCCCAGTTGAAGTGCGTACTGAAGTTCAGTAGCCATGCAAAGCAAAGGGAAGCATTTCATGCCAATCTTTGTAGGTTACCACCATCTTCTGCCTAATGTTCTTGATGTTCTTATTGGCTGCCTTGACTGCCCCAGTCGCCTTCGGGCGGTAGGGAGAAGAATTATGATGCTGAATTTTGAACTCTGCACACAGGTCCTTCATCATTTTGCTGTTCAGGTTGCTGCCATTATCAATGATGATCTTGTTTGGAAGACCATAACGGAAAATCAGATCTTTCTTCACAAATTTGGCAACCACTGAACTGGTTATACTGGAGTATGAGGCGGCTTCAACCCACTTGGTAATCTCTAAAACTTTGCCTTGATATAATTGTAACTTGAATGAATCTTGGAGTGCAAGCCTTTTGATTTTTCTTTCCCCCTTTTTTTTTTTTTTTTTTTTTTTTTTTCTGAGATTTTTTTTTTTTTGGACAAACATATTTAAATAAATAAACTTATTTGTCCTAAAGCTAAAACTCTGAGAAAACAAAAGCAATCGATCATTGATAGGAATGGATTTTTTTTTTTTTTTTTTTTTGAAGATTGTGGGTTTTTGTGGAGAAAGGATGATTGGGTTTAGTGAAGTGCTTGAAGCTAATGGTAGGATGATTTTTATTGGCGTTGGTCGACGTTTGGTGATTTATGATGGTTATTTGGCTTGATGAGGTATTTGGAAGTTTTATTCTGGCTAAGGGTTGGTGGAGGGCGGGATGCCGAGGTCACAGGGAAGTATTTGCAGGTTATTGAGACAAGGATCTCTTATGCTTTGTGGTAACGTGTATCAGCTCACCACTTACATTTCTCTTGTATTTTTGGGATTTTCATTTTTAAATCCCTTTTTCGTTTTTTCTTTTTTTTGATTTTTTTTTGATTGATTTTTTTATTTTTCTTTGATTTTGACTCGGGTGAGCTGATGAAAAGTGATGCACCTTTTTTTTTTGATATTTGAGGTGATCCTTGTCTAGGGTGATTTTTGGATTTTTGGCTTACGATGGGTATATGCTTTTTTTTCGAGAATATGGGAAAATGGTCAAACATTATTTCAAATCATGATTGCTTGTTTTCTCGAAAATTAACTCAAGGACAATAATTTATTCACTCCTATACATTTGCTCTTTCTTTTTGTTTGATTATTTTTCGACCAAACTTTTTTTTTACGGTCATTTTTTTTTTTTGTGTTTCTTTTTTTTTTTTTTGAAGGAGGAAATCATCTTTGGGCTTTGCACGATTCGGATCTCTGTAGTCAACGCACATTTCGACCTACCCGTCCCTTCTTGGGACCGGGACAATATTGGCAACCCATTGTGGGTACTTGGCCATTGCTAGGAACCCCGCATCAAATTGCTTTTTCACCCCGTCTCGGATTTGAGGACATCTCAAAGCTTCATCCTTCTCAATTTTTGTTTTACAAAGGGCATTCGGGCTTGGTGGTAGCTTGTGTACCACAATGTCGGTGTCAACCCGGGCATATCTTGATAGGACCATGCAAACGCACCCACATAATCGTGCGGCCATTGAACCAACTTCATGCGATCTTCGTCATTCATGGTGGTAACCACTTTGACCTCTTTCTTGTTCTCAGCTGTATCCAAGTTGATCACCTCAGTGTATTCCCCGTGAGGCCGAATAACCCTTTCTTCTTGTTTCATTAACCTCATGAGTTCTGGAGGAGTTTCCCAATCTTCCTCAACATCCCCTCAGCCTGAGTGATGGGGTGATCAAAATCAAAATATGGATCGCTAGCCTTTGTTATTTTGAGAGACAATTCTTTGTGATTCGCGCTTTTGCCGGGCGAAAAAGCGAGAATGAAAAGCTAAACAAACAAGCAAACAATAACGAAAGCAGGAAAAAGGACACATGAAATGAAGAGAAATGATTTTTATTGATGGAAATTCAAAAACAACGTTTTTATTGATGATGATGATTCTGAAAATAAAAACATGCGTGCCCCTAACAACTTGTCCTATGGCCTTGGGCAGAGCCACAGGGTTGCATTACAACTAATTACTTTGAGTTAAAAGGTCACGGAAATCGCAGCCTTCTCAATTCTTCACCTCTTTTCCCGGCAAGACAATGACGAACCGCACTGCACCCACCTTGCCGGTTTGAGATCCACCACGGATGGCAACAACTTGGTTGTGATTAAGCAAACCCAAGCACTCACTAAGCTCGGTGGATGTCACAGCATGAGAATGCTCGGGGGGGGTGGATCTTGGTCTTTTGACTCACCAACCATTCGCCACTTCTTTCCTCCGCCACTTTCCTTCTTTTGGCTAGACTTGGATTGTATCCCAACCCGCAGCGGTCCTTGTTCCTTTTTAGTGGGATGGGCGCAAGAATTCCTTGTCCGATTTTCCCAAGCGGACTCCAACCTTATACCCTTGATCCATCATGATTTTAGCAATCTTTCTTATTACTTGCCCATTAAAATCTTCTATGGCATTAGAGGTTGGCTTCTCGCGTCCCGGCAATGGGTTTGCAGTTATGCTCGAACCATTTTGCTTGAATGAAATCCAATTGGCATCGATTAGGTCTTGCACCACACGCTTGAAGGCTTTACACTCCTCCACAAAGATGACCAACCCCGTTTTCATGGAAAGCTGCGCAGTAGCTTTAGCATTGTAACCTCCTCCGGGAAATGGCGGTGAACGGGCTTCATTGAGCGAAAGTGCCGACTAAGTTCTTGGAAATTAAGTAATCAAACAACTCAAGTATATGTCATTGGTATTGGATCAAAACCGTTTCGTTTTCGTCATCGATAACCCTGAGCCTTGTGATCAAGCATCGTAATGTGACTCACCGGACGTCCCGTTCCTCTGTATTTGTCCACCTTGGGAGCTTTGAATTTTGGTGGCAAAACCAAATCTGGGACCAAACACAGCTCACAGGCCTCCTTGGCTCTGACACCGGCACCCTCCATCGCCCTTACTCTTTCTTCGAGTGCACGAATTGAGTCATTTGGCTGCGACCCCTCAAACATGTGTCCTTGGGGGTGACTCCCCATACCGTAATAATACCATCCCGGTGAGGAGCATTATGAGGTGGTGCCACTAGTGATGTAGGACTAAGTGCAGCAAGAGAACTAGAAATGGATCTGCGGTCCTCCGGCAGCCTCCTACTGAGCACTGGGGCGGTGACTTGATTGGGCGCATTCACACCCCGGTAGGAATAGATCCAACAGATTTGCGGCATGTACCAGCAGCATACCCCAAGGACATCTTTGTGGAGTGTCGCGATTTGACACATTCATTTCAGTGGTGATCGACCGGATCGGTGGAAAGCGCAATCAGAAGCGTTTCGCGTCATGAAGGAGGAACAAAAGAGGTGACACCAATGGACCCACTACTGCGACGGCTTCAACGGTGGCCCATTCTTTAGACTTTGTAGCATGGCCATCATCTCATGCATCGGGCCTCCATTGCCCCAACCTTATCCTTAAGCACTTGGTTCTCTCCGAGCCACCGCTCAGATTCAAAATTTGCACGCCCAAGTCTTCACGCCTCTGGATTACTCTCTCGCCAATCTCCGGATGCTCTTGCGGATTGGCCATCGGCTTGGCTTGTAGTCGGGTGAAGTATCGGTGACGGAGAACCAGCGTGCCTTTTTCTCGTTTGTTTAGACATTTATTGCATGAGAATGCATGAATGGATATATGAATGTATGTACAATAATGCGCTGATGTCGGAACGCGGGATACCTTGCCTTGTCATACGCGCATAAACTTTTTCTTGGATTTAGGAAATGAAGTAAATGAGGAATCGAAATAGCAAATCAACATACTTCATAACCGAAGCGCGAAGTAAGTCAAGCCTTGCTATTTGATTCCATTACGATGCGACTATGACAAGACGGTACATTATTCGGTGGTCCCGGCAAGCAAATGCAAATGAAATGCAATATGAATGCAAATATTTACAACATTTAGCTTTAATGAATGCGAGATGATGCGATTATGATGTGAATGATGCATGTAGAGATGATAAAAGCGATGCGTATGGACGGAAGTTCAAAAATTTAGAAAACACGCTACGTGTCGCCTCACATGCGGTTTATTTGGAAAAGGAAAATATTTTTGTATTTTCTTGGAAAGTTTTTGAAAAAGCTCCTTTTGAGGAAGACATTCCCTAAATTACCATGCAAACACACAATTCGTATGCCCTCGTGTCCTACAAAGGTGGGAATCCTAAGTTCTAGGGCAACTTCAAAGGTTCCTCCCATGTAGTTCTAATTCACACCCTCACAATGGCTACCGAAGCTATAGAATCCTCATGCCGACACCCACAAATGTAGAATGCTACCAAGTGTGAGGCGTCATGAGAAAGCGTACTCCGGTTGAGACTTTCGTGAGTATCAGACTGACAAAGGTCTTGAATGATAGTCACTAATCGCCTCCACTCTCCTAAGTGTTTTGTTGGATCCGGGTATAGGAGCCCACTCATAGAACATAAATCATAAGGTGTGAAAGTGTGTGATCGAGGACATACTTCCTAAACTCTACCCACCCCACCTGCAAGGAAAGCCAGAACAGTCCAGATAAACAGTCGTCTACCCTAGGGTTTAACATGCATACACCAGTCTAATATACAAACCATCCTAATAAGTCCACAGAAATTACACGCATTGCTTACCTCAAGAAAGGGAGCTAAGAAGGAGGGGACATAATAGAATGGGGAAATGCATGTTTTACCTTAAGAAAAGGAGCGAAGAAGAGGGATCATGGGAATTGAGGAATGCATGTATAAGCACAACCATAGGCATACAAAAGAAGAGAAAAGAAAAGAAAAGGAAAAGGAAGAGATAGAACATAGTTTTTCAAATCAAACAATTTAAACCACATCAAATTAATTAGGCTTGACCCTCATCTCTCTTTAAATAAATAAATAAAGAAAGAAAGTCCCCAGTGGAGTCGCCAGCTGTTGCGCCCCGAAAAATCCGGTTTGGGACTTTTCAGTTTGACAACGTTTGAAAATCAGTAGAGCCGCCACCAATATTTTATTTTAGGAAAACATTGAAAAAACCTTTTGAAAGCGGGTGGTCTTTCAAAACTTAGAGATGTAGGTTCGGGGGTCGGTTATGCATGGGGAAGGTATTAGCACCCCACGCGCCTCTTTCTACCGAAAAGGAACCATTAATTTGATGTGGTTTTGAAATGTTTGATTGGAAATACGTTGTTCTATTTATTTTTCTTTTCTTTTGAGAAATCACTTTATTGAAAAGCGGGAAAAGGGGTGTTTTGGTATCTTTGAAAAGCGGAACAAGACAAAGATTTTTGAAAAGCGTGCTTGACGGGACAGAACCCGGTCCTACGTACCTCATTTGCCGAGGATCAAAGCAACGTAGTTCTTGTTTTTATGGGTTTTTAAAGATGTGCTTGACGGGACATGAACCCGGTCCCACGCACTTCACCGGTGAGGATCAAAGCAACGTAGTTCTTGTTTTTATGGGTTTTTAAAGATGTGCTTGACGGGACATGAACCGGTCCTACGTGACCCTCACCGCCGAGGATCAAAGCAACGTAGTTCTTGTTTTTGCGTGAAAAGCGGCTTTGTGATTTTTGAAAGTGCTTTTGGAGTTTTTGAAATAAGACTCGAGTGTTCGCGAATACCAAACAAGCAAAGGCTTCGAGTGGCATTCGGTATTAACTCGAAAAAGAGTTGGAGCCAGTAATCAAACAAGCAGCGGCCGAGTGATTACAAGCGACAACGTCGTATTATTCTTTTGAAAATAGTTTTGAAAAGGTGGTGAGCTAATAGCTCATGTTATTTTGGAAGTTTGAGTTAGTTGTTTTTGTTGTTGTTTATTTAATGTGTGGGAGTTTTCATGATAGCCAAACAAGCAAAGGCTTGAGTGACTACCACTAGTAGCTCCTCATTAACGATCAAACAAGCAACGGTTTCGAGTGATGGTTAATGATTTTTATTTAGAAAAATGCCTTAGGTTTTCTTATTTGAAAAACATAGGATTTCAAGCTTGAAAAGAAATATAACATTTCAAATTCTTCTTCCAAGTCAAAACCCAAAACAACCATTGGGACACAAGCAAAGCAATCAAAAGAGTATTTACAATTTGCTATGAACAATTGGATGCACCATGATACAAGTATGTGAGTGCAAGAGTATGCAATTATGGAATGCAAAACACAACATTATTGAATGCATGAGTATTTAATTTGTGAGATGCAAAACATGGTACTAATATATGCATATTTAAGAGAGCATGAAAATGCAAAAGATATAGATGTAAATGAATGCATGAACATGTAGGCAAAAATCTAAGCTAACATATGAAATTGCCAAATGTGCATCTAGCAAGGCATTATTATTCAACCTAAAAGTTCAAGAAAACAAAATAGTGACTTAAACCTCAAAACCTAAAACCCTAGTCCCAAGAACACACATTAGGGAACCAAAACCAAAAAATCAAAACCCTAACACTATAGAATATGCAATAGGGAATTTTATTCAATGAGATGGGCTCATGGCCTAAACCAAGTATGCAAAGAAACTTTGAACATTAAGCAAAACTATGATTAATTCACAAGAACTATTTAAAAGATAAAGTAGAGAATGGAATGACAATTTATACAAGGTTGAATCACTTCTTGCAATCTTCGCCACCTTGAATGAAATGCACTAGGCATGTAGTGAGAATCACTTTGCAAGATCATCAACAAATGGACAACAATATAACTAGTCCACAAGAACACATAAACTATTAAACTATGAAATAGATTGAATCCTTTCTTGCAATCTTCACCACTTGAATAAAATGCACTAGGCATGTAGTGAGAATCACTTTGCAAGATCATCATTAACTAAACAACAATATAGCTAAATCATAAAGACACATAAACTATTAAACTATGAAATAGATTGAATCCTTTCTTGCAATCTTCACCACTTGAATAAAATGCACTAGGCATGTAGTGAGAATCACTTTGCAAGATCATCATTAACTAAACAACAATATAGCTAAATCATAAAGACACATAAACTATTAAACTATGAAATAGATTGAATCCTTTCTTGCAATCTTCACCACTTGAATAAAATGCACTAGGCATGTAGTGAGAATCACTTTGCAAGATCATCAATAAACAAAAGGTAAATTAAAACACAAGAAATAATGAGTACATAAACTAATATATTAAACCAAAGTCATTTCTAGCTCTCTTCACTACTAAGATCAAAGTGCACTTGGCACTAGTAGGAATCATAGAGCCAAATCCTCAACAACTTACTAAAGAAAAATACCAACAACAAGATTTAAACAAAGAAACAACAAAATCAATTTTGAAGACATTTTAATCATGTATATGCGAAACCTTGCTCTATTTTATTTAACAAGAAAACTCAAAAATTAACATGAAAACAACACTAATCCACTTATTTTAGGGTGAGACAACAAATCTCACCCTCAACCACAACAAACTACATTGAAAAGATGATGCTATGCGAAAGGAATGAGGAAAGAAAATGAGCTTCAATGCAAAATATTTGGAGATGATGCAAAGAGGGTTATGGATTTTACCTTTTCTCTAAGATGGAAGAGAAAGTTGAAGAAATGGAGGAGAAAAATGCAAGAGGGCTTCGGCCTTGCAAGGGAAGGAAGGAGATAAGGATGGTGTGATGAACTCCTTGAGTGAGAAAGGAAGGTTAAGGGTGTGAGAGGTGAATTAAAGGTGTTTTGGTGGAGGAAGGTGAAGTAATGGAGGAGGGGGAAGGAGGAGAAGGCTTGGCCTAGAGGGTGGAGAGAGGAGGAGAGGTATGATGCTTGGTTTTCTTGAAGGTGAGAATGATAGCCAAAAAATTAGTGAAGAGAGAAGGTGTGAGCTATTTATAGGGATTTTGAGGCTTTAGGGTATTTAGGACTTTTTGCTTTGATTGGGCTCTAGGATTGGATCTTAATTTTGAATGGATGGTTAGGATTGTTGGTCACATGGATCAAGGGTATTTAGAAAACACAAGTGTGTGAGAGAAATGGGTGAAGGTGGCGCATAAAAGGAGGAAAAAAGGGAAATTTATGAACAAAAAAATCTAATTTGGGAATGGTAATTTTTGTAAAATAGGGTTAAGGGTATTTTGGTGAGGGAATGTTCTCAAAAAGGTAAGATGAGGTTTTTTGGTGGAAAGGTTAGTGTAAGTGTATGGGTTAATTTACCAAAAAGGGCAACATTGAGGATATGATCAAATTAAAACTTGGTGAGTAAGAAATGGAGTGTGTAGAAGCTTCTTGAGAGAGAAAGTGAGAGGAGGGCTGCGCAACATGCAGAAAAATGAGAAGGAAAAATAAAAAAATGCTTATTTTTGGTCTTTTGTCTTATTGAGGACACTTCCTCCTTTTATTTTTGAATTTTGAAACTTTTGGGCATGTAAAAATGAAAATGCACCTATTGAAACATGTTACATATTTTTGGACACCATGACATAGTCTCCTAATTGCTCTAGACAATCAAAATTGTCACTTAATTAATTGGGGATTTTTAATGGTCTTTTGGCATTTTTATGCACTAAAAATAGGAAAAATGCATGTTTAATTATTTTGGACTAGGAATTTCTCCTCAAAAATTATGCAAAAATTATTTTGGATAGAATAAAATATATTTTTGTGGATGTATATTTTTAACGAGAAAAATCATCCTGTTGTGAAAAATGACCAAAATGCCCTTTACCCTAAAAAGTCCTACTTTGCTCAAAAATGCATTTTCATCCTAAACATGATCCTAAAAACCCTTGGATGACTTTAAAACCCTAAAATGCATGCCAAGCCTTAATTTATTTATTTTTGGTTGAAAGTTAGGGTGTCGACTTAAGCCGGACAAAATTGGGGTATGACACATAGAAAGCAATTCTGAAGGATGAACAATCAATTTTTAACCTTGTCTTCTTCCTTCATCTTCTTCTGCCACTTTCTCTTCTTGAAATCTAGTAACATCTCGGCATCTTCTCCATCAACCCGGCAGTTGTTTGCCCTCTTCTCCGCAGCCTATCCTATCACACTTATGTCCTTTCCTCCTAGTCTTCATCTCTTTCCTTTCGGGATCATAAGGCCAATCTTCCCCAAAGAAGGAGGACTTCCTTGCAATTCTTGCCCTATGCCGAGCATCGATACTAAGCGGCTTCCATGCTCCCAACTCCCAATATCCCCACACACCTTTAGCCAATTCATCTTTGTATCTCACTAACTTCTCATGCCATGGATATTGATATTACGCTATTGTCTTCGCCACAAGCAACAAAGTGACTTTTCCAAACCATAACCCCTTTTTTTCTCTATCTTGGCAAAGATAGAAGAAAATAACGATCAATCACGCAAATTCACAAACACTTTTCATACACATGTTCAATTATAGAATCATATAATTATATATACTTCGGATTTCCAAAAAGGAAAAAGGAGATATACCTCAAATTTCAACTAATTAAGATCAAGCTTTTGAAGAGCTTAAAGCGTAGTAATGTTAAGAGAGAAAAATGGGTCGCAAAAGCTACAAGCTTATTCCCACAGCTAATCTGCAACACAAATCACCAACAATTATTAAAATTTGAAAGCAGCACAATCCAATCTAATCCGATTCCCTAATGAACATGCAGGAAAATAACATAGCAAGGAGCTTCACATAAAATGGTATAGACAAAGTCACATCATCAGCCACTACAAAAGGATGATAAAACCCTCGAACTTCAAATTAGACAAAATATGTACTTGAGCTTACTAGACCCGACTTCAGAGAAAAATCTCAAAGAAATCAAGAGCAAAGGCAATTGATTCTGACGAGTTAAACACCTCTCATGCCATTTAATCGTAGCAGAATTACTACTCAATAACGACATTTTCCAAACTCACCAAATTGTTCAAACTCTAAATAAGAGAGACCCAAATATTTTAACACAAAAAAAAAATGTATCAACCTTACCAAATAGATCCGCTAGATTTATAAAAAACACTTCATAGCTAAAATTGGTGAAAGGGTTGATTGGCTTTGGTATTAGGTGTCTTTGCATTCATCTCTAAGGCACGCGTTTATAAAGCCAAAGAGCCAAACTTCAGACACCTTAATGGATCTATGTAATATCATGGAGAAACTTGTTATAAACTATATATGAAACAAATTTATAAAATTTTGAATGTGCAAATAATGAGATTAGCTGAATGGTATAAGCAAAATTGGATAGTCAAGTCACATCAAAACAAAGGCATATAAAAACAACAGAAATAAAATTCAAAAACTAAAAATACATTATAGTTTAGTTGACTTGATGAATAAATGCTTCTCATATGTGTTAAAAAAATTAAACACTAGAATACTAATTTGGTGATAAATAATTTCAAAACAATGTACTTGAGCTTGCTAGACCAAATTTTCAGAGAAAAATCTCAAAGAAGTCTCAAGAGCAAAAGCAATTGATTTACTGAGTAGTTAAACACCTCTCATGCCATTTAATCATAGCAAGTAAATTTTGCTGAATTACTACTCGATAATTACATCTTCCAAATTCACCAAAATTTTCAAACTCTAAATAAAAGTGACTCAAATATTTAACAAATATAATGTATCAACCTTACCGAATAGATCCGCTAGATTTATCGAAAAAAAAAACATTTCACAGCAAAAATTGGCGAAAGGGGTTGATTGAGCTACATTCATCTCTAGACAGGTTAATAAATCCAAAGCCAAACTTCAATCCCTTAAAGGATCTATATAACATCATGAAGAATCTACAAAGAACAAAAGTACCAATCAAATTAAACACTAACACGAACAAAAACTTTAAAATGACAATTTAAACTGCAAAAAAAAATGTGAAAGCGGCAAAATGCTCCCTTCGGCACTACATATACAATCGAACAAATGGAATTGAAGTGGGTGCCAAATCCTCTTTGTTGTACACATGAACCCTGAAGCTCAAAACAAAGCCACATAAACAAAATCATTCACATCACATTAACAACACAAAAAACAAATTATAAAATAGAGTACTTGGTGTCGATCTCTACGAAAATATATATTGTGTCTTGCAAGAATTCAAAACCTAATAACAACAAAATAAAACCCAAAATCAGAGGAATATTTAGAAACCGATTTGTGAAAAGTGAAAGAAGAACTGAGTTGTGAGAGGGAGAAGTGAGAGGAAACCAATAAACCTATGAACACCAAAACAAAACCAAAATCAGCTTTAAGAGAAACAGAGGAAGCAATATACCATATTGAAGAAGTAGAAATGAGAAATAGAGAAAGCGAAATACCTCTGTTGAGCGATTTGTATCGGTCACTTCTAAATCTGAGGTTGTTAGGTTTCGCACAAACTGAGGATGACGATTTTGAGGTTGGGTTCCATTAATGCAAGCTTTGGAGTGGAGAAGATGATGGGTCTAGGGTTTGCTGGTGTGAGAGAGAGAGAGAGAAGTGAGAGTGAGGAGAGTGCAGTGGAGGTTGAGGGAGGGCGGAGGTGAGGAGAGTGAAAGGTGGAGAGTGAGCGTGAGAACGATCGAAGGAGGGCGGAGGGAGAAGGTCGGAGGGAGAACGAAGGTGGAGAACGAAGGTGGAGAGGGAGAAGGTGGAGAGTGAACGAGGGCGGAGAACGAAGGGAGAAGATGAGTGAACGTTCTGATTTTATTATGTATCGGGCTATTTTTATTTTGACCAATGGGATGCCACGGATTTGCCACGGCATCTCCGTGGCAAATGTCTGTCCTTTCACATGTCCGTGGCAAATCCGTGGCAAACACCAGCGGGAAATTTCGCGCCTCTATTTTTTACTTATTCCGTCGCAAATCCGTGGCAAATTACTGACGGAATAAGCTCCGTGGCAATTGCTGGTGGCTAAAACAAGCTTTTCTTGTAGTGTTCCATTAAATGTTTATCTACTTATATACCTATAGCACAGCTAAACAAAGTAATATAGAGAGCAGTATGCAAAATCGATGGTACCAGATTAAGAGACTTTCTCTCATTCCATGACAGCCTATACGGTCTGAAATTTAGAGCATTTAAAAAGTACTCTTCTATCTCACAACCAATACAACACAATTTTGCACCAGAAGAACGTTTGTGCATGATTCGGCCTGAAATGTAGAAAAAACGATTATAATCATCGATATAAGCAACCACCAAATTAAAACAAATGAACAAAGATACTGCTGCACTACAACAGATCTAGTAGATGGGCAGCGTTTTTTTTCACTAATGGGCGTTTTTGTGCTGCTTGAAGGTGGTGGCTATTCACTCCAACAATGGGTAGCGTTTCCAAAAACGCCACCCATTGCAAAACACGTCCTCCCAAATACTTAGCGCTTTTTAAAAAGCGCTGAATATATCCAAAGCGTCCTCCCAAATACTTAGCGCTTTTTAAAAAGCTACTGAATATATCTAAGCGTCCTCCCAGATACTTAGCGCTTTTAAAAAGCTACTGAATATTACCCCTATACGTGGCGCTTCATTAAAAGCGCTGAATATTGCCTATTTGTGTTACTAAATACCCAGTAGCTTTATTAAAAGCGCTGAGTATTGCCTATTTGTGTTATTAAATACCCAGTAGCTTTATTAAAAGCTACTGAGTATTGCCTAAATTTTTTTTTTTTTTCTTCTTTTGTGTGTTTTCCTTTTATATTTACAAATTACTGCATACCAATCCAATCCAATACATAATGTAATCAATTTGCTAAGAGGAACACAAATTACATAAGAGGAACCAAAACAAAATAGCTAAGAAGTTTCATTATCTAATTCATATGTATCCAAAACAAGCTATCAAGTTACAATATTATGAACCAAAAACTAGCTAAGCTAACTTATATGTATCCAAATGAAACTTAAAAAGCGGGAGAGATATCTGCACCATTCTCCCTAATCTCAAAGAACTGGTCAACAGAGTATGTGTTGCTTTGACAATCGCTAAAATACTGAAATTATATAAATAAATAAAATTAGAATTGAAATGGTTAAATATTGGAAAGAACCACTATTAAATCGAAATCATATAAAAATATATTAGAAGTAGATACCTTCTTTGGGATAGTCGTTTTCTTTCGGGTAATTATATCCTTCATATATTGCATGACGTAATACCCACAATCAATGTTATTCAATTGTTTAGGACACTACAAAACATAATTAGATTAGTTAATTGTTAGATTGAGTTGAATATAGTTTTTGACAAAATAATGTAATGTATAAGTTAGAAACTTACAACTATTGGTAACCATCGACCAGTTAATTTATTCACTCCCCAATATGTCCTTAAACCATTGAATAGAATGTCATATAACTATATTAATAACAATATATACATATATAAGTAAAAGTAAGAAATGCGAGAATGACACAAAATAAAACACACTGTTAAAAAGCTCCACAAACTCCATGTGGTTTACGTAATGATTTTGAAGTGAGTCAAGGTAATACACGGTTTTTTTTACTAGGATTAATTGCATACAAAACCCAATGTCTCCTACAAAAAAAAATTTAGGAATAAGTAATTGACGACTATTAAAAAAATGCATGTTATATAAGAAATAATGAGTAAAAATTCTTACCCTAGATTAACTTAGGTGCTAGAAGTAAGACATCATCATCACTTCTATTTTGAGCTTCCTTGAAGCGGTCATTGACATAATCAAGAACAAGAGTCCGGTTTTGTTCCACAAGTGATTGATAATTTCGCGGTGGGATTCACTTGATGAAAGGTTGTACTTTAGGACACAAGAACAAATATCTATGTATCATTGGAAGGGACCACAATGTCCTCGTACAAGTACCTACATTTAGATATATAAATATATATATATATATATATAAATTAAATTAACGATATAATAAAATTAAATCGACAATGTCAAATAATAAATTACATAGTACCGACATATATATTCATAGCCATACCAGGTTTGCCTCATCCGCATCACATACAAAGACGGATATCCTCACGTCCGACTATATGAGGCAAGTCGGCCCAAAAATTTCTTCCTCAAAATTTATGGTAAGCAATTTGTCTTTCATGATGTATTTTTCAGATGCGCGTCGGCCTCACCAATCTTCATATAAGCTTCAATGGAAGAGGAAGAGGCGAGGGCCGAGACACAATTGGAGAAGGGTGGGATGAGTCACTTGGCGAGAAGAGGAGGGCTGATCGGTCACTTTTGGAGGAGAGGCAGGTGTGAAACTTCTACATAAGGGGTGGGTGAGACACTTTTGTAGAAGGGGTGGATCGAGACACTTTCTTGCCAATAGATGTTTCCTTGCCAAGACTTTTCAAAGGAGATCTTTTCTTCTTGGTAGACACTTTCTTAGATTTTTCATTTTGGCGCATCTATGTTTAAACAAAAATAATTACTTAGTTAGCACAAATTATATGACAAAAACTATAATTAGTTAGTTACAAATATATTGTCACTTACAACGAAGAGGCGGATGGCCATGCCACAAAGGTACCAAGCTGCTTGTGACAGTCGATATATCAATCTTGTCAATCGGAGCAGGCAATGGTGCATCCTCCTAAATGGTACCGCAACTCGACTCTAACATGATTTGGAGGTAGGGGTACATTGTGCATCAAGGACCCAATTCGTTACATGTGTAGCCAATTGCAACCATTTCATGTGGGTTTGAGATATACAATTCACACTCACACTCATTGTTGTCCTAAATCAATTATAAACCACAAAATAATAAAGACATTATTTGATGTTATATATATATATATATATATATATGTACAATAAATCAATTATAAACCACAAAATAATAAAAACAATTAATACCTTAGTTGACGGCATGGTGCGGCTATCTCGCAATCGCTTTGCTGTGTAGCGAGGGTTGGTCTTTGTGGCATAACATGGCCATAAAGCGATCGCATATCATTAAGTTGAGCTTGCAAACTTTCATACAATGCCATCATCTTTCTCAGTGGTGGACAGTCATGATTCTCATCATAGACTTTCTGTTTTGGTCCAAAGTACTCGGTTGGTGCTACTCCAAATCCAGCACCCCTCATGCGACCGAGTATTCTTCTTTACCTAAGGCACGTGTAAGGATTTCTTTTTCAGAGCAATCGGTGAGCTCTCCCTGTGACACTCGATCGTGATATGGCTTACGATTCACAAAACAAAAGTATAATACATTATAAAAATCATAAAAGTTACAATTAAAATCGGTGAGCTTGAATTTAGGAAATACTTACAATTCTTTCCGACACCTCCTTAGTTTTAGGATCAACAATCTCCTTTTCTTTGTTTAGTCGAGCCTCTACCCACAAAACATGTCGCTCAACACCTTCTTTAGTAGGATCTTTCCCACTCTCCACCAACTATATTTAAATTTACCAAATATTAAGAAACTATTTATAAAAAGTTTCATGAAACTAAAAAAATCAAGCTTATTGTGCCTTACCAATCTCTCTTCAATATGTTGATATGGAGTAGCACCGCTCTATAAGGATACTCACTGACCCGAAGCACACTTTCGATTCACCTCACTTGCTTTCTATTAAGAGAGATAAGTATACATTAATGTATAATAGATAATTGTCAAATATAAAAATATGTTATAACTTAATAGATAGTAGCACTAACCAAGAATTTTGGATCTTGATGCGTCTCCTAACAAATGTCCGCCAATCCTCCTCTGAAATAAACCCACTATATATTGGTGGAGGATTCCAATTGATGTTTCCATTATCATCTTTAAGCCAATTTTTGTTAATGTCGCTCGAAATTTTTATGACACTTTCCGGCTTCCTTCATTATCCAGTCCTTTTAGAATCATCCACATCAAAATATTTCGCTTATGCACATTAAATGAAAATCATATAAATAAATTTATATATATATATATGGGACTACAAAATTACTAAATAAGATTACCAAAAGATCTAAAATTATATACTGTATTGTTACCCACAACTCATGTTTTTGTTTCTCCAAAACGGGATTCTTTGTGCTCATCACCCAAGTAGTGATTGTTATTGGTATCATTTGTTTTACCTTACTACCAAGGAAAGTAATCAAATGAGTCTTTGTTTTCTCCAATTGGCGGACCTTAACATTCCATTGGACTGCATTATGTAAATAGTAAATTAGATCACAAACAATTAAAACTTAGTATTGAATGAAGTTAATTAGCAATTAATTAGTATCTTACACTTAATTTTTCTTTTCCTTTACTTAACCAGGTTGATGATATCCTTTTTAATTTGTCATTCCACGAGAGCACGCTTCTACGATATAGTTTGTAACATCATGATCACCGCCTCACGGTGTCATGCCCACTATCACTATGATCCGCCATCTTACCGCAATAAAACATAATCATTGTTTGTTATATTTATCCATTTAAAAAAACATCCAACAAAAAAATAAATAATCAGTCAAAGAAGATGAAAATAATATCCATGTCTATAAAATAACATCTATGTCGGTTACCTTTTCCTTTTTTCGATACAATTTTTTTGCAATTCGCTCCTTGGTACTTTGTTTTTTGAATCGTAATTCCATCAGTATGATCCTTTCTAACATACACAACATCCTCTCTATAAGTACTTTCCTCTTCTAGTGATGTCCCCAAGAAAGAAAGTGGTCGTCCTCGATACCATCATCATTGGTTTCTTGATCATAAATGTAATTCACTAATTTTTTTGTGTCGATAAAACAATAGACCAATTGATATCAATCGGATCGGTGACATAAAACACTTGTTGAGCTTGGGATGCCAAAATAAAAGGCTCATCTTTATATCCCAACTTCTTGAAATTCACCCGCATGAACCCCGACTCATCAATCTGTAAACCATTATTATTGTCAACCCACTTACATTGGAACACAGACTCCTGAAACATGGTGTAATCCAACTCCCATATTTGTTCAATGACCCCGAAGTATGACATATTCGCGTATACGGGATTTTGTCTTTGGCACTTGATGTATGCATAGCTTGAGCAACAAGAGTCACCCCACTATTTTGCATTTTACTCGATCATCATGGGTTTTGTATAGAACGTGTAGCAGTTAATTAGATAGTGGTGTAAGAGAAAACATGCATATTTGGACCTTTTGCTAACCATCTCAATCTTTTTGAAATCAGTAGGATTCATAACAAACTCGAAATCAATGTGGTCTTTTAACCACACTATGAAACTCCGATTGTGTTCCTTTGTTAACCAAACTTCACTCTTATATGGGTAATCACTCTTAAGTATGTCCATGTGCTTGGCAACATATGAATCAACCTCACTATCATTGTGCAAAACATATAAGTGTGCTTGATGTAGTTCTTCCCTTGACACCATAACTATTTTATATCCTGACATCCCTTTAGTAATGCTTCCTAAGTGGCGAGACCTTGGAAGTCATGCAGAATATTCAAGACTAGATAGATGGCGGTGCGAGAACTCAATGAGCTTCTTCAACTATGTAGCGCTCAACAATACAACCCTCGGGTCGTGATCGGTTTTTCACATATCCTTTTAATATCTTCATGTAACGCTCAAACGGATACATCCATCTCATGTAACATGGGCCACACAATTGTGTCTCTCTAATCAAATGAACTATTAGATGAATCATTATGTCAAAAAATGAAGGTGGGAAATACATCTCAAGCTCACACAAAGTGTGATAATTTCTCTTTGCAATGATGGCAACTTTCTAGGGTCAATCACTCTACTACAAATCGCCTTAAAGAAGTAACAAAGTTTGGTTAGCGTCCGCGCACTTTCTTAGGCAAAATGGATCGTATACCAATTGGGAGCAAATTCTCCATTAGAACATGACAATCATGGGACTTTAAAGACTTTAACTTAAGGTCTTTCATGGATACAAGGTTTGTAACATTTGAAGAATACCCTCTGGAACTTTTACTCCATGAAGAAACTTACAAAACACGGTCTTCTCCTTTTTAGATAGAGTATGAGTGTAGGAGGTAGATATGTGCACGTGTACCCTTCTTTATCGGACCCATTACGGTCTCAACCCCATACTAAGCAAGTCCAACCTCGAGTTGATGGTATCTTTAGTCTTTCTGGCATATTGAGTAAGGTACCAATGACACTTTCAAAGACATTTTTTCAACATGCATCACATCAATGAAGTGTCTTACATATAATGACTTCAGTATGGCAAGTCAAAGAAAATCGACTTTTTCTTCCACCCCGTTTGGCAACCTCTCCCGCAAATGGCTTCCCAAATTTAATGTTTAAATCTTTCACCTTTTCAAACAGTTGTTCACCCGTCAAAGCCGTAGGAGCTTTACGGGTTTCGGTATTCCCATTGAATGCCTTTTTCAACGATCGATCTTGATGGGTAGATGGCAAAAATCTCACGATGACCGGGGTAGATATTCTTCCTACCATGTTCCAACCACATCCAATCGGTGTTATCTTCACATATAGGGCATGCACACCGACCTTTTCGTCTGCACCGGATAGATTGCCGTATCTTTGGAAAGTCATTAATTGTGCCAAAAATCATAGCCCTCAAGTTGAAACTTTCTTCCCTGAACCCATCATACACCTCTACTCCATTCTCCCACATTAGCTTCAAGTCTTCAATTAAAGGAGCCAAGTATACATCAATATCATTTCCGGTTGCTTGGGCGTAAATTAACAAAGACAACATCATATATTTGCGTTTCATGCAAAGCCATGGAGGTAAGTTATAAATCGCTAATATCACGGGCCATGTCTTTGTGGGAGCTACTCGAATACCGTGCGGGTTAAAACCATCGCGAGACAATGCAAGTCGTAGGTTTCTTGGATCCAACAAAAAAATCGGGATAATCAATATCAAATTTTTTCCATTGCGGAGAATCTGTACGTGTCGTAACATGCCATCTTTAATCCTTTCATCCTCATGCCATGTCAAGTGTTTTGCATCTTCGAACTACTACGGTACATACGCCTAAATCGAGGAATTATCGGAAAATACCACAACACCTTTCTCGGAGCGAGAATCTTTCTTTTTATACCGCGATGCATTACATTTAGGACACGACTTTAAAAATGCATGTTCATTCCGAAATAGAATGCAATCATTGGGACAAGCGTGTATCTTCTCATAGTTCAAGCCAATGGACCCTAACATTTGTTTTGCATCATACGTCCGAGAAGGAGCACATTATCCTTCGGCAACATTTCTTTCAATAGTGTGAGTAATTCAAGAAAGCTCTTATCAGTCCATCCGTGGCAAGTTTTCAAGTTATACAACTTTATCACGACCAATAATTTTGTGAATTCAAGTACAACCCTCATACAACGGCGTCTCTGCATCCGTTATCAACTTCTCAAACATTTGAGGACGGTCATTAAGATCGTCTTCAAAAGCCTTTGCCATCTCTTCAAATTCATCCCCAACAAACGTAGGTATTTCGGTGTCAACCGGTGCACATCTCTCAGTACTATTACCCATATTCGAAGATTCAACTCTTTCCTCACCATGCATTGTCCAACAAGTGTAAGTTTGATCAATTCCATTACCCTTTAAATGTCCCCCAACTCAAATGCGCATTAAGCGATTTTACATAGCAACAACGTAAGCGAGGACATATCATATTACTAGATCTCCTAAACGTTGAACAAAGACGAGTTCACAAAATAATCCACTCCATCTCTATATTCCTGGGATGGACGATTGGCGGACATCCACTTTCTATCCATAATGTCCCAATATCTATAATAAATTCGGATAAGAGAATTTACAATTTTATTGAAGCTAAGACATTCAATCAACTAGCTAGCTAGTTTCAACTAAACAAATCAAAGACTTTGGTGTCTTCTATATAGTCATTAATTCTTCATAGAAAATAAACAAAAGAACAAAAAAAGTACACGAACAAGTGGAAGCAACACTGAAAAATATCCAACCATTTGTGAACTCGAACTACAACGAACTCTCGAACCAAGACAAACTCGAACAACGATCGCGAAGCTCAGACAAAAAAACTCCCAAAACCTAACAAACAATTCGCATATTCGATTTAGGCATATTTGATTTTACTAATATAGATGACACACACTTTGCTTAAAAATCTATCCTTTGAGAATCAAAATCTCAACATAACCAAGCAACAAACACATATCAACTAATTTCTCTCCTATCAAACACATTCAACTAATTTTACACATATCAAACACATACAAATACATTCAACATATTCCTCTCCTATCAAATATTTTTTTCACACATTCAACATATTCCAATCAAACTACATATTCATCTCCAACCTAACAAAAACCTAAAAACAAAAAACAAAAAACAAAATAGAGAACTAACCTTTGAGAGAAGATGAGGACAAGCAATGAGGACTATGGGTGCTAGAGAGAAACGAGAATGAGGAAAGTTGAGAGAGGAAGAGAGAACGAGAATGAGGTTTATGGGTTTATGGGTTTATGGGTTTATGGGTTTATGGGTTTGTGGGTTTGGGGATTGTGGGTTTGGGGGATTGTGGGTGGTGCTAGGGGGAGAACGAGAATGAGGAAAGTTGAGAGAGGAAGAGCTAATGAGAGTGAGGAGAGAGAGAAGAGGTTTGTGGGTTTTTGGGTGTGGAGAAGAGAAGAGAACGTCTGTGAGAGAGAGAGAGAGAGAAGAGAAGCGCGAATGGAAATGAGAAAAAGAGAGAAAGCGAGCGGGCAAAAAAATTTTATTGAAGCAATACTCAGCGTTTTTAAAGAAAAAGCGAGTATATGGATGACGAGAAAGGGAATATTCAGCGTTTGTGTAAAAACGCGATTATATGTGAGAGCGAGCAACAAGATGCGCAGCGTTTCTTTAAAAAGCGCTGAGTATTACCCTTCTCGTCATCCATATACTCAGCGTTTCTTTAAAAACGCTGATTATTACTACTTTTCGTCATCCATATACTCGGCGTTTCTTTAAAAACGCTGATTATTACCCTTTCTCGTCATCCATATACTCAGCGTTTCTTTAAAAACGCTGATTATTACCCTTTCTCGTCATCCATATACTCAGCGTTTCTTTAAAAACGCTGAATATTCCGTATGCTTTTTCATCTATAGGTGGCGTTTATTAAAAAACGCTGCTTATGGTGGCGCTCTTTTTTAGCCAATCTGGCGTAGTGCTGCCTACCAGCCAAAGACACGGAAACATCATCAAGATGTTGCCCATCACTTAAACCTCCATATTCCTTAATGTACTCATCAATAGACATAGGAACAAAGATGTGTGGATATGGGTTTTTCCTTCTGCTTTCTCAGTTGCAAGATGCTTTAGCCTATTCTCAAGGTATTGCTATAGTGAAAACACAAAAAGAAAAAACCAAAGAAAGTTCATCAAACATCCTATTCCTGAAATAACCACTTGAAAACATTGTAGCAATAAAAGTGAATTTATATCGTTGGGTCCATATCTTTCGTCATCTAAGTTTGCATCATCGTGATTTGCTCTCTTTAGCACTTTGCATTTCAGTGACCTTGAAAGAAAATATATATTAAACATAAATATTGAAATTGAAATCAAAATGCAAAGAACAAAATCACACAAAAACTAAACAGATTTCACTCCTAATTGAGCGTTACATAATAAACCCCCAATTCATGAAATCAAAATAAACAAATTAACCCCAAAACTAAAACCCAATGACTCATCGATACCCCCAAATTCCCCAAATCAAATCTAAATTAAACCCCCAAATTCAATATATTGTCATAGAATCCACAACAACAACTAATGAAACCTAAATCAACCCTAACACTCACGATTCCAAGCCCAATCAACAATAAAACCCCGAAAAATATGCTTGAATCTTTGCAAAAATTACCTAGAAACTTCAAGCTACTTGTTTAGCCACTTTGAATGCCAAAGGAAAACGATAGGAAGAAGAATGACAGAGTATTGGGGCTATGAAAAAAATATGAAGAGGAGTTAGGGTTTTGATTCAACCAAAAATTGAGGTTTTCACAAATAGAAGCGAGTAGAAGAAAACGACTTACCCTTTTAAGAAGAAGAGAGAGAGGTGGCCAGAGAGAAGGAGAACAACGGTGGTTGGTGGCGATGGTTGTCGCGAGAGCTAGCGGTAGTGAACAAAATGATGTGAGGAGAGAGGAGAAGGTAGGGATGACGACAGAGTGAGGGGGTGGTGATGAGGGCTGAGAATGAGAGTGAGGGCGGAGATGGGAGTGAGATCGGCGGAGATGAGAGTGAGATCGGCGGAGATGAGAGAGTCAGAGCGTGAGGTGAGAAACGAAAGTGACGTAGAGCGTTTTGTTTTTCACTGAGAGAAGAACGTTCTGATATTTAGGGATCGTGTGAGTTGTATTTTCATCATTGGGTTGCCACGGACTTGCCACGGCATTTCCGTCGCAAATTTTTGACCTTTCACATGTCCGTGGCAAACCCATGGCAAACCCCAGCGGGAAATTTCACTCTCTAACTTTTTACACATGCCGTCGCAAATCCGTGGCAAATTAGTGACGGAATAAGCTCCGTGGCAATTGTTGGTGGCTAAAACAAACTTTTCTTGTAGTGCCTCGCGCTCTTCCTCAGAGAGATCCTCTTCTCTTTTAACATCGTCTAAGTCGGTTACGTCTCTAGAGTCGGTAGAATCTCAGGAAGGGGAGGTCGATGCAGTGGGGGAGCAGGTCCTCTAAGTGGACGAAGCTGTCCCCAAACCCCAAGTGGACAAAGTTGGTGAAGAAGTACAGGCACATTGTCGGCATTAAGGGCAAGGAGTGGACATTAGAGGGGTTGCCCGACATGAGTGCATAGACACCTTCCCTCGTGAGCTCAAGTTCGCGATGTATTCGACTGTACTGCTGAACATTTGAATTCGACTTCCTTTCACGGACTTCCAGCGGGAGGTTTTGCGATATCTGTCAGTCTCCCCTCCCAGCTTCACCCGAACATTTGGGCGTTCCTCAAAGCGTTTGAGTTGTTGATGGGCGAAATGGAGCAGCCCTTCTCGAGGAAACTGTTTATTACCGTCTTTAAGGTGAGTAGGCTCGGGGAGAAGGCTAGCATTAAGAATCGCTGGTTAAAAGATGAATACTTGAGTGTTTGAGATGGTTAAAGTTGTTAATAGGCCATTTTGGATATATTGTGGTATGTTTGATGAGTTGGTTCAGTGCAGTCTACAGATGCACCTACACTACAATGCTCCTGCACTGGTTTGACACTATGCGCCTTTACTGCAATGCATCTGCACTACACAGAAATGCTTGAGCCAACCACTTGCACATCCACTTGCCTTGATGACCTCATGCTTAGTCACTAAAGCAAGTGCGACTTGCACATTTCGGCGCCCACAATACCAACATAGCTTTGAAGACTCATGACATAGGGACACATGCTCATCTCTCATGGACCTCCCTCAACACTTGAGTGTATGCTTCAACTTGTGAGACAACTTCTGAAAATTAACCATGGTTACACCTCTAGTTTACTTCAACTCCAAGGAAGGAAACACCTCAATTGAAGACAATATAAAGACCTCACTCCTTCACTTGGAAAGATAACACAATCCATAAGTTAGATTCAAATTTCAATAGACATAGTTAGTTTCTATTTTGTAAGAAGGAAAGGAAGGAATTGACAAATACTCCTTTACCTCATTTCGTACTATTTACTAAGTGTTGAGTAGCTGATGCAACTGAATTGCTAGGAGAATTCATGCAAAGAGCTTCAACTTGTGTAATCTCTATCTTGTTGTTTCTCTTTTGTGATTTCAATTATATAAACATGATCTATTCAGTCTATATATACCTTGCAATGTCTATCGTGAGCTAAATCTCTCTTAGTTGGAGTGTTCTAACCATTTAATGATCTTTTAAGTAAGTTTGATGCATGTATATGATGTGTGCACTTTAGTTCTTGCTTGATAATTCTTTCAACACTTATTTCACTTTCTTTTTTATGTGTATGAGATTAAATAGTTTAGCTTCTTCTTTCGCTTTCTTTTTATGCTTGAAGATTTTAAAATTTTAAGTGACAACATTAGGAAACACGTAGTAATCCGTTGAGGTATCCTATTTGGATAAGGTATTTGGTCTGGAACGAGAGAGATTCTAGGTTAGATCCCCAGTGGAATCGTTTTCATTCACATTAACAAACATGCAGTGCTTTTATGAAATTTGTATAGTTTCAAGTTTACTGAATTGGTGGAATTTTGTGTTTGTTGTACTTTTGAGGTTAGTGACGAATTTTTCCTCGCTATTAGAGACGGAAAAATTCCCTCTCTATTAGCGAGAGATTTTTCCTCTCTATTAGAGACGGGAAAATTCCTTCTTTATTAGAGACGGAAAAATTCTCTCTCTATTAGAGACGGAAAAACTCCCTCTTTATTAGCGAGTGATTTTTCCCTCTCTATTAGCGACAAATTTTTCCTCTCTATTAGCGACGGATTTTCAAAATCCCTCTTTAAATATTTAGTGACGCCAAAATTGGTTACGAATTATGGGTCGTTGCAAATTCCGTCTCTAAACCAATTAGAGACAGATTTTTGTTGTTTAGAGAGGAATTTTTGGTGTCTCTAATTTCTATTTTTTTAGTAGAGGAATCAAAAGGACTAAGCATCTGAAGATTCTCACTCAAAAGCTGAATACCATTGGCCGACTCTGTGCTCTGCGCTTGCTACTCAAAGAACTATGTTTCCCACCGGAGCGACCGAGATACACATGAGCTCGGGCTCCACTCTGATCGACCGGACAAGGAAGGATTCTCTGACATGACTAACCGACTGCATATTAATATCCCGCCTTCATCTCGCAGTATGGAATGTAAGCGAAATCATGGGGAAATCACGATTTCCTTCCTATCTACCTGTAATGGTCGGATCGACCTTTAAGTGTAATCACTAGCAACAAACACCATTTATACTAAATATATATATATATATATATATATATATGCAGCCCTCAGAGTCCAATGGGAGGGATCCTAGATTCATTATTCACCATTTTTCATACTGTTCCATAGAGATAAAAGTGACTTTTTATACTTGGATTCAGTTATCTATAAAATCATTTTTACAAGCAACACAACACACAGCTCGTGCTTTTGCTCACGTATACAACTAGTTTTCATCCTCTATATTTTGTAAAGGCAACACTAATTAATCTATAAATCATATATCATGCCTATCCATAAGCTGATCCTATATTTAAAGCTAGCGTGCTTGGAATCATTAAAATATTGAATCATTTTTTTTACTTGATTTGATCAATTTATATTATCATATAGCTTATATGATTCAAGAAGATTTCTACATTTATCAGAGGATTTCATTTTTATATTACATTAATTATTTGTTTTCAATTTATTACAACTTTCTAAACAAAATGCCAGATAATATATATTGGACCAATTCACAATCCTTTTCCCATCAGAATGCCATACTTTTTTTTATAAGCAATCTTAATGCCATCCTTGACTTCTTCCTTTTTATCGGAGTGACGAACGTGAAGGTTCACAAGTCATATATATTGCTTTATGTTATGTTATTTCTGGTTGTATATTATTGATTCCAGTTATTTGTTTGTTAATTATTGCAGTGCAGCAATGAAGAGCGAGGAAATTCCCTTTGAGCAATATATTAATGAGTTGCCTCATCATGTTTTATCGTATATATTTTCCAAGTTAAGCGTGAAGGATTTGGTGAAAACAAGCACATTGTCCAAACAATGGCATCATGAATATCAAGGATTATGGAATGACCTCAACTTTGATCTCCAAAACGTGTTTGACAATACAATTCTAGAGTTACCAAAAAGCTTCCCACTCTTCAAAGGGGTTCAATCTCAATTTGCTGAAAGAGTTGGTCAATTCATGTTCCATTATGAAGGTGCCCTAATCCGTTCACTCAGACTAAATTTTCCGTTAGATGATGAACAAAGTGATGTCATTGGTAGATTGATATGTCATGGAATTGCTAAGGGCGTCGAACGTATTGAATTACTTTTCTCATTCAAAACTATGAATTTTGAGGATTTTATGTTGGAAATAACGCCATACAAGTTTTCCTTTACTCTTTTATCTGACACTAGTTCTTTGAAGCATTTGCACCTAGAAAACTGTCACCTAGTTACTACTATGCAGTTATCTGGACTCAAGAATTTGAGAACTCTTGTGCTACATCTAGTTAATGTAGAGCCGGCTATGCTTGAGGTCTTTTATCCAATTGCATCCATCTTGTAGACCTCACCTTTGATGAATGTGTGTTCGACGATTTTGTGTTAACCATAATTAGTCCAACATTGTGCCATTTGAACATTTTGAAGTATAGTAATGGTGTCTATTGGCAGAGGATAGATATCATTGCATCTAATCTCTCATCCTTTGAATATTCTGTTGGTCGTGAAATGGCATCACATACAATAAATATTGTGGCTGATAAGTTATCAAAGTTTAGGTATAAAGAAAATAATATATCTGAAGTTGTTGGATTTTATGCTCTAAAAAATGTCTCAACAATTGTGTTGGATGGACTCACTGAGAGATTGGATGACGTCGTGCCTCAATTGTTTTCTGAATGTCTCCAACTAGAAGATGTTACCTTCAAAAATTGCAAGGTCCATGATGAAGTGAAAATTATTAGTCCAATGTTGCGTCGCTTGAACATAATTGATTGTTGTCCTTGGAGTTGCGTTAATATATATATTGATGCATCAAATCTCTCATCCTTTGAGTATAGTGGTCCCATGACAATATCCTCTATTAAGGCTCCAAAGTTACTTAAGGTTTTTGGAATGCAACTGACAAAGAAGGAATACCATGGCCCTTTGATCTCATTGAAAGTTTACATGAACTTGAGAGTTTAGCTATGGTCATTAGCCATTCAAAGGTAAGTCATAACCCATGTTAGTTTGTTGATGTTTATTCTTGCTATTTTTCACTCCAATTATTATTGTTGTAAACAGATAGCTACATTACCAAAGGTTATGGGTCCGTTTCAAAATCTTAGACAATTAGAGTTCTTTCTCGAGGAGCATACGATCACGATATTGATTATACGGATTTTAGATATTGCAATGGTCTCACCACGTCTCCAAGAACTTTCTCTCACGGTGAATTATTCAACTCTGTTATGTTGTTCTTGCTTTATATTATTCAACTTGGGGAATTAATGCAGGTTGTGTCTTGTGAGAGGATACCTTGGTTTAACAACAAAAGAAGATGTGATTCAACTTTTAAAACAACGTAGTTAGGTTGCAAATATTGCTACATAATCTCTGAAATGATATTGTTTCTCATAGATATTACAACTTGAAATTTGCTTGGGAGCATAGATATATTACAACTTGTTGAAATTTGCAAGAATAACTTCAACCTAGTCACTCTAGGGAGAAAAAATCAAAACTAATATTTCATTGTTTGTTAATCAAAACAAAAACTTCTTATCAACTGGATTAATCATCAAGTTCTTATCAACTAAAAACATTCTTTCTTTTTTTTCCAGATTAGAAATTCGCATTTGAAAAATGCACGTATGATCACACTTCAAAGAGAAAGAAGAGAATATGCAGGACTTTTTCATAGTGAATTGAAATACGTTGAGTTACATGGTTGTGTTGGTACCATAAATGTTATTGAGTTAGCTAGTCACTTTTTGAGAGCGTGAATTCACTCAAGCAAATTACTTTTGTTTCTTGTGACAAATTCTACATAGGTGGTGGAAGGTCATGAGCAGTTCTAGAAGTTGTGGTTGTTTTGAGCGTAATTTGATTCATGAGATGCTAAAAGATGAAATAAATGAAGAATGTCAGCTTATAATTTTGTAATGGTATTTTTTTATAATGAATTTTGTAAGAGTTATTAATAAATTCAATCTTACATAAATTTTATAAGTTATTTTAAAATGAAATACAAGGTGAAAACTAGTTCTTATGAACATGAACATCATAAAGCAGTGTATCTTCTGAAGTGATTATCATTTTTATAAATCGTGTATCTTTCTGCGCACAAGCTATTTGATTGTCATTTGCGGTGAACATTTTTTTATAAGAAAAATTTCATTAAATAATCATCATTGCAATGACATCACGAGTAATACTCTACTCACTTTCTATGAAAGGTTCTTTGAGAAATTCTCTATCATTTGCTCAAGCTAAATAGATAAACACCAATTGAGATAAAATAAAAAAAACAAAAAAAAACTAGTAATGGTACAACAAGGCACTTCTGGACAACCAGTACAACACACCAAGCCAACAAAGAACTGAACAAGCTAAAACTGAAAAACTAAAGAAACCTATAAAGAGAAAACCTTCAATGCATTCTCTTTTAAGAGCTCACCAAAAGATACTCTAATAGGACAATGACCCTCCACGGCTCCCCCTACCAGTAGCTCGGCAACAACATATCAGGACACCTCCTAGTAGCCGGGGAAACTGAGACAGCAACCACCTACAAAGGGTGATCAATTTTGATGATAAAGCAATCTAAGCCAAAGTGACAAACGGAATTTCAAGGCACAACCAACCCAAGAAGTAAGTCTGTGTTAAGGGTAGTCCTTAGGAAGTGGGGTCGGTCGTGTCTTAGGAATGAATTTTAACCCGCTTTTGAGGAGGCTCAAATCACTCAACACACTAGCACTCACACAAACAAACCTAACATATGTCTTCAATTGATAAAAGCATGTCAAAAAGGTTAGGCACTTGTTGCTTTTAAAGAAATAGATTTATGGCTTAGTGTTTTAAAAGAAATTATTTTTGAAGTAAAGAATCGATTCTTGATTTGTTACTTTAAAGCTTGAAATCAATTCATAGCTTGTTTAAAGCTAAAAATCGATTCATAGCTTGTAAATTTAAAGCTAGAAATCGATTCATAAAGTAAAGAATCGATTTTGGATATGTGTTATAAGAGGTGCAAAATCGATTTGTGACTTCATCCCTTAAAGAGGAAAATCGATTCCTCACTTGTTTTCATGAACTTGTTTTTATAAAGCTAACAATCGATTATCTACTTGCTTCACTAAAGTACAAAATCGATTTCTCACTTATTCCTTTAAGCAAGAAATCGATTTCCAAATATCAAAATAGAGTTACAAATTGCTTCAACGGTCATATTTTTACAAACTCCATAAATAGGACTTAGGGTGTCACAGATAAACAACAACCTACGAAATCATAAAGCAAAACGCAAACCCTATTGCACTGTCACACTTGTTCTTCACCTTCTCCATCATTTTGAGTTGATCTCTCTCAAGGGTTAAGTTGGGAATCTTCAAGTTGTTGTATTCACCTTCTTAGAGGTATTTGTTATTTCATTGTAATTTCTTTTAATAGTGTTATTTTTTTTTGACACATTTTAATATTGTTATTAGTTTATACTAGAGAGTGGGGAATCTCTCTAGGGTTTTGACTGTAACAAGGGTGAGGTATCTCTTGTATGTCAATTGGTTGTACTAGAGAGTGGGGTATCTCTCTAGGGTTTTTAATTGTAACAAGGGTGGGGTATCTCTTGTTGTAATTGTTGTAAAGGGCTCTTGCACAAGGTGAGGTATCCTAGGTCAAGAGTGCCTGAGTCTGTAAGGGTTTTAAAGCACCCGGTTTAAGCTTTGTTTTGATAGTGAAATTCTCACAAAGGGTTTGTGAGGATTGGAGTAGGTCACTAGGAGGTGGCTGAACCAGTATAAATCTCCTGTGTAATTTAATGTTTTAGTTTCTAATTCGTTCATTCCATAAACCTGTGCGAAAATTAATCTAAGTCGTTTAAAAGGGGGAAAAAGTTTTTAAAGTCTCAATTCACCTCCCCCCATCTTGAGACTGAAGCCACTTGGTAACACAAGCTAGCAACATAAACAAACAATCATGGAAAGCACAATCGGAGATTAGTGTTAGTGAGATAGCAAAATTGAGCGATATGCCCCCTACAAAAAAACCAAAATTGTCACAATGAGAGTCTCCATTGAGAAACCGGCAAAGGACCACACACCGCAGGGGAATTTATTATACTGCAAGCCCAGCCTCGGGCATGGGTGCCTCCTCACTATAAAAGAACCATTTTATCTAAAGGTCTTCTGGCCTCTAGTGTACTTCCTTCTTTGGCTACGCTATCTGCAATATGATTTTATTCCTGATTTTTTTGGATGAAAGAAACGTTCTTTAAGATCCACATCAAATGTATCAACTTACTACTGTAAAATCTTAAAGCTCCAAAGGCATGAAGATGTTACCCAATCCAAAGCTACCTTAGAGTCCGACTCCACAATCAGGCTTCCATGTTTTAGCCACTCCTTTTCTTGCTTCAAGTTGTTGTATTCACCTTCTTAGAGGTATTTGTTATTTCATTGTAATTTCTTTTAATAGTGTTATTTTTTTTTGACACATTTTAATAATGTTATTAGTTTATACTAGAGAGTGGGGAATCTCTCTAGGGTTTTGACTATAACAAGGGTGGGGTATCTCTTGTATGTCAATTGGTTGTACTAGAGAGTGGGGTATCTCTCTAGGGTTTTTAATTGTAACAATGGTGGAGTATCTCTTGTTGTAACAATGCTAGGGATCCTATAGCGCCTTTTACAATTCCTAGCTTTTTTTCAGAAAGCGCTGAGGGATCTTCTAGCGCCTTTTACAATTCCTAGCGTTTTCGAAAGCGCTAGGGATCCTCTAGCGCTTTTTACAATTCCTAGCGTTTTCTTTAAAGCGCTAGGGATCCTCTAGTGCATTTTGTCCATACCTAGCGTTTTCTACAAAAGCGCTAGGATCCTCTAGTGCATTTTGTCCATAGCTAGCGTTTTTCTATAAAGCGCTAGGTATTGAATAATTTTTAATTTCATTTCTAGCGTTTTCTCTAAAACGCTACCTATTGATTGAATTTTTTTTAAATATTTTTTGTTTTTGTTTGTTCTCCATTTTAATTACAACCTATAAATTCACTCCCTTCCAACAAAATTCATCAAATATCATTCCAATTCAATATCATTCAAACAAAATTCAGTCAACAAAATTCATCAAATATTCCAATCCAATATCATTCTAAGAAGTACTTACAACATAATATATATCCAATATATACAACATATATAATAACTAACTATTATGAAACTCAAAACTTGCTAGAAAAAGCTAGAAACAAAGCGGCACCACTCCCCCTTCTTTGTTGTAAGTTGTTCATCGAGTAATCTTTGGATGTCTTCTGATGGGAAAATCTTGAAAAATAAAATGAAATAAAATTAGAATTAAAATGTTTATTAAATGTGAGTAAGTATTATAATATCAATATAAAAAAGAAATCTAAGTAGTTACCTTCATTGGGATTACTACTCTGTCGTGAGTGATAATGTCTCTCATATACCTCATAGTGTAGTACCCACAATCATTATTATTTGGTTGTTTAGGACACTACAAAGCAAAAGATTAGTTAATTAATTGTCACATTTTATGACCAAAAATTCAATTAAAATTATAAGAATGATTTTTAAAAAACTTACAGTTATGGGTATCCATTTTGTTTTACTCGTAGATAATCCCCAGTATTTTTGCAAAACACTGTAACGTCATACATATATATATATAACGTTAAGTTGAACAAAATACATATATTAAATTATACAAAATGAGAGGGTTACACATACACACATGTCAACTATGCATGTCTGAAGTCACGTAGACTTTGTAATGGCCTTGAAGTGAATCCGGATAGTAGGCGATATTTCGCTTAGGGTTTATTGCAAAGAGTACCCAATGTTGCTGCAAGTAAATGAATCACGAATGAGTACACATTTACACTATAATACAATCCTCAAAATAAATAACCAAGTGATTGAAGACTAAATTTCTCACCTTATATTGAGTGGTGCCAAAAATAAAGATTCGTGATCAAAATGATGGGCATCCACAGGCGTGAAAGGATATAACTTTCTATTTGACTCTTCCTAGCCATAATATCCTCTGGTTTACCTTGATCCCACACAATGATACACTCTGGGCACAAGAATAAAAACTTTTGTGTCCGTTGGGAAGGGACAGAAACACATTGTACAAAAACCTATAAATAATATATATACAACTTTGGATCCTCATATATATACTCTAATATATACTCTAATATATACAACTATTGTGTACAAATAATTTAATACATACCTCTGGTATACTCTAATAACAACCACAGTGGCCCATTCCATGTCATATCTGACTTTCGGATCCTCAATGTTGAGCATAATATCTGTTCCACTCCCACAATTTGATCGGTCGGTAACATAATAAGGTCAGGGCTTCATTTTTTGAGTGGCGTGGACCTTTACATAAGTGATGAATTTCTCGAATTCATCAATGGGGGAGATTAACAACATGTTGGGTGGTTGTATTTCATTTCCTTTAATAGAAGGAGATGGTCGGGACACTTTGGTAGTGGAAGGGGAATGTCGGGACACTTTTATAGAAGGAGACGGTCGGGACACTTGGGGTACCTAGTATATATTAAAAAAATGATTAATTAGTTAGTTAACACACATTATATATAACAATGAGTCATTAACTTATTAACAAAAATATTGTCACTTACAGCGACAAGTTGTTCGGGCCATGCCACAAAAGTACTAAGTGCTTGATCCACAGTAAATATATCAGCATTAACAATTGGAACAGGCAATGGTGCAGAGCCCTCAATTGAATAGTCTACCCTAACTCTCAAATGGTTTTCAGGCATGGGTAAATTGTGCATTGTGGCACTCAATTGGTTACATAACATGCCCACTGCAACCTTTCGATGTGGGTTTGCAATATATAGCTCACATTCACAGTTATCCTAAATCAACTATAAAGAAAAATAAATATACATGATAATTTGATCAAATACATATGTACAAAAAAAGCAGTCGAGTAATAATAAACACTGTGTTGAAGGGATGGTGCAGCTATATCTCGTGCGCTATGTTGGGCAAGTGAGGTGCGGCGGGTAATATAGGTTCGGCGAGGGGTGGTGCGGCGGGGATGGTGCACCAATGGATTGTGCCAAGAGCTGCTTATACATCTGTCTCTCTTCCATTAATACAACAACATTCTTGGATAGCTCGTCATACTTTGCCGCCATGACTTTACATTCCCCGCACCCCCTGCTATGGCTCTTTGGCCCAAACACAGTCGTAGGAGGAATGCCATATCCATAACCTCTTATCAGAGCCCTTATACTCTTCCCTTCCCAAGGCACGAGCAAGGACATCTTGTTGACCATCACAATCATTAAATCTCCTTGTGATACATATTGTGATATGCTTTCTTGATGCACAAACATAAGTGCGGTTAGAAATATAAACAAGTGTCAAAGAAATTTAATCGACGATAAAAAATATGTCCACGTGTCAAAAAAAATCGAGTAACGGATAGAAATAATAAACAAGCTAGTGTCAAAGAAATTTAATCGACAATAAAAAATATGTCCACATGTCAAAAAAAAAATCGAGTAACGGATAGAAATAATAAACAAGTGTCAAAGAAATTTAATCGACGATAAAAAATATGTCCACGTGTCAAAAAAAATCGAGTAACGGATAGAAATAATAAACAAGTGTCAAAGAAATTTAATCGACGATAAAAAATATGTCCACGTGTCAAAAAAAATCGAGTAACGGATAGAAATAATACTTACAATTTTGTCCTTGACCTCCTTAGTTTTTGGATCCACAATGTCCCCATCTTTGTTTTATCGGACCTCTAACTGAGACGATTACAACAATCAAAGGATTCTTGAGTTGGATTTTCCCCTCTTGCTTGATAACTATTTAAGTTTAATAATTGTTAATCAACTGTAAATTAAAAGATTCATTAAATCATAATAAATTAAACTAATTGTGTCTTACAAATCTTTCTTTGAGAATTTGATATCCACTAGAACCTCCTCTATAAGGGTACTCGGGATTAGAAGCTCTTTCTTTATTGGCTTTGCTCTTTTTCTATTTAAAAAGATAAGTATACATTAATGAATGATATCTAGTTGTGAAATATATATATATATATATATATATATATATATATATATATATATATATATATAACTTAAATAATTAATATACTAACCAAGAAATGCTGGATCTGTAGTGCGTATATGTACAAATTTGCTCCAATCCTCCTTACTTATAATTAGGAATACAATCTTTGGAGGCTCTGTCGATGGTCCCATCGGGAAGTTTAGAATACTTTTTCCTACATCAGTTCTATAAGCCCGATGCAACCTTCCAGCTTCCTTGAGTATACAATCTCTTCGGGCATCATCCACATCAAAGTGTTTCTACTTATACATAAAAATGGGTTAAATAAATATAACTAAAAAATCACTAAATAATATTATTAAAGAGGTCTAAAATTATATACCTTTATTAAGGACCAGAAATCATCTTTCAGTTTAGGCAAAACTCTATTATCTTTCTCATTCCAACTTTTAATCGAAATTAGAAATATTTGCTTCATCTTAGTACCAATAAAACTAATCAAATTTGTGTCGTTCTCTCCAATAGGCAAACCTTTAACACTCCATCTGACCTGCATTAATTAAATCATTAAATAATAACTTTGAAAGGTAGAGAACAAGATTAATAATTAGTAATTAACTTACCCTATATTTCTCGTGTCCTTTACTTATCCGATGGGCGATATTCTTTTTATTTGTCATTCCACGGGAGTGAACTTCTTTGTGTTTCTATGACCACCCCCATCACCACCCTCATGACTACTCTCATGATCACTAAGTGATGCCATCTGACTTGCAATGGCCTAAATGAAATAGACTCAGTGAGTTTTAGCTTTCTAATTGTTTAGAACCAACAAACACTTAACAAAATATAGAACAAGCATAGGCCTCACCTATAAATACATATATAAAAATGTAAATGAAATATTGGAATCATAGCCTTTAATTTGTTGATGATTATTGATTTAGTTTCAATGAAATGCATGCCATGTAAATTTTTCTTTGACGTTTGGGGTTTCGGGTTTTAGGTTTACGGGTCGCGTTTTTGGGTAAGATAGCACCAATGAGAGAGAGGAAGGCGTGGAGTGTGGGTTGTTCGTTGCTGATGAACGAAGAGGATGAACGAAGAGGGATAAGTCGTTTCTGATGAACGAAGAAGGGATGAACGAAGAGGATATGAACGAAGAGGTTTTCGCAAGGGAGGAGTTAGGTAGATGAAGAGACGTCTGCGTGAGTTTGTGTGAGAGAGATGAGAGAGTGCGCCTTGTGAACATTTTAATAACAATGCCTAGCGCTTTCTAGCAAAAACGCTAGGGAAGCCTAGGAAATATAATTACAATTCCTAGCGTTTTCTGTAAAACACTAGGGATGCTATAGCGCCTTTTTACAATTCCTAGCGTTTTCTGTAAAATGCTAGGGATCCTCTAGCGCATCTTTACCATTCCTAGCGTTTTCTGTAAAACGTTAGGGATCTTCTAGCGCCTCTTTACCATTCCTAGCGTTTTCTGTAAAACGCTAGGGATCCTCTAGCTCCTCTTTACCATTCCTAGCGTTTTCTACGCTAGGGATCCTCTAGCTCCTCTTTACCATTCCTAGCGTTTTCTGTAAAACGCTAGGGATCCTCTAGCTCCTCTTTACAATTCCTAGCGTTTTCTATAAAACGCTAGGTATTGAATGATTTTTTTAATTTCATTTCTACCGTTTTCTCCTTAAAACACTATGTAGTGACTGATTTTTTTTAATTTCATTTGTAGCGTTTTTTTTAAAACGCTACCTATTGACTGATTTTTTTAAAATATTTTTTTTATTTTTGTGTATTCTCCCTTTTAATTACAACCTATAAATTCATTCCCTTCCAACAAAATTCATCAAATATCATTCCAACAAAATTCAGCCAATATCATTACAATCCAATATAGATACACACATATGTCATATCACCAAAAGACCATATTAAACTAACAAGTACTTACAACATAATTAATATATATCCAAATCATACAACATAATAACTAACTAACATTATGAAACTCAAAAGTAGCTACAAATTAAAGCTAGAAACATAACAGCACAACCCTCATGACTATTGTCTTGACCACTCTCATGATCACTAAGTGATGCCATCTGACCTGCAATATAACATAATCCATGTTATTGTTAAATTTACAAAAACAATATAATTATCTATTAATAAAAAATAACGAGATATCATTAAGTCTATATTACCTTTTCCTTTTCCTAGATAAAATTTTGTTTGCAATTCGCGTCTTGGTATTTTTTTTCCGACGAATAGTAATTCCATCATTATGATCTTTTCTAAAATATACAACATTCCTCTATAAAAGTATTTTCCCCTATTATTGGTTCTGATGTTTTGAAGAAAGGGTCGTCCTCAACACCAACATCATCGGGTGCTTCATCATCATCATCGTTGTTATACACAAATTTTTTGTCAGTCAATAGAACAATAGACCAATTGATATTAACTGGATCAGTGACATAAAACACTTGTTGAGCTTGCGATGCTAAAATAAAAGGTTCATCTTTATATCCTAACTTGTTGAAATTCATCCGCATGAACCCCCGATTCATCAATCAGAAACCGATATTATTGTCAACCCATTCACATTTGAACACGGGCTCTGAAACATATTGTAATCCAACTCCCATATGTGTTCAATGAAGCCAAAGTAAGACATATTCGCATATATGGGATTTTGTCTTTGCCTTTGGATGCATGCATAGAATGAGCTACAAGAGTCACCCCACTATTTTGCATTTTACTCACGATCATCTTGTTCTTTTGTATAGAAAGTGCACTCGTTCATTAGATAGTTGTTGTAAGAGAAGACATGTATATTTGGACCTTTTGCTAACCATCTCAATCTTTTTGAAATTGAAGTAGGATTCGAAACACACTCACCATCAATGTGATGTTTTAGCCACACTATGAAACTCCTATTGTGTTCTTTTTTCTAACCAAACTTGCTTCTTTCAGGGAATTGACTCTTAAGAATCTCCTTGTGCTTGGCAACATATGAATCAACCTCACTATCATTGTGAAGAACGTACAAGTGTGTTTGCTCTAGTTCTTTCCTTGATACCATCACTAATTTAGTTCCTGTCATCCCTTTACTAATCCTTCCTACATGACGAGACCTTGGCAGTCCCACAGAATATTCAAGACTAGATAGATAGCAGGTGCAAAACTCAATAGCCTCTTCAACTATGTAGCGCTCAACAATACAACCCTCAGTGTCGTGATCGATTTTTCACATATCCTTTTAATATCTTCATGTAACGCTCAAGCGGATACATCCATCTCATGTAACATGGGCCACACAATTGTGTCTCTCTAACCGGATGAACTATTAGATGAATCATTATGTTAAAAAAGGAAGGTGGGAAATACATCTCAAGCTCACACAAAGTGTGATAATTTCTCTTTGCAATGTTGGCAACTTTCGGGGTCAATCACTCTACTACAAATCGCCTTAAAGAAGAAACAAAGTTTGGTTAAGGTCGCGCACTTTCTTAGGCAAAATGGATCGTATACCAATGGGTTGCAAATGCTCCATGAGAACATGACAATCGTGGGACTTTAGAGACTTTAACTTGAGGTCTTTAATCGATACAAGAGTCGCCACATTTGAAGAGTATCCTGCGGAACTTTAACTTCATGAAGAAACTCACAAAGGCAGATCTTCTCCTTTCTAGATAGAGTATGAGTGCCAGAGGTAGATATGTACGTGTACCCTTCTTCTACGGACCCAATTCAGGTCTCAAACCCATACTAACCAAATCCAACCTTGAGTTGATGGTATCTTTAGTCTTACCCGGCATATTGAGTAAGGTACCAATGACACTTTCGAAGACATTTTTTTTAACATGCATCACATCAATGAAATGCCTTACATATAATGACTTCCAGTATGGCAACTCAAAGAAAATCGACTTTTTCTTCCACCCCCGTTTGGCAAGCTCTCCTGCAAAAGGCTTCCCAAATTTAATGTTCAAATCTTCCACCTTTTCAAATACTTGTTCGCCCGTCAAAGGCGGGGGAGCTCTACGTGTTTCTGTATTCCCATCAAATGCCTTTCTCCACAATCGATAGTGATGAGTTGATGGCAAAAATCTACGATGACCAAGATAGATATTCTTCTTACCATGTTCCAACCACATCCAATCTGTGTTATCTTCACATATAGGGCATGCACACTTCCCTTTGTTACTGTACCCAGATAGATTGCCGTATGCAGGAAAGTCGTTAATTGTGCCAAAGATCATAGCCCTCAGGGTGAAACTTTCTTCTCTGAACCCATCATACACCTCTACCCCAGTCTCCCACATTTGCTTCAAGTCTTCAATTAAAGGAGCCAAGTATACATCAATATCATTTCCTGGTTGTTTGCACCCAGAAATTAACAAAAAACGACATCATATATTTGCGTTTCATGCAAAGCCACGACCAGTAAGTTATAAATCGCCAAAATTACAGGCCATGTACTGTGGGAGCTACTCTGGATACCGTGCGGGTTAAATCCATCAGCAGACAATGCAAGGCGTAGGTTTCTCGGGTCATCCCCGAAATTAGGATACTCAATATTAATTTTTTTCCATTCAGAGAATCTGCCGGGTGTCGTAGCATACCATCTTTAATCCTTTCATCCTCATGCCATGTCAAGTGTTTTGCATCTTACGAACTACGATACATGCGCCTAAATCGAGGAATTATAGGAAAATACCACAACACCTTTTCTGGAGCAGACTCTTTCTTCTTATACCGCGGTTACATTTAGGACACGACTTTAACAACGCATGTTCATTCCGAAATAAAATGCAATCATTCGGACAAGCGTGTATCTTCTCATAGTTCAAGCCAATAGACCCCAACATTTGCTTTGCATCATATGTCCGAGAAGGAAGCACATTATCATTCGGCAACATTTCTTTCAGAAGTGCGAGTAAATCGGTAAAGCTCTTATTCGTCCATCCGTGGCGAGTTTTCAAGTTATACAACTTGATCACGGACCAATAATTTTGTGAATTCAAGTACAACCCGCATACAATGGTGTCTGCATGATCGGTTATCAACTTCTCAAACATTTCGGGACAATCATTAAGATCCTCTTCAACCACCTTTGCCATCTCTTCAAATTCGTTCACATCAAATGAATGTGTCCGGTCAACCCGGTGGCGCATATCTCTTACTAATATCATTCATATTTGAAGATTCACCTTTTTTCTCACCGTGCATTATCCAACAAGTGTAACTTTGATCAATTCCATTCGCCTTTAAATGTCGTGCCAACTCCACTGCAGTAACTGATTTTACATAACAACACCTTAAACAAGGACATTTCATACCACTAGAAGTCCCTAAACGTTCAACAGCACAACTCACAAAATAATCCACTCCAATGAATACTCCTTGATGATGGACGATTGGCGGACATCCAATTTCTATCCATAATTTCCAAATATTTATAATAAAATCCTGAGAAGAGAACTTTAACATATGACCCATCAAGCAATTCGAATATAATGAAGAATCAATTCATATAAAAAAAACAAACAAAATTTCCTCTTTTAAAATTTGTTCAATTCCACTCCTTATTTTCCTAAGCTATATCTATCTCATATTCTATTTCTATTCTCGGTCCTTTGGTCAAGAGAAAGGAACCATAGTCTAGTCTTCCAAATAATTAATGAACTTAATTTATGTCTAACAAGAAGAGGCTAGTGGTAAAAAAAAGAGTCTAGTGTGCACAAGTGACAAAACTAATATATTTCTAAACTAGAACCCACAATTAATATCTAACAAATTTCCTAATTGTAATTTACAAGAAAAAATTGCAACAAGAGACTATTGTAATTAGAGAAAGGAACGAAATTAATAAAGGAACCCGAAACAGAGAAAGGAACAGAAAACTCACCAATGTTGTCTGAGTGAGAGACTGAGAAAGATGATGTTCACTAAGAGAGATGATTTTCGTTGAGAGAGATGATAATAATTTGCGTTAGGGTGTTAGGGTTTTGCGTTTCTGGGTGAGTGATTTTGTGTTTCTGGGTGAGAGTGTTAGCTGAGAGAGGGAAGTAGCTCAATGGGAAACGAAAAAAAAATTATTTAACTATACCTAGCGTTTTCTAAAAAACGCTAGGGATCTATCTAGCGTGTTTTCTAAATACCTAGCGTTTTGAATAAAAGCGCTAGGGATCTGTCTAGAGTGTTTACTAAATACCTAGCGTTTTATAAAAAAACGCTAGGGATCTATCTAGCGTGTTTTCTAATTGGCTAGCGTTTTGAATAAAAGCACTAGGGATCTGTCTAGTGTGTTTTCTAAATACCTAGCGCTTTCTAAAAAACGCTAGGGATCTATCTAGCGTGTTTTCTAATTGGCTAGCGTTTTGAATAAAAGCGCTAGGGATCTGTCTAACGTGTTTTGTAATTGGCTAGCGTTTTGAGTAAAAGCGCTAAGGATCTGTCTAGCGTGTTACCTAATGGGTAGCGTTTTACTTTAAAACGCTACTAATGGTGTAGCATGTTATTAAAATGGGTAGCGTTTTTTTATAAACGCTACTAAAGGTGGCGATCTCTTTTTACAATTCTAGCGTAGTGCCGGTTTAAGTTTTGTTTTGATAGTGAAATTCTCACAAAGGGTTTGTGAGGATTGGAGTAGGTCACTAGGAGGTGACTGAACCAGTATAAATCTCCTGTGTAATTTAATGTTTTAGTTTCTAATTCGTTCATTCCATAAACCTGTGCGAAAATTAATCTAAGTCGTTTAAAAGGGGGAAAAAGTTTTTAAAGTCTCAATTCACCCCCCCCTCTTGAGACTGAAGCCACTTGGTAACACAAGCTAGCAACATAAACAAACAATCATGGAAAGCACAATCGGAGATTAGTGTTAGTGAGATAGCAAAATTGATCGATGCCCCCTACAAAAAAACCAGAGGCATGTGAAAGGGTCGAGATTTCATTGGAAATGTATGAAATAATACAAGAGTTGTCCTTGATATAATTGTATACAGGAAAGCAGAGGCATGTGAAAGGGTCGAGATTTCATTGGAGGAAAGGTGTTGGCAAGCCAATGAAATGGAAGGATCTGATTTAGAATAGAAAGGGAAACATGTTGAAGTAGAGTGGAAGAAGAGTTTGAAGAGAATAATGGGAACTCTCTAATTTTTAACTTTGTATGCACTTTTTCACAATACAATTTACTTCAGATTTTGATTATGTTTAGCATATTTTCACTAATCATCATTAATCAAGAGAGGGAATTTTATGTTGAAGTTTTGCTCATTCGCGTCCTTATGTTGAAGTTTTGTCTATATATATATATATATATATATATATATATATATATATATATATATATATATATATAGACATACCTATATGTTATAATAAATGAGTTCTAATGGGAAATGTACGAGAGTCACACTTTTTTAATCATATAAACGACACAAAAACCTAAAACTGACTATTTTTCCTAAATGGCTAAATTAGAAACTATTACTTACAATGACATGTATACCTTTGCAGCGCATGGGTGATGCATACTAGTTAAGGGTAAATACGAAGAATCCCTTTCAGGGAAAAAAAGTAATAGGAATAATAATCTTTTGCCAATTATTGTGCTTGTATCATTCTTGCCTTCTTGGTGATTAACTCATAATGTGGTTTGTCAAAAAAAAAAACTCATAATGTGCTACTCTTTCATCATGTGTCGTGGATTGCCAAAGTTTATGTTTTGTTTTGTGATACATAGAAATCTTTCAATTTTTTAATAGTCTTACCAGCCATGTTGTCATTCAATAATTTAGCAAAGTTTACATTCAAATTTTATTTAAAATCAAGAAAATTGAATCACCATATCTAATTAACATTCTTAATTAGTATGAAATTATCTATTTTAGCTTTAACATTTTTCTTATTGTGAATGCTTATGGAGAAAAGGTGTATTCATGTCCCCCCATTCAACTTAGCACTTCAGCTATGAATATACAGTTTCTTAGTTTTCCAATGGCCTCACTACGAAGCACTTAAGATACGAACAACTTGTAAAATAATAGCTAAATAATTTGTAACGCAATTAAACAACAACAAAAAAACAGGAATAGAATAGAGGCAAAATAAGTTATATTATTCAGTTCCTTGACGAGAATTGAAAAACAAAAATATTACTTTAAAAACGAAATAAATAAGAATAACTAATAAAAAAAATTTGTTGAGAGGGGAGAACCACACGGGCCGGCAAAGCCAATACTCTTAGCCAATTAGATTCCTTGACATACATTAGTCATTGACAAAGCCGGTGGAAACTGTACACCAAAAACATGGTAACAAAAAAAAAGATGGAGCTACTTTAATGCAGCAGTAGAACTGTGGAAAAATAACTAGGTTTTTTTTGTACCCCCACAATGTTCTTATATACCCCCACATATTAGTGAATCCCCAAAATGCCCTTCAGTAAACTGTTTTTTTTTTGCAAAATTACACTAATCGTATATATCTTTTTTTGACATATATACGATGTGTATTTTTTAGACATCGTATATATGTTCGTTGTGTGTATATACTATTGATACGTTTTATTTCAATCGTATATACGCTTTGTGGGGGTATATACGATGTTTTAAAATGCACATTGTATATATGTCCCACCAAGGGAATATACGATGGGCTTACAATTTGTAAACGGTTGTGATTTGATCAACGGTTTTAATTTTAACTGTAGTGATTTAACGGTGGTCGTTTGAGCAACGGTGTAGATATGATCGATTACTAACCGCGTGTAATTACAAAAACGCGGTACAAAAATAAATACACATGTAATACAAAAAATGTGTGAATCTATAAATCGTCAATAGAATCATCGGCTAAATCAACACATCTAGACCTATTCATATGCTAAATACATTTGACAATATTAATATCACATAGTCTATCTATTATAAATATATACCATCAACCCACCACCAAAATTACTATATTATCCCTTTCACTTTTTTCTCTAAGTCACTTTTATCATTAGTGGGTCCCCCTCTTATATCCTCTTTTAATTTTTTTATTTCACTTTAAAACCTATTATTCTCTTTCATCTCTCTCACTCTTTTCACTTCTCTTTACTATCAACATAATCAAACATAATCACTACCAATTTTTTTGATAAAAACAATAATTACATAAAATTAATTAAACTAATATTAAATTATTATAAATATATACCATCAACCCACCACCAAAATTACTATATTATCCCTTTCACTTTTTTCTCTAACTCACTTTTATCATTAGTGGGTCCCCCTCTTATATCCTCTTTTAATTTTTTTATTTCACTTTAAAACCTATTATTCTCTTTCATCTCTCTCACTCTTTTCACTTCTCTTTACTATCAACATAATCAAACATAATCAATACCAATTTTTTAAAAAAAAATAATTTTTTTGATAAAAACAATAATTACATAAAATTAATTAAACTAATATTAAATTATGTAGAATTTACTATTTACTATAATCTACTCAAACTACTAAACCCAATTAATTTAACAACTGCTATTTGTCAAAAAAAAATTATACCGCTTGCAAAAATTCCAAAATTATTTTAAATAAATAGTTATTTTTTTAGCATAAAATGAGTTATGTTATTTCATTATAAATCAGAGAGGCAATACAAGAAGGATCGGTATAATATTTACGTGGGGGCTAGTCTCTAATATATATGGACGCCTTTAATTAAGTTATGGGCGATGTTATTCGTTTGCCTCCTAACAAAAGCTAATTTAAAATTAGCAGAAGAAGATAAAATAGCTCTGTATTGATCTAACATGTCACCAAGCTCGGGTCATAATTCTTATAGATCTTAATTGCATCCATAACAAATTTACTATGCGTCTCAAAGATAACATTCTCAACTCTTAGATTTTGTGCAAGTTGGAGTGATAAGTGAAAAGCACGAGCTTCTCTTTCTGAAAGTATAGGAGTTAGAGCATGAGGATTGGGCCAACTCATAAGCACCGAGGAGTAACGAAAACAGATTCCTACCCCCAATTGGACCCAAATTAATTCACTATTAATAATGTACCTTTGCGCGCGATTGCATCCATTGCCATTCTCTAAGTTAGCTATTGGAGTAAGTTTCCCCTGCCATATACTTTTGTGTTTCATTATTTCAAATACTACGGAAAATTGACCAACAATGGCGAAGAAGACATGTGACGTGTGAGGAGCAGTGTCTCACGTGTGATAGTGGAGTTGAAGATGAATGGCACATTTATATTTCTTGTGTGCCCACATGCAGTAGCGATTTGGGAGCTAAGTGGTCTAAGTTATGAGGTGTAGGAAGCAATGAGGGAAACAACATACTTTAATTATTGTTTTAGGCTCAATACAAAATTAAGGAGGAATGAGATGTTTTATGCCCCGGTATCAGACACGTACGTGTCAGTGTCCAACACCCACACAACACTCGTACGTCATGTGTCTGACACTTAAGACAATTTTCATTGAGATGGACTATCTTTCCGTAGGGAATGGTGGGAATGATTTATTCCTCCCCCAATACAGAACTAGGTGTTGTTATTCTTTCTCATTGTAAGACAATAATTGCTCAATATCAAAGCTATAGGATTAAATATATTAGAATGCACATAAATTTTGTTGCTCACTCTCTTGTTAAAGCATCAAAGTTCTATGCTACCTCTCAAGTTCATGATTTCAGTCCAACTTGTATTACCAACAACTTTTTGGAAGGCTTAAGGGGTTATACCCAAAACAAGACAATATTAAAAACTTCTAGGGGGGAAATTGTGCAAGTAGTCAGCCTTAACCGTATCTACAGCAAAATCAGGAACAAAATAAATAAAAATTCTCCTATAGGAGTCTAGAGATAGGACAAATTTAGCTAAACCGTCAACAGGCTGACCTGCTTGTCTAAAAATTTAGGATGCTGCTCAAAATACCTAGACAAGATAATATTAACTGCAGCCTTAGAGTTAGACTCTATGACTAAATTATGATAATCATGGCAAATAGCAATTTGAACCCCCCTAAACAAAGCCTTCAACTCAGCAGTGACCACAGAAACCACCATTGGAAGCAATTTGATTACATAGATAGTAAATAGATTAAAAATGAAATATGAGAGAGAGAGAGAGGGAGAGGAGAGAGAGGGACGGAGAGGAGAGAGAGACTAAAGGTGAGAGAGACCGACTGAAAATTGAGAAAGAAAGAGAGAGAGAGAGAGAGAGAAAGAGAAAGAAATGGTTTTACATGTGAGGTAAAAAAATTTAAGAGAGGATGAGAGAAAATGAGACCCACAAAATAAAAAATGAGAGAGAACAACTATAGATTTTCAAATTTCCCTCAAAAGAATAATTAAGTGGGCAATTGGTAATTTGGTTAGTTATTTATTTTCTCATATAGATATTTTAGACATGAGTAGTTTGGTATTTTTGATAGTGGTTGAGTTGATTAAATAGATAGATACTTGATAGTTGAAAAATAGATAGTTGAAGTTGTCAAAAAAATTAGATAGTTGATGATTAGTATTTTGATTAAATATATAGATAAAAAAATGAAATGAGAGAGAGAGAGAGAATAGAAGTGGGAGAAATAGAGAGAAAATTGAGAAAGGTAAGAGCGAGAGAGAAGTAAAAAAGTAGGTTTTAAATGTGAGATAAAAAATTTCCAAAACCACATAATATTCCCAAAACACCCCCACACATTCTCATTCTCCCTAAAAACAACCCTACAACCGCGAACCCACACCCCCTCCACTTCAATCCATCATTTTCGTTCGTTTTCCATCAACAATCAACGACATTTCCTTCCTTCCTTCCTTCTTCTTCTTCTTCTTCTTCTTCTTCTTCTTCTTCTTCTTCTTCTTCTTCTTCTTCTTCTTCTTCTTCTTCTTCTTCTTCTTCTTCTTCTTCTTCTTCTTCTTCTTCTTCTTCTTCTTCTTCTTCTTCTTCTTCTTCTTCTTCTTCTTCTTCTTCTTCTTCTTCTTCTTCTTCTTCTTCTTCTTCTTCTTCTTCTTCTTCTTCTTCTTCTTCTTCTTCTTCTTCTTCTTCTTCTTCTTCTTCTTTTCTTCTTCTTCTTCTTCTTCTTCTTCTTCTTCTTCTTCTCTTCTTCTTCTTCTTCTTCTTCTTCTTCTTCTTCTTCTTCTTCTTCTTCTTCTTCTTCTTCTTCTTCTCTTCTTCTTCTTCTTCTTCTTCTTCTTTTCTTCTTCTCTTCTTCTTCTTCTTCTTCTTCTTCTTCTTCTTCTTTCTTCTTTCTTCTTCTTCTTCTTCTTCTTCTTCTTCTTCTTCTTCTTCTTCTTTCTCTTCTTCTTCTTCTTCTTCTTCTTCTTCTTCTTCTTCTTCTTCTTCTTCTTCTTCTTCTTCTTCTTCTTCTTCTTCTCTCTTCTTCTTTCTTCTTCTTCTTCTTCTTCTTCTTCTTCTTCTTCTTCTTCTTCTTCTTCTTCTTCTTCTTCTTCTTCTTCTTCTTCTTCTTCTTCTTCTTCTTCTTCTTCTTCTTCTTCTTCTTTCTTCTTCTTCTTGCGTTTTAGTATTTTTTTGTTTGTTTTGGGTAGTAGGCCTTGCCTGCATGATCGATCTGGAGCAACCAAGCGTGCGCCAAACCCCCTATTGATGCAATTGTTTAGGTGTGGTTCGACTGAGCGTGCTTCGAACCTGTTAAGGGTGGTTCGATCAAGTGTGCTCCGTTTGGGTTTGCATCTCGCAGGGTCGAACCCCCATGATTGTTGTTGTATGCTGATTTTAACTGTTGATGAGTGATTTTTAACATTTCAATTGATTCTTTATAGTATGGCTAACACAAGAGGAGGTGACACTCTTGGTGAGGCACGGCCCGAGACACATGTACGTGGACGCGAACGTGGGACGTGGTAAGCGATGGGAGAGCGGCCCGAGGAGGAGAGAGGTTCGCCCCACCGCTCCCAGGCGCAAAGAAAGGACTCTTGGGATTCAACGTGGACATGGACGACGTGGACGCGGGACCCATTGCAGAGGAGAAGTGGGAGGATGCAGCCCGTTGCTACTTGTTTATCTTGCTGGGCAAGACCTTATTCTCGTGACAAGTCCGCAACAAGGTGAAGGTTGCATTGCTTTACATGGTCGAGAGATTTAGAAGCGGTGGTAACTCTTTGTTGGGGAGCTATGACACTTGCTCACCTATATCAGCAGTTGACGGATGCCTCTTCCCCTAAAACTTCACAGATTGCTGGTTTTTCCACTCTCCTGCGGGTACTTGACTTTATTTCAATTTTTATTTCAGTTGGTATAAGTTTATGTTTATTATATGTTGTTCGATCCCTAACTCGCTTTTTATTTATCACAGGCCTGGATTTTTAAACATTTCCAGGGGCAGATATTTGGTACGAAGTGGTTGAGAGAGCAGTACACTGAAGAGGAGCCACGGGCTAAGAGGTGGGAGTGCAAGAGGGCTGATGGGTCACTTGCTCAATTCAGGGCAGCTCTGGATCATCTCAGGTCGGACGAGGTGACATGGATGCCATTTGCGACCCCACATCACAGAGATTTGGTTGGGATGACCTATTTTAAGGGGCATCTACGTCATGCTGGGGCCATGGTGGCATATAACCCCGATCGAGTGGTTAGACAGTTTGGGTGGACGAGCGGTAGTCACTAAGGAACAAGCTGACGCCGCGTGGATGAAATTCAATATGGACCTTATTCCTGAAGGTGAGGCAGTAGTGCCTCGGATGCCAGCCACAATCCTAGGGTACATTGCCTGGTTTAGGAGTGTATCCCACCCATACCTGTCACCAGACAACTACCCCTTGGACGCTGTAGAGCTTGGCGAGGTATGATGATTTACTTTAGTGTTACAGTGTTTTTTAAGCATTTTTTGTTTAACTTTGTTTTGTTATTAACGTATTTTTTTATTGTCTTATAGACCATGCCTGAGACCCTTGCCCTGTACGATGAGATGGAGCACGTGTTGGAAGGTGTTGGGATTCCCCGTGGGACCCGTGGCTAGAAGATAGTGGAGAGGCTGAAGACAATTGCAAAACCATTTCAAGAGGGGGCTTAGGAGCTTTAGCTGAGTTTCCCATGCGAGGGATGTGTCCCAACCGAGGGAGAGGCAGCCACAATAGTTGTGTTTTGTAATTGCATTGGATTGTACTCTATGGATTCTGTACTTTTTCTTTTGCACGAACTTATCTATATATATTTGGTTTTTGTTATACCTATCATTAGTAGTAAATTTAGTATTCAATTTATGGTTACATTCGTTAAAAGTTAGTAATTTAGCGTTGCGAAATTGTTAGTTTATCGTTCGGAGTAGTTTCGGTTAACAAAGATTTAAAAAAACCAACAACAGCTAGGTTCGGACCTTGCATGTTTGTCCTGGTTCGACCCTCACTTGGTCGAACCTTTTATAAACTTAACTTATGGGTATCTGAGTCAAACTAGCAGGTTCGGCGCAGCCAGATTCGATCAGGTTCGATCAAGCATGCGCTGAACTGTACTTAATATTTTAAAAAAATATAAATTCCAATTTTCAGTAAAGGCTTTTGGTCTTTTCACCCCATAAAGGAGTGTCTAGTGAGTAGAGGGGAAGTTGGAAGATGCATGGGCTGAAAAAAAAGCCCCTTAGGAGTGGCCACGGGCCTGTCCGCACTGGCGAAGGAGAGTAATGGGCCAACAAAATTTAAATCGGCCACATTACTACAAGCGTCTAAAGCGACCCTTACTGTGACCAAAAAAAAGCGACCCTTACTAATTTTTCTACTTTTACCGTGTTTGGAATAATTAATAATTGAAACAAATTTATTCGATTTGATTTGATTTGATTTGATATATAACGAGATATCACACATGATAATAAAATAAAATAATAATATATCACACCTATATATCCATCAAAGCTGTTATGATCTTAGATGATTTGTTTACTTAACATAAAATTTCATATTTACATCATATCAATTCAGATAGAACAATTGTGAAAAAAATTAATAAAAAAATTTAGCTAGAACCAGCTCATGCAATTTGGGAGCACTTAATTTCTACTTAGAGCGTGCTTGAGATCATCAATAAAGCATATATCTAGCTATCCATGCATCAAAGCTGATATGATTGTGAAGATTTCTGCATTTAATACAACATTTTGATATTATATTAATTCTTTCCTATTTATTATTACAACTTTTTAAACAAATATACCAGAATTATCTCCTCTATACTATATATTTGACAAACTCACAACGCTTTCTTCATGTCATCCTTGCCTTTCTTCCTTTTTGTCGAAGTGATCACAATCGAGAAGGTTCACAATTCAATTTATTGCTTTATATGTTATGTTTTTCTTTTGACAAACAAAATATTTTATTAAAAGGAGTATAAGGGTATTCCAACCACGAAATAAAATGAAACCTAATGTTTCGTTTGATTGAATATCCTATATATTATATATTGATCCCGATTATTGTGTCTGCTTCATTATTGCAAAGCAATGGAGAGCGAAGAAATGCCCTTTCACCAACATATTAGTGAGTTTCCAGATCGTGTTTTGTCATATATATTTTCAAAGTTAAGCGTGAAGGATTTGGTGAAAACAAGCACATTGTCCAAACAATGGCTTCACAAATATCGAGAGATTAAGAACGGAACTCAAGCGATCTTCAAAATGTGTTCGACAATACAATTTTAGAATTACCAAAAAGCCTCCCACTCTTCAAAGGAGTCCAATCTCAATTTCTTTGAAAGAGTTGATCAACTCATGTTGCATTATGAAGGTTCCTTGATCCGTTCACTTAGAGTAAATTTTCCATTAGGTGATGAACAGGGTGATTTCATTGGTAGACTAATTTCCCAAGGAATTTCTAAGGGTGTCGAACGAATTGAATTGCTTTTCTCATTCAAAACTAATAGTAATTTTCATGATTTCATGTTGGAATTAAAGCCATACGAGTTGAGTTTTCTCTTTATATTTACTCTATATCTAAAAACATATTTACAACTATAATGTTGAATTGCTTTGAAGTATCTGCACCTAGGAAATTGTCTCATATTTACAACTATAAAATTCTCTAGATTCAATAATTTGAGAACTCTTGTGTTGCATCTAGTTGTTTTAGAGCAGGATATGCTTTCGGGTCTGTTATCCAGTTGCATCAATCTCGTAGAGCTCACCCTTGATGAATGTGTGTTCCAATTTGAGTTAAACATAAATAGTCCAACATTGTGTCATTTGAACATTCTGAACTATAGCAATGACAGACGGAAAATATATATCATTGCACCTAATCTCTCATCCTTAGAATATTCTACTAATCGTTCTGAAATAACACATTCAATGAATATCATGACTGATTATAAATTATCAAAGTTTAGGTATAAATCTAGTGATATATCTAAAGTTGTTGCGTTTTATGTACTAAAGAATGTAACAACAATTGTGTTGCATGGGCTCACTGAGTGTTTGGATTGGGTAGTGCTGTATTGTTTTTCTCGAATGTCTTCAACTAGAAGATGTCACCTTTAAACACTGTTTCATCCAATTTGAAGTGAAAATTGTCACCCAATGTTACGTCACTTGAACATACACTACAAGAAAAACTTGTTTTAGCCACCAGCATTTGCCACGGAGCTTATTAAAGTCGATAATTTGCCACGGATTTGCGACGGCATGCGTAAAAAATAAGGGCGCGAAATTTCCCGCTGATGTTTGCCACGGGTTTGCCACGGACTTGTGAAAGGACAGAAATTTGCCACGGAGATGCCGTGGCAAGTCCGTGGCAACCCACTACAAACACACTTTTATTTCTCTTCCACTCTCGAGACCTTTCACTTCCACTCTCTCATTTCATTCTCCCTCTCTTACTCTCTCCGTCTCCGCACGACCCACCACCCCACGATGGCACGACCACCACCACCCACCACCCCACCACCCAACACCACGTTCCTCCTTCATTTCGCTTCTCCTTCTCTTCCATTGCAACATCCTCTTTCAGTCTCCCTCTCTCACTCTCAAAGAAACTAAAACCCTAACCTCTTTCAGTCTCCCTCCCATAGACTTTTTTTTACCAACATAGCTTATGAAGGTAGATGGGACAAAGTAGAGTAAGTGTTTATTGAGGATAAATAATCATCTCTTGTTTGTTGGATGTGTATAGATTGAATGGAATTGTAGAAAATGCAGAAATACCGTCGATATTGAAGTGCCTATCTTACATAAGAATGGCGGCTTAAGTGGTTCATCGTGCATTTTGTGGATCAATTTTTACTTCTAACGTCGGATCTCATGCGTGTTGATACTGACTCAATTTGGATTTCATCATCAAGTGGGCATCCCATTCTTCAACCATTGTTGGACTTTGGCTTCCTCCATTCTCACTCAATTGGGCATCCACTTGATGTCCTCTCCTCAAAAAACATGACCTCAAAGGTAAAACACATGTACTTGACCCTTCTTTCATAACCATTACCTTTCGGGATTTAAAGAGAGATAATTTTACATTTCTTAATTTTACTCTAGTTGTTAGACTATGCATTCACATTATCAAAGAGAGAGACTGAGTTCTGTTTGTTTATTTATTGTTATTGATATGTATTTAATTTTGCACTTGTTGCCACAAGAACTAAATGCACATTTTGCATATACAGAAACCTTTTGATATTTGTTTATACTTGTTCTGTCATAGAGTTAGGCAACATGGAAACCTTTTGATATTGAAGACGATGGCTGCATCAGAAGATCACCGACCTCATTTCAAATTCAAAGAAGAATTTCGCACAAATCCAACATAGTAAGCGATAATTTTTGGGGATTTTTATTATGGTGAACTAAGCGGTTTCTGATTTAGTCATTATCGAAGTTAGAGTATTATTACTATTATAGCTTATGATGTGTTTACTCAATGAGATTGATTAAAAGTAGATATTTGCAACCGTGGTTTGGAAACAATCATTACCTATTCTTTCCTTATTTGTATCCCGTTAATGCAGATTCAGAAAAGTTTTCTTTGTGCAAACGATTGGCATGTCTTTGGAAACTTAGAAGCCTCTATTATAATTTTGTTTCATTTTGCAGTTGTTTGTGATAATTATAAGCGCCCAATTGATTTTCATTCCCCTTGTTGATGGCAAAGCAACGGTGCTTACTTGATTATTACTTCCAAAAGGAACTTCACGATGTCACTCATTGAAGGTCTTGAACTTCTTTAGATTCCTTGTGAGCGCCTGACAATATTTTCTTGTTCACAATTTTTAATTTTCATTTCATTACAGGAAGTTTGTGAAATAAGCGGCAAATCATCAATTATGTCGGATCAATGAATATTCGGATGCATTGTACAATTTTATATTATCCCGAGAAGTTGACCACGTTATTGGGAAACTTTAGGAGGTAAATACCTAATTTGTGAAAATGCCTACTTGCATGCATATGATGGAGTCTGTCAAGGAATGATCACATTGCTTACATCGAAGTAATGATAGGAACTTGTTCTTGTTGATATATTGTCTAACTGATATATGGTTTTGTCAGGTTTGGAGATGATAATGAGAGAACCAGGCTATAACTAAAATGAATGGTGTTTACTATTCTAGCGAGCCCATGCGTATTGGTGCCGCAACTCCAAGGAAATCATCGGCCATCAAGGTATGCTCAATCAAACTACTTTTGATTTCAAATTTGAAAGGGATTTTGTCATGTCTTTCAAGATGAATACAATCTTTGAAATGACAATAATCTTGGCTTTTTCATAGAAATATCTTTTCTTGAATGCAATTCAACATCGAATCTGTTTGCTAGCTTCTAGCAAAGTAGCGATAAGGATAGTTGAAAAACCATCAAATTTATTAATTCTTTCGCTAATTATATAATGCACTCTCAAATCTCAACTTACTCCCATTGGTGTTTGGCATGATGTTCTCTGTACTAGTTTACGCAACAAGTTATCTCATGGAAATTCTTGATTTCATTTAGTCGTTAAATTCCCTTTGTCTAGTGTTTAGATCCCTTCAATTTGTTTTTGTATTGCATGTCTCAATTATTTTTCATTTGTGGTGCTCTTTGAAAGAGTTTTAAACATTTGTTCCATCTGTGTATTGATTACGTCCAAGGTTACGAAATTGAGACTTGAATTCTCAATTGGAGTTCATATTTTCGACTTGTGAATCGAATATATTATGAATCCTAAGATACATGATCAAAATTTGTCTGTTTCCTTGTTTAGGAGGCGGTCAAATGGCACATCCAAACCAATCAAGCGGATTCTACAAACACAACAGTGAGTTTTTCTGCTATTATTTATATTAGGTTCTGCATTTTAGCATTTTATGATCATTTTATTACTACTCTTCAATAGCTAATCCACAATTCATTATAGATTATTTGTTGGAGGACTCGACCCCAATGTTACAGATGAAGATCTTAGGCAGCAATTCTCCCAGTAAGGTGAGGTAGTCTCTGTTAAGATACCAGTTGGAAAGGGGTGTTGTTTTGTCCAATTTGCAAACAGGTAAAAGTACACGATTCTTGGTTCTCAAATTTCTGTGATGCTTCGTATTCAAATTTTATTCATCAGAAACTGTGCATGTTGTATCTCATTAGAAAGAACTATACCTTGTTTTCACTTCATACCCATTTTCATTTCATAAAAGTTGAACATTGCTAATATTTATAATTGTATCCGCGCTTTTCTTTCCATGTTTTCTGTCTTAAGCGTTCGTATTGGTTGTTACTATGAAAAATTGAAAATAATATTCCCACCAAACAGAATCTCATTTTTGTTATCCAGTAACATGATGTTTGAACTTTGATAGCAACCTTATCTGGTATTTATTTGCAAGGAATCCAACTAAAGCATGGTATTCTCTTGGGGGCTGTCTTCTGTGTGCAACTGGTAAGCACACATATGCGAGGATCTTACGTGTGCAATCGTAAGCACACATATGCAGGATCATTAATATGGCATGGTATCCTAGTTTTTTTACTAAATTTGCTTAGGTTTGGAACTTGACATATAACATTTATTCTGTTTTATAAGATACAATTTCGGCCATCAGTTTGTTGTGCAAATGTTTTATTTTCTTGTTTCGCTAAAAAGACACTTTAAGTTGCTTGTTTTGTGTTACATTTGTTTTGCAAGGGTTCACTAATTTTTTTCTATTTATTTTGCAGTGTGTTTGGGTTGTTTAACGTGCCTGCCAAGTGGTGAGTACAGTTTTGGGTTCAATATGTTTTTTTGTTCTTGAAAATATAACATTTTTTGCTGTTTTAGTTCCTATTTAAATTTTATTTTTTATAGTCCTTATATTTAACAAGAACCATGTGTTTTAATCCCCCATCAGGGATAAAAGAACCTGTTTGTTGTATTTCTTTTAAGGACTAAAAATAAACAAAATTTAAATAGATGAATCCCTTTTATGATAGTTGGATCTATTATGTTTTAGGTATGCATTCTTTTTGTTCCAGCTCCTCATGCAAAATGTCTCACTACTTGGACACCTCTGTGGTATTTTATCTGGGTTTGCATGTCAGTTTTCTCTCTTTTTGCCTCCCTTGTTTAATTTTCTATTTTTTCCAACACTTTGAGATATTCACCTAAAGTATTATCTTTGTGATGCTTGTGGTTTTGAGATACATATGGTTTGTTTAATTTCCTCATACCAGGGGACATCCTTTTATTCTTCAATTGAAGCCTCCTCCTTGCTTGTAAGTCTTTTCTGGAATTGCCTTTGGCAAATGCACCAAGATGACAAAAATTGCAATTGCTAGTGACATCTCGCATGATATTAGGGGTTTTTTGAACCACTTTCAAAATCTGTTATTCAGTTTTTAAAAATTAAAAATTGAAAAAATGTGTTTGGTTAATTTGTTTTGTAAAAGCTGTTTCTTATTTTCTTGTTTTTAAAACTAAAAATTGAAATCGCTAATAGTTGTTTTCAAAAGCAGTTTTCCAAAACATTTTTAAAAATAAAAACCAAAAACATTCAAACAAGCCCTAAGTTTAATGTCTAAGGCACATTGATAGAACATATATTTTTACTAGAAAAAATAGCAATAAACCAACATTGCAAATATGGAACTCTTAGAAATTGAAGGTCTCAGAACCTCCTGCTTGAGACCTTGTTTCACTCACAAATGACAAGCCATCTCTCTCTCAACAATCAACACCTCTTCTTATTTATAGGCAACTTTTTATTCTCTAGTTATCCCAACCCCGGACTAACCGGTGACTAACCAATTAACTAAAGAAGGAGGTTACCTATTAATACTTTTAGGAACTCTTAAATACATATTAGTTGCGCATTTCCAATTCTTTGTTTATGTCTTTCTGTTTCTATGCACGACCCACAAATAATTGGAAGTTTTATGGTCGTGTGTTTGTGTACTTATTACATAAAATAATTGGACCCAAATTATCTGTTTCCCTTTGTCTTTGTCGAACACTCTATTTCAAAAACAAATTTGAAATGTTTGATGAATTTTTTGAGAACAACCTTTGCTTGCTTAGTTAACTATTGCGAGAAAATTGTCATGATACTAAATTCTTGTATTGAATTCACAAAATGAATTATTGTATTGAACATGTTATGATTGACTAGAATATTAAAAATCATTTATATTATATCTTGGTAACTACATTGATTTTAAAATGAAAGAGAAAAATGGAAAAAGCATCACATTAACATCTATTTTTTGAAAATAAATGTGTATATATCTCAATATCATCATATGTGGTCCATTATTGTTGGTATGTTTGCCCTCTTGACTTTCGGTCATCATGTGTGAGACGTCCTAAATTCATTGTTTGCATTGGCGGGAATTCTTGGGCTATATCCCTACACATACAAGCCAAAACTCAACCCATTTGGGTAAATCTTGTGATTTTCTCATTAAACCTTCCCGATGGCACTAGATACCTACCATTCCGCATTTTAAATATATGCTTTCATGGGGACAGAGGAATACTTTTCGGAAATATTTGGGGAATCTATCTTCATTGATGCCTCAAAAGGAAGTGTCTTCTCGGTATGTGACTATTCCTCTTCTCTTATGAGCGCTTTTGGTTGTCTCTCAAATAATCATGTACATGCTTTTGGCATTGCTCATTCTGTGAACAGATGCAATGAAATTGTTGTGCAATACACATTCATGAGAAGTATACGTTGACCTCTTATATATGTATGATTTGTGCTGTCAAGTCAAACACATTGAGTTAATTTTGTAAAAGATCATTACTTTGACCTTGATTGTCAGTGCGCTATGTGAAAACAAATGCAATGAGTAATTATTCTTGTGCATATTACTGTTCATTATAGGTATAAGTGAAAAGAGAACTTTTTATGTGATATTTTTCTTTCCGTCGGCTTTATTGTGCTTACCTCTGCCATTCCTTTGGCAAGGTATTTGTATTTCCTTTTTAATGTGTTGATTGTTCTTCCTAAGGAGATTTTATAGAAACTTAAGCAATTTGGTTAGTTTTAGGATTTCTAAACACAGGCATTCTTTTTTTATTTATTATGTGAGCTAATCTTTTGTCTCCAACTCAACATATTTATTATGTTTTGATTTATCGAATTTTCTGAGCTGTTATAAGTCTCATTGTAAGGTTTCATGCTATTAGTAATCTGTATATCTTCCATTTCAACTTGAACTTTATAACTTGTCACCTAACACTCTTAGGAAGAGTTGGTTCACTTAAGTGGAGAGTTGGAGGAGTTGCTTCTTTTATTGGAGGAATTGACTGATCTAGACTATTGGGTTGATGGTTGCTTCAGGGTTATCATGTTTTGCGTTCACAACAATCATTTAAGGTTTGGTTTATCTTCTCCTATACCGAATCTGTTAGTATTGAATTTGAAATTGTATTATGCAATTTGTTCATGTTCCTGTTACATTGTATTTGGGTCAGTTCTGCTGTTGACCTGTTCAAGAAACTCAAGCACACGTTTGAAAGTGATGAAACAGTAGTGGAAGTTCTATTTGATGCAGTTAAGTTCTAGTACCCTCCCAACTTAGACTATGTCTCCCCCTCTCCATCATGATATTTATTTTTCTCACAGGTAATTTTGTTCATGTATGTTTAGGTGTTTTGTTTAATTGCGACAACCGATTCCACGCGTTTACAGTTTGGCCTAGACTTGCTTTGGGCGATTAAGGACGAGCTAGGCGGTGTTCCTTCAAGGCAGTGTCTTGATTTTCTTCTAAGTGCTTGTGCGAATGCGGGAGATTTGAATAATGCCCTTTCAATAGTTATTTCCCTTTCCCTCATAGTTATGGTTATTTATTTGGTTATTTTGCATGGTTGTAGGATGTATCAGGCACTTTTGACGCAACAATGTAGAATAGTTGAGAGTTAATTCATTATTATAAGTTTATAACAATGTCAAATTATTTACTAGTATTTTGCAATTATTGTTTACTATCTATTGTTGATACCAAATTGGATATGAAAATTGTACTTATTTACTAAAGTTTAAAATCTTGATGAATATGTCGTTTATACCATTTAATTGTATGAGTTAACACTTGATAACTGCATTTTTACCTAAAGATAACCCAATTTGTGAAGAAGTTGGAGTAGTAGGAAACTACTGCTCCATTTTTTTTTTAATTTTTTTTTAAAAATTTGCGACGGATTTGCCACGGATTTGCGATGAAATTTGCCACGGATTTGCGACGGAAAAATTTCCCACGGAAATTCCGTGGCAAACGATTTGCGACGAGCGTTTTTGCCACCAATTTTTGTCCGTGGCAAATGTTGTTTTGCCACGGAAATTTGTGCATTTGCCACGGAAATGTCCGTGGCAAATCAGCGATTTTCTTGTAGTGATAATTGATTGCGGCTCTTCGTATTGGCGGGAGCAAGAGATTTATATTGATGCATTAAATCTCTCATCTTTTGACTATACTGGTCCTATGACGATGTCCTATATTGATGCTCCAAAGTTATCAAAGGTTTTTTGGAATGCAACTAAGAAAGGAAGAAGTCCATGGCCCTTTGATATGATTGCAAGTTTACATGAACTTGAGAGCTTAGCTATGATCATAAGCAATTCAAAGGTGAGTCACAATCCATGTTAATTAAGTTAGATGATGTTTAATTTTGCCAATATTTTTTTCTCTACAATTGTTATTGTTGTAAGCAGATAGCTATATTACCGAAGGTTTGGGGTCCATTTCAAAATCTTAGAGAATTAAAGTTCTTTTTTGAGGGAGCATATGATTCTCAAATTGACTACTTTTGGATTTTAGATATTGCAGTGATTTCTCCACATCTCCAAAATCTTTCTCTCACGGTGAGTTATTCAACTCTTTATGTTGTTCATTTCTTTTATGTTTATAATTTAAAAAATGATATAGTTGAACCTTTTATTAATAACAATCCACTGAATAGTTTTATTTTTTATTTTCATATTGAATAATTGCAATATTAAGATATCAATAATTTTTTAATTAAATTAATTAAAAAAAATTTGCTTATAAAAAAAACTAAAACTTTTTTGTTTACAATATTAAGTCATAATGATCTGAATGATAATTTAGTATGCTTCATAACCACTGCATTTATGTTCTTTTGATTACTTCTGGGAGTGTGCATGCATGACCCATTTCAATCTCCCAACCTATTCCAACCCTGTTCCAAACAAAATGGACAAATATCATTGTCGGTTTTGGTTTAGGACATGAAAGGCATGACTCTCCGGTGGTGGATCCAGGACCCTGGGTTAGGGGGTACAAAATTTTCCAAACACACATCACTAAAAATATAATAAAAAAATAAGACTTTACAGGTTCACAACTTGTGTTGAACTAGACCAACACAAATTAAATAGCACTGTTGCGCCCCGAAAAATCCGGTTTGAGACTTTTCAGTTTGACAACGTTGAAAATAGTAGAGCCGCCACCAATATTTATTTAGGAAAACATTGAAAAAACCTTTTGGGGAAAAAGCGGGTGGTCTTTCGAAAACTTAGAGATGTAGGTTCGGAAATTCGGTTTTGCGCATGGGAAGGTATTAGCACCCCACGCGCCCTTTCTACCGAAAGGGAACCATTAACTTGATGTGGTTTTGAAATGTTTGATTTGAAATACATCATTCTACTTCTTTTCTTTTCTTTTCTTTTCTTTTCTTCCTTTTGAGAGATTGCTTTATTGAAAACGGGAAAAAGGAATGTTTTTGGTACCTTTGTAAAGCGGAACAAAACAAAGATTTTTTTTGAAAAGGGTGCTTGACGGGACAGGAACCCGGTCCTACGTACCCTCATTGGCTGAGGGATCAAAGCTACGTAGTTCTTGTTTTTTATGGGTTTTTTAAAAGGTATGCTTGACGGGACATGAACCCGGTCCCACTCATTACCCTCACCGGTGAGGAGGAAAGCTACGTAGTTCTTGTTTTGCGCCCCAAAACGGCTTAAGGGTTTGAGTTTTGGAGTTTTTGAAATAAGACTCGAGTGTTCGCGAACACCAAACAAGCAAAGGCTTCGAGTGGCATTCGGTATTAACTCGAAAGAAAAGAGAGTTGAAACCGGAAATCAAACAAGCAATGGCTTCGAGTGATTTCAAGTAACAACGTTGTATTATTCTTGTTTGAAAACGTTTTGAAAAAGGTGGTGAGCCTCAGTGATGGTTATCACTAATAGCTCGTGTTATTTTGGAAATTTGGATTGGTTTTGTTGTTTAATTAAGGTGTAGGAGCTTTCGTAATAGTCAAACAAGCAAAGGCTTGAGTGACTATCACTAATAACTCCTCATTAGCGATCAAACAAGCAATGGCTTCGAGTGATGGCTAATGATTTATTTAAGAAAATGCCTTAAGTTTTTTATTTGGGAAAAACATGGGATTTCAAGCTTGAAAAGAAATATAACATTTCAAATCCTTTTTTCAAGTCAAAACCAAAACAACCATTGGAACACAAACAAAGCAATCATAAGAATATTCACAAGTTACTATGAACAATTGAGTACATGATTAAGCAAACATACGAGTGCAAGAGTATGCTATTATGAAATGCAAAGCATAGCATTATTGAATGCATGAGTATACAATTATGAAATGCAAGACATGATATTAATATATGCATGTGCATTTAAGAGAGTATGAAAATGCAAGAGATATAGACATATATGAATGCGTGGACATGTAGACACAAATGATGAAATGCAAAGTGTGGGGGAATTAAATGAGACAAAATGTTTAGTGGAGAGGCAAAAAAGTAAAGAGTTAATAAAAATGATAAAAATAGAAAATGTTTTTTGTGTTTTGGTGAAAAAAACTAGGATGGCAAAGAGAGATAAGCTAAGTTTCATACCAACAATCTTGTAGACCACACACAAGAGCATCATGAGGCATAAATCTAAGCTAACATGGGAAATTGCAAAATAGGTATCAAGCAAGGCATGTTTTTATTCAACCTAAAAGTTCAAGAAAACAAACTAGCAACATAAACCTCAAAACCTAAACCCTAACTCAAAAACACACATGGGAACCAAACCCAAAAATCAAACCCCCACATTATGGAACATGCAATAAAGAATTTTATTCAATGAGATAGGCCCACGGCCAAAACCAAGCATGCAAAGAAAACTTTGAACCTTAAGCAAGAATCTATGATTACCTTACAAGAACTACTAAGAGATAAAGTAGAGAATGAAATGACAATTTGTACAAGGTTGAATCCCTTCTTGCCATCCTCACCACTTGAATAAAATGCACTAGGCATTTAGTGGGATTCACTTTGCAAGATCATCAACAAATAACAACAATATGGCTAAATCACAAGAACACATAAACTATAGAATAAGCTTGAATCCTTTCTTGTAATCTTCACCACTTAAATCAAATGCACTAGGCATTTAGTGAGAATCCTTTTACAAGATCATCAACAAATAACAACAAGTAAATTAAAACACAAGAACTAATGAATACATAAACTAATATATTAAATAGAGTCATTTTTAGCTCTCTTCACTACTAAGATCAAAGTGCACTTGGCACTAGTAGGAATCATAGAGTCAAATCCTCAACAATTTACTAAAAAAAACACCAACAACAAGATTAAGCAAAGAAGCAACAAAATCAATTTGAAGATATTTTGATCATATATGCGAAACCTTGCTCACATTTTATTTAACAAGAGAAAGCAAAAATTAACATCAAAGCAACACAAATCCACTTATTTTAGGGTGAGACAACAAATCTCACCCCTCAACCACAACAAACTACATTGTATGAAAGAAATGATGATATGCGAAGGGAATGAGGGGAAGAAAATGAGTTTCAATTCAAAATATTTGGAGATGATGCAAAAGGGGTTGTAGATTTTACCTTCTCTCTAAGATGGTAAAGAAGATTAAAGAAATGGAGGAGAGAAAAATAGAAGAGAACTTGGCCTTGCAAGAGGAGGAAGGAAATGAAAATGGTGTGATGGATTCCTTGAGTGGGAAAGAAAGGTTAAGGTTGTGAGAGATGGATTGAAGGTATTTTGGTGAATGAAGATGAAGTAATGGAGGAGGGGAAGAAGGAGAGGGTTTCGGCTAGAGGGTGGAGAGGAGGAGAGGTATTATGCTTGGTTTTTCTTGAAGGTGAGAGTAATAGCCAAAGATTGGTGAAGAGTGAATGTGTGAGGTATTTATAGAAGTTTTTGAGGTTTTAGGGTATTTAGGTCCTTTTATTTTGATTGGGATCTAGGATTGGATTTTAATTTTGAATGGATGGCTAAGATTGTTAGTCACATGGATTAAGGGTATTTAGAAAACAAGTATGTGAGAGGGAGGAGTGAAGGTGGCGCATAAAAGAAAAAAAAGAAAAAAAAAGGGAAAATTTGTGAACAAAAAATCTAATTTGGGAATGGTGACTCTTGTAAGATAGGGTTAAGGGTATTTTGGTGAGGGAATGTTAATAAAAGGGAAAGATGATATTTTTTGGTGAAGAGGTTAGTGTAAGTGTGTGGGATAATTTACCAAAATGGGCAAAATTGAGGATAGGATCAAATCAAATCTTAGGGAATAAAAAAAGAGGTGTGTAGAAGCTTCTTGAGAGAGGGAGAGGGAGAGAGGGCTGCGCATGATTAGCTGATCATGGGGAAAAAAATAAAAAAAATGCTTGTTTTTGTTATTTTGTCTTATTGAAGACACTTTCTCTTTTTGATTTTTGAATTTTGAATCTTTTGGTCATGCAAAATGAAAATGCACCTATTGAAAACATGTTACATATTTTTGGACACCATGAAATAACCTCCCTAATTACTCTAGACAACCAAAATTGTCACCTAATAATTGGGGAAATTTTAATGGTCTTTTGACATTTTTTATGCACTAAAAATAGGAAAAATGCATGTTTAATTATTTTGGACTAGGAATTTCTCTCCAAAAATTGTACAAAAATTATTTTGGATGGAATAAAATGCACTTTTTGTGGATGCACATTTTTAACGAGAAAAAACATCCTGTTGTGGAAAATGACCAAAATGCCTTTTGCCCTAAAAAGTCCTAGTTTGCCTAAAAAGTGCATTCCCATTCCAAAAACGATTTTAGAAGCTTTGAAATGACTTTTGGAAACCTAAATGCAATGCATGATGCTCTTTACTCCCTTGGTTATTCCTTTTTTGGGGAAAATTGGGGTTTTGACCTAAGCCGGACAAAATTGGGGTATGACAAGCACTAACAAGTTTCTAAATACAAATTAAATAGCATTAAAAGAACCAACATATTCACAAAATACAGGTTCTAAATAGCATTAAAGTGGTGCAAAACCGAGAACTTTGGCGCAAACCTAAGGGCTTGAGTGCAAAAGATATTTTTGTACAAAAGATATTTTTTAGGGGGTACAAAAATATTTTTTTTAAGGTATTAGTGCTAATTTTATTTTTTCAGGGGTTCTGTTGAACCAGGTGAAAGACACATAGATCCGCAACTGTGACTCTCATGTTACCTAACACACACACACACAATACACTTATATACTTGTGAATTTAGATAACTTAATTAGATGTTAAACTCAAAATAAATAGTTTTATGCTAAAATTCATATATGTTAAACAAAGTTGGACATACACCAATATTATTTTTATACAAGTTTTAAAATATTTATTTATTTACTAAATTTCACTCTCAAATATAAATATGTAATTGAAGTAGTAATATTTTGTAAAATTATATTATTTATATTTTAGAACTACCTGGCCCCGTCTTAACTAAGTCTCATATTAAAATGACTCATAGGTTATCAAATTTGTTAAGGTTTAAGGATCCATTAGGGTCGAAAAAATGCCCCAATCAAAATTTGGAATCGGGTTAAGATAACCCGTCCCATGCTCAACCTAGTTACTTCATTAGGTTCTTCTTGTTAACTAAAATAATCATTAGCTTATGGATGCCGCCACAAATCCAAACATGCTTTACAACTTGTTGAAATTTACTAAAATAATCATTAAGTTCTTATCAACTAATATGATCAATAAGTTCTTGTCAACTAAAATAATCATTAACTTAATGTCATGACCATTATTCTTTTATTTTCAGATTAGAAATCCTCATTTGAATAATTCGGATATGATCGCACTTCAGAGACAAAGAAGAGAATATATGAGAGTTTTTCATACTGAGTTGAAATACGTTGAGTTGCATGGTTGTGTTGGCACCATAAATGTTATTGAGTTAGTCAGTCACCTTTTGAGGAATATGAATTCACTTAAGCAATTTACTTTTAGTTCTCGTGACTGATTCTACTTAGGTGTTGGAAGATGGACAGAGAGTCCTGGAAGTTGTGGTTGTTTTGAGCGTGTCGATTCGTGAGATGCTAAAAGATGAAATAAATGAAGAATGTCACTTATCATATTGTAATGGTATTTTTTATTAATGAATTATGTTAGTTTACAATTATTCCCTTGTGGAGATTAATAAGACAATTTTGCTAAATTTCAAAGTGGCTAATTTGGTAGCTTCAAAATCTTTATTAACTACTTTATTTATATATTTTTGGATCAAGTAGGAGGAAGTATAAATTCAAAGACTAAATTTAATGACAAATATCACACATGGATCCTTCATCAACAACTATAGAAGGAGAATCATTATGCATAAGCTTCATTCTTTTGTTTGAAAGATGTTTTGATATAAAGTGCCATAGGGCAGTGTCAGCTTGAGTTTATGTTCCTTTCTCATGCTAGTGGAAAATTGACATTAAAAAGCATCATTTAGCATTGGTTGTTTGAACACGCGGTGCTAAATGTAAACGCGGTGGCAATTTTGCAATTAAATGGAAGTTTTCAATTTTCGCGTCTACATTTAGCATCGAGTGTTTAAACAACCGATGCTAAAAGTATTTGCAACACACCTTTAGCATCGGTTGTTTAAACAACTGATGCTAAATGTGTATCTCAAACACATTCAGTATCTGGTGTTTTAACACCCAATACTAAAAAATTTGTTTCTAACACCGTTCTCACGTTCTCACTCACTCAACTCTCGTTGTCGTCTCTGAACCTCGTTCTTACTCACTCAACTCGAACTCTAGTTCTCATTTCTTCTTCTCAACCCTCAATGTTGCCCTAGCCTCCATCTTCCTCACAATGTTTCCCTAGCCTCCATCTTCGCTCTCCCTCTTCCTCTCGCACTCAACAAATACAAAACCCTAGCCTCACAAATCAAAAACGCAAATAACGCTGAAGAGAAAGCCATCTCAGTGTTCTTTGCTCGCTGTCGTCGTCGACGTCGCCGTTGATCAGTTCTCTCTTGTAGGATTGTTCATATTTCAGGTAACTCATGTTTTGGTATTACTTTTTTTAGCATCCATTGCTCGCTGTTAATGTTAGGGTATAACACAGCTAGCACTTCTACTATGAAAAAGAACTCTATGAGGATGCAGGATACCTACACATCTAGCAATTCTACTATTAGGCTCCACCAATATAAATTTCTGCTGCTGATACAGCTAATTTAGTAAGCAAATAGGCAAATTGTGTTGATTAATAAGCAAATAACCAGAAACGTTATTAGTACTCTTGGAAATGTATGCTACTTAGCTTTGGAGAAGCAATAGGCAAAAGCATGAGGTCCCCAGAAAAGTTATTAGTACTCTTGGAAATGTATGAAATAATACAAGAGCTGTCCTTGATATAATTGTATACAGGAAAGCAGAGGCATGTGAAAGGGTCGAGATTTCATTGGAGGAAAGGTGTTGGCAAGCCAATGAAATGGAAGGATAGAGATTTAGAATAGAAAAAGAAAATGTTGAAGTAGAGTAGAAGAAGAGTTTGAAGAGAATAGAGATTTGTAATGCACTTTTTCACAATACAATTTACTTCAGATTTTGATTATGTTTAGCATATTTTCACTAATCATCATTAATCAAGAGAGGGAATTTTATGTTGAAGCTTTGCTCATTCGCATCCTTATGTTGAAGCATCCTATATATTATATATATATTATATATATATATATATATATATATATATATATATATATATATATATATACCTATATATATATATATATATACATACCTATATGTTATAATATATAACTGAGTTCTAATGGGAAATGTACGAGAGTCACACTTTTTTAATCATATAAACGACAAAAACCTAAAACTGACTATTTTTCCTAAATGGCTAAATTAGAAACTATTACTTACGATGACATGTATACCATGCAAATGCGTATATGTGTAATGCATACTAGTTAAGGGTAAATACGAAGAATCCCTTTCAGAGAAAAAAAGTAATAGGAATAATAACCTTTTGCCAATTATTGTGCTTGTATCATTCTTGCCTTCTTGGTGATTAACTCATAATGTGGTTTGTCAAAAAAAAACTCATAATGTGCTACTCTTTCATCATGTGTCGTGGATTGCCAAAGTTTATGTTTTGTTTTGTGATACATAGAGGGATAATCTTTCAATTTTTTAATAGTCTTACCAGCCAGGTTGTCATTCAATAATTTAGCAAAGTTTATATTCAAATTTTATTTAAAATCAAGAAAATTGAATCACCATATCTAATTAACATTCTTAATTAGTATGAAATTAGCTATTTTAGCTTTAACATTTTTCTTATTGTGAATTATGGAGAAAAGGTGTATTCATGTCCCCCCATTCAACTTAGCACTTCAGCTATGAATATACAGTTTCTTAGTTTTCCAATGGCCTCACTACGAAGCACTTAAGATACGAACAACTTGTAAAATAATAGCTAAATAATTTGTAACGCAATTAAACAACAACAAAAAAACAGGAATAGAATAGAGGCAAAATAAGTTATATTATTCAGTTCCTTGACGAGAATTGAAAAACAAAAATATTACTTTAAAAACAAAATAAATAAGAATAACTAATAAAAAAAATCTTGTTGAGAGAGGAGAACCACACGGGCCGGCAAAGCCAATACTCTTAGCCAATTAGATTCCTCGACGTAGATTAGTCATTGACAAAGCAGGTGGAAACTGTACACAAAAAACATGGTAACAAAAAAAAAAAAGATGGGAGTGCTTTAATGCGTGAAGAGAACTAATAGAAAAATAACTAGGGTTTTTTTGTACCCCCACAATGTTCTTATATACCCCCACATATTAGTGAATCCCCAAAATGCCCTTCAGTAAACTGTTTTTTTTTTTTGCAAAATTACACTAATCGTATATATATATATATATATATATATATATATATATATATATATATATATATATATATATATATATATATATATATTTGACATATATATGATGTGTATTTTTTAGACATCGTATATATGTTCGTTGTGTGTATATACGATTGATATTTTTATTTCAATCGTATATACGCTTTGTGGGAGTATATACGATGCTTTAAAAATGCACATCATATATATGTCCTACCAAGGGTATATACGATGGGCTTTCTATTTGTAAACGGTTGTGATTTGATCAACGGTTTTAATTTTAACGGTAGTCGTTTGAGCAACGGTGTAGATATGATCGATTACTAAACGCGTGTAATTACAAAAATGCAGTACAGTAATAAATACATGTGTAATACAAAAAACGTGTGAATCTATAAATCGTCAATAGAATCATCGGCTAAATCAACACATCTAGGCACATCACCGAGAGTGAGAGGCTGCACGGAAGGACACATAGGCGCCGGAGGGTAAAGCGGACGGCATACAGATCCAACCATGAAGTAGACTCTGATGAGTAGTGCTGGTACCACTGCGGAGCAATAGGAGGCAACAGACAGGTGGGAGAGATTGAAAGATGCAACAAGTGTAGACTTTGCTTGTTCATAACAGATATGATTTTAAACTTAGACGAACCATAAGTACCTCTCAAAGGCAGATAAGTAAAATTCATAGTCAAAGAAAACTGAACCATTGCAACATTATACTTGGTTGCAATCATGTACCCCATCTCTAGCAAATCGAACCACTTCGAGTCCGGCTGAGGTCCGTAGGATTCAATAGTTAATGCTTTGCGAAGCTCTAACAGTCTGTTCTTCCCAAACATGGTCGAATACACTGTTTCCCTTTCCTTCGTTTCCTGAATTAAATCTTGCCTAATCAGAGGCCAAAAATCCTCACCCATATCAAGACCAACTCCGACTGCTCTAAAACCACAATTACCGTCACCTTCAACATCAACTATTTTTTGAACATATGAGTGCACGTGAGATGGAAGAAATGGTAAATGGATTTTAGTCTCAGCTGTCTGTGATAATACTCTAGAAGCACCCTGAGATAATTTGGAAGACCGTTGTGTAGTATTTTTGGAAGACCGCTGTGTTGATTTTAAATTAGAAGCCCCAGATTCTTCAGTCATTTTTACCTTCTCATCCACATGCTCCCACCCAGAAGGATCACACTTAGCATAAAATAATTTCTGTTTTTTCTTATTTGGTGCCCCTTTTGTTTTGACTTTAGATTTAAGGGGAACCATTGAAGAAGTAGAAGGGAATGCTATCTCATTGAGTGCCTCTTAATAAGATATTTTTCCTCCTCACAAACTTTAATCTTGCCAAGATAGAATCAAAGCGATAAGAAATATCACAACCGGATGATTTATCACGAGTGGATTTATCATCTCATCGCATCCAAGCTCAAATGTTTCTAGTGATCATCAACAACATTCAACGATATAGAATTACCGGAAGCATGAAAAATACCTATCTCACAAGCACAAGGAAGAAGATGTGTCTTCCTTTGAATACACCGACACCGCCCTTTGTCATATCCAACCCCAGATTTTGATCTTTCAAACTCTATAACCATGTGACCCAATGTAGATAAGGAAACAAGACCTTAAAGATTTTTAAACAGTGGAATATTGGACTTGACTTCAATTCTGTTAATGCTTCTTGGAAAAGACCCGATGATTTGATCAAAATGAATTGTCAGCATGTCATCAATAGATATGAAACATTTAGATAAATCACCCTTAGAAGTCTTCAATTGTCTCTTCAAACTCCAATGCAAAGATTCTGCTCTTCAATATTAAACAATTGTCAAAAAATAGTAAACACGTGTCAAAAAAATTTAAGTAACCGAAAGAAATAATAAACAAGTGTCAAAGAAATTTAATCGACAGTAAAAATTATGTCCATGTGTCAAAAAAATTGGAGTAACCGATAGAAATAATAAACAAGTGTCAAAGAAATTTAATCGACAATAAAAATTATGTCCACCTGTCAAAAAAATTGGAGTAACCGATAGAAATAATAAACAAGTGTCAAAGAAATTTAATTGACAATAAAAATTATGTCCACGTGTCAAAAAAATTGAAGTAACCGATAGAAAAAATAAACAAGTGTCAAAGAAATTTAATCGACAAAAAAATTATGTCCACGTGTCAAAAAAAATCGAGTAACCAATAGAAATAATAAACAAGTGTCAAAGAAATTTAATCAACGATAGAAATACTAAATGCGAAAAATACCTGTTGGTTGTCACATTCCCCAAGTGTGGGATATGATTAGTCCATGCTGAGATAAATCGCTCCCTATGCGGTGTCAACCATGTGTCATGCACATATTTAATAAGAGCGCAGTTTATCGAGCAAGAAAGCCTCAAAACTTCAGATTAGATAAGTACCCCGACTCATCAACAGAATCAATAATACATAGCCAAAGAGACATGACCTCCCCCCGCCTATCCTTGTGCACCAACTCTTTAATCTTCGCTTTGACATTTTTTGTCACATGCCAATGACACAATAAATTTGTAGCAGAAGGAAAGACATCAAGAATACCAGACATACAGCAAGATCTCTGTCAGTCAAGAAAACCTGAGGATGAATTGAATGCAAGTCACATATACCTTTCAGCTGCTGCAATACCCAAGAAAAATGAATAGCAAGCTCCTGTCCAATATAGGCAAATGCAACATGGAAACTCAACTCAGTGTTAGTCACTCCCACAATCTGCAAAAGAGGCAAGTTGTATCTGTTGGTCTTGTAGGTTGAGTCAAGAATGAGAACCTTCGGAAACAACCTGAGTAACTTGATAGAAGTGGGATGAGCCCACATGATATCACTGACGACATCAGACCCGGAATCTTTCTACTCCAACATAGATAATTATGTGATGCAATCAATCTAAATACCTCCTGAATATCCGTTTTAGGACCCCTCTTTGTAGACCGGTGTTTGTGACGCTGCCTATAAACTTGACGAAGAGTAATCACATTCTCCGGATCTAGCTTCTTCAAAGCAGTAATAGTAGCTTTTGGACCAACATCAAGATCAGCATGCTCATTAGCGAGATCCTTTTGCGCCTTAGACAGACGCCCAAATGCATTAGTACCAATGGGAGTTTTAAGCAACTCATGCGTGTGTCTACCACACTTAACCGTCACACCCCAACCCCCACGGCGAAGATTGCAAGTAGCTTTCAATCTAAAAGGACAACTTCTTCTTTTAGAACCGAAAACCCGTGAATCATTGGTAAACCGCCCCTGCTTCTCACAGCCAACATCAATCATGTCTTGACTGCCCCTCTTTCCTGCTTTGTCCGATCTCACTTTTATAACGACTACACCAATACTTCTACCAACTTTACTTTCGCGCTCCTCCTCACTGACCTCGCGTGTAGCAAATACCTACAAAATAGATAGATAAATGTTACGTACTTAACTAATTAATTAAATATTTATAAAATAATATTAGAATTAAAAATATATCGTATCGGTGGTAAACGCAGTTGCAGTATCGATATCGAAAGGAGCCAACTGAGAGTCATCTGCGAAGAAGCGGGTCGAAGATCTGCTCCAACAAAGCAGATATATCGTGATGATTAAAAAAACCCAACCCATCGTATATACCTCTTTCACCATGTATATACGATGGGATAAATTTGAACATCGTATATATAGTAGCCCAGACGTATATAGAAGTGAATGTTCAAAGCCCAATCGTATTTACGCTATATACGATGGGTAGTCAACGATACATTTAATAATTCAATCGTATATACGTCTCAAAGGACATATATACGATGTTCATTTTTCCAGGTCAACTTTCATTATTTAATGTAATCGTATATACCTTCCATGAGGTATATACGATACCAGATAAAGTGGGTCCCAGTCAGAGAGAATTCAATGCAAGTCGAAATTGGTAAATTATGGCAGGGGTATTTTGGGAATAACGTAAAAGGGTGGGGGTGGGGGTATAAAAAAAACCCAAATAACTAAATCTCGACGAGCTACTACGCAAGTCACATCATATAGACCAGCCCACAACCTTTTTTTGTTGTTGACCAAAAAAAAAGATTTTGTCTAATATCTATTTAATAAAAGACACAACTTACGAAAAGACAATTTTAGACATCTTCATTTTTTGACACATCATCACTTATTTCTCATTTTTTTAATTTTATTTTCTCTTCTTTTCTCACTCTCTCTCTTTCAATCTCACATTTCCCAATATTTGTCACTTTTTGACACATACTATTTGTGGTCCCTACACCCTTTATTTAAATTTTTTTTCTTTATCAAAACATGTGAGTCAACTATTTGTCATTAATAACTAACAGAGACAACTACTATTTGACACTGATATAACTAATAGAAACTACGAGATAATTGTAATGATATATACAAAAACATGGGATAACTGCAATAGTATATATAAAAAAACACAGGATAACTATAAACCTACTATCTAAAACACAAGAAGATATAATGACTATTTAAACTACTGATTAATATGACTACTATAAACCTAATATCTAAAAAACAAGAAGATATAATGACTATTTAAACTACTCATTAATATTTAAAACAAATATTTCTTATTGATAATCTACTATCTCTCTTTTACTACTATCTATATATAATCCACTAATCAACTAAACTAATCAATTGAAACTACAAGATAATTACACTAATATATAAAAAAATACGGGATAACTGCACTGATATATAAAAACACAAAATTAGTATTTGCCACTAATAATTAAAAAATTTGAAGACTACTACAAACCTACTATCTAAAAAACAAGAAGACTAATGCTAAAAAGAACGCGAAGACTTAATAACTATTTAAAACTATTTATTTATATTTAAAATAAATATTTCTAATTGATAATTTACTATCTACTGTAATCTGCTAATCAACTAATTAAAATAATCAATTGAAACTACGAGATAACTGCACTAATATATACAAAAGCACGGGATAACTATTAAAATACGAGATTAATATCTGCCATTGATAATTATAATTTTTGTTGACAACTATAAACCTACTATCTAAAAAACAACGAGACTCAATGACTATTTAAACTACTGATTAATATTTAAAGCACTCGCGACAAATATTTGTCACTAATAACTAAAAAAGGACAAATAATTGTCACTGATATATAAAAAACGGGATTACTGCACTAATATATAAAAAATACGGGATAACTGCAATGATATATATATAAAAACACAGGATAGCTGCATTGATATATATAAAGAAACACGGGATAACAACATTGATATATAAAAAACACTTCACTAATATAAAAAAAAGGGATAAATGCACAAATTGTTTTTAAATGATACTTTTACATTTTTAGATTTATCTATTTTGTATTTATGACTCCTTTTTTTACCTACTTTAAATTTGTACTTATTTTCACGGGCTAATATTCAGCATTCGTGTGTATGCACGAGTATCCTACTAATTATCACTATTTCCTTTACTTTCTTTCCCCCCTTTTCTCCTCTTCTTCTCTTCAATCTCCTTTTTCTTTCTCACAATTTAATTTATTTTTTTTCAAAACCATAGTTTTGAAAATATATTCTTCAACCAAAATTTTTTCAAACCTGTGGATTCTTCATCAACAGCTATTCCCACCCAACTTAAGATTTCTTTCCAAACACATTTGACGAAAGAACATTAAAAGAAAATATGATACATGGTCTCATCAAAACAGTCGCAAAATGGGCAACAGTTATTACTAATAATCACATTCTTTCTAACAAGATTTTCTCTTGTTGGCAACCTATCCAAAAACAACCGCCAGCAAAACAAAACAACTTTGGAGGGAACGGGAGTTTTCCAAATGATGGATAGGCCGTCCACCAAGTCACCATGCAAAGGACTATTGGACAATAAACTTATGATAAAAGAATAGCAGGAACTTGCAGTGAATAAATTGAGTTTATGTATAATTTACTTCCACCTATCAAGAGTGTTTTCCAAAAAAGAATAGAGCTCTCATTACCAACCACACAAGCCACGGACTCAGCTAGGAAATTTGGTTGGTCACGTGCATCTTTAAATCACTAACAACTCCTGAAATACCTCCTTCAACTGCTTGAGACCAATGATTGCAGTTAGTTATCAATTTAAAGGATTAGTTAGTAAATTGAACCGTGACTGAATTGGGTTTGTTGACAAAAATTAAAATAAGAAAGCAATTAAATGTTTAGTGGGTATTTGATTTAAAAGTGTTGGGAACGAGCTCAAATATTCTTTTCACCTTTATGCATAAATAATTGATTGTATTACGAATTCCTCCTAGAGTTTATGATCAAGTTCTCTTAATTATCTTAATCCTAATTCTTTAGGTAACAAAACCTTTACCCCTAACAAAATCCTAAATTCCTTAGGTGTCCTTAGTTACAAAATAAGCAATGCTAATATGTATTCACATGTGATTCTAAATATCAATGACTATTCTTAGAGTAGAGATATAAAGATTTCAAAACTCAAACATTTGCAACTCAAACTTCCATTCACAATCACAAACCTTAAATCATCTTAAGAGTGATCAATTCCTAGAAAGTATTAAGAACATAGATTGAAACATAAACACATGGGAAGCTTCCAATTAAAAGGGATTCAAATCAAATACATAAAGGGTCCATCAATCTTAACTCTTCCCCAACAACAAAATTAGGTACTCATGTTCAAAGGATTAAAATACAAGAAAATTAGGTACTCTTGTTCAAAGGATTAAAAGAGAAATTACACATAGATTAGTACATTGGATCCTTCAACTCCTTGTCCTAAGGGTAGAAAAGCTCCAATTCTTCTCTCTTGAGCATCTCTTGAAACCTAGCTTTGCTCTCAAAAAGAGAGGCCATAATATTTTTCATGATTTTGGGCTTTAATCTTGTCAAATATGCAGTCCATCGCGATACTATGCGCCCCCATAGAGAGGTGTTGGACCACTAATTGCTTGGATCGTGGGGAGGTGCACTCTACCGCGGGGCGAAACAAAAAATAAAAATCTCTTCTTTTCTTTGTTGCGCCTCTAGGCAAACTGTCTTATTCGCTAGGCAACGAAATATCAAATTAAAAGTTTTCTTTTTGCTTCCTTTTGGTTGCTTGGTGATCTCTGTGACATTCGGGGCTGACGAGGGCGGGGAGTGATCGCTGGTGCCCAAAAAGGTGGCATGGCAAAGAGAGGCTCCTGACAGCTTCAAAGCGAAGGGGTGCGTGAATGAACCGAATACGCATCGGAATGAGAGGATCCCGAGGGCGTGTGCGGTATGGGGGCATCTGATTGAAGGAATGCTTAAAAGAATAGTGGGATGGGTGACCTTCTGGGAAGTTTACCGGAAAGCATGCAAGTGAGGACAAAGCATGCTGAAAAAACTCGTGTTGGTTCGTGGGGGAAGTCTATACTTCTGAAAGTAGTCTAGGATGTTACAAATGGTATCAGAGCAGCAGACCTCTCTCTGTACGGTGTGGTTCGGGGACGAACCAAGCGGAAGCTGGTGGGCATGTGACATCCGGGGCTGACGAGGGCGGGGAGTGATCGTCGGTGGCCAAAAAGGTGGCATGGCAAAGAGCCACTCCTGGCAGCTTCAAAGCGAAGGGGTGTGTGAATGAACCGAATACGCACTGGAATGATATGAGACTGTACAGTTGAAGGAAGGCTTAAAAGAATTGATTTGGACTACCTATACAAACAAGGTGCGCATCTTCTTTTCTGGAGCCCATCGCATAAGAACTCCATAGTTAAGCGTGCTTGGCTTGGAGTAGTAGTGGGATGAGTGACCTTCCGACGTTTCCACGAAAGCATGCAAGTGAGGACAAAACATCTTTGAAAAAGACTCGTGTTGGTTAGTGGGGCAGTCTATACTTCTGAAAGCAGTCTAGGATGTTACAATCTCTCTGCATAGCTAAGTAATGGGTCACAAAATAGAAGGATTAATAGTACCAAGTATCCCTAGTAATGAGATCAAACTATAGAAAATGTAACCGTTTCTCAAATCCCAAATGACCCACAAAACTGTATGTCATATGAGAGTCGAGCTTAATATGCACCTAGACGACCCTCCCACATGAGTAAACTACCAAAACAGAGACGAGATATCTTGTGGAATCACAAAGTTAAAACCCAATCAACTGACAATAGAATATATACCATATACGGGAAGATAAGACACATCCACAAAAGAGATTTGCAGTGTTGACTCTAAAGAAAAATCGCAGAAAGAACAATAAGTCACAGCAAAATCTGAGATAAGCCATCTATTAAACAAGTTTGTCCGAGCTAGCACACTGTCCAAGAGGAGTTTCCATGAGAAGGCAACCACCCTAGAAGGAGCGAAACTCTTCCAAACCATGTTTAGAGTTTCAATCAGCTGGTTTGAAAGTCTCTCAACTCAGGATGAAGGTTCAGCTAGAAGATGATATGCTGAGAAGACAAAGAACAATCCAGAGGAATGCTTAGTCCAAATCATCTATCAAGAAACAAAGACATAGTATTGAATGTATAAGATTGTTTATAACATCAGTCAATCATGAAATTGGATGTCATAATTTTTGACTTCATTTCAACCGCTTTTCTTTTTCGGCAAATAGAAGGAAAGAAGCCTCATTAAAACCTTCTGATGTTAAAACATCAAGAAGGAAAATGAGTACTTCCCCTGATTTTAACAAAAAAAAAGGAGAAAAAAGAAAGAAGACATAAGAAAGACCAAGGGAGGGACTAGACCAATATCGGCCCTTGGCAAGAATAGAGAATAAAATCTAAGCAGTAGGGAGCCCTAATTTGAAGACCCCCTAAAACAATTCATCCTAAAGACAAATTAAAAGGCCATTTAAGGTACTAAATTATTAAATCACATCAAAAGGAGACAAAGACTAAATTTGCCTTTGAGCGAGTATTATATCCAACAACCAACCAATTTTTTTTGCTTCAATTTCTTCTTTTGGGTTTTGGACACAACCGATTCAAAATTATCATACCGCACAATACTTCCTTGGATATCACTAGCCACAGGATCACCAATATCATCTGATACCTCGCTATCATACCCCAATTTTGTCCGGCTTAGGTCAAAACCCTAATTTTCCCCAAAAAATAATTAAATTAAAAAGTAAAAAAGCATCATGCATTGCATTTAAGTTTTTAAAGTCCTTTCAAAGTGTCTAAAATCATTTTTGGAGTTGGAATGCACTTTTTAGACAAATTAGGGTTTTTCAGTGCAAAAGGGTATTTTGGTCATTTTGCAAATAAAGGGCAATTCCTCAAAACAAGTCATCCAACATGCATTTCAAGGTACTAGAGGTCACTCCTAGGTTGAAAAAAACATTTTTGAAGTGGAAATGTGTTTCAAGCAAAAACTAGGGTTTTTAGAGTAAGAGGGCATTTTGGTCATTTCACAATAAAAACGGTTTTTTGTCCCAAATCCTTGGATAATCATCAATGATTTATTTAAAGGATATTTGTGCTCCATTGTGATTATTTTTGTGCATAAATATTAAACCTTTTGGTCTAAAAACCTAGTTTTTGGATAGAGGGGTAAAATGGTCTTTTCCTTTGAGGTGGGGCAAATAAATCAATTTTGGGATTGGTGAGATCATAAAATTCAGAGCCCAATCATTGAATCATGGGATAGGGCCCAAAATGGCATGAATTGGGAAGAAAGATCTAGAAGGGAATATTCTACATTCTTTTGAATTGTGAAAGGATAAGGATAGTACAATAGTACAATTTGCAATTCCACTCACTCTCCCACACTCCCTTGCTGCGCACTTCAGCCATATACCTCCCATTTTCATTTATTTTTATTGCTTGCAAATTATATTAAATCATGGCCATCCATTCAAGTGTGAAAAACAATCCTCACCCTTCATTTGAATCAAAATGGCACTTGTGTAATAAGCTTTATAGAAAAATACCATTTTGTAATTGAGATTATCCTTCACCACCACTCCTAAGCTGCGCATTCCAGCCCTCTCTCTCCCCCATTTTGTGTTTTTAATTACCCTCAATCCATGTGATCTTGCATCTTGACCATTGATTCAAAATTTATCTCAAATCCTATTGGTTTGCAAGAAGCACATTGTCCTAATTACCCTTTAAATTTTCACTTCATATAAAACCCAAAAATATGAGACTTCACACACACACACACTCTCATTTTTACCCTAGCTAGCATTCATTCTCTCCTCTCCTCTCCTCCTCTTGGCCGAACCCCTCCTTCATTCCCTTCCATTCTCTTTTCAATTTTCATCCACCAAATCACCTCAAATCTACTCCACATTCACATATCCTCTTCTTTTCATCCTTGATTCCATAAAGGAGCTTGCTTTCTTCAAATTTGCGTGGCATTGTTGGTGATTTGTGAAGGTTTTGGTTTGTTTTGGTTTTGATCTTCATTCTCCTATTCTTGTGTAGCTTTGATCTTGAGGTAAAAATCTTATCTTTTGCATTTTTCACCATTAGCATGTGAATCTCCCTTCTACTCCTCTATCCTCTCTAAGAGGCTTAGAGGGTTCATTTCAAACACTATGTCAAGGACTTTGGGAGCCTTGGGTGTTTGAAGGGAACCCTTGGCCTTGAGGAGAGGTTTCTTGTGTTTTTCAACCATGTTCTTGCATTTTTTTTCATACTTATTTTGTCATATTTGCATGAATAAATAATTTCCATGTGATATATGCATCCCTTGTTCATGTCATAACTTGCAAGTTGAGATTTTGGTTTGATTCATTGAGTGTGAGGGTTCGGTTTTAGGCCTTACAAATTAGGGTTTTATTTGCCTTCCTTTTACTCTTTGAGTTTTGTGTAAATAAATGCTTGATGTGCTTAAACTTGCATAATATGTTCCATGTGTTTGATTATGAATTTGTGCATGAAATAATGTGTTGTTTATGTCATATAAGGTTTCGGCCTTAGGCCTTAAAAACTAGGGTTTGTTGTTTTCTTTCCTCTTTTTGATTTATGTAAATGAAAAGCTTGATTTGTGTGACTTGTTTCATGTGTTGATCATCAATTTGGGCATGAAATAACTTGATATTTTGACCATATGAGGTTTCGGCCTTAGGGTTCCTTTTTAGGTTTCATTTCAATGCTTAAAATGTGTGTTTGATCTTGTGTGGAAATGTGTAATAGTGTTAATGTGTTTTTTCACTTTTTACCTTACCATTCACTAGCATTTTACCATAAGTAAAAAAAAGAGAAAACCTTTTTACTTTTTACTTTACTATTTCATTAAGTAATTACCTTACACTTCATGCATGCTTGTCTTACTCTTTACTAACTTTTTACCACAAGTTTTTACCACTTGTCTATTTGCAAAAACACCCAAAAGATTTTTACACTTTGCATCTTATCATTCATGTATTCATATAAGTTTACATCTTTTGCATTCATACTCTCCTAAATGCCCATACATATATTAATCTCATGTCTTGTATTCCACACATGTATGTTCATGCATTCATGCATTAGCCTAATCATGCATTCAATAATGCCATACCTTGTATTCTACAATTGCATGCTCATACACTCATATACTTGCTCAATCGTGTATTTAATTAATCATGTATTCAATTGTTCATGGCAACTTGTAAATATTCTTCATATGTGTTTTGCTTATGCCTTCATTGTTGTCTCGGTTTTGACTTGAAAAATATTTGTTATGTTCTACTTTCTTTTCTTCAAACTCAAATTCAATTGTTTTCAAATAAAAAACCTAAGGCATTTTCCTAAGCAAATCGTTAACCATCACTCGAAGCCATTGCTTGTTTGATCGTTAATGAGGAGTTATTAGTGATAGTCACTCGAAGTCTTTGCTTGTTTGACTATTATGAAAGCTCCCACACATTAATTAAACAACAAAAAAAACCAATTCAAATTTCCAAAATAACATGAGTTATTTAGTGGTAATTATCACTAAGGCTCATCACCTTTTTCAAAACAATTTTCAAAAAAAGAATAATACAATGTTGTCGCTCGTAATCACTCGAAGCCATTGCTTGTTTGATTACCGGCTCCAACTCTTTTTTTTCTTTCGAGTTAATACCGAATGTCACTCGAGGCCTTTGCTTGTTTGGTGTTCGCGAACACTCGAGTCTTATTTCAAAAACTCCAAAACCTAAACCCCCAAGCCGTTTCACACACGCAAAACAAGAACTACGTAGCTTTGATCCCTCAGCGGTGAGGGTACGTAGAGGACCGGTTCCATGTCCCGTCAAGCACCATTTTCAAAAATCTTTGTTTTGTCCTGATATTCAAAGATACCAAAAACATGCCTCTTTCCTGTTTTCAATAAAACCATTTCACAAAAGAAAAGAAAAGAAAAAGTAGAACAATATATTTCAAATCAAACATTTCAAAACCACATCAAGTTAATGGTTCCCTTTTCGGTAAAAAGAGCGCGTGAAGGTGCTAATACCTTCCCCATGCGCAACCGACCCCGAACCTACATCTCTAAGTTTTGAAAGACCACCCTCTTTTCAAAAGGTTTTTTTCAAAGTTTTTCCTAAAAATAAATATTGGTGGCGGCTCTACTAATTTCACGTTGTCAAACCGAAAAGTCCCAAACCAGATTTTAGGGCGCAGCAGTGGCGACGACTCATTGGGACAATTTTTCTTTTTTAAAAAAAAAAAGAGATGAGGTCAAGCCTAGTTAACTGATTGTGTGTTCTATTTGTTTGATTTGAAAATTGGTTTCCCTTTCTTCTTTTCTTTTCTCTTCTCCTATATGTCTATGATTATGCTTATGCATGCATTCCTCAATTCCCATGTCCCCTCTTCTTCGCTCCTTTTCTTAAGGTAAAGCATGCATTTCCCCATTTCTCGCCATGATCCTCTTCTTAGCTCCCTTTCTTGTGGTAAGTAATGCGTGCAATTACCGTTGACTTCCTAGGATGGTTTGTATGTTGAAATGGTGTATGCATATTAAACCCTAGGGTAGACGACTTTTCTTCCTTTTTCTGGACTGTTCTGGTTTCCTTGCAGGTGGGGATGGGTAGATTTTAGGAAGTATGTCCTCGATCACACACTTGCACACCTTATGGTTTATGTTCTATGAGTGGGCTCCTATACCCGGATCCAACAAACACTTAGGAGAGTGGAGGCGATTAGTGGTATCATTCAAGACCTTTGTCTGTCTGATACTCACGAAAGTCTCAACCGGAGTACACTTTCTCATGACGCCTCACACTTGGTAGCATTCTACATTTGTGGGTGTCGGCATGAGGATTCTATAGCTCCGGTAGCCATTGTGAGGGTGTGAATTAGAGCTACATGGGAGGAACCTTTGAAGTTGCCCTAGAACTCAGGAATTCCCACCTTTGTAGGACACGAGGGCATACGAATTGTGTGCTGCATGGTAATCTAGGACATGTCTTCCTCAAAAGGAGATTTTTCAAAGTTTTTCCAAGAAAATACAAAAATATTTTTTCCTTTTCCAAATAAACCCACTGCGTGAGGCGCATGCGATGTATCACCTAAATTTTTGAACTTCCGTCCATACACATTGCTTTTATCATCTCTCGCATGCATCATTCATATCATAATCACATCGCATCGCATTCATTAAAACTAGATGTTGTAAATATTTGCATTCACACCGCATTTCATCCGCATTTGCTTTCGGGAACCACGAATCTCGCACGTCTTGTCATAGTACGCGAGAATGGAATCAAATAGCAAGACTTCACTTGTTTCTCGCTTCCCAATTTTGAAGAAGGTTGAGGTTGGTAGTCTAAGGCGGTGTGCAGCTCTTATGGGCCCTATTGAGAGAGATTCCTTCGATCAAAGCGTATGGGAATATCCGTAGACTTTTGCGATTAAATGTTCAAGAGGATGCTCTTATGGCTTTGAGCCGTTCTATGACTCGATGTGAGGTGTTTCTTCTTCAAGAATTTCCGGCTATCCCCTACATTAGAGGAGTACGAACGACTTTTGGGGTTCTCCGGATCTCATGCTAGACCCTATCAATACCAAGGGCAATACTATACCGATGAGAGGACTGCAGTGCTGCTTAGAATCAGTGTGGATGAACTGAGGTTGCATAAATTAAAAAGAAATGGAGTGGCTGGGTATCCGCAAGAGTACTTGAGGGTTTGATGCAATCTTATCTTTGCGACTAAAAAGTGGGGTCCATTCAAGTTGGTGCTCGCTCTCACCATATTTGGGGTTATCCTCTTTCCTCAAATAGAGAGATATGTTGATGAAGATGAAATTGGTGCGTTCCTAGCCTTCAAGGACGCCAAAAACCCTGTTAATCCTGTGTCTGCCGTTCTTGCTAACACATACCATGCCCTTACCCGCTGATCGGTTCCATAAAAAGAAGCTGTGCCTTTCTTCTCACGTTCTCTATGCCTAGCTCCTTACCCATGTGATCCACAATCGAGGTGATGTTAGGGAACTAATTTCTTATGCCCTTAGCTGTGATGTGGAGGTCAGAACCGCTATAGAATGGGTTGAGTTTTTGAAGGATATCAATGAACTTCAAATCCGGTGGTATCTGTTTGCTTGTTGGGATGATAGACCGATGGTAGTGTTCAAATTTGTGGAAGTTTTCAAAACGTGCCTCTCATGGGGACTCAAGGGTGCATCAACTACAATCCTTCATCGACTTTAAGGCAACTCGGTTAGCCGATGAAGAACTCACCCTCCGAAAGCATGCTGTCCCGTATTTACCTTTACAAAGGAATGCCTAAATGCGGTGACTTGATTCGAAGAGTTCAACAATCATGGGAATCCGTGATGCGAAAGGGAAATGAAGAGCTGTCAAAGAGAACCAGTGACATCACTTTCAATCAGTGGCTCAAGGAGAAGCTTCAGGATACAAAGTCACTGAGTCGAAGGACGCTTTCCCTTGATGAAGGAATACCAGAGCCTTATGTCCCTACCTATGAAGAGCTGAATGAAGTCAAGTCTGCTTTAGCAAAGGTAGAAAAGGAAAAGAAAGCATTGCAGGCTAAGCTAGAGGAGATAGTCGTAGAGAAAGAAAAGCTAGAGGAAGAAAACAATGTCAAAATGATCGCCGTGGAAGAAAGTGTCAGGCGGTTCAAAAAAGAAGAGCAAAGCAGGATAGAAGCTCAGAAATATCTGAAGGGAGCTAGAGAGGAACTCCAAAGGTACAAACAGAAAACAAGAAGAGCACTTGAAGAAGCTCAAGAATGGAAAGCACTAGCCATGGAATCAGGGCAAGAATCTCATCTGGTGGTAGAGTTGAGAGGTCAACTGAGAAACCTCGAGCAAGAAAAAGTCGCCATTAATGAAACTCTCAAGGAATACCAGCAAGCTCGAGCTTTGAAAGAGAAATATTTGGGGAATTGAAGAGAGACCTTCATTTGTCTAGAAGATGCCTACAGACAAGTCCGAGTTGAGAGCCAATATTGGGAAAAACGCTTCCTAGATCTGATCGGAAAAATCGAAGATCAAGAGATCATTAAGGAGCTTAAGGATGAGATCCAGTTGTGGAAGAGCAAGTTCTCAAAGCTGTCAGAGCTGGCCCGTCAGGCTAGGTTGGGGATCCCTAAGAATCTGAGGTTAGCTGAGGCTGAGATGCACTTCTTCAACACCCCACCTGAAGTGTATCAGTTTGTGAAATACTGCAGAGCGTTGATCACAGAATTCAAGGAGCAATCTCAAGGTGCAAGTGTAAGCAAGAAGAGGAAGAGAGTTGGGGAGCTTGGAGCTATTTGCATTTAAGTTGTCTACTTGTATTTTTCAACTTAAAAGTTTATTTTGAGCTTTGTATTCAAGAATATTGTACTGCTCTCTTTATGAACATTGTACCGTCTTTTTCCCTTTAGTGAAAATTGGTGAAGCTTTGAAATCTTGATGAATGAAGTGTGCTATTTCGATTCCTTGTTTACTTCAATTCGTAAATCAAAAAGTTTGTGCGCTTATGACAAGGCAAGGTATCCCGCGGTTCCCGGCATCAAGCAAACATTGTGCATGCATTCATACATTCATTCATGAATTTATTTTGTTTCTTATACAATAAGTGTCTAAATAAACAGAAAAGGCACGCTGGTTCTCCGTCACTGATACTTCACCCGACTGCAAGCCAAGCTAATGGCTCATCTGCAAGATCATCCAGGAGGTTGAAATTGAGAGTAATCCGAGCAGGAAGACATGGGCGTACAAATTCTCGAATCCGAGCGGTGGCTCGGGAAAACGAGCTCTCGAAGGATAAGATGGGTACTATGGAGGCCCAAGTCCATGAGATGATGGTCATGCCGCAAGGTTTGAAGAGTGGGACAAGCGCTTGGCCGCCGCCGTGTAGTGGGTCCAGATGGGGTCACCTCTTTCTCCTCCTCCTCGATGATCAAGAATCGCGCAATGACCCAGTTCCTCGGGATCGGGCTCGGTCATCCGTGTTTGCTTGAGAAATGAACATGTCGAACCAATACATCGCACAAAGATATCCTTGGGGTATGCTGCTGGTACCGCCGCAACTGTTAGAACTACTCCCGTTGGTATATTGCACCTAATCAAGTCACCGCCGCCATGCCCGGGGAACCGCCAGGAGGATCCGAATCGATTCCTATCCTCATGCTTGTGCTCAATTCCACCTGGGCTTACAAAGCACAACCTCAAAATGTTCTTCAGCCAGGAGGAGGATATTACTATAGTATGGGGAGTCACCCCCAGGGGCACATGTTCGAGGGATCTCAGCCCAATGATCCGATCCGCACACTTTGAAGAAGAAAGAGTAAGGGCAATGGAAGGCAGGTGTTAGAGAGCAAAGAAGCCCGTGAGTCGTGTCTAGTCCCGATTTGGTTTTACCACCAAAGTTCAAAGCTCCCTGAGTTAGACAAGTACTGAGAGGGTTGGGTGTCCGAGAGAGCCATGTTACCATGTTCGTCCGAAAAATGGGTCCCTATGCCAATGATGACAAACTACTAATTTACTGCTTCCAAAACAGTTTGGCGGGAGCTCCTCTAGATTGGTATATGAAGTTACAATCCTCTAAAATCCGTTGTTGGAAAGATTTGTCCGAAGCTTTCATGAAGCGATATAAGTACAACATGGACATGGCTCGGATAGTCGCGATGCAAAGACATGAGAGTAAGGGTGAGGAAGAGACTTTCAAGGAGTATGCTCGAAATGGCGAAGCACACACTGCCTGAGTTCAACCTCCTTTGGTGAGAAAGAGATGGTATACATGTTTCGGAAACTCTGTAGGCAATCTATTATGACAGTGATCACAAGTGTCTCAACCGGTTTCCCGACATGATAGTCTTGGAGAAAGACTTGAAACACGACCTTCAAGCGGGAAGATTTGAATCACCTCGGTAATGCAGGAGCTCGGTGGGTCCAAAGAACGTAAGAAATACCGACCACATTTCCCTATAAAGAAAGAAGGAGAAACTAATGTCATTACAGGGGGAAATTCATCTTTTGGTACTCCTCCAGCACAAACTATTCCATTCTCTGCTCCTGTGCCACCCCAGCAAGGCAATGATGGTCCCAAGGCTCAGGGATACCAGTTCAAGAAGCGAACCAGCTTTGACCCAATTCCGATGACGTACACGGAGGTGTTTAATCACTTGACCTCCAACAACCTGATCAACACTCGGCCGATGAAAGTCGTTCAGCCACCATTTCCCAGAGGATACAATGCTAGTGCAACCTGCAGTTTCCATGAAAACGGGGTAGGCCATGCTGTGGAGGAGTGTAAAGCCTTTAAGCATGTGGTGCAAGATCTGATAGACGTTGGTTGGATCTCATTCAAGCAGAACAGCCCGAATACAACAACCAATCCATTGCCGAGTCATCAGAGGCCAACTACTAACGCTATAGAAAGTTATGGTGGGCGATTGGTAAAGAAAGTGCAAGAGATCAAAACTCCATTGAGTGTTGTATACACTGAGCTATGCTGGGCCAAGGTTGTCAAAGAAGGGTGTTGCCATGAAGAAGGGTGCGCTGACTCTTTATGTGTGGAAAGTTGTGAAACCTTCAAGATGATCCTACAAGACTTGATGGATCGGTATGTGGTCCAGGTAGGAACTCATGGTATGGAAGATGAAGTGATAACTCTATATTCTGACAGTGGTAGAGAGGCCAAAAAGCCAATTGAAATTCTGTGCAATCCTGAGCCAAGATTGGTTCAAGCCAGGGTCCGACCAATAGCCGCTGAAGACCCAGTTCCCTTCTCATGCGAGGAAGAAAGCAATGAAGATGTAACAGTGGTGCCTACAAAAGAGGGATGTTGGGATACCCTAGGAGAGCCTAGTGGAAAGTTTGATTACTTGGTCAGATATGATGCTCCCGAGAGTGCTCGAATCCGAATAAAAGATATCCAGCCTACAGGGTGGGGTGAAGAAGATGAGCAACACAACCAAGTGGCTGTCATCGTGGATAGTTCTGAATCTGGAGAGGTGTGGACGCTATACCATGACAATGATAGAGCAATCAGAAAGCCCATTGAAATTCCTTACAATTTCAATCCTAGATTGGTGCGAGCAAATGCTCACCAATAGTGATTCAAGTACCACTCCATTTCGTTATGAGTCAAATAAGGCGGTCCCCGAAATATACTGTGAGAATGCTCTCCTAGCACCACTCATTGTAACTAATATAGTGGGATCAAGTGGGATCACGAGAAGCGGAAGGGTGTATGCTCGAAACCCTCCGAGCGAGAAATACCTAAAGAGGTCGAACAGGAAAGCCGTAAAGAGAAAGGAAAAGAGCAGAGGTTGCTCGAGAAAAAGTAAGGGAAAAAGAAGCGGATGAATTCTCAAGATTATTCGGCAAAGTGATTCTGTGGTGGTTGACCGGTTGAAACAGACGCCATCAAAGATATCCATGCTTTCACCGCCTTTGCTCGATTCGAAGCACCTGAAGCGCCACGATGAGAGTGCTCGAGTGAGGCTCATGTTGCGAGAGGACATCTCGGTGAATCAATTTGATGGAATTGTTCGGGAATGTGGTGGCTGCAAATCACCTAACATTTCTTGATGATGAGTTACCTTTGAGCGGAAAAGAACACAATCAAGCTCTTCATATCTGAGTAAAGTGTGGGGACTATGTGCTGGCCAGAGTACTGATCGACAATGGGTCTTCACTGAATGTGATGCCGAAGTCAACCATGGACAAGGTAGATGTTGATTGCTCCTACATGAAACCAAGTTCGACAATTTGGTGCGAGCATTTGATGGGTCCAAAAGGAGGTCTTTGGGAGAGATGGAATTTCCCATCCAGATTGGTCCTGAAGTTTTCTGTATCAACTTCCAAATCATGGATATCTCCTCTTCATATAGCTGTCTGTTAGGGAGACCCTGGATCCACATGGCTGGGGCAATCCCTTCTTCTCTACACCAACGGGTCAAATTCATGGTGGATGATAAGGTTGTGGTAGTGTTTGGTGAAGAGGAGACTTTGGTTAATAAGCCATCTGAGTTCAAGTATGTGGAAGCCGCTGAAGAGTCTTTGGAAAACGACCTTTCGATCCTTGGAGATCATAATGCGATATTTGGAAGAACCAAAGAGGAGGAGATGGTTGCCAAAATTATGTTAGCCCAAGGATACAAGGTTGGTTCTGGTTCGGGAAAGTCTGGTCAAGGGATTCTAGCTCCTATCCAACTGAAGGAAAACAAAGACCGTTGCGGGCTAGGATATACCCAGTGAGGAGGAAAGGAGAACGATGGCGGATGAACGAAAGCGCCGATGGTTGGCCAAGTCCGAGGTGAAGATCCACGCCCCGGAAGATCCCATTTTGCGACATCAGTCAAAGCTTTGTGAGTCTTTGGTTTATGGAATCCCAACCAAGTTGTAAATCGTCATAGAAGGTTACGAGTCCGAAGAAAGGCGAGGCGAGTCCAGTTCGTCGCCGCGCAGACTCGTGAAGAATTAAAGAATTGGAAGGCTGCTTTGATCCTCCCGTGTCTTTTAATTTAAAGTAATCATTTGTAATGCAACCCCGTGGCTCGCCGAGGCCATAGGACCAGTTGTTAGGGGCTCACATGTTTTTATTTTCTAAGTCATCCTCATCAATAAAAACGCTTGTTTTGAATTTCTCAATCAATAAAAATCGTTTTTCCTTTTCATTGCGTGAATCATTTTCTGTTTTTATTGTTGGTTTGTCTCGCCTTTCATTCTGCTTTTTCGCTTCGGCAAAATGCAGATCTACAGCAATAGTCTCTGAAAACAGTAGTGTCGACAGTCCACCTTTTGACTTTGATCACCCCATCAATCAGGCTGAGGGGGATGTTGAAGAAGAATGGGAAACTCCTCCAGAACTCATGAGGTTAATGAAACAAGAAGAAAGGGTAATCGAGCCCCACAAGGAAGCTACTGAAGTGATTAATTTGGGTACAGCTGAAAATAAGAAAGAGGTCAAAGTGGGTATCACCATGAGTGAGAAAGATCATGTGAATTTGGTTCAGCTATTGCACAATTATGTGGATGTGTTTGCATGGTCCTACCAAGATATGCCCGGGTTGGACACTGACATTGTGGTACACAAGCTACCGGTCAAACCTGAATGCCCGCCTGTCAAACAGAAGTTGAGAAGGATGAAACCAGAAATGTCCCTCAAAATCAGAGATGAAGTGAGGAAGCAATTTGATGCGAGATTCTTAGCGGTGGCCAAGTACATGATGGGTTGCCAATATTGTCCCAGTTCCCAAGAAGGATGGGAAGGTCAAAATGTGCGTCGACTCACAGAGATCCGAACGTGCTAGCCCTAAAGACGATTTTCCTTTGCCTCACATTGATGTCTTAGTGGATAGTGTCATACCCCAATTTTGTCCGGCTTAGGTCAAAACCCTAATTTTCCCCAAAAATAAATAAGTAGAAGAACAAAGAGCATCATGCATTGCATTTAGGTTGTTAAAAGTCATTTCCAAGTTTCTAAAATCATTTTTGGAGTTGGAATACACTTTTGAGCAAATTAGAGTTTTTAGGGTAAAGGGCATTTTGGTCATTTTTCACGACAGGATGATTTTCTCGTCAAAAATATGCATACACAAAAGGTACATTTTTATTCTACCCAAAGAAATTTTTGTACAATTTTTAGAGAAAATATCCTAGTCTAAAATAATTAAAATACATTTTCCTATTTTTTCTTTGCATAAAAATGCTAAAAGACCATTAAAATTTCTCCAATTATTAAGTGACAATTTTTGGTTGTCTAGAATAATTGGGGAGATTATTCTATGGTGCCCAAAACATATACATATATTTTCAATAGGTGCATTTTTATTTGCATGACCAAAATTCAAATTTCAAAAATACAAAAGAAGGAAGTGTCTTCAATAAGACAAAAGACCAAAAATAAGCATTTTTTTATTTTTCTCTCACATTTCAGCCTATGCACGAAAATATCTTTTCCTCTCTCATAAAAATCTTCTACACACTTCTCATTTCTTATTCCCTAAGATAAGATTTGATCTTATTTTCCTTTTGCCCTTTTGGTAAATAAACTCACCCACTTACACTAACCCCTTCACCAAAAATACAAACTTCCCTCTTTAGTAACATTCCCTCACCAAATTACCCCTAACCCTATTCTAGATCCTTCTCCATATGAGTCACCATTCCAAAATTAGATTTTTGTTCACAAATTTCCCCTCTTTTTTTTGTTCATTCATGCACCACCCTCACTCCCACTCTCACACACTTGTGTTTTCTAAATACCCCTAATCCATGTGACTAATAATCCTAGCCATCCATTTAAAATTAAAACCCAATCCTAGAGCCCCATCAAAATAAAAAGACTAAAATACCCTTAAACCTAAAAACCCCTATAAATACTTCCCATTTCCCCACCTCATGGATCTTTTGGCCATTCCTCACACATTCTCATTTTACCCTAGCTAGCAAACTCTCCTCTCCTCCTTCACCCCAAAACCGTAGCCTCTCACTCTCCTCCTCCATCTTCTTTCTCAAGTTTCATCCACCAAATCACCTTAAATCCATCCCTTTTCACATACTACTTCCATCTTTCACTAAAAACTAGAAATTCATCATCATCTTTCTATTTCTTGCTCTTCTTTGCGTGGAGTTTAAAGCTTGTTGAGGTTGTGTTCTTCAAGTTCTTGCTCTCCTTTTCATTTCCTAGCTATTTTGTGAGGTAAATACATTCTCCTTTGCATTTTCTTCATTTTTCACCATGTAGATCTCTTCATCTCCTCTCTCCCTCTTGAAAGAGGCTTTGAGGACTTGTTTCAAACATTATGTACAAGGACATTGGGAGCCTTGGGTGTTTGAGACAAGTCCTTGGCCTTGAAGGAGTTTTTCTTGTGTATTCTCATGTTCTTTTGCATTTTCCATCATGTTTGCATTTTTTTAAGCTAAATAAAGTCCATCTTCCATGCATAGTGGTTTCGGCCTAGGGGAAAAAAAATGAGGTTTCCATTGTGTTTTGCTTATTTCATGATTTGTGCTTGATTGTGGGTATGAGTAGTCTAGGATTTAATCCCAAAAATTAGGGTTTATACTTCCTTTTGTTTCTCTTGATTTTTAGTGTGAATAAACACTTGTTTTGTTTGATTGTTGTCTTGTGACATAGCATAACAATTTAGGGCTTAATCTTGTGTCTTATTTTATGTGTTGATAGTGCATTTTTGGCATGAAAAATTGGTGTTTAGTTCATGTGGTGGTTTCGGTTTTAGGCCTTTTTCTTGTGCATATTTGTGTTCTTGAATTGGGTTGTTTGATCTTGTGTGAGATGCATTTAATTTTGTTAGTGTGTTTTTAACTTTTAACCACTCACTTGTTTTTTACTTTACCATACACTAACTTTTTACTTAAAAGAAAAACAACTTAAACATTTTTACATTTTTACTTTACTATTTCATTAAATAATTACCATTTACCTCATGCATTTTTACTTTACCATTTCATTAAATAATTACCATTTACCTCATGCATTTTTACTTTACCATTTCATTAAATAATTACCATTTACCTCATGCATCTTTTTACTTTACCATTCATTAACTTTTTACTAAAAGTTTTTACTACTTATCAATTTGCAAAAATACCCAAAACATTTTTACACTTTGCATTTCATCCATTGTGTGATACATACTTGTGTTTGCACATTAATACTTGCATGCTTTCATATGCTCACATGTTCATGCATTCTCATATGCTTATGCCTATTGCATTCTCTTACTCTCTTACATGATCCTACATTCATTAATATTATATCATCCATTCATAAATAAAATGTTCATGCATTCCCATATGTTTATTGCATTCATTAACCTTACGTTATCGTTCATTCTTACATGTTATGCCTCATACTTTGCATTCCTTCATGCCTACATGTTCATACATTCCTATGTGTCTATATCTCTTGCAATTTCCTACTCTCTTAAATACTCATGCATATATTCATACCATGTCTCGCATTTCATAACTAAATACTCATGCATATATTCATACCATGTCTTGCATTTCTTTTAAATACTCATGCATATATTAATGCCATGTCTTGCACTTCATAATTGTATACTCATGCATCCTCACATGTCCATGCATTCATTAATCAAATGCTCTTGCATTCTTGTATGCCCATGCATCTTTGTATATACTCATCCTTGCATTCATTCTCAAATGTTCATGCACTTACATGCATTCATGCTTATCTAATCTAGCACATCATGATCACATACTCATCCATTTAACTTATGCCTATGATCAATTGCATTCTATTGTCTATGACGCCATTTAAATGTCTTGATTTAATTGTGTGCCCTTTCATCCCCTTGTATGACCTCCTAATGAAGACGTAAGCCTACATGCATGTTGTAGCACAGAGTAATTAGGGTAAATACACCTCTTTCTCACACACACACACACACAATTGTCTTGAGAAATTTGCCTTGCATCTTTGACAATTGAATCCTTTGATTATATTGGCATGTTTAATCTTGGTTGATGAATAACATGTCCATGATTGCTTGATTATGGAAGTATGAGTCTTATTCATTCATTTGCACTTGGTTATGGATTTAGAATTGATTGAAATGTTCTACTTGTTTTCAGAAATCTTTTTCCAAACCAAATTCTTTTCTAAAACAAATTTTCAAAGCAAAATCAAATGTTTTTCCAATAAAAACCCCTTTTCCTAAAAAACTCATAAGGAGGCAAGTCGGACGTACGGCCGATGTTGTCTAGCGTCCTGAGACCGGAGCTGTACAGCTCAAACGTCTTAGGATACTTATGAGAAATAAAACAAATAATTGATAATTTCAAACCCTTTTTCCAAAATGAGCAAGGTATCGATTCGGATGTACTTCCGATATTGGTTAGCGTCTTAGGGTTAGCGACATGCGGTTAAATGCGAGCCTAAGATACTTGCTCAATAAAAGCAATCAACCTTGCAACAAACCCTTTTCCTAAAAATCAAAAAGATCATTTTTCAAAAAGTAGCGGGCACGCGTCGTCAGACAAAGCGGGGTTGTCTTTGTTCTAGGTCTATTGGACTGTACAGTCTAGGACCGAAAACCCCTACAATAAAAAACACCAACACACTTCTTTCCTAAAAAAAAAATCACAAAGCCGTCTTCGGACGCACAAACGAGAACTACGTAGCTTTGATCCCTCATCTCAGTGAGAAGTGCGTAGGAGCGGGTTCTGTCCGTCAAGCACGCTTTTAAAAAAATCCTTGTTTTGTTCCGCTTTTCAAGGATATCCAAAAATATTCTTTTTCTCGTTTCCAATAAAATATTTTCTCAATCAAAAGAAAAAGCAAGGAAGTAGAACGATTGTTTCAAATCAAACATTTCAAAACCACACATCAAATTAAAGGTTCCTTTCGGTAGAAAGGAGGTGCGGATGCTTATACCTTCCCGTACCTAACCGACCCCGAACCTACATCTCTTGTTTTGAAAAGACCACCCGCCTTGTATAAAAAAGACGTTTTTTCAATGTTTTCGTCTCAAAACTAAAATATTGGTGGCGGCTTCATATTTTCCCACGTTGTACATCGAGAAGTCCAAACCGGATTTTTCGGGGTGCAACAGCTGGCGACTCCACTGGGGATTAACTTTTCTTTTTTTAAGAAAAACGAGGGTCAAGCCTAATTAATTTGATGCGTGGTTTAAATTGTTTGATTTGGAAAATTTGTTCTATCTCTTCTTTTTCTTCCTTTTCTTTTCTTTTTCTTTTATCTGTGATGCTTGATAGTTTCTCTTGCATTATCATTGTGTTGCATTCATGTGCATTTGCTTATTTCTACACTTGCTTCTTGTTTCTTCTCTTACCCCTTTCTTTCTTTACTTATGCTCGTGCATCATATTCCCCTTATCCTTTCCCCTCTCCTTCGCTCCCTTTCTTTGGTAAGTTCATGCATTTTTCCCCTTCCATTATGATCCCCTCTTCTTAGCTCCTTTTTCTTAAGGTAAGCAGAGTTTTGGATGATTGTTTATACCTTAGGTTGATTTCTTGCTTAGACTTGAATGATATGTACAAAACCCTAGGGTAGATGACTCTCTTTGTCTGGACTGTTTCTGGATTTTCTTTGCAGGTGGGGGGGTATATGCATCATTATGCTCCTACACACACTTTCACTGTTTTTATCCTTGTGTGATTTTTGGTGAGACAGCCCTATACCCGGGCTAGAGTATATCTTAGGCTAGAACGAAGTCATTAGTGGCTGCACACTGGACGTACGTCTTTTCGTGTGGTTGCGAAGATTTCACCTAGAGTTTGGCTTTGTTCGATGGGCTCATCACTTGGACGTACGTCCATGCTGATCGACGCGCTCGGATGAGGTCGTTGGCTCTAGGAACCTTATCTAGGGCTTCCTTTTTAGTGCTTTCCTTGAAGTGTGCACCCTTAGAAAAGCCTTAGATCCTGTCTCTAAGAAACCCTGTAGGACACAAAGGAGCTTGCATACCCCTGCATCGAAATTTTTGTGAAAATAAACCAGTGTTTTTCCAAAAATGTATAAATGTCCAACTTTTGAAAGCTGTTATATTGTCATTCAAAACATCAAACATCATGCATTCATTCATGCATGTCAAGTCGCGTTATCGCCGTCATCTTCATATAAAGACATCATTTGCATTGCATAAAACAAAAACTTGATAAAATTCATACATGCATTTTTTCTCTATCTCATTAAGGTTTGTTAGGAGTGCATTCTCCGCACATGTGCATTTCCATTCACTAAGGCATTTTCCCTAATTGTCTCGAAAAATCAAAAAAATCGTGTCTTATTAGAAGCTGCGTCTCATGCATTATTGTTTTCCTTTTTTCACACATCATGAAAAATAATACATTAACTTCTCATTTTGCATGCAATTCCATTCAATAAAAAAATCATGTCTTTCCATGCATTTTTTTATCATTAATGAGTATCATGCATTCCATTTCATTACATAAAAATGAAAACAATTATCATCTTCATAGCATAAGCATTTCATTTATAATCAAAAAGAGGAAAAAGCTCCTCGCCAAGTTCATCCAAAACATGGCATTCATGCATAAGCATTATCTCAAAAAGGGACACAGTAGAACTACGTACGCTTTGATTCCTCATCACAGGGAGGATACGTAGGAGCGGGTCCACCCCGTCAAGCATAACAAATAAAAATTTCATTTTGAAAAGTATCTTTCTCGCCTCATTCAAAAATGCATTTCATTTTGCATCAAAATCATAAAAACCTTTTAGAATAATTACACTTTTGAAGTGATCATTTTTCCACTTGCATATCATAGTGTTTTCACATACAATAAAGAGTTTTGATGAGAGACGAGATGGTCTTGCAAAACAATCATTCTTTCAAAATTTCAAGGTGTTCCAAGGCACTCGGTTTTTCACGTCAATAGCTCATTTGTATTTCCTTCAAAGAATAAAAAAGCATTGCACCCATTCCATGATAAAAGACTAAAACAGTTGATCAAAAAAAAGTTTTTATATCATGTCTTAACTAATGTTAACTCTCCGTGAAGCGTTCTTCTAGTAAGCATGCATGCCACGTGCATTTTCTCTTGTTTGAGTCAGTCAATTTCCTTCAATCATCATCATTCCCCATCCAAGTCTAATCCCGCCCCGTCCACCCATAAAGTGCATGTTCTCTCCCATCGGTGCGCATTTTGACTTTTTGGTTCATTCTCGCTAACACTTTAAGTCCTCCCATGTGGGGCAATTCTGTGATCACTAATTTTCCTTTGTTAAATATCATATTCCTTCAGTGCAAGTCTTTCAAAAAATAATAATAAATAAGAAAATAAGCTCGCTAGGTTGAAAACCCGCAAAGGGCGGCCTAGACACACAAAAAGTGCCCGGTGGATTGAAAACTCGCAAAGAGCGGTCCAGGCAAAAGTTAGGGCATAAAAAAAAGGGAGAGAAAAAATGTAAAGAAAGGAGCAAGCACATATAGATAGATGAACAGTTTTCATGATTTACAAAAAAATAAATAAGCAATCAGGATTTGAAATGAAGTTTGGCCATCTCCTCAAAAATCCCAGAAAGTCCCTTTCCTACCCACCTTAAGCCAAGAAAGACCAAAATTCAAAAATCACCCTAGACAAGGATCACCTCAAATATATAAAAAAAAAAAAAAAAAAAAAAACAGTGCATCACTTTTTATCAGCTCACCCGAGTCAAAGAAGGAAAAGAATCATAAAAAAAAGAAGAAAAAAAATAAATAAGAGAAAATCAAAAAAAAAGGGGGATTCAAAAATGAAAATCCCAAAACAAAGGAAAACACAAAGAAATGTAAGTGGTGAGCTGATACATGTTACCACAAAACATAAAAGATCCTTGTCTCAATAAACCTTCAAACACTTCATCATTCCCATACACCCTCCTTCCATAAACCGCAAACACTTCCCTTTGACCGCGGAATCCCGCTCTCCACAAACCCCTTAGCCAGAATAAAACTTCCAAATACCTCATCAAGCCAAATAACCATCATAAATCATCGATCGTCACCAACGCTGAATAAAAATCACCCTACCATTAGCCCTAAGCACTTCATCCAAACCCTCAATCATCCTTCCTCCACAAAACACCACAATCCCGAAAAGTCCATTCCGATCAATGACTGATTGCTGTTGTTTTCTCAAATTTTAAATCTTAGGACAACTAAGTTTATCTGTCTATGATGTGTTTGCTCAAAAGAAAAACAAACGATCAGAAAGAAGAAAGCTGATCAAGAAAAACAAACCCTCGGGAAAAAGAATTGAGGGAACAAAAACAAACAGTCAGAAAAAAGAAAGCTGACAAAATAAAAAGAGGGACTTGCACTCCGAAACCCATTCAAGCTGCATTAAAACAAGGTTTAGTGATCACCAAGTGAGGTTTCTTTCACGCTAAAAGTCAAGACATTTGCACTGAGAACACTACTCAGATCCAAAAGATGGGGCACTCTCTTCACCTCCCGCCCACCCTGGTCTTGGGGATGTCTATTCAATGCCCTCCCATGTCACTCCAGTTGTCAATACTTCCAAGCAGGGGCAAGGGCGTTCCCATTCCTTCAGCTCATTCAACCTCACCGGGGCAATCTCTCAACTCACTACCCTAAACAAGGCCCTGTCATTCTAATTGGGGCAGTTTTGTCCTTGTTATGACCGGGGCAACATTAAACTTTATGGGTTGAGACAAAATCTCTTCTGCCCCACCTTTCATTTCAAAAGCTGAAGCATTCCCCAATTCATCATCTTCTACACCCTAGTTGTTGTCACCACTAGGCAGGGGCAAGCTATTCACTCATCAAAGACACTGAATTGGGGCAATCTTGTATCTCTTGATCCTCATGAGCTTCGATAATAATCGTATCTGTCATTCCTTCACTCGTCATGAATGTCCATCCCAAGTGAACTCGACTCACTCATTCACATTTGCACTCCTATGCATGCTTACTAGACAATGCTTCAAAAAGAGAGAACACAAGTTGTTTACGTGGTATCCAAATTCAGTCATCATGGAAAGGAAAGAGAAAACAAATGAGGCTATTTGTAAATAAAAACCTTGAGAACACGAGTTTGAATCAAATTCAACTTTTCAACGGAATGGTCAATAATCATCTCAATTCCTTGCATCCAAAGTCTCGCATCTCGTCATCACAAAAATGTTTACCTCATGCATCTAGACATTTCAATCTATTCATCATAGCATATGCATCAAAGCATTACATTTGCATCTTCACATTTTGTGCATTCATCACATTGCAAAAACAAACAAGGTGTTCCACGTCAGTTGCACCATATTAATATTTGCATTTCATAGAGGAAAATAGTAAAAAAGAAAAAGCAAAAATCTTTTCATTGCATTGGCATCATATTAATGTTCGCCCTTCATAAAGAGGAAAAGAACAAAATCATTTCATGTCATATCATGCATCAAAGTATTGCATTTGCATCCTCACATAGAAAAGTATGGAAAATTTCTTCAACCAGTTATCTTGGCGCATGAGGGTCGCCCAAAGTTGACCGCTTGTAGGGCTTTAGTGCTCGCCTTTATCCTTAGGGATTAGGTTGTATCTTGTAGGGCTTTAGTGCTCGCCTTTATCCTTAGGGATTAGGTTGTATCTTGTAGGGCTTCAGTGCTCGCCTTCATCCTTAGGGATTAGGTTGTTATTCTGTAGGGCTTTAGTGCTCGCCTTTATCGTTAGGGATTAGGTTGTATCTTGTAGGGCTTGAGTGGTGCTCGCTTCATCCTTAGGGATTAGGTTGTTATCCTGTAGGGCTTTAGTGCTCGCCTTCATCCTTCGGGACTAGGTTGTATCTTGTAGGGACTTAAAGTGTTGACCCTCAGCAAAAAAAAAAAAAAAATAAAATAAAAAAAATAAATAAAAAAAAAAAAAAATAAATAGAAGAAGAAAATCAAAACATTCCCTGTCATCCAACACTCCATATCATTCATCATTTCACAAACATTCCTTTGTCATTTAATCATCAGACATTAAAGCAATGCATTTGCATCATATTAACGTTAGCATTTCCATAAAAGAAAAAGAACAGAAATCATTGCATCAAACATCAGAGCATTGCATCATATTAATGTTTGCGTTTCATGGAAAAAGCAAAAAGAAAAAATAGTCAGGAAAAAAGCTGACAAAAGACAAAAGAAAATCAAAAATAGCATCTCCTAGCATTCATCATTACACCAAAATCATAGCATGGCATGCATTTGCATAACACACCCTTGCATAACATGCTTTCGCATAACATGCATCCACACTCCATCTCAATTCCTCGCATCAGCTGACGTATGCAGGTACCTCAATCCAGTGCGGTAGCATTGGCCATTTCAATCAATCAACCAACAGATTCGTGAATCCCGCCGGGACTAAGCGTCCCCTTCAGGACCCAAGCGTCCCTTCAGACTTCACCTCGTATTCGAGCTACGAGTAAGTCCTTCAGACCTCGTTAGGTCCAGTCGAAAAGGATAGCTGTGTCGGCCTAAGACGTAGCGCGATCTAGAGAAGTATCGAGATCTAGACTTGGTATTGTCTCCCCGGCCGCTCTTGAAGACCACCTCGCCCGTTGGCAAACTCGGATCGCGGCGCGGTTCGTTAAAAGGCTTTAAGCGACCTCGGTGTCGGTTTCATCGAGGACCGATACCTTCTTTCTTGCTTTCTTTATCGCTTTCTTTATTGCCTTATTTCCTACTTTTTCTTTGGCTTCACGAGGTTGGCACCAATTCATTTCTTGCTTTTCGTCGGCCCTCACGAGGGTTGACAATTCATTTCTGCTCTCATTGGCTTACTGCGAGGTTGGCACCAATTCATTTCTTGCTTTTGTCGCCATCGAGGGTTGACAATTCATTTCCTACTTTTTCTTTGGCTTCATCGAGGTTGGCACCAATTCATTTCTTGCTTTCGTCGGCCCACACGAGGTTGACAATTCATTTCTGCTCTGCTTTGGCTTACTAAGGGTTGGCACCAATTCATTTCTTGCTTTTGTAAACCATCGAGGGTTGACAATTCATTTCCTACTTTTTCTTTGGCTTCACGAGGGTTGGCACCAATTCATTTCTTGCTTTTCGTCGGCCTCACGAGGTTGACAATTCATTTCTCGCTTTATTTGGCTTCTGCGAGGTTGGCACCAATTCATTTCGCTATTTGGCTTGCGAGGTTGGCACCAATTCATTTCTCCTCTTCTGGCTTACCGAGGTTGTTGATTCATTCATTAAAAAGAGAAAGGGAAAATTCGGGTTTCTCCAAATGGACAAAATTGGTATAATTTTTGAATTCTTTATTTCTATTTTACCTTGAAATATGTCTCGCGTAATTCACATTTCTTGGTAAAATCCAAATAAAAAGAGGCAAATTGTCATACCCCAATTTTGTCCTAAGCTTTAGGTCAAAACCCTAATTTTCCCAAAAATAAATAAGTAGAAGAACAAAGAGCATCATGCATTGCATTTAGGTTGTTAAAAGTCATTTCCAAGTTTCTAAAATCATTTTTGGAGTTGGAATACACTTTTTGAGCAAATTAGAGTTTTTTAGGGTAAAGGGCATTTTGGTCATTTTTCACGACAGGATGATTTTCTCGTCAAAAATATGCATACACAAAAGGTACATTTTTATTCTACCCAAAGAAATTTTTGTACAATTTTTAGAGAAAATATCCTAGTCTAAAATAATTAAAATACATTTTCCCTATTTTTACTGCATAAAAAATGCTAAAAGACCATTAAAATTTCTCCAATTATTAAGTGACAATTTTTGGTTGTCTAGAATAATTGGGGAGATTATTCTATGGTGCCCAAAACATATAACATATTTTCAATAGGTGCATTTTTATTTGCATGACCAAAATTCAAATTTCAAAAATACAAAAGAAGGAAGTGTCTTCAATAAGACAAAAGACCAAAAATAAGCATTTTTTTTATTTTTTCTCTCACATTTCAGCCTATGCACGAAAATATCTTTTCCTCTCTCATAAAAATCTTCTACACACTTCTCATTTCTTATTCCCTAAGATAAGATTTGATCTTATTTTCCTTTTGCCCCTTTTGGTAAATAAACTCACCCACTTACACTAACCCCTTCACCAAAAAATACAAACTTCCCTCTTTAGTAACATTCCCTCACCAAATTACCCCTAACCCTATTCTAGATCCTTCTCCATATGAGTCACCATTCCAAAATTAGATTTTTGTTCACAAATTTCCCCTCTTTTTTTTGTTCATTCATGCACCACCCTCACTCCCACTCTCACACACTTGTGTTTTCTAAATACCCCTAATCCATGTGACTAATAATCCTAGCCATCCATTTAAAATTAAAACCCAATCCTAGAGCCCCATCAAAATAAAAAGACTAAAATACCCTTAAACCTAAAAACCCCTATAAATACTTCCCATTTCCCACCTCATGGATCTTTTGGCCATTCCTCACACATTCTCATTTTACCCTAGCTAGCAAACTCTCCTCTCCTCCTTCACCCCAAAACCGTAGCCTCTCACTCTCCTCCTCCATCTTCTTTCTCAAGTTTCATCCACCAAATCACCTTAAATCCATCCCTTTTCACATACTACTTCCATCTTTCACTAAAAACTAGAAATTCATCATCATCTTTCTATTTCTTGCTCTTCTTTGCGTGGAGTTTAAAGCTTGTTGAGGTTGTGTTCTTCAAGTTCTTGCTCTCCTTTTCATTTCCTAGCTATTTTGTGAGGTAAATACATTCTCCTTTGCATTTTCTTCATTTTTCACCATGTAGATCTCTTCATCTCTCTCTCCCCTCTTGAAAGAGGCTTTGAGGACTTGTTTCAAACATTATGTACAAGGACATTGGGAGCCTTGGGTGTTTGAGACAAGTCCTTGGCCTTGAAGGAGTTTTTCTTGTGTATTCTCATGTTCTTTTGCATTTTCCATCATGTTTGCATTTTTTTTTAAGCTAAATAAAGTCCATCTTCCATGCATAGTGGTTTCGGCCTAGGGGAAAAAAAAATGAGGTTTCCATTGTGTTTTGCTTATTTCATGATTTGTGCTTGATTGTGGGTATGAGTAGTCTAGGATTTAATCCCAAAAATTAGGGTTTATACTTCCTTTTGTTTCTCTTGATTTTTAGTGTGAATAAACACTTGTTTTGTTTGATTGTTGTCTTGTGACATAGCATAACAATTTAGGGCTTAATCTTGTGTCTTATTTTATGTGTTGATAGTGCATTTTTGGCATGAAAAATTGGTGTTTAGTTCATGTGGTGGTTTCGGTTTTAGGCCTTTTTCTTGTGCATATTTGTGTTCTTGAATTGGGTTGTTTGATCTTGTGTGAGATGCATTTAATTTTGTTAGTGTGTTTTTAACTTTTAACCACTCACTTGTTTTTACTTTACCATACACTAACTTTTTACTTAAAAGAAAAACAACTTAAACATTTTTACATTTTTACTTTACTATTTCATTAAATAATTACCATTTACCTCATGCATTTTTACTTTACCATTTCATTAAATAATTACCATTTACCTCATGCATTTTTACTTTACCATTTCATTAAATAATTACCATTTACCTCATGCATCTTTTTACTTTACCATTCATTAACTTTTTACTAAAAGTTTTTACTACTTATCAATTTGCAAAAATACCCAAAACATTTTTACACTTTGCATTTCATCCATTGTGTGATACATACTTGTGTTTGCACATTAATACTTGCATGCTTTCATATGCTCACATGTTCATGCATTCTCATATGCTTATGCCTATTGCATTCTCTTACTCTCTTACATGATCCTACATTCATTAATATTATATCATCCATTCATAAATAAAATGTTCATGCATTCCCATATGTTTATTGCATTCATTAACCTTACGTTATGCGTTCATTCTTACATGTTATGCCTCATACTTTGCATTCCTTCATGCCTACATGTTCATACATTCCTATGTGTCTATATCTCTTGCAATTTCCTACTCTCTTAAATACTCATGCATATATTCATACCATGTCTCGCATTTCATAACTAAATACTCATGCATATATTCATACCATGTCTTGCATTTCTTTTAAATACTCATGCATATATTAATGCCATGTCTTGCACTTCATAATTGTATACTCATGCATCCTCACATGTCCATGCATTCATTAATCAAATGCTCTTGCATTCTTGTATGCCCATGCATCTTTGTATATACTCATCCTTGCATTCATTCTCAAATGTTCATGCACTTACATGCATTCATGCTTATCTAATCTAGCACATCATGATCACATACTCATCCATTTAACTTATGCCTATGATCAATTGCATTCTATTGTCTATGACGCCATTTAAATGTCTTGATTTAATTGTGTGCCCTTTCATCCCCTTGTATGACCTCCTAATGAGGCGTAAGCCTACATGCATGTTGTAGCACAGAGTAATTAGGGTAAATACACCTCTTTCTCACACACACACACACACAATTGTCTTGAGAAATTTGCCTTGCATCTTTGACAATTGAATCCTTTGATTATATTGGCATGTTTAATCTTGGTTGATGAATAACATGTCCATGATTGCTTGATTATGGAAGTATGAGTCTTATTCATTCATTTGCACTTGGTTATGGATTTAGAATTGATTGAAATGTTCTACTTGTTTTCGTAAATCTTTTCCAAACCAAATTCTTTTCTAAAACAAATTTTCAAAGCAAAATCAAATGTTTTTCCAATAAAAACCCCTTTCCTAAAAACTCATAAGGAGGCAAGTCGGACGTCACGGCCGATGTTGTCTAGCGTCACGAGACCGAGTCATGCAGCTCAAGCGTCTTAGGATACTTATGAGAAATAAAACAAATAATTGATAATTTCAAACCCTTTTTCCAAAATGAGCAAGGTATCGATTCGGATGTACTTCCGATATTGGTTAGCGTCTTAGGGTTAGCGGTACATGCGGTTAAATGCGAGCCTAAGATACTTGCTCAATAAAAGCAATCAACCTTGCAACAAACCCTTTTCCTAAAAAATCAAAAAGATCATTTTTCAAAAAGTAGCGGGGCACGTCGTCTGTACAGGCGGGGTTGTCTTTGTTCTAGGTCTATTGGACTGTACAGTCTAGGACCGAAAACCCCTACAATAAAAAACACCAACACACTTCTTTCCTAAAAAAAAAATCACAAAGCCGTCTTCGGACGCACAAACGAGAACTACGTAGCTTTGATCCCTCATCTCAGTGAGGGTACGTAGGAGCGGGTTCCTGTCCCGTCAAGCACGCTTTTAAAAAAAAATCCTTGTTTTGTTCCGCTTTTCAAGGATATCCAAAAATATTCTTTTTCTCGTTTCCAATAAAATATTTTCTCAATCAAAAGAAAAAGCAAGGAAGTAGAACGATTGTTTCAAATCAAACATTTCAAAACCACACATCAAATTAAAGGTTCCCTTTCGGTAGAAAGGAGGTGCGGGATGCTTATACCTTCCCCGTACCTAACCGACCCCCGAACCTACATCTCTTGTTTTCGAAAAAACCACCCGCCTTGTATAAAAAAGACGTTTTTTCAATGTTTTCGTCTCAAAACTAAAATATTGGTGGCGGCTTCATATTTTCCCACGTTGTACATCGAGAAGTCCAAACCGGATTTTTCGGGGTGCAACAGATAGTACAGCTCAACACTCGTTATTCTCCTTCATGGATGGATATTCGGGATATAATCAGATCAAAATGGACCCTGAGGACATGGAAAAGACAACTTTCATAACACTTTGGGGAACATTACATTTATAAGGTCATGCCATTCGGATTGAAGAATCTTTGGCGCAACCTACGAGAGGCCATGGTTACCCTATTCCACGATATGATGCATAAAGAGATTGAGGTTTATGTTGATGACATGATCGCAAAATCTAAAACCGATGAGGAGCACATTATCAATCTGCAGAAACTCTTTGAACGTTTGAGAAAATATAAGCTCAAATTGAATCTAGCCAAGTGCACGTTTGGAGTGAGATCAGGAAAGTTGTTAGGCTTCATTGTCAGCCAGAAAGGCATTGAAATGGATCCAGACAAAGTAAAAGCCATCCTCGAAATGCCGATACAAAGCAGAGAAAGAAGTCCGTGGTTTCCTCGGAAGGTTGAATTACATCTCTCGATTCATCTTCCAGTTGACTGCTACTTGTGAGCCAATCTTCAAATTGCTATGCAAAAATCAAGAGTTGAAATGGAATGACCAGTGTCAAGCTGCCTTTGAGAAAATTAAGGTGTATTTGCAGAATCCACGGTCTTAATGCCCACCGTGGCGAGCGGACCACTCATCTTATACCTTACGAGTGCTAGACAATTCAATGAAATTTTGTGTGTTGGGTCAAGACGATGAATCAGGAAAAAAGGAGCATGCAATATACTATCTAAGCAAAAAGTTCACCGACTGTGAGACAAGATATTCCATGCTGGAAAAGACCTGTTGTGCTTTAGTTTGGGCTGCTCATCGTTTAAGGCAGTACATGCTGAGTCACACAACTTGGTTGGTGTCAAAAATGGACCCGATCAAGTACATGTTTGAGAAACCAGCTCTCACAGGACGAATTGCCCGTTGGCAGATGCAATTGTCGATCACGATATCTGTATGTTACACAAAAGGCGATTAAAGGTAGCACACTCATTGAATATTTGGCATGTCACCAATCCGGACTACCGACCAATGCGGCATGATTTTCCGATGAAGACATCATGGGCTTTGTTCGATGAGGAAGTCCCATGAAAGTGAAAGATGGAGAATGATATTCGATGGTGCGTCAAATGTATGGGGGCGCGGGGCGAGTCTTTGTGTTGATATCTCTCGACAACCGTTTCATTCCGTCCATCTGCGAGATTGAGCTTCTATGTCACAAATAACATAGCGAGTATGAAGCGTGTATCCCGGGTGTTCAAGCAGCCCTAGAATGGAATGTTAAAAGGCTAGATGTGTGCGGATTCAGCCCTAGTTATTCATCAAGTGAGAGGCGATTGGGAGACCAGAGATCCCTGGCGATTCCTTATTGTGATTACCGCAAGAGTTGATGAAGTCCTTTGGCGAGATCACCTTCAAGCATATCCTCGAGGCGAAAACCGGTTAGCCGATGCATTGCAACACTTGTCCTCTATGTTCAATGTCAAGCGTGACAAGAGCTTCACCAATATCAAATTCAAAGATCGGCTTTGCTGCGCATCACTCTTGCACAACAATAGATGAAGAGCGACGAGAAGCCTTGGTACCACGACATCAAGCGATACATCGCTAAGCAGGGAATACCACCGGCATCAGAGAATGACAAGAGAACTCTCGAGAAGATTGTCAAGGAATTTCTTCTTGAGTGGTGAAGTTCTGTACAAAAGAAATCACGATATGGTTCTCCGAGGTGTGTTGCCAAGGAAGAAAATTGAAAGAATCATGAGAGATGTGCATGAAGGCTCATTTGGGACCCATTCCGGTGGGCACACTATGGCTAGAAAAATCTTAAGAGGCGGGTTATTTGCGGTTGCGAGATGGAATCGATTGTTATAGCTTTGTAAGAAAGTGCCACAAATGCCGGATATATGTCGATCATATCCATGTGCCACCGCCAAACTAAAGCGTCGACCGCATCTTGGCCGTTTTCAATGTGGGGCATGGGCGTCATAGGACCTATTGAACCCAAAGCGTCAAAGCGGGCATCGCTTCATTCTGGTTGCAATTGACTACTTTACCAAGTGCAAAGAATTCAACATTCAGCATCATAATTCCTCTCCCTACCGCCCAAAGATGAATGGAGCGGTAGAAGCAGCCAACAAGAATATCAAGAAAATAGTGCAAAAAATGGTGGTAACCTACAAGGATTGGCATGAGATGCTTCCCCTTCGCCTTGCATGGCTACCGTACTTGCAAAGGCGTACATCGATCTGGGCAACCCTTTCTCCACGGTATGTGGGTGAAGCAAGTACTCCTATTGAGGTTGAAATACCCTCCTGCGGGTATTAATGGAAACCAAGTTGGAAGAAGCAGAGTGGGGTACAGGCCCGCCTAGATCAGCTAAACCTCATTGAAGAGAAAAGGATTGCAGCGTTGTGCCATGGACAACTGTACCAACAGAGAATGAGCGCGCCGACAAGAAAGTCAGGCCACGTGAATTTAATGAGGAGATCTAGTACTCAAAAAGATATCGCCTATCCGAGTGACCTCGAGGAAGTGGGCGCCCACTTATGATGGTCCATATGTAGTCAAGAAAGCCTTCACGGGAGGAGCGTTGATACTCACCAACATGGATGGAGAAGATCTCAAGAACCCAGTCAATTCAGACTCGGTGAAGAAGTATTATGCCTGAAAGAAATAAGTAAAAAAAGAGAAAGATGAGCCAAGCAAGAATTAGCTCGCTAGGTTGAAAACCGAAAGGGCGACCTAGGCAAAATCGAGCGACGACCAGGTGGATTGAAAACGCAAAAAGGCGATCCAGCAAAAATTAGGGTCGAAAACACGAGCATGAAAAGTAAAGAAAGGCATACAATTTCCCCGAAGACTCGAAGGAGGGAGTGATCAAGGTCAAGGACACAGATGTCGGCACTTTACTGCTCCACAGAGACGGACAGTCTGAATTCAGTTTACCTCTTGTTTTTCTTTTCGTGTCTTTTTATAGTTTTAAAACTTTCAAATGTACTCAACAGTCGTCGTAACGTTCTATACGATCGGCTTCCACATCAATAAAGCTCAGCTTTTCTCATGTCTTGTTTGTTGTTATTTCCGCTTTTACTGCTCAAAATAAGCGTTTTATGATGGTGGTGATCCTGAATTGTAAAACATGTGAGTACATCATAAGGCATTATAAATCATTGCGAAATCTTTAAAAGTCATGGGAAATAAGCAAATTCCTAAAGATAATTAACCTTACAAAAAAGGTTGCATTCACAAACCGTTCCAGATGGCGAACGAGAGAGAGCAAGCGCGTTCGGTTCATAAGCCTTGCGATTTCCCTCGGCCTTTCGGTCTCATACGGGAGTATCGGAAGTCGGTTGAACGAAGAAAAGAATAAGCCTTGTCAAAAGCAAAAATGAGCAGTCGAGAAAAAAAGAAAGGCGATCGAAAAGAAAAAAAAACATGAAAAAATGAATAACGAGAAAAGCAGAAAAAATTTGGTGAGAAAACAATCGAGAAAAGAATCAAAAACAAAGGAAAAGCAGATCCACCACATGCATCATCACATCAAAATCATAGCATCGCATGCACTCGCATAACATACTCCTGCGCATAACATGCCTTTGCATAACATGCACCCATGCTTCATGCATCATTCCTTGCATCAATCGACATATATGCGGTACCTCAATTCAATGCGCCCGGCGGCGGCTATCTCAATCGGTCAATCAGCAGGATTTGTGAATCCGCCGGGACCGTGCATCCCCTCGGGACCAAGGCATCCCTTCGGATCCGTCGTTATCGAGCAGAAGAATCATCGAGACCACAGAGTCCGCCGGTTTAGTTCAAATCAACAGTCCATGCAGCGACTTTGAACTCGACCTTCATCTCGCCAAGTCATCACGGAGCATGACGGATCGGCCCCTCAGACCTCGTGTCCTTCATTTCGCCAAGTCATCACGGAGCATGACGGATCGGCCCCCCAGACTTCGCGTCCTTCAGACTAGCTGTGCCAGTGTAAAGCATAGCGTAAGTCCATCAAGGTGAAGTGTATCAATTCTACGGCTTGATACGAGAACCTCGAAGCCGCTCGAATATAGCGCGCCCAGAGCCCAAGTGTTCCTTCAGAGCCCAAGTGTTCCTTCAGAGCCCAAGTACTCCTTCAGAGCCGCAGATGCTCCTTCAGAACCCAGGTGTTCCTTCAGAGCGATGAGCGCTCCTTCTTTACCGCACTCGCCAGTGTCGCCTTATCAGAGGACGGTACTTTCTTTACTGTTTTATTTATTGCTTTATTTCTTGCTGTTTATGCCACCCGAGGGTTGGCACCAATTTACTTCTTGCTTTTGCCGCCTGAGGGTGGGCACTGATCAGTGCATTCTAATGCACTCGTTATAGCTTTTCACTTGGTGATTTAATTGTTCTCTGTACCTAATTTTTGAGTCTTAGCACGTTTCTGGACTTTGGGTCTTATTGGAGCAGTATAGCAATTTATTGTTTAATTCTTATTTTTTATTGCATATTGACCCTGGTCTACTCTGCAGACCATAACTTTGGCTAAGATTATCCGATTGAGGCGTGCAAGCATGCGTTGGAAAGCTAAGGAACAGAGCTACAAATCTTCTGTTGAACGCGAAACCCAATTCGGAAGTTTTGAAGGCTAAAACGACAAAATACCGAAGCAGTTTAATGTAAAACGGGTTTCGGGCCAGATATTAGTTTGTTAACGGGCTTTTATCCAAGAACCCATTAAGGGATTAGGTTTTTCGTTGTAGTCTTATAGACTTGGCTGGAGCAGCCGTCTTTTACCATCTTACGCATTATCATACACTTTACAAAACTTTTTGGCCTAACCTCCATGGAAGCCTAACCCCCTAGATCGATTCATCGGTGAAAGGGTGTTCGTTGTTAACGGATTTTGAGGTTGGTGCTTGAATGTTTAACATTATTTTGTCTTAGTTTCTGAATTCATCTCTATCAATTTCGTTTCACTCTTAATTGTTGCAATTTCGATTTTCGTGTTACGCTTGATTTACTCGTATTCGGCTTTTTTGCAAAGCGCGATTCGTTTGTGTACGCGCTTGCTTGTATGCAATATGTTTCGTACCTTTTGATTATTTAAATTATTTGATTGCTTAAATTATTTGATTTAAATAGAAATTGATAGAGAGGATTGGTATGGATTTTGTTATGATAATGGTTATGCTTTAAGCGGCGCTTGTCCACTTTCGTAACCGATTGAACACTCTGTTTTTGACGCTTGCTTTAAAGCGGTGAATTCTCATAAACTAATTGACGCTTGTTTTAGTTAGTTTATACCAATCAAGATTCAGAAATCATTAGAGACGTTATCCTTTTGAACCTATGATGAATCCAAGAAGCACACCCCAAAACCGGTGAATTGATTGTTCTCGTGAATTGATTTTCTTTATAAACTGAATTTGTTTTCCACAAAACCCCCTTTTATTGTTATTTGATCGTTCTTGATTTTGGTAATCTTAGTTTTAGAGGTCCTTTGAGGCGACCAAGGTTAACTTACCTTGTTACTATATTTTACACTTTTCATTATTTTGACCGCGTCACGCACCACGATCAAATTTGGCGCCGTTGTCTTGGGGATCTCTAATTAGGGATTTCCAACCAGGACTCCACTAACATTACTAACATTTTAGTTTTGTTCTTCTTTGTATTTCCAGCTCTTATTACGGTAGTAGGCGTTGAGGCTGTTGATTTGTGGGAATTGTAGGTGGAAAAAAACGGTTTTTACAAGATCTCGTCAGATTGTTTCGAAACCACCGCAGAAAAATCAGAAAAAAAGTCGAGGATCAGGACTCCCTTAGTTTTACTAAGGGAAAACGGGCTCGAAATCGCAAATTCCGCCGTTTTCTATTTTTAATTAATTGTTTTAAATTTTCATATCTCCGAAAAAATCCAAAAAATTTTGCATATCCCTCTTTTGATTTAATTAGATTTTTAGCAGTGATTTTAAATTTTTTAGATCAGATTTGATTCGTTTTTTATTTTCTGCATCCATTTTAGCTTTAGGACATAGTTGGTATTTCTAGAATTATTGTATTTTCTCACTTTTTGCTGCATATGGTGCATGACCAGGTCTAATACTGTTAACTTGCATCCCTTTGACCCTGAAATTGAGAGAACATTGCATCATAGACTTAGGGAACATATAGAGGATAGTGGTAGTGATTGTGATAGCATCTTTAGCCATAATCTCTTTAAACTTGATTCTGATTTTGATTACATTAACATGGTGGTAGAACTCTTGGGGAACTTCTCACTTTTTGATGTTACTTACAACGCTCTATGTATTAATTATCCCGATGTTCTTTGTTCCTTTTGAATTGAAATCGGTTTAATACACTTGTTGCCAAAGTTTAATGGTCTTGCAGGTGAGGATCCTCACAAACATCTCAAGGAGTTCCATATTGTGTGCTCAACCATGAAACCCCAAGGAATTCCAGAGGAGCACATAAAATTGAGGGCCTTCCCCTTCTCACTCCAAGATGCAGCCAAAGATTGGTTGTATTACCTCCAACCAGGTTCTGTTGAAAATTGGAATGACTTGAAAAAGTTGTTCCTAGAGAAGTTCTTTCCTGCATCCAGAGCTGCTTCAATCAGAAAAGAGATATGTGGTATCAGGCAAAACTCCACTGAGTCTTTACATGAATACTGGGAGAGATTTAAGAAATTGTGTGCAAGCTGCCCTCATCACCAAATCTACGAGCAACTACTCATCCAATATTTCTACGAGGGTTTATTACCCATGGACAGAAATATTATGGATGCTGCTAGTGGAGGTGCACTTGTAGATAAGACCCCAGCAGATGCAAGAGCTTTAATAGAGAATATGTCCATTAACTCCCAACAATTCACAACTAGAAGCAACTCTACACTTCTAGCAAGAGGAGTAAATGAGATACAGAGCAGCGATCATAAGAGCTTAGAAAGCAGGTTGGATGAACTCACAATTTTGGTAAAAAATTGGCAGCAGTCGACAACAAAGGTTTGTGGTATTTGCACCTCTCTTGAGCACCCCACGATTCTTGTCCTCTGTTTTGCAAGAGGATCCCAATGCTGATACCCCTCAAGCATATGCAGCTAATATATTTAACCCTCAAGCCAATGTTGACTTGTCATCCAATAGATACCACCCGAACTGGAGAAACCATCCTAACCTTAGATGGGGAAATTCAGCTGCACAACAACAACAGCCCAGGCCTGAACCTTCATTGGAGGATCTAGTTAAGCAGATGGCTGCCCAGAATCTCAATTTCAACCAAAGAACAGATGCTTCAATTCAGAATTTGCAGACACAAATAGGACAAATGGCTACCACAATTAATCAGATGCAAGCCCGAGGGTCAAACCAACTGCCGGCTCAAGCTGTAGTCAATCCAAATGCACCAACCCCCAATGTTAGTGTTATTACTTTGAGATCTGGAAAGGCTGTTGACACTCCAAAGGTGTCCGAAACTGCTGTTTTTAAAAATAGAAAAGCACCTGAACCTGTTGATGATGAAGAGTACATACCACCACTCCCTTTCCCTCAAAGAGCAGCAATGACTAAAAAACAAATTGAGGCGGAAAGGGATGAGGAGATCTTGGATACTTTTAGGAAGGTGGAAATCAATATTCCCCTTCTTGAGGCAATTAAGCAGATTCCAAAATATGCTAGATTTCTAAAGGAGTTGTGCACACACAAGAGAAAGAGAAGACTAAAAGGAATTGAAAAAGTCAACGTGGGGTATAATGTTTCTGCCCTCATGTTTCCCATGCCCCAGAAATGCAAGGATCCAGGAACTTTCTCCATTCCATGCACCATAGGCAACATTCAGTTTGATGATGCCATGTTAGATCTTGGAGCTTCAATCAATGTAATGCCCACATCTATTTTTAACTCTCTTGCTCTTGGACCTTTGCAGGAAACAGGTGTTACCATCCAGCTAGCAAATAGAAGCAATGCTCGACCTGCTGGACTAGTTGAGGATGTTCTTGTTAAAGTTAATGATTTGATTTTTCCCTCTGATTTTTACATTCTAGACATGGAGGAAGAAACTAAGTCTAGCGAGTCACCCATCATTTTAGGCGAGACCATTCTTGAGGATTTGCCAAAACCAAAATTGATGTACATGCGAGGACTCTTTCCATGGAATTTGGTGATACAACTGAAAAATTTAGTATCTTTAATGCTAAGAAACACCCCATGGAAGAGCATTCCCTTTGTAAAATTGAATTGTTTGATGTTTTGGTTGATACTTTACAGGTTGACACACCTCCTATAGCTGATGTTGTGGATGTAGCTACTGCTGCTGCCATTGAGCAGCCCATTATTTTAGAGCTTGAACCACTCTCTAGAAAAGTTAATCATGCATATTCGGAGGGAGTGGGAATCTTATTGTTACTAATGTAGCTGGTCTTAAATTTGAACAGGAAGAGAAGCCTCCAATCCTAAGGAAACATAGGAGCAACATTGGGTTAACCTTGGTGGGCATTCCTGCCAAGAAAGTGTGGAAAGCTAAACATGATAAGATGATTGCCAAAAAGGAGTTCTATATTGGGCATAGAGTTTTATGGTTTAGACCCCGTCTGAAAATTATGGTTGGGAAACATCGATCCAAGTGGATTGGTCCTTTTGTTATTCTAACAGTTTTCCTCATGGTGTAGTGGAAATGAAAAGTGAGGCAACAAACAAAGTTTTCAAAGTCGACAGAAAACGCCTCAAGTTATTCCATGAGAGTTCCGCTACAGAAGATGCAACCATAGAAGAACTCTCACTAGAAAATCCCACCTACACTGCAAATTGACCAGGGAGTCCCTCCTCCTTACTCTTATTTTATGCTTATTGTTTTCATTGAGGACAATGTATGACTTAAGTTTGGGGGGTGTCTTTTAGTAGCTTAGTAGTTTTTATTTTCTTTTAATTTTTGGTTTGTTTTTCTGTTTTATTTGTTTTAAAACTAAAAAAAAAAAAAAAAAATTGGCATGTTTTTCCATGAGTTCTTTGTTTGTAGAAGTTGTGAGTGATTTTGACTATTCTAGGACCATGGGTGATTTGACATGATTTGATTGATTTCTTGTTGCTCTTGGTATAATAAGTTGGGTATGAGCACTAAATACTGCATCATCTGTGGTAGTCATTGTCCCTGGTGAGAATTGAGCCGTTTTATGGATGGACTACACTTTACCATTCTCTGCTTTCTTGTGTGTGACTCACTCATGTTTGTTAGTTACTCTAGAACTTGACTCGATTCTTGTTGAAACACTTGTTCACATGCATGTTTGAAATGATCTAGGCAACTCTGTTTTTCTTAGCTACTAGCCAAATAAGCCTACCCTGAATTTATCCCTTTGTGTAAGCCCCTCTGAGCCTTTTTATCCCATTCTTTGTTTTATAGCTCATTACAAGCCTAAAAGAGAAAAACAATGATATTACCCAATCTTAGAGGGTGAAGGAGCTTTGATTTGAAAATTGTCATATCCATAAGTGTGGGGGTGTCCAAATTGTGTAATTGTGGTTCTCACTTGGGTTGATTCTTGGGTTTTCAAAGGAAAGTTTGGCAAGTACATTTGTATAGAAAAATACTCCTCAAAAAGAAAAAAAAATAGAAAAAGAAAAAAAGTCAAAAGAATAGAAAAAAAATTGGAAAGTGTATATATCTTTATATTTTTGTATCAAGGAGAGTGAATGTTGTGTGAAGAGAGTTATGGAGAGAAGTCTCAAAATAGAGAAGTTTGTCATATGTTGTTCAAATTGAACCCTCTCATGCTCACCTTACAATTGATTTTCATTGCTTCTTTGCCCTCTTTGATTCTTTTTAGCTTAGTTCCCCCTTAGGATTATTCCACCTTGACCTTGGCCCCATTACAACCCTTATAAAGACCTTTTGATCTTATGTGCATGTGTTCTTAAGTGTGGATGTTAGAAGCTTGTCAAGCATATGGTAGTGCTAACTTTCATTGATGTGCTTAATATATATATATATGAGAGTAAACACAAGCCTAGACACTTGAGTGATTGAGAGCATTACTTATATAAATCCTGTGAGGACTCATCACTTATGATTCACTCGTTGGTGCTCTATCCTCTTTTTCTTACCTTGATTGCAATTAAGTGCTATCTCTGAATGTCATTCTCCTTGAATCTTAGGAAAAGCATCTCTCTTATGACTTTGCATTCATTGGGTTCATTGGGAATTCATGTTTTGCTTTAATGTCTTGTTTTTGTGTTTTTGCGGAGTGCAAAAGCTTAAGTGTGGGGAATTTGATCGGTGCATTCTAATGCACTCGTTATAACTTTTCACTTGGTGATTTAATTGTTCTCTGTACCTAATTTTTTAGTCTTAGCACGTTTCGGACTTTGGGTCTTATTGGAGCAGTATAGCAATTTATTGTTTAATTCTTATTTTTTATTGCATATTGACCCTGGTCTACTCTGCAGACCATAACTTTGGCTAAGATTATCCGATTGAGGCGTGCAAGCATGCGTTGGAAAGCTAAGGAACAGAGCTACAAATCTTCTGTTGAACGCGAAACCCAATTCGGAAGTTTTGAAGGCTAAAACGACAAAATACCGAAGCAGTTTAATGTAAAACGGGTTTCGGGCCAGATATTAGTTTGTTAACGGGCTTTTATCCAAGAACCCATTAAGGGATTAGGTTTTTCGTTGTAGTCTTATAGACTTGGCTGGAGCAGCCGTCTTTTACCATCTTACGCATTATCATACACTTTACAAAACTTTTTGGCCTAACCTCCATGGAAGCCTAACCCCCTAGATCGATTCATCGGTGAAAGGGTGTCGCTGTTAACGGATTTTGAGGTTCGGTGCTTGAATGTTTAACATTATTTTGTCTTAGTTTCTGAATTCATCTCTATCAATTTCGTTTCACTCTTAATTGTTGCAATTTCGATTTTTCGTGTTACGCTTGATTTACTCGTATTCGCTTTTTGCAAAACGCGATTCGTTTGTGTATGCGCTTGCTTGTATGCAATATGTTTCGTACCTTTTGATTATTTAAATTATTTGATTGCTTAAATTATTTGATTTAAATAGAAATTGATAGAGAGGATTGGTATGGATTTTGTTATGATAATGGTTATGCTTTAAGCGGCGCTTGTCCACTTTCAGAATCGATTGAACACTGTTTTGACGCTTGCTTTAAAGCGGTGAATTCTCATAAACTAATTGGCGCTTGTTTTAGTTAGTTTATACCAATCAAGATTCAGAAATCATTAGAGACGTTATCCTTTTGAACCTATGATGAATCCAAGAAGCACACCCCAAAACCGGTGAATTGATTGTTCTCGTGAATTGATTTTCTTTATAAACTGAATTTGTTTTCCACAAAACCCCCTTTTATTGTTATTTGATCGTTCTTGATTTTGGTAATCTTAGTTTTAGAGGTCCTTTGAGACGACCAAGGTTAACTTACCTTGTTACTATATTTTACACTTTTCATTATTTTGACCCGCGTACGACCGCTGATCAGGCACCAATTTATTTCTTGCTTTTACAGTTGTTTCTGGCTGGCATTCATTCACCCAAAAAGAAAATTAGAAAACAAAAAGAAAATTCGGGTTTTTCCTAGGAAAACAAAATCGGTATAATTTCTGAATTCTTTATCTCTATTTTGCCTCGGAATATGTTTCGGCCAATTCATATTCCTTGTTAAAATCTAGATAAAGAGGGGCAGCTGTCATACCCCAATTTTGTCCGGCTTAGGTCAAAACCCTAATTTTCCCCAAAAAATAATTAAATTAAAAAGTAAAAAAAGCATCATGCATTGCATTTAAGTTTTTAAAGTCCTTTCAAAGTGTCTAAAATCATTTTTGGAGTTGGAATGCACTTTTTAGACAAATTAGGGTTTTTCAGTGCAAAAGGGTATTTTGGTCATTTTGCAAATAAAGGGCAATTCCTCAAAACAAGTCATCCAACATGCATTTCAAGGTACTAGAGGTCACTCTTAGGTTGAAAAAAACATTTTTGAAGTGGAAATGTGTTTCAAGCAAAAACTAGGGTTTTTAGAGTAAGAGGGCATTTTGGTCATTTCACAATAAAAACAGTTTTTTGTCCCAAATCCTTGGATAATCATCAATGATTTATTTAAAGGATATTTGTGCTCCATTGTGATTATTTTTGTGCATAAATATTAAACCTTTTGGTCTAAAAACCTAGTTTTTGGATAGAGGGGTAAAATGGTCTTTTCCTTTGAGGTGAGGCAAATAAATCAATTTTGGGATTGGTGAGATCATAAAATTCAGAGCCCAATCATTGAATCATGGGATAGGGCCCAAAATGGCATGAATTAGGAAGAAAGATCTAGAAGGGAATATTCTACATTCTTTTGAATTGTGAAAGGATAAGGATAGTACAATAGTACAATTTGCAATTCCACTCACTCTCCCACACTCCCTTGCTGCGCACTTCAGCCATATACCTCCCATTTTCATTTATTTTTATTGCTTGCAAATTATATTAAATCATGGCCATCCATTCAAGTGTGAAAAACAATCCTCACCCTTCATTTGAATCAAAATGGCACTTGTGTAATAAGCTTTATAGAAAAATACCATTTTGTAATTGAGATTATCCTTCACCACCACTCCTAAGCTGCGCATTCCAGCCCTCTCTCTCCCCCATTTTGTGTTTTTAATTACCCTCAATCCATGTGATCTTGCATCTTGACCCTTGATTCAAAATTTATCTCAAATCCTATTGGTTTGCAAGAAGCACATTGTCCTAATTACCCTTTAAATTTTCACTTCATATAAAACCCAAAAATAGGAGACTTCACACACACACACACTCTCATTTTTACCCTAGCTAGCATTCTCTCTCCTCTCCTCTCCTCCTCTTGGCCGAACCCCTCCTTCATTCCCTTCCATTCTCTTTTCAATTTTCATCCACCAAATCACCTCAAATCTACTCCACATTCACATATCCTCTTCTTTTCATCCTTGATTCCATAAAGGAGCTTGCTTTCTTCAAATTTGCGTGGCATTGTTGGTGATTTGTGAAGGTTTTGGTTTGTTTTGGTTTTGATCTTCATTCTCCTATTCTTGTGTAACTTTGATCTTGAGGTAAAAATCTTATCTTTTGCATTTTTCACCATTAGCATGTGAATCTCCCTTCTACTCCTCTATCCTCTCTAAGAGGCTTAGAGGGTTCATTTCAAACACTATGTCAAGGACTTTGGGAGCCTTGGGTGTTTGAAGGGAACCCTTGGCCTTGATGAGAGGTTTCTTGTGTTTTTCAACCATGTTCTTGCATTTTTTTTCATACTTATTTTGTCATATTTGCATGAATAAATAATTTCCATGTGATATATGCATCCCTTGTTCATGTCATAACTTGCAAGTTGAGATTTTGGTTTGATTCATTGAGTGTGAGGGTTCGGTTTTAGGCCTTACAAATTAGGGTTTTATTTGCCTTCCTTTTACTCTTTGAGTTTTGTGTAAATAAATGCTTGATGTGCTTAAACTTGCATAATATGTTCCATGTGTTTGATTATGAATTTGTGCATGAAATAATGTGTTGTTTATGTCATATAAGGTTTCGGCCTTAGGCCTTAAAAACTAGGGTTTGTTGTTTTCTTTCCTCTTTTTGATTTATGTAAATGAAAAGCTTGATTTGTGTGACTTGTTTCATGTGTTGATCATCAATTTGGGCATGAAATAACTTGATATTTTGACCATATGAGGTTTCGGCCTTAGGGTTCCTTTTTAGGTTTCATTTCAATGCTTAAAATGTGTGTTTGATCTTGTGTGGAAATGTGTAATAGTGTTAATGTGTTTTTTCACTTTTTACCTTACCATTCACTAGCATTTTACCATAAGTAAAAAAAAAAAAGAAAACCTTTTTACTTTTTACTTTACTATTTCATTAAGTAATTACCTTACACTTCATGCATGTTTTTCTTACTCTTTACTAACTTTTTACCACAAGTTTTTACCACTTGTCTATTTGCAAAAACACCCAAAAGATTTTTACACTTTGCATCTTATCATTCATGTATTCATATAAGTTTACATCTTTTGCATTCATACTCTCCTAAATGCCCATACATATATTAATCTCATGTCTTGTATTCCACACATGTATGTTCATGCATTAGCCTAATCATGCATTCAATAATGCCATACCTTGTATTCTACAATTGCATGCTCATACACTCATATACTTGCTCAATCGTGTATTTAATTAATCATGTATTCAATTGTTCATGGCAACTTTTGTAAATATTCTTCATATGTGCTTTGCTTATGCCTTCATTGTTGTCTCGGTTTTGACTTGAAAAAGATTTGTTATGTTCTACTTTCTTTTCTTCAAACTCAAATTCAATTGTTTTCAAATAAAAAACCTAAGGCATTTTCCTAAGCAAATCATTAACCATCACTCGAAGCCATTGCTTGTTTGATCGTTAATGAGGAGTTATTAGTGATAGTCACTCGAAGCCTTTGCTTGTTTGACTATTATGAAAGCTCCCACACATTAATTAAACAACAAAAAAACCAATTCAAATTTCCAAAATAACATGAGTTATTTAGTGGTAATTATCACTAAGGCTCATCACCTTTTTCAAAACAATTTTCAAAAAAAGAATAATACAATGTTGTCGCTCGTAATCACTCGAAGCCATTGCTTGTTTGATTACCGGCTCCAACTCTTTTTTTTCTTTCGAGTTAATACCGAATGCCACTCGAGGCCTTTGCTTGTTTGGTGTTCGCGAACACTCGAGTCTTATTTCAAAAACTCCAAAACCTAAACCCCTAAGCCGTTTTCACACGCAAAACAAGAACTACGTAGCTTTGATCCCTCAGCCAGTGAGGGTACGTAGGACCGGGTCCATGTCCCGTCAAGCACCATTTTCAAAAATCTTTGTTTTGTCCTGATATTCAAAGATACCAAAAACATGTCTCTTTCCTGTTTTCAATAAAATCATTTCACAAAAGAAAAGAAAAGAAAAAGTAGAACAATATATTTCAAATCAAACATTTCAAAACCACATCAAGTTAATGGTTCCCTTTCGGTAGAAAGGGCGCGTGGGGTGCTAATACCTTCCTCATGCGCAACCAACCCCCGAACCTACATCTCTAAGTTTTCGAAAGACCACCCTCTTTTCAAAAAGGTTTTTTTTTCAATGTTTTTCCTAAAAAATAAATATTGGTGGCGGCTCTACTAATTTCACGTTGTCAAACTGAAAAGTCCCAAACCGGATTTTTCGGGGCGCAACACTCGCCTCAAAGATTTCAACTACCTTCAAATCACTTATACCATGATTTTGGTTCATGGTATAAGAAAATTTACAAGAAACAATGTATACCAATTAAATTTTATTTTTTAAGTGGTTCACACGATATCATACTACATAGGTTAAAAGTTGAGAATATTAATATCCATTGAAACTTAATAAAAAGTAAGTATTTATATAATTTATACAAAATTGCAAAATTTAAGTTTACTGCAAAAAATGTATTTCATTTTTTTATTATAAATTAAATATGTTCTATTTCAATTTTTTCTACAAATTTCTCTCCTAGACATTTTTTGTGAAACAGTTCCAAATAACTTCTAGAGGTGGAGGAGCTGGTGTTAAGAGAGAGTTTGTGTTTTGGGAAAGATTAAAGTAAAAAAGTAGGTGCCGTGTTGAGTTCTTTTTTTTCAAAGGTTATTTTTTAAATGGACAATGATAGAAAGACTTAGGAATCAAGATAAATGAATGCAAAGAAAAAATACAAAATGCCTAAATATTCGAGTGTGTCAACTGTAGCCCACCGCCACAAGTAACTACACGTAATAAGACAAATGTTAGAAGTTATTATTATGGTAATAAATTGATTCATCCACATGTGATTGTGTAGAAAGACTAATCACAAATATTTAGTCACAATATTAATTACATATATAAAATAAAAATAAATGCACTTGTAAAAGCACACAATTATTATTTTATTAGTGTATTTATTTTTGTTTTGTGTGTGAATAAATACTGTGACTAAATATTTGTGACCACATAAAAATTACTTGTGTAAAAAATCACTTATGCATTGCAGAACAACCCCCTTAAGCACAATTTTTTTCCAACAAATTTAAGCGTTCCAGTGAAAAAAACTAACTTAAAACCTATTCATATGCTAAATACATTTGACAATATTAATATCACATAGTCTATCAACTATAAATATATACCATCAACCCACCACCAAAATTACTATATTATCCCTTTCACTTTTTTCTCTAACTCACTTTTATCATTAGTGGGTCCCACTCTTACCCTTTTAATTTTTTTATTTCACTTTAAAACCTACTATTCTCTTTCATATCTCTTACTCTTTTCACTTCTCTTTACTATGCAACATAATCAAACATAATCACTACAAATTTTTTTAAAAAAATAAATTTTTTGATAAAAACAATAATTACATAAAATTAATTAAACTAATATTAAATTATGTAGAATTTACTATTTACTATAATCTATTCAAACTACTAAACTCAATTAATTTAACTACTGCTATTTGTCAAAAAAAATCATACCGCTTGCAAAAATTCCAAAATTATTTCAAATAAGTAGTTATTTTTTTAGCATAAAAAGAGTTATGTTATTTCATTATAAATCATAGAGGCAATACAAGAAGGATCGGTATAATATTTACGGGGGGGCTAGTCTCTAATATATATGGACACCTTTAATTAAGTTATGGGCGATGTTATTCGTTTGCCTCCTAACAAAAGCTAATTTAAAATTAGCATAAGAAGATAAAATAGCTCTGTATTGATCTAACATGTCACCAAGCTCGTGTCATAATTCTTATAGATCTTAATTGCATCCACAACAAATTTACTATGCGTCTCAAAGATAACATTCTCAACTCTTAGATTTTGTGCAAGTTGGAGTGATAAGTGAAAAGCACGAGCTTCTCTTTCTGAAAGTATAGGAGTTAGAGCATGAGGATTGGGCCAACTCATAAGCACCGAGGAGTAACGAAAACAGATTCCTACCCCCATCTTTGGACCCAAATTAATCCACTATTAATAATGTACCTTTGCGCGCGATTGCATCCATTGCCATTCTCTAAGTTAGCAATTGGAGTAAGTTTCCCCTGCCATACTTTTGTGTTTCATTATTTCAAATACTACGGAGAATTGACCAACAATGGCGAAGAAGACATGTGACGTGTGAGGAGCAGTGTCTCACGTGTGATAGTGGAGTTGAAGATGAATGGCACATTTATATTTCTTGTGTGCCCACATGCAATAGCGATTTGGGAGCTAAGTGGTCTAAGCAATGAGGTGTAGGAGGCAATGAGGGAAACAACATACTTTAATTATTGTTTTAGGCTCAATGGAAAATTAAGGAGGAATGAGATGTTTTATGCCTCGGTGTCAGACACGTACGTGTCAGTGTCCAACACCCACACAACACTCGTACGACATGTGTCCGACACTTAAGACAATTTTCATTGAGATGGACTATCTTTCCTTAGGGAATGGTGTGAACGATTATTCCTACCCCAATACAAAACTAGGTGTTGTTATTCTTTCTCATTGTAAGACAATAATTGCTCAATATCAAAGCTATAGGATTAAAAATTACTTCTGTAGAAAATCACTTATGCATTGCAGAACAACCCCCTTAAGCACAATTTTTTTTCAACAAATTTAAGCGTTCCAGTGAAAAAAACTAACTTAAAACCTATTCATATGCTAAATACATTTGACAATATTAATATCACATAGTCTATCAACTATCAACTATAAATATATACCATCAACCCACCACCAAAATTACTATATTATCCCTTTCACTTTTTTCTCTAACTCACTTTTATCATTAGTGAGTCCCACTCTTATATCCCCTTTTAATTTTTTTATTTGACTTTAAAACCTACTATTCTCTTTCATCTCTCTCACTCTTTTCATTTCTCTTTACTATGCAACATAATCAAACATAATCACTACCAATTTTTTTTAAAAAAATAATTTTTTTGATAAAAACAATAATTACATAAAATTAATTAAACTAATATTAAATTATGTAGAATTTACTATTTACTATAATCTACTCAAACTACTAAACTCAATTAATTTAACTACTGCTATTTGTCAAAAAAAAATTATACCGCTTGCAAAATGCACATTACCATAAGCTTGTAATTTGACCAAATCTCCACTAAATAGTTCACATGCATGCAAAAGATGGGGTGTTATGGGTTGTAATGGGGCCAAGGTTGAGTCAAGCAAGGTAGGAAATAAGAAGAAAGACATAATCAAAGGGCCAAAAACAATAAACAAATAGTAACCTTTGAAACCAAATATGGAGCTCTTATCTATTTTACAAATCTTGTCCAAACTCCAAATTAATTTCACTTTGATTCTTCACTCTTCTTCTATTGGGGTTGCTCTCTTTGATTTGCCTTTTCTCTTGAGTAGACATTTTCAATTTTTGATTTGGATTTGCCCTTTGGCACTTTCATTCTTTTGATGTGCCTTTTCCTCCTTCTTGCTTTTTTTTTTTTTTTTTTTTCAAATTCTCTTTCTATTATTTTTTCTTAGGAGGAAAAGGTAAGTACATGACAACTTCTATTTTGTTTCCTTTGTAAGAAAGTTTTCTTGTAAGCACATGATTCACTCCTTTTGTTTTCTTCATCCTAACAAGATAGACAACTAAAGTATAGGACGAAATTCCAATCCTGACAATATAGACAACTAAAATATAGGACGTAATTGTAATTTTCGATAGTTGCTCCACATTTGATTCCAAATGGTTACCACAAAAAAAATTATATCTAGGTACCAAAGAGAAAAAATATAACAATTAGGCTCAAAGGGGGTAACTAAGGGATAAATTCAACAAACAACTCTAAGGCCAGAAAAATACCTAAATTCCCCAAATCTTTTTACATGATGCAAATCAATTTTCGCCTTGAAATGGTCAAAAGACAAATTCTAGAATGTAACAAATTGGGAAACACACTCATAGAAAGAAAAGGAATAAAAATTTATGATCTAGTAGCAATCCCCTTATAAAGGCTCAGATCTCACATTTAGAAGTTAGTTCACAAAAAGTACTCAAGAGGGACAAATGCTAATTATCAGCTTCCTAAGGACAACCCCACAGTTACAATTAAGCACAAGTCTGTCAAGTAAATTAATTATGAAGTCCCCTAAAGGCATAATCTCTATTTTTTCAATTTAAGCTTAATTCATGCAAAACAGGCCAGAAAAAATGCTATCAACATATGTAGTGGGTATATACATTAATAGAGATCAAGTGACAACATAAAATATCCTCCCCCACACTAGCATGAAGCATGGTCCTCAATGCAAAATATCGGATTGGCACAAAAATAAATAAATGAGAGAGAGTAAGAGTGACTTCCCTGAGAGTGCTTCCAATCTGAGCTTATTCCTAAAACAAAACAATAAAGCAAAATAAAAATAACTGAAAATAAAACACAGGTTGCCTCCTGCGAAGCGCTTTTTTAACGTCATGAGCCTGACGATAGTTGGTGCTCAATCAGGGGGCTCTCCAAGAGCAAATTTTACATCTAACGCAGTGCACCTTCTTAGTTTTCTAACCATGTGATTGACATTGTTTTTTCTTTTTCCACGTGGTGGATGAACTTCAAATGATTGTGGAATTTTTGTTTTATCTCCATCCACCACTATGCTAGGATCCTACAAAATAAGAATTTTTTCCGAAAGGTTCTGCATCTTTAAATCACTAACAATGTTAGTTTCAACCACATCATCAAAATAAGGAGAAGTTAAAGAAGATAAATTTTCGTTGGAATTTAAAGCTTTAATAACATCATCTTCTTTACCACTCCTTAAAGTTACCTTTCCCTCAATAACCTCCATTACAAACATCACCAATGGTTAAAACAACTTGCCCAAAAATTGGGGCTTTCTCTTCTTCCTCGAACTCATGAACCAATGGATCTTTTTCATTCTCCTCACAACTGCTCTCATCAGTATCATCTTTTATTTCAATATAGCTCCCTTCACTAGGAGCTATTATTTTGATTTGACATCCTTGATGAAGAGTCTCTTCATCTTTCTCGAGAGGTTCTTCCTCTATATTATCTTTCACGGAGAACTCTTCATCACTCCTAAGAATATTATCTTTGTATTGCTCAGTTTGTGAATAAGGAGTTTCTCGGACCTCTTGAGATAACATAGCAATGATACTTGATAGTTGACCATTCAAGCATCTAAATTCGTTGTTCATGGTTCCAAGTTGGCCCTCCATGCGGTCAAACTTTGTATTTATCTGCTCAAATACATCATTGTATGGTATCTCCTCCTCTTGCCTTTGCACTTGTAGTGTCTCATGATTATCCCAATGGGAGGAATAAGGAGGTGGCTCATAGTCATTCCAATAATCCAAATAAGGGTCAAAAGGAGGAGGAGAAATCAGGATTTGGCACTGTGGCATATACCGATATGAGTTCTCAAAATTTCTTTGTTCCTCAGCCTATTTAATATATTCTTCAAGAGTTTTAACCATAATTTAGACTTTTAACTGCAAAACAATGTGAACTACAACGAGCTCTTGGGAAAGAGTTATCAATTTTTTTTTTTAACTTTTTAATAAGATAAATAAAAAAACAAAATTAAAAACTAAAGCATAAAAAAATGTCCAAAGCAATAAAAATCTTTTTCGTTTAATATTGTTAAATTAATCCCCGGCAACGGCGCCAAAAACTTGTTGCGTTAAAAACACACTTAGAGCAAGTACTCTTTCGCAGAAGTAGTATAAAAGATTATCGTCTCCACAAGGATTAATTAACAAGTACTAAACTAATCCAGATTATTTAATGTTTAGACGAACAAATGTTTGATGGTTGTAGAAACTAAAAGAAACAAAGAAACTAATTAAAATACTAGATTTAATAAATGGTGAGAGACCTAGGGTCACAGTTTCACTTGCAAGCTTCGATTCCACTATGTATAATTCTACCTGAAATCCCTTATTTTATTTCAACTACCAATCCCTTTACTAAAACTATTAATCTGTTTGGTCATTCGCGATTAATATTCTTTTTCCTAAATTAACCCTCGTTTGGTCATGCAAGAATTTAAAATTTAAGAAAAGCATAAAGAGCAAAAAGGTTTAATGATTGGAAGACTAAATTATGGTTTGGTAATGCCCTAATTATAGCCCCAATTATCCTATAGGTCCACCAACTAATTGTTGTACGGTCGCTGATCAACTAATTGATTATAAACATGCAAAGGGTAGCTAATCCTAGTCACATGATAAAAATAATAGGACAATATCAATTAAAATAAAAACAGGAATTCAAACTAGAAATTAGAACATAAAAAGAGGTCTCTAAACATGCAAGATCCACCTAAGACCCTAGAAGAGGAATTAGGTATCCATAATAATCAAGAATAATAAAAGAAAGATAAGGTTCATGAATTACAGAGATAAGAATAACCCGAAAAATAGAGAAATCCTTTTTCTATGTCTTCAATATCCTTCTCTTGTTCCAAAGCTCTCTCACGGTGTCAAGAACGGTACCCCAAATCTTCAATCTCTCATCTGTCATGTTGTTACTGTGATGTGGTGGCTCCCCTTTTTCTCAAGTAAAGTCCTCATTCTATATTAATTCCTTTTCTTTCTCTCCAAGCTAGGGTTGTGTGTTATTCCTTTCTCCTCAAGTCAAGCTTGTTTCCTTTTTTAATTGCAAGAGCACATTTTTATCTCAATCCCTAAATATTAGGGTTTAGATCCTTCCTAAATATGTGTTGCTTGCTATCCACTCCATGCCTCTTTCTTTCTCTCCAAGCATATATTTACTTAAATTCCTTCCAAATGGGATCTTTTTATACCTTTTCATATATTCTTACTTTCTGCAAATTAAAGAGAAAATTAAATCAATATATATATATATATATATATAATTGGTAATTATTGCTCTAAAAGTGACTCAAAAGTAATTCTAGAAATGCACTAAATTGGTGTTTATCAGTAGTTATTACTATTTTATTTTTGTGACGAATCTAGGGATGAAAAATATCCCTCACTAAAGATTCCCTCTCTAAATTCGTCACAAAGTCTCAAAATGGAGTTTAGAGACGAATTAAAGATTCCTCACTAATAGTGAGGAACTTGAAATCCCTCGCTAACAAACACATTCACCTCCGCTCCAAACCCTTTAAGTGAGAAGCACAAAGACCAAAACGATCTTTGTTTTCAATGTTTTTTTAAACTTAAAATTAAAACGTAACGTAAAACTTAGATTAGAAAGAGAAGAGAGAAAAAACAACGCCCCTGTACACAGAAACGCGCTCTGAAGCCCTAAACGCCCAAATCCCAGCAACTCCACCACCGCCGAACGCCCAGCAGCGCCCTCACTTTGTCGTCTTCGCGCTTCTTCGTCATCTTCTCACTTCGCAGGTAATAACATCTTCTCACTTGGATCTGTTTTTCTTTCTTTTTCATCTTTAAGTTGTTATAAACTAGTATCCATTCATCTTTAACTGTTGTTTAGAAGCATTGTTTTGATTTCATTCATCTTTAATTTTAGTGTAGAAGCATTGATTTGATTCATCTTTAAGTTCTTTCATAATTTCAATTTTAAGTTATGTTTAATGTTGAAGTTGATGAATGTAGTTGCTGAATCTTTAATCTTGAAGTTTGTTTTGAATATGATTAATGTTAATGGATTTAGAAATGGGTCAGGAATTGTTATGGCTGATTGTGAAGGTAATTGTTATGTTGATGTTTGTGGTGAAGTTCAATAATGGGTTTTAGGTCTCTTTTTTATTTGATTTTTGATTTGCATCTGTCGATAATGATTTTTGATTTGCATCTGATGATAATGATTTTATTCCCCAGCTGAACTTCCACCAGCCATGTTAGCTTTCTTATGACAATGGTTGATTTTAGGGACTTACAAAATCACTATGTTTACAATGGCCTGCAACATATTTAAAAAAAATATTTGAGCAATTAAAGAATCACAAACCGTTGGTACATTCATTCAAAACCTGTTAGCATCACTTTGTGGGATAATACTTGTATTAGTGAAAGTAGATGATATATTTGTTTTCTATATCAATTGTGGATGCTCATAGTTCTATTTTAATCAGTTTTTCTTTGATATATTCTTTCAACTTTTATGTATTTAGGTGCCCAATCTTGCACAGTTTGTCTTCCTATGTTGAGATGGATTTGAACTTTTATGTATTTGAATTATGTGAAGTTGAGATGGATTTGTTTATGGCATTTAGACATATGTTTCACAACTGAAACTCTGCCTTTGATGCCTCTTCTTACTAGGTTTGAATTTTATGTCAAACTAAAGGGCGGGACAGTAATTAGCAAAGTATTAAAGGTATGAAATTGAGTTTTCATTGTCTCTATCATAAACATGTCCTTTTGCTAGTTTTTCAATAGTTTTTCAATACTTATACATTATAGTTTTCAATACTCTTTAAACTGGTTTCTGCTAGTGCTATATCCCTTGTTTTTCAATTCTATCTATCATCAGTAGATAGATTTCACATATCTCATTTTTTAGTATATTTTCTATTTCATTTCTTTTCTCAATTTCTCACGTGATAGTTACATCTATTTGTTATAATCACTAGGGACTTACATACTTTGCTATCATCTATTTGTGTTGTTGGTTTCATTCTTGAGACATTTAGCAATTTGGTATATTTGTGCTCATGTTTGATTTTTTTTCCTTTTCAGAATGAGTATGAAAGTCGTATTCTTGAAAGAGATTCACAAGAGGCACTAGGAGGCACTACGCCAGCGTACAAGGTTTGTCAGCGTTTTTTTTGGGCATTGGTAGCGTTAAACGCTAGAGAAGCTGGCGCTACTAATGCGTACACCCCATTAGTAGCGTTTTAAGAAACGCTAGCCATTTACCCAGCGTGTTTTAGACATACGTAGCGTTTTATATAAAACGCTAGCCATTGACCCAGCGCCTTTTTACAATTCCTAGTTTTTTCAGAAACGCTAGGGATCCCATAGCTCATTTTACTACCATTCCTAGCGTTTTAAATAAAAGCGCTAGGGATCCCATAGCTCCTTTTTACTACCATTCCTAGCGTTTAAATTAAAAAGCGCTAGGGATACTATAGCCCTTTTTACTACCATACCTAGCGTTTTATAAAAACGCTAGGGATGCTATAGCACCTTTTTACTAGCATTACTAGCATATCCTAGCATTCCTAGCGTTTTATATAAAGCGCTAGGGATGCTATAGCACCTTTATTAGCATTCCTAGCGTTTTTCGTAAAAACGCTAGGGATCCTCTAGCTCCTCTTTACAATTCCTAGCGTTTTATCTTTAAAACGCTAGGTATTGAATGAATTTTTAACTTCATTTCTAGCGTTTTCACTCTAAAACGCTACCTATTGACTGAATTTTTTTAAATATTTTTTTATTTTGGTTTGTTCTCCATTTTAATTACAACCTATAAATTCATTCCCTTTTCAACAAATTCAGAAAATACATTCCAATCCAATATATCATTCAAACAAAATTCATCAACAAAATTCATCAAATAATATTTCCAATCCAATATATATCATTCTAAGAAGTACTTACAACATATATAATATAAATCCAATATATACAACATAAATAATAACTAAACTATTATGAATCTCAAAACTTGCTACAAAAAGCTAGAAACAAAATGGCACCACTCCCTCGATCTGTAAGTTGTTCGTGAGTAAGTCTGGATTTTTTTGAAGTCGGGAAAATCTTGAAAAAAAATGAAATAAAATTAGAATTAAAATGTTTATTAAATGTGAGTAAGTATTATAATATCAATATAAAAATAAATCTAAGTAGTTACCTTGGTTGGGATTGTTACTTTGTCATGAGTGATAATCTCTTTCATATACCTCATAACATAGTACCCACAATCATTGCTATTTGGTTGTTTAGGACACTACAAAGCAAAAGATTATAACTTAATTGTCACATTTTTATGACCAAAAATCAATTAAAATTATAAGAATGATTCTTAAAAGCTTACGATTATGGGTAGCCATCTTGTTTTAGTCGTAGATAATCCCAAGTATTCTTTCAAAGTTAATTGTAACGTCATACATATATATATATATATAACGTTAAGTTGAACAAAATACATATATTAAATTATACAAATTAAAATGAGAGGGTTACACATACACACCTCTCAACCATCCATGCGAAGTCTTCGTAGAGACGTTGTAATGGCCTTGAAGTGAATCCGGATAATAGACAACATTTTGCTTAGGGTTTATTGCAAAGAGTACCCAATGTTGCTGCAAGTAAATGAAGAACGAATGAGTACACATTAATTTACACTATAATACAATCCTCAAAATAATTAAACAAGTGATTGAAGACTAAATTTCTCACCCATTATTGAGTGGTGCCAAAAATAAAGAGTCGCCCTTCAAATGCTTGGCTTCCATGAAGCGTGAATGGATATAACTTTGTACTTCACTCTTAATCACGAGAATACGTTCCTCTGTATTACCTTGCTTAAACACAACGATACACGCCGGACACAAGAAGAAATACTTACGTGTCCGTTGAGAAAAAGGACCGTAAGACGATTGTACAAAAACCTATAAATAATATATATACAACTTTGAGATCCTCATATATATACTCTAATATAAACAACTATTGTGTACAAATAATTTAATACATACCTCCGGTATACTCTAATATCGATGGCGATGGCCCAATCCATCTCAACTATAGCTTTCATATCCTCGATGTTGATCATTACCAAGCTGTTCCGGAGCCCACAATGTTATCGGGCGGTAAAAAAATTTGGTAAATCTGGTTCATTTTTTGAATGTGGACCTTTAGAGAATCGATGTAGTTCTGGAATTCATCATTGGGAAATTGACCAACATGTTGGATTTGGTTGTATAGAAGATGGTCGGGAGAGTTTGGTAGTGGAAGGGAAGGTTGGGACACTTTCATGGAAGGGAAGGTCGGGACACATGGGGTACCTAGTATATATTAAAAAATGATTAATTAGCTAGTTAGTTAACACACATTATAGTCATTTAATTATTAACAAAAATATTGTCACTTACAACGACAAGTTGTTCAAAGCCATGCCACAAAAGTACTAAGTGCTTGATCCCACAGTAAATATATCCGCATTAGCAATTGGAGCAGGCAATGGTGCGAGACCCTCTATTGAATAGTCTACCCTAACTCTCAAATGGTTTTCGGGCATGGCACGATTGTGCGATGTGGCACTCAATTGGTTATATCAAAAACCCATGCAACCTTTCGATGTGGGTTTGCAATATATAGCTCACATTCACAGTTATCCTAAATCAATTATAAAGAAAAATAAATATACATGATAATTTTATCAAATACATATGTACAAAAAACAGGTCGAGTTTTGTTAAATACCTGTGTTGAAGGGATGGTGCAGCTATCTCGGGCGCTATGGGGGGGTGCAGCAGGCTCAATAGGTTCAGCAGGGGGTGGTGCAGCAGGGGATGGTGCACCAATCCTTTGTGCCAAGAGCTGCTTAAACATCTGTCTCTCTTCCATTAGCACAGCAACATTCTTGGATAGCTCGTCATACTTTTCCGCCATGACTTTACAATCCCCGCACCCTTGCTTTGGCTCTTCTTTGGCCCAAACACGGTTGTCGGAGGAATCCCATATCCATAACCTCTAATCCGACCCTGTCTCTCTTCCCTTCCCAAGGCACGAGCAAGGACATCTTGGTGACCATCACAATCTGTTAAATCTCCTTGTGATACAGATTGTGATATGCTTTGCTGATGCACAAACATAAATAACGGATAAAATTAATAAACAAGTGTCAAGTGAAATTTAATCGACAATAAAAAATATGTCCACGTGTCAAAAAAAATCGAGTAACGGATAAAAATAATAAACAAGTGTCAAAGAAATTTAATCGAGAATAAAAAAATATGTCCACGTGTCAAAAAAATCGAGTAACGGATAAAAATAATAAACAAGTGTCAAAGAAATTTAATCGACAATAAAAAATATGTCCACGTGTCAAAAAAATCGAGTAACGGATAGAAATAATAAACAAGTGTCAACGAAATTTAATCGACAATAAAAAAATATGTTCACGTGTCAAAAAAATCGAGTAACGGATTAAAAAATATAGTCGGACACAAATTCCAACTTGCAATTTTTTCATGAATTTTGGAATACTTACAATTTGTCCTTGACCTCCTTAGTTTTCGGATCCACAATCTCCCCATCCTTGTTTTGTCGGGCCTCTAACCGGACAATCGCATTGCGATCAAGGGATTCTTGAGTTGGATCTTTCCCCTCTTCCAATAACTATTTAAGTTTAATAATTGTTAATCAATCAGAAATTAAAAGATTCATTAAATCATAATAAATTAAACTAATTGTGTCTTACCAATCTTTCTTCGAGAATTTGATATCCACTAGAACCTCTCTCTATAAGGTTTTCGGGATTAGAAGCTCTTTCTTTATTCGCTTTGCTCTTTTTCTATTTAAAAAGATAAGTATACATTAATGAATGATATCTACTTGTGAAATATATATATAACTTAAATAATTAATATACTAACCAGGAAATCCGGATCTGTAGTGCGTATATCTACAAATTTGGTCCAATCCTCCTTAGTTATAATTAGGCATATCTGATCTTTGGAGGCTCTGTCTGATGGTCCCATCGGGACGTTTGAGATACTTTTTCCCCACATCGATTACGTAAGCCCTATGCAACCTTCTCCTTCCTTCCTTGTATTCAATCTCTTGGGACTCATCGACATCAAAGTGTTTCTAGTTATACATAAAAATGGATTAAATAAATATAACTAAAAAATCACTAAATAAGATTATTAAAGAGGTCTAAAATTATATACCTGTATTAAGTCCCAAAAATCATCTTTCAGTTTAGGCAAAACTCGATTATCTTTCTCATTCCAACTTTTAATTGAAATTTGAAAGATTTGCTTCACCTTAGTACCAATAAAGCTAATTAAATTTGTGCCGTTGTCTCCAATTGGCAAACCTTTAACACTCCATCGGACCTTAAATAATTAAATCATTAAATAATTAGATAACTTGGAAAGGTAGAGAACAACATTAATAATTAGTAATTAACTTACCTTATATTTCTCGTGTCCTTTACTTATCCGATTGACGATATTCTTTTTCGATGTAATTCCTCGGGGAGTGAACTTCTTTGTGTTTCTATCACCCCCATCACCACCCTGACTACTCTCGTGATCACTATGTGATGCCATCTGACTTGCAATGACCCAAATGAAATAGACTCAGTGAGTTTTAGCTTTAAAATTGTTTAGAACCAACAAACACTTAACAAAATATAGAAGAAGCCATGCACTAAGTAATGATGAAAGCCATGCACTAAGTAACCTAGAGTAAACATATAGAGGAAAGCCATGCACTAAGTATATAACCTAGAGTACTAAACATATATAGGAAAGCCATGCACTAAACAGAGAAAGCCATGCACTAAGTAACCTAGAGTAAACAGAGAAAGCCATACACTAGGAAAGCCATGCACTAGTCAAGTTAATAATGCTATCTAAGCTAGACTAATCTAACAACTAATTAGATACAACATTGAGCTAAGTAACAGAGAAAGCCATACAAAAGATACATAACAAACCATAAAAAACCATAACAAATAGTCATTGCGGTGAGAGAGGTGGAGAGTACGTGAGTGCGAAATACCTTTTGAAAGGAGAGAGAGTGAGAAAAAGGAAACAAATGGGAGTGAGCTGCGTGGTAAGATAGCACCAACGAGAGAGAGGATGAACGAAGAGGATAGGTTTCTGCGTTTACGTTTTTTTCTGGGTCGCGTTTATGGGTTTTTCTCGGTCGTAGCACCAAGGAGATGAAGCGAAGATGAGCGAAGAGGGTTTCTGGGTCGTGGAGGTTCGCAAAGGTACGATGAACGAAGATGAACGAAGATGAGTTCTCGGGTTGTTCGTGGAGAAAAGTTAGGTAGATGAGTTCGGGTTGTACGTGAGTGTGTGAGGGAGATGAGAGGCGCGCCTTGTAAAAATTTTAATAGCATTCCTAGCGTTTTTACATAAAACGCTAGGATCAACTAGCAGCGTGTTTACCATTCCTAGCGTTTTCAGAAAGCGCTAGGAATGCTAGTAAAAGGTGCTATAGCATTCCTAGCGTTTCAGAAAAAGCGCTAGGAATGCTATAGCACCTTTACTAGCATTCCTAGCGTTTTATGTAAAACGCTAGGGATGCTATAGCACCTTTTACTAGCATTCCTAGCGTTTTATGTAAAACGCTAGGATCAACTAGCGGCGTGTTTACCATTCCTAGCGTTTTACGAAAAGCGCTAGGAATGCTAGTAAAGGTGCTATAGCATTCCTAGCGTTTTCTGTAAAAACGCTAGGGATGCTATAGCACCTTTTACTAGCATTCCTAGCGTTTTATGTAAAACGCTAGGGATGCTATAGCACCTTTTATTAGCATTCCTAGCGTTTTCTGTAAAACGCTAGGGATCCTCTAGCTCCTCTTTACAATTCCTAGCGTTTTAACTTTAAAACGCTAGGTATTGAATGAATTTTTTAACTTCATTTCTAGCGTTTTCACTCTAAAACGCTACCTATTGACTGATTTTTTTTTTAATTATTTTTTTTATTTTTGTTTATTCTCCCTTTTAATTACAACCTATTAATTCATTCCCTTCCAGCAAAATTCATCAAATATCATTCCAACAAAATTCAGCCAATATCATTACAATCCAATATATAGATACACACAAAATTCAACCTATTAATAGATATTTTTGTTTACAAATCATACAACATAATAAGTAACTTACATTATGAAACTCAAAAGTAGCTACAAATTAAAGCTATACCATATATAACATAAATGACTACTGTCTTGACCACTAGATCTCATGATCACTAAGTGATGCCATCTGACCTGCAATATAACATAATCCATGTTATTGTTAAATTTACAAAAACAATATAATAATTATCTATTAATAAAAATAACGAGAAATCATTAAGTCTATATTACCTTTTCCTTTTCCTAGATAAAATTTTGTTTGCAATTCGCGTCTTGGTATTTTTTTTCCGACGAATAAAAATTCCATCATTATGATCTTTTCTAAAATATACAACATCCTCTATAGAAGTATTTTCCCTATTATTGGTTACGATGTTACAAGAGCGGGTCGCCCTCAACACCAACATCATCGGGTGCTTCATCATCATCGTTGTTATACACAAATTTTTTGTCATCAATAGAACAATAGACCAATTGATATTAAGCTGGATCGGTGACATAAAACACTTGTTGAGCTTGCGATGCTAAAATAAAAGGTTCATCTTTATATCCTAACTTGTTGAAATTCACCCGCATGAACCCTAATTCATCAATCAGAAACCAAGATATTGTCAACCCATTCACATTTGAACACGGGCTCTGAAACATATTGTAATCCAACTCCCATATGTGTTCAATGAAGCCAAAGTAAGACATATTCGCATATATGGGATTTCTATCTTTGCACTTTGGATGCATGCATAGAATGAGCTACAAGAGTCACCCCACTATTTTGCATTTTACTCGATCATCTTGTTCTTTTGTATAGAAAGTGCACTCGTTCATTAGATAGTTTGTTGTAAGAGAAGACATGTATATTTGGACCTTTTGCTAACCATCTCAATCTTTTTGAAATCGAAGTAGGATTGAAACACACTCACCATCAATGTGATGTTTTAGCCACACTATGAAACTCCTATTGTGTTCTTTTGCTAACCAAACTTGCTTCTTTCCCAGGAATTGACTCTTAAGAATCTCCTTGTGCTTGGCAACATATGAATCAACCTCACTATCATTGTGAAGAACGCACAAGTGTGCTTGCTCTAGTTCTTTCCTTGATACCATCACTAATTTATTTCTGTCATCCCTTTACTAATCCTTCCTCGCATGACGCGAGACCTTGGCGGTCCCACAGAATATTCAAGACTAGATAGATAGCCGTGCAAAACTCAATAGCCTCTTCAACTATGTAGCGCTCAACAATACAACCCTCGTGTCGTGATCGATTTTTCACATATCCTTTTAATATCTTCATGTAACGCTCAAACGGATACATCCATCTCATGTAACATGGGCCACACAATTGTGTCTCTCTAACGGATGAACTATTAGATGAATCATTATGTCGAAAAAGGAAGGTGGGAAATACATCTCAAGCTCACACAAAGTGTGATAATTTCTCTTTGCAATGTTGGCAACTTTCCGAGGTCAATCACTCTACTACAAATCGCCTTAAAGAATAAACAAAGTTTGGTTAAGGTCCGACGCACTTTCTTAGGCAAAATGGATCGTATACCAATGGGTAGCAAATTCTCCATGAGAACATGACAATCGTGGGACTTTAGAGACTTTAACTTGAGGTCTTTAATCGATACAAGAGTCGCCACATTTGAAGAGTATCCTCTGGAACTTTAACTCCATGAAGAAACTCACAAAAGACAGTCTTCTCCTTTCTAGATAGAGTATGAGTCTGCGGAGGTAGATATGTACGTGTACCCTTCTTTCTGGGACCCAATTCAGGTCTCAAACCCATACTAACCAAATCCAACCTTGAGTTGATGGTATCTTTAGTTTTACCCGGCATATTGAGTAAGGTACCAATGACACTTTCGAAGACATTCTTTTCAACATGCATCACATCAATGAAATGCCTTACATATAATGACTTCAGTATGGCAACTCAAAGAAAATCGACTTTTTCTTCCACCCCGTTTGGCAATCTCTCTCCGCAAAAGGCTTCCCAAATTTAATGTTCAAATCTTCCACCTTTTCAAACACTGCTCGCCGTCAAAGCGGGAGCTCTACGTGTTTCTGTATTCCCATCAAATGCCTTTCTCCACAATCGATAGTGATGAGTTGATGACAAAAATCTACGATGACCAAGATAGATATTCTTCTTACCATGTTCCAACCACATCCAATCTGTGTTATCTTCACATATAGGGCATGCACATCGCCCCTTTGTTCTTTGTATCTGGATAGATTGCCGTATGCGGGAAAGTCGTTAATTGTGCCAAAGATCATAGCCCTCGTGGTGAAACTTTCTTCTCTGAACCCATCATACACCTCTACCCCAGTCTCCCACATTTGCTTCAAGTCTTCAATTAAAGGAGCCAAGTATACATCAATATCATTTCACGGTTGTTTGGGCCTGTAAATTAACAAAGACAAAGATCATATATTTGCGTTTCATGCAAAGCCACCACGTAAGTTATAAATCGCCAAAATCACGGGCCATGTATTGTGGGAGCTACTCTCCGATACCGTGCGGGTTAAATCCATCGCCAGAGACAATGCAAGGCGTAGGTTTCTCGGGTCATCCCGAAATTAGGATACTCAATATTGATTTTTTCCATTGCGGAGAATCTGCCGGGTGTCGTAGCATACCATCTTTAATCCTTTCATCCTCATGCCATGTCAAGTGTTTTGCATCTTTCGAACTACGATACATGCGCCTAAATCGAGGAATTATAGGAAAATACCACAACACCTTTTGTGGAGCAGACTCTTTCTTCTTATATCGCGGTGCATTACATTTAGGACACGACTTTAACAACGCATGTTCATTCGAAATAAAATGCAATCATTCGGACAAGCGTGTATCTTCTCATAGTTCAAGCCAATAGACCCCAACATTTGCTTTGCATCATACGTCCGAGAAGGAAGCACATTATCATTCGCAACATTTCTTTTGAAGTGAGAGTAAATCGGTAAAGCTCTTATCCGTCCATCCGTGGCGAGTTTTCAAGTTATACAACTTGATCACGACCAATAATTTTGTGAATTCATTACAACCCGCATACAATGGTGTCTCGCATCGCTTATCAACTTCTCAAACATTTCGGGACAATTATTAAGATCCTCTTCAACCACCTTTGCCATCTCTTCAAATTCGTTCGCATCAAATGAATGTGTTCCGGTGTCAACCGTGGCGCATATCTCTTACTAATATCATTCATATTTGAAGATTCACCTTTTTCTCACCGTGCATTATCCAACAAGTGTAACTTTGATCAATTCCATTCTCCTTTAAATGTCGTGCCAACTCCTCTCAAAGATGGCGATTTTACATAACAACACCTTAAACAAGGACATTTCATACCACTAGAAGTCCCTAAACGTTCAACAAAGACAAACTCACAAAATAATCCACTCCAAATGCATACTCCTTGGATAGAGCGATTGGCGGACATCCAATTTCTATCCATAATTGCCAAATATTTATAATAAAATCACGAGAAGAGAACTTTAACATATGACCCATCAAGCAATTCGAATATAATGAAGAATCAATTCATATAAAAAAACAAAGGAACCATATAATCTAGTCTTCCAAATAATTAATTTATGTGTAACAAGAAGAGGCTAGTGGTGAAAAAATAAGAAGAGTCTAGTGTGCACAAGTGACAAAACTAATATATTTCTAAACTAGCTAGAACCCACAATTAATATCTAACAAGAAAAACAGAGAAAGGAACAGAAAACTCACCAATGTTGTGCGAGTGAGAGAGATGATGTTCACTAAGAGAGATGATTTTTTCGTTGAGAGAGATGATGTTAATTTGAGTTAGGGTGTTAGGTTTTTTGCGTTTACGGGTGAGTCATTTTGCGTTTACGGGTAAGAGTGTTATTGAAAAGAGGGAAGTAGCTCAATGGGAAACAAAAAAATTATTTAACCATACCTAGCGTTTTCTAAAAAGCGCTAGGATCTATCTAGCGTGTTTTCTAAATACCTAGCGTTTTGAGTAAAAGCGCTAGGGATATGTCTAGAGTGTTTACTAAATACCTAGCGTTTTATAAAAAGCGCTAGGGATCTATCTAGCGTGTTTTCTAATTGGCTAGCGTTTTGAATAAAAGCGCTAGGATCCGTCTAGCGTGTTTTCTAAATAGCTAGCGCTTTCTAAAAAAACGCTAGGGATCTATCTAGCGTGTTTTCTAATTGGCTAGCGTTTTGAATAAAAGCGCTAGGGGATGTCTAGCGTGTTTTCTAATTTGCTAGCGTTTTAAGCAAAAGCGCTAGGGATGCGTCTAGCGTGTTACCTAATTGGTAGCGTTTTACTTTAAAACGCTACTAATGGTGTAGCGTGTTATTAAAATGGCTAGCGTTTTTATAAACGCTACTAAAGGTGGCGATCTCTTTTTACAATTACTCGCGCGTAGTGAGGAGATGGCGTGTCTAGTGAGCAATCGACAACAATATCTTCTTAGAGGTTGTTGGAGGTGTCGACAAGAAGAAAAGAATATTTGGCTTAGATCTCGAAGGACAAAACCAATTTTCTTCTTCCACACAACAATCTGCTAGAATCTACGTAATCGAATATATGCAAATGAAGACTGAATGTATGCAAATAAAGGCTGAAAACCAAAGTCTTAAGGAGAAAATGAGTGGACTTCATGCAAATCAGGAGAAGTTGTTTAAATTTATGGAAGCTTTTTCTCAGAGTCATCCACGTCCGCCTTCACCTCCACCTTCACCAAACGAGGAGGGTCAACAAGATGATAATGAGTATTTTGATGAACTAGATGGTTGATGTGTTTTTTTTCTTTTCAAACAATGATATGTCTTTTGGATTGTAAGCTGAATTAACTTTACTTTTCTCTAGTATGGATTATGATTACACGCTTTATTATTAGTAATAGATGTTTGTGTTTTTTTAAAATTTTGTAGCCTATGTTTTAAAAGAGCCACTCCTTTGAGATCAAAAGGTTTTCTAATATAGGTTGAAATAGATAAATTAAAATAATTGGTATTTGGTGGAAATAGATAAATTAAAACAATTGGTATTTGTAAAAATAATTCATTTAAATCGCTTAAAATTAGATAGGAAATTGTTCCTCTTTGTTAGCTTGACGGAAAATATTCCTCTCTATTAGCGAGGGATATTTTCCTCACTATTAGCGACGACGTGTGTGTTCCTCTCTATTGGAGACGCGTGTTTGTTTCCTCGCTATTAGAGACGGAACTGTTTCCTCTCTGCTAGCGACGAATTTCTCCTCGCTATTAGAGAGGGATTATCAGGATCCCTCTCTAAAAAATTTTGTGACGCCAAAAATTTCGGCGAATCTTGGTTCGTCGCATGAAATTCCCTCTCTAAATCATTTAGTGACGGATTTTGGCTGTTTAGAGAGGATTTTGGGCATTTCTAATTTTTGTTTTTTTAGTAGTGCAACATAATCAAACATAATCACTACCAATTTTTTTAAAAAAAAATATTTTTTTGATAAAAACAATAATTACATAAAATTAATTAAACTAATATTAAATTATGTAGAATTTACTATTTACTATAATCTACTCAAACTACTAAACTCAATTAATTTAACTTATGCTATTTGTCAAAAAAAATTATACCGCTTGCAAAAATTCCAAAATTATTTCAAATAAGTAGTTATTTTTTTAGCATAAAAAGAGTTATGTTATTTCATTATAAATCAGAGAGGCAATACAAGAAGGATCGGTATAATATTTACGGGGGGGCTAGTCTCTAATATATATGGACGCCTTTAATTAAGTTATGGGCGATGTTATTCGTTTGCCTCCTAACAAAAGCTAATTTAAAATTAGCATAAGAAGATAAAATAGCTCTGTATTGATCTAACATGTCACCAAGCTCGTGTCATAATTCTTATAGATCTTAATTGCATCCACAACAAATTTACTATGCCACTAGTGGAAAAAACACATTTTACATCAGGAATCCATATCGGTTAAAAAAATACCAGATATTAAAAGGGAGGCAATGGCAATTTTGAAATTTTGGTGACATTTTTAATATCGGTCATTGTCCTAACCGTTATAGAAACTGTGTTCTGACTGCTAATATGCAATTTTTATATCGGCTCATCTATAACCCGTTATTGAAAAGAAAATTTCATTAGGCGCTCTCGAAAAATTTCTCTCACTCTCTAGGTCGGCTTTCGCTAAGCTTCTTCCTTCTCTCGCCACACATTCCACATTCCACATTCTCTTGTGAGATGGTTCTATGATGCCAGACCTCGTGCTCTCTTCCCCAAACCTTGCTCACATCCTCCCGCTTGAGAACTCAATCGTCTCCTCGTTCTTGTTCAGCTCTCTCATCGTTTCTATGAGTTCGTTTTAGATTTCATTTCGGATTTCGTTTCAGTTCTTTTTATATTTCGTTTCCCTAATTCTTCGACAAGATTCGTTTTCTGTAATTGTTATGACTAATACCCCGAATTTCTGTAGATCTGGATGTAAAATCAATGGAGTAATCAGGATACCAGGTACTTGTTTCTAATTTGTTATGGTTTCATTTTCCAGGTTATTTATAGGCTCCTTTTTCTTTTTGCTGATACAACTTATGTTTTTTTTTCATTTTCATATAGGTCTCGATATAATGGAGAGAAGGCAACATTTCAAAATAGTAGATCTAGAAATATATGATTCTGGTCATCATGATTATATTTTAAGGTCCAAATCGACCTGCATTCATCCTGAGGCAGAATATGTTGAGTTCAAAGTCATCTGATGAATGTGAAAGAGTAAACTCCACCAATACTATCAGTATTACAGACGTGTGGGGCAGATAGTACGCTAAGGGCTCTAAGAAAGGTTTTTAAGGTCAATGAACATGTGGCTAATACTAGAATTTTTGTTGGTGATAAAAATTACACTTTATGTCTCTAGAATACACTATAGAAGAACAAGTTTGAAATCTTTCGAAGATGTGTTAGTTGATATGGTTTGAGGAAAAGAAAACTATTGTATTATATACAACATGAAAATCTCTCATCCTTGCTTGCCTATTTTTCCTTGATACAATTAACAAAGCTTATGTGTTAGTTTTCATCAATAATCAAGCTCATTAACATCTTGTCTTAGTTGGAGATCAAAATGTCACTATTAACGGTGGTAGGAATATCCAGGGCAACCGTTTGTATGCTCCGGTATTTAGATCGTCTCAATGTGCAGAAAGAAGGAAGGAGGTAAAATTAGTTAGCTTTGATTGGATAGTTTTTTCTACTCCAAATTGATTGCTTGGAATCCAGTTATTTATCAGAACTGTAAATAGAATGGTGATTATTATATGCTATAAATGAGTGACTATGATCTGCTGAGAAAAACCAATGTAATAGTGATTATTATATGCTAGTGACTCAGCATGTATCAGTACTTTGGTGCTATTGGCATCAATGGCCTTTATAGTTTCATTGATGTAGTGTAGCCCTGTAGCTTAAATGTTTTTATTCAACTGGACTGGTTTGTTTCTTTGGTATATGTCTCATGTTTCTGGTTTATTTCTAGGACTTGGATGATATGAACATTGAAATAATGAGGAACTCTTTACAAGGCATATCTTGAAGAGTTCTACAGATTTTGTCAGGTAAAGAGTCTGAGTCTCTTTTTTGGCTGCTACATATTATACTATTGTGTCACCAATCCCACCTCCCCGATTTTCATAAATTTGAATTTTTATTTATAAATAGAAACCTGGTGGTGCCAATGCTGAGATAATGTATGTCTGACCTTCTAGCCTTTGAGGCTGATAGAAGGTTTGTGAATATTAGCATATAAGAAGGCTTTGTATAACCTTTTTATTTATCTGGATACTGCATAGCATCCTTGGTTTTCACTTTGTATTGAAATATGTGTCTCCTTAGATTTGTATTGTGTTTTGAACTATCTAAATTGTTCTCCATTCTTCCAATTAGGTGGTGTTGCATATTCTACGCAATATTCAAGAAAGCGATATTATCTTTTCTTGATGTTATAATAGCTAACACATAACTAGTTGTGGGAAGAAGATGTTGGTGGAACACGAGAGAGCGAGCCTAGGAAGATCTTGATATTAATGAAATATGCAAGATTGGCTGAAAAATTAATATTCTTAATTTCAAGTTTATTTTATCTTTCTTTATGCTGGGATGTATGTCACATATATATATGAATATCATCCGATGTTGATTTGAGTCGAAAAATGAATATCATCCAAAGTTTGTATGAGCGTGGAATTTCGTTCATTTATTTATGCAGTCATCACATGAATTAATTATGTTCAGAGTGTCTGTCTACATGAGTGGATTGGGAGGCGCATGTAGTTTCTGTGCAGGATCAGGTGGAGGATTATGGTCCATTGAGATTTTCACAAAGTTGGAAATGTAAAAACAATTGAGATTGTGTTGAAGATTTTGTAACATGTAGATTGTGATTTTTATGGAAAACAATTGAGGTTGTATCTTTGATCAGCTTTTTTAAAAAAAATAAATTATCAAGATTTAATATCGGTTACTTTTGATAACCGATATAAAAAGTGATTTTTAATATCGGTTCAACTAAAAAAGAGATGTGAAAAAGTGCCTCTATTGGCTTAATAAAACTGACTTTCCATAACGGGTCTAGGTGGAAGTGATATTAAAAATATTTTCCATATCGGTTTCGCAACCGATATTAAAAGTGCATTGTTTTAATATCCCTTTATCTATATCGGTTCATCAACCGATATGAAATGTCGTTTTTAACCGATATGAAATGTCTTTTTTCCACTAGTGTGCGTCTCAAAAATAACATTCTCAACTCTTAGATTTTGTGCAAGTTGGAGTGATAAGTGAAAAGCACGAGCTTCTCTTTCTGAAAGTATAGGAGTTAGAGCATGAGGATTGGGCCAACTCATAAGCACCGAGGAGTAACGAAAACAGATTCCTACCCCCATCTTTGGACCCAAATTAATCCACTATTAATAATGTACCTTTGCGCGCGATTGCATCCATTGCCATTCTCTAAGTTAGCTATTGGAGTAAGTTTCCCCTGCCATACTTTTGTGTTTCATTATTTCAAATACTACGGAGAATTGACCAACAATGGCGAAGAAGACATGTGACGTGTGAGGAGCAGTGTCTCACGTGTGATAGTGGAGTTGAAGATGAATGGCACATTTATATTTCTTGTGTGCCCACATGCAGTAGCGATTTGGGAGCTAAGTGGTCTAAGCAATGAGGTGTAGGAGGCAATGAGGGAAACAACATACTTTAATTATTGTTTTAGGCTCAATGGAAAATTAAGGAGGAATGAGATGTTTTATGCCCCGGTGTCAGACACGTACGTGTCAGTGTCCAACACCCACACAACACTCGTACGACATGTGTCCGACACTTAAGACAATTTTCATTGAGATGGACTATCTTTCCGTAGGGAATGGTGTGAACGATTATTCCTCCCCCAATACAGAACTAGGTGTTGTTATTCTTTCTCAATATTGTAAGACAATAATTGCTCAATATCAAAGCTATAGGATTAAATATAATAGAATGCACACATATTTTGTTGCTCACTCTCTTGTTAAAGCATCAAAGTTCTATGCTACCTCTCAAGTTCACGATTTTAGTCCAACTTGTATTACCAACAATTTTTTGGAAGGCTTAAGGGGTTATACCCCAAACAAGACAATATTAAAAACTTCTAGGGGGAAAATTGTGCAAGTAGTCAGCCTTAAACGTATCTACAGCAAAATCAGGAACAAATAAATTAAAATTCTCCTATAGGAGTCTAGAGATAGGACAAATTTGGCTAAACCATCAACTGTAACGCCCCAAAATTAATTAGGTGAATTATTTAACTAATTTGATTAGGTGATTGTTTAACTAATTTAATTAATGTGATTATGTGACTAATTTAATTAAGTAATATTTTAGTTGTGTATATTAAAATAAATATAAGGTGTTATAGTGATTAGTTATATTAAAAATAGAGTATTTAATATGACTAAGAGGTGTTGGGTGTAAATAAGGGAGTGGGGAAATAATTAAAATAGGGAGTGGTTGAAGTAGCTAGGAGGTGTAAATAAGGGGCCCAAGCCCACTAATAGGCCCAAATTAAAGGAAATAACCTTAGGGGTGTAGGGTTTCCTTCTTGTTATACCCCAATTTTGTCCGAGTTCTTTTAAATAGTTTTTTATTTGGACTTTTTCAACCATTTTATTTTGGACTTTTTTTGAAAATTACAAAAAATAGTAGTTTTTTGCGTATTTTCGGGTGTTAGTTTTTAGCTACTATTCGAAGGAAATTTCTCTCTCCTTGGACCTCGTTTTTATGATCTGAACGGTGAAAGCGTAGATATATGTCTCACGAACCTACTGTCAAAAAAGACTAAGTCGGTTGTACAACCGGGTTAGTCATCATCCTAGGACCAATGAGCTGTACAGTTCAGTAATCCTAAAAATTTATAAAAATATAAATAAATCATTTCTCCCAAAAATAAAAGACTAAGTCGGTTGTACAACCGGGTTAGTCATCATCCTAGGACCAATGAGCTGTACAGTTCAGTAATCCTAAAAACTTATAAGTAAATAAATAAATCACTTTTCCTAAAAATAGGGGACTAAGTCGGTTGTACAACCGGGTTAGTCAGCGTTCTAGAACTAATGAGCTGTACAGTTCAGGAGTTCTAGAATACCTATTCTAAAACCAACCCACCTCACATCAATCCAATTTTTCTCAAAAACTCAAAAAATCATTTTCAAAAAGTAGGGGACTATGTCGGTTGTACAATCGGGTTAGTCAGCGTCTTAGGATCAGTGAGCTGTACAGTTCAAAGAGTCCTAGGACCCCTACACTAAAAAAACACCAACCAACAAACCTTTTCGGGAAGAACTACGTAGCTTTGATTCCTCCATTGCATCCGGAGGTACGTAGGAGCAAGAGTCCACTCTTGTCAAGCACTAAAAACTAAAAATTTAAATAAGTCTTTTCCTCTATAAATAAAAAGGTAATTATTAATAAATCCTAATTAATTAGACCAAGGATGTCGTGGGGTGCTAATACCTTCCCCACACATAACGACTCCCGAACCCTAAACTCAGCCTTATCTTAAAACTAAAAGGGATTTTCCGAATTTGCCCTTAAACTAAAATTTGGTGGCGGCTTCCTATGAACCTTTCAAGAATCCTTTCCGGATTTTTTGGTCGCTACAGTGGCGACTTCACTTTGGGACTTAACTTTTAGAGAGTCAAAACCTAGTCTATTTATTTAGGATTAATTTAATTTTTACCCTTCCTTTATTTATTTATTTATTTTTTGTGATTTATGAACCCTAGGATAGAGGACGATATTTGTATATATGTTTGTTTGTCATTTATGACTTTTGGGTTGTTTTTAAATTGCTCCTACACACACTTCACAATTACATACGCACACACATGTGAGAAAGGTCCTCTACCCGGACTTGAGTGTACCTAAGTTAGAACGAGATTGTGTAATGATGGCTGCGGGACGACGTCTCGTTGGGTGGTCATGAAAATCTCACCTAGAGTTTGATTCCTTTTAAGGATGCTACCCCTTCTAATAGCTTGCCTATTGTTGGGAGTCGATATTCTTGATTTGGGGTCATTGGCTCTAGGAACCTTGTGTAGGATTCTTTAGAACTACCATTGTGAGGCACTATAAAAGAAACCTTAGACCCACTCCGTAAGATACCTTTTTAGGGTCACAAAGGAGCTTCATACTCTTGCATTCAAACAAATATTTATGCATACCGTCTTTTATCAAAAAAAAATCAAAAAACCAAAAACCATTATTTACTACATTTTTAGAAAATATACCACATGCATTTTTCTTTTTCTTTGCACTACAAAATAAATAAAATAAACATCTTATGTTGTATGCATTTTTATGACCGGCAGGGAGTTAAAAACTTTATTTTGGAGAGAAGCCATGCATGCTAAAGCAAAATCAAACTTTGTACTTTACTCTCCAAATAAAAAGCTTATAATTCCCTGACGCGATAGATAAACCACACTTTCATATTCATTCACTCTCATTCTCATATCATGCGCATTTCATTCATTCGCATTCTCATTTCATGTACATTCATTCATTCACATACTTACATCATGCATCAAAAAGTGAGCATAATTCTTATTCCAAAAAAACTTTGATGAGAGATGAGGCGTTTGTGAGAAATAAATCATTCTTCTTTGGGAAATTTAGCCATACTTAGTTGTGAGCTCAAGGTGTTTCAAGGCACTCAATTTTTTTCAAATTAGCAGCTCGTTTACACATTTTTTCAACAAAGTGTTGCATTTCATCCACCCCATGATGAATGAACGAAATGGTCCACCAAAAATTTCTTTCATGTTAAAACTGATGTTAACTCTCTATGAAGCATTCGTGTAGTGATTTGTGTGTCACATGTGTCTTTATTCTTGTTTGAGTCAGTTAATGTCCCTACATTGTCATCATCCCCGTCCAAGTCTTATCCCACCACGACTACCATAAAGTACATACTCCCTAACTAGTCGACTTTTTGGTTTGTTCTCACTATTGAAATAACACTTGAGACCCCTCACTTTGGGCAAATTTGTGATCTCCAAAATACCTTGTCAACATTGTATTCCCTTGGTGCAAGTCCTTTACAAAAAAATCAAAAAGGCCCGTTAGGTTGAAAACTCGTAAGAGCGGCCTAAGCAAAAATTAGGGCACACAAAAAGGAGAAATAAAGAAAAAGAGCACGTATATAAAATAAGTAAATTATTGTCTTTAAATTATTTTTGAGAAAACAAGCAATCATGATTTGAAATGAAGTTGAACCATCTTTCCATATCCTCAAAAATCCCTTACCACCCACCTTAAGCCAAAAATCCTAAAAATCTCTCAATCACCCTAGACAAGGATCGATTCCGCATCAAAAATGGTGCATCACTTTTATCACTCACTCACCAAAAAGAAACAAAAACACAAAAGAGTGAAGTCAAAAAGTGGATTAAAAATCCCAAAAAAACAAATTAGAAAAAACAAAGACAAAAGTAGTACAAGTCGTGAGCTGTTACTTCACACTATTAAAGCATAAAGAGATCATTGTCTAAAATAAACCTCAAACACTTCTTTTGGCCTCAATATCCTACTACCCTCCATAAACCCTTAGCCACATTACAATCCTAAACAAGTCCATCCTACCATGAGACACATCAATTACTGTCTCAATAAAACCTCAAACACTCCTTTGAGCCTAACAACCATTTCCTTCATAAATCATCACCCATTAGCCAAGTTACATCACCAAATCATTTGTCCCATCAATCATCAAACACTTCATTGAGCCTAATAACCCCTTCTTTCACAAACCATTAACCATTAGCCAAATCATACTGCTCAATAAAAAATCATCTGTCCCATCAATCCCCAAACACTACTTTGAGCCCAATTATCATTTCCCTCATAAATCACTAAACCATCGGCCACGTTACAACCCTCTAGAGGTCATTCCGATCAATGACCGATTGCTTTTGTTTTCTCAAAGTTTTAATCTTAGGACAAATAAGTTTATTTATTTACAATATGTTTGCTAAAAAAAATGTATCTAAAAAAAAAAAAACTCAAAATAACGAAATCAAAAAGGGCTTGCACTCCAAAGGTTCATTCATGTTCCATTGATATAAAGGCAAGGGTTAGCGATCACCAAGTGCAATTTTCATCATAGAAAACTCAAGACTATCATAGTCTGAGAGTCATTCTAAAGATAACCAAAAGGTTTATGCTAGGATCGTCACCTAGATCCCAAAGTGGGGAAATCCTTTCACCATTTGTTCCACTTAAGCTTGGGGAAATGTGTCCAATGTCCATCTCACACCACACCCAGTCTAAACATACATACCAAACCAACTCAAAAAATCCCATTACCCTAACTTTGTCACTTTCCACAACCTCACCAAAACAACCGTCTGAATTCCCGTTATCAAGTGGGGCAACCCTGTCACCCTTCACTCCACCTACAAATGGGGACATTCACCATACACCCATCTCATCCCCTTGTTATATCCACATCAACAAAACCATACCGGGGCAATTTCTCAACTCATTACCCTATATGTTGCTACTCTAGTCGGGGCAATCCTGTCCTTACCATAAATGGGGCAACACCAAACTCTATGGGTTGAGACAATATCTATTGCTTTCCACCTTTCATTACAAAGCCAATGCATTCCCCATTCATCATTTTCTACACCTCTAGCTTGTTAGCACTAGACAGGGGCAAGTTATTCACTCACAATCATCAAATCTAAATTGGGGCAATCTCGTATTTCTTGGCTTGGAAAAACCTACCTTTCATGACATTGACGAAGACTAGTCATTCATCCTTTCATGCGTCGCATTCGTCCATACCCTTGAATCAATTTAACTGACTCATTCATCTATGTTTGCACTACTATACATGTTTTCTTAACAATGCTTCAGAGAGATAGAACACAAGTTGATAATGTGATACTGAAAATCCACTTAACTTTGTGGACCTAAATTTCGGTCATCATGGGGCATCATAATGGAAGAGAAAAAGAAGCGAGCTTGCAAGTACTTGTTCACATCAATGTCTGTAAATAACAACCTTGAGATTGCCGAAGTTTGAATCAAATCTAATCTTTCCAAAGAATTATCAATATTCATCTCCGCCTCTCGCATCCAAAGTCTCACATCTCATCATCACAAAAAAAGTGTTTCTACACTCAATCAGTCATTTCATGTCATCACACCATGCACCATAACATTTGCATTCAAACATTTCATTTGCATCATATTAACATTCATACTTCATGCATCCATCAGATAAATAAATAAATAAAAAAAAAAAAAAAAAAAAAAAACAAAAAGCAAAAAAAAAAAGAAAGGAATCACCTATTTCATCCATCACCCCACCAAAAATCACCTGTTGCATTTGCATGTATTATTAGCGTTGTATATCCATTACATGATGTATTGCTTCTAAATCGACTTCAAGTGTCGATACCTATATTTTGTTCCTCTAAGATCAAAGCTCTAGGCGTTGATCCCGTATCGTATCACAGATCACCAAGCTAAGCCCAGACCCCAAGTGGTCCTTTAGAGCACTACGCTCCTTGATGCCCTAAGTGGCCCAGTGCATAAGCGTCGTAGTCGAGCCCGACGGACCTTCCGGACCGCGTGGTCCTTCGGACTAGCCGTGTGTCACCTAAGACATAGTGGGCGTCCTCTATTGGTCAACATATCGATTCGGATCGATCTTGGACCTGGCCGCTCGAATATAAAGGCCCCTCAGACCGTTTTACTAGTACCGTAGCTAGTAGCGCTCCTTCAGACCACGATGGTCCTCTGTTAAGGCCTAGGCAGCCTTCTAGACCCCGAGTGGTCCTTCAGAGCCTTAGTGCTCTTCTAGACCCCGAGTGGTCCTTGAGCCTTAGTGCTCCTTCAAGGCCCCAAGTGGCCCTTCGGATCTCGGCGATCCTTCATTTTGTTCTCGGTTGTCGCCAAGTATTAATCGTTCCTCCTCCATTCTCAAACCCTTTACTTCCTCTTAAGCGGACAAAATTGGCGCTTATTCTATCTTTATTTCTATTTTCACTACAAAAATTTGAATACACCTCACATTTTCTAGTAAAATATAAATAAAGAGAGGGGCAGCTATTATACCCCAATTTTGTCCGAGTTCTTTTAAATAGTTTTTATTTGGACTTTTTCAACCATTTTATTTTGGACTTTTTTTGAAAATTACAAAAAATAGTAGTTTTTTGCGTATTTTCGGGTGTTAGTTTTTAGCTACTATTCGAAGGAAATTTCTCTCTCCTTGGACCTCGTTTTTACGATCTGAACGGTGAAAGCGTAGATATATGTCTCACGAACCTCATTGTCAAAAAGGAAGGCGATCCAACGGTTAACGAATCCGGGAATCGCAATTTTACGGTGTGAGTTTGAGAAAAACGAAAATTGTGTTTTAAAGGGAATTGTTTTCTCTACCTTGTTTTAGTCCCACATTGCTCACAAGAAACAAGAGTTCCCTAGCAATTGGATATAAAAGGGGTTGAGAGGTGCAGATTAGGGGAGGAGATCATTGGCGGGTTAAGTGATCTTTTGGGTCAAAGCGATAGCGGCCCATTTCACTAAAAGTCTGTCTTTGATCATTTGGACGTTTTGAGTCGACTTTCCGATTCTCAAAGCGGTTCTTGTGGTCTTGGAGTCGAAATGGACCAGATAGGAGTCCGGTTTGCTTAGTCCGGTTCGGCACTCGTCGAGTCCAGGTTAGTTTTGTATTTATTTTGTTTACTTTTATGTACATATTTATTTATCATTTATTTATAATATAGTCTATTTATTTATTTATTTATTTATTTGTTTATGTATATATCTATTCATATTTATTTATGTATATAGTTGTTTATTTGTTTATTTATTATATTTTTTTAGCCTAGTCTTTATTAATTATCAGTTTTTGTCTTTTTTTATGTACAAATTAGTTTATTTCTTTAAAAATCAAATAAAAGACTAAGTCGGTTGTACAACCGGGTTAGTCATCATCCTAGGACCAATGAGCTGTACAGTTCAGTAATCCTAAAAATTTATAAAAATATAAATAAATCATTTCTCCCAAAAATAAAAGACTAAGTCGGTTGTACAACCGGGTTAGTCATCATCCTAGGACCAATGAGCTGTACAGTTCAGTAATCCTAAAAACTTATAAGTAAATAAATAAATCACTTTTCCTAAAAATAGGGGACTAAGTCGGTTGTACAACCGGGTTAGTCAGCGTTCTAGAACTAATGAGCTGTACAGTTCAGGAGTTCTAGAATACCTATTCTAAAACCAACCCACCTCACATCAATCCAATTTTTCTCAAAAACTCAAAAAATCATTTTCAAAAAGTAGGGGACTATGTCGGTTGTACAATCGGGTTAGTCAGCGTCTTAGGATCAGTGAGCTGTAGCTGTACAGTTCAAAGAGTCCTAGGACCCCTACACTAAAAAACACCAACCAACAAACCTTTTCGGGAAGAACTATGTAGTTTTGATTCCTCCATTGCATCCTGGAGTGCGTAGGAGCAAGAGTCCACTATTGTCAAGCACTAAAAACTAAAAATTTAAATAAGTCTTTTCCTCTATAAATAAAAAGGTAATTATTAATAAATCCTAATTAATTAGACCAAGGATGTCGTGGGGTGCTAATACCTTCCCCACACATAACGACTCCCGAACCCTAAACTCAGCCTTATCTTAAAACTAAAAGGGATTTTCCGAATTTGCCCTTAAACTAAAATTTGGTGGCGGCTTCCTATGAACCTTTCGAAGAATCCTTTCCCGGATTTTTCGGTCGCTACACTTCTCATTTGAAGAAAAGAAAAGAAAAGGAGAGGGAGAGAGTGAGAGGAAGCCATATGGTGGTGGTCTAGGAGGGAGGGAAGGAGAAAAATCATTTTCTTGTTTGGGTAAGTGTTTTTGGTACCAATCTTTCACATTTTTCTTCCTCTATCTTCTAGTATAAGTTTTAACCATTAATTCCCTTCCATTTCCTCTTTTGCATGGATGGGTTTGAAGCTCAAGTGTTGGAGATCAGCCATTGTTGGGTGGTTCTTGGGTTGTTGGAAGAGGGGTTTTATTGGGTTTGCAATTCTAAGGTATGGGGCTCTATTTCATAGTTAATAATCTATAAACCTTGAAATCATGTGGTTTAGGTGTTAGGAGTAGCTATTTAATTTGATTCATGAATTATTTGAGTGTTTGAGTGATTGTTTGATTTTATATGTGATTGAGATCAGCCATAGATTCCCTTCCATTTCCTCTTTTGCATGGATGGGTTTGAAGCTCAAGTGTTGGAGATCGACCATTGTTGGGTGGTTCTTGGGTTGTTGGAAGAGGGGTTTTATTGGGTTTGCAATTCTAAGGTATGGGGGCTCTATTTCATAGTTAATAATCTATAAACCTTGAAATCATGTGGTTTAGGTGTTAGGAGTAGCTATTTAATTTGATTCATGAATTATTTGAGTGTTTGAGTGATTGTTTGATTTTATATGTGATTGAATTGAAATGTTGTTCTTGATTGTTGGTGTTAAGGTGAGTTATATGAATTAAATGCAATATGGTGTGTAATAGGTGTTAATTAATATGGAGGTGATTGGTTGTTAAATTGATATAATTAAATAGAAGAAATATTGGTGCTTGTTAGGTGTTTGATATATTGTTTGAATTAGAGTTGAGTAGGAGTGTGTATGTTGATGATGAACTTTACTTGTTTATGGTTTTGTGTGTTCTCTGGACACTGTTTCGGTTTTCCTCAACTGGTACTGTTTGGTTGATCCAAAAATCGTGTGGCTAATTGTTTTTGAAAATAGACTTAAGGCCGGTCGTTTTGGCACTGGTTTCGTTCGATTCGGAGTTGTGTAGCTCAAGTTATGAGTCTCTAAAGTTAGGTAAATTTTCTGGAGTCAAACTGGGGGTAGGTTCAGTTTTTGCAGGTTTTGTGTGCTCAATTGAACTCCGTTTTGAGTGATTCTTATTTCATTGAAAAATAGACTTAATTCTCTACGAAATAGGCACTGATTTTACTGAATTTCATTAAGAAATGAGAAAGAAAATTTGGTTGCAAGTTGGGTAAAGCGTTCTGTCCGATTTTGGTACCTCAGTGTAGTGTTTTAAAAAACTGTACCAACTGGACACTTATTTTGAAAAACTAAAATCATAGGTAGAAACTACACTCAGAGGGCTTTCCAATGAGTGGTCTTTTGTAAATTTTCGATGTCGTTTGCTATTTTAAATGATTCGCCAAAGTAGGAGTACTGCTGTAGGAATCCAGCACTTCGTGCGGGTGTTGTCAATGTTACCCAAAGTGTCAAAAATACTATTTTGGTCCCTATGCACTATTGGTCCTTCAAAGATGTTGTTTTAATCCTTATGGTGTCAGAATGATCCCCAAGGTATCAAAATAGTTCCTAGATGCTAAAATAATCCTTATGGTGTCAAAATGGTCCCTAGATGTCAAAATGGTCCCCGAGGTGTTAAACTAGTCCCTAAGTGCTAAAATGGTCCTTATGGTGTCACATTAGTCCTTAAGAGGTGATTCGGTCCTTAGGTGTGGGTTTAGTCCTTTGTGTGACATATAGTCCAATATGAGGTGTGGGGTGTTGTGGTGATGATTAAGCGATGAGTAGGCATCGGCCAAAGCGACGGGTTGTGTTGTGGAGATGATTAAGCGATGAGTCAGCGAATGTTGTGGTAAATGTATTGTGTTGTGGTGCATTGTCATGGTGTCGCATAAATCATATGTATAAAGCGATGTGGGCTTCGCCAAAGCGGCGGTGGCTTCGGCAAAGCGATGGGTGCCGCTTGAGGCTTATAGCGATGGTGATGGATCCACATGCATATTGCATTCCATGCATTACATGCACGCTCACGGTGATTGATTGGGTGTTCATGAATTAATGGTGTGTCGGTGTAAGCTGTATTTGGTAATCTTGTATATGTGGCGTAAGCGTATAATTGGCGTAATCGTATCATTGGCGTAATCGTAATTGGCGAAGCGTGTTGATGGTGTCTTGAATTGATTGTATATCTGGTGTACCTAATCTATTGTGTTTCTTGTTTTATTTATTATTATCTATGTATTGAGACTCACCTATCTGCGTCGTGTTGCCTCGTATGTCGGCAACTGCAGTGTGTGGTGACTAAAGGTGTTTAGAGATCTTTCCTCTAGTGTGGTCGAGTCGGCCCGCTCACGTCAGCACCTTAGGAAATATTTAGTAGTTGTTATTTCATTACGATTTGAACTATTATGTTAAACTATTATCTTTCATTTGTTGTACTACTTTATTCTCGGACTTGTTGGTGCTATGCATTATATCTTTGAGGTTTTACTTTAATTTATATTTTGGAGTATTGTAAGGTGTTTTGAAGAAATGTAGCACTCTCTTTTGTGGTGCGTGGAAAAATATTATGTTTTTGAAACTACGATTTTTATTTATTAAAGTAGTAATTAATAGAAGGGGTGTTACATCAATGACTGACACGCTTGTCTAAAAATTTGGGACCTTTGAACTCTCCTCCAAAGACCCAACATGGCGCCTAGTGTCGTCTATGATGGTGAAATTAGGATGCTGCTCAAATTACCCAGACAAGATAAGATTAACTCCAGCCTTAGAGTTAGACTCTAAGATTAATTATTGTTTTAGGCTCTATGGAAAAGGAGGAATGAGACGTTGTGTGAAGGAGTGGTCAATCCATATGCCCCGGTGTCCGACACGTGTCAGTGTCCGACACCCGTACGACACCTAAGACAGTTTTCATTAAAATGGACTATCTTTCCGTGGGGAATGGTGTGAACGATTTTTCCTCCCCCAATACAGAATTAGGTGTTGTTATTCTTTCTCATTGTAAGACAATAATTGCTTAATATCAAAGTTATAGGATTAGCTATATTAGAATGCACACAAATCTTGTTACTCACTCTCTTGTTAGAGCATCAAGGTTATATGCTAGCTCTCAAGTTCGTGATTTCAGTCCAACCTGTATTACCAACAATTTCTTGGAAGGCTTAAGTGATTATACCCCAAACAAAACAACACTAAAAACTTCTACGGGAAAAATTGTGCAAGTAGCCAACCTTAACCGTATCTATAGCAAAATCAGGAACAGAATAAATAAAAATTCTACTATAAGAGTCTAGAGATAGGACAAATTTGGCCAAACCATCAGCAACCTGATCGGTTTCTCTAAAAATTTGGGACACTGAACTCTCCTCCAAAGACCCAACATGGCGCCTTGTGAAATTAGGATGCTGCTCAAAATACCTAGACAAGATAAGATTAAGCTATGACCTTAGAGTTAGACTCTATGACTAAATTACGATAATCATGGCAAATAGCAATTTGAACCCCATAAACAAAGCCTTCAACTCAAAGGTGACCACGAAACCACCATTGGAAGCAAAATCACAGATAAACTCTTAGAATGTGGCTTAAGGCCTATCTCAACCCCACAAAACCGGCTTGTAAAGTGAGGGATACCACCCACTTATAAACCTCCCAAGCTAACCCCTCAAACAACCCCCAAAAGCTGCTACGACGCCCAAATTAGCTAGCCATAACACTACATCACAATTTAATATTAGCTTCCCAGTAGAGGGGAGACCAACAAGCCATACTATTCTTCTCCAGAGCATTAGCCACCTTATTGTTGAAAATAGTATCGTTTCGATTGAGCCATAGGCACCTCAACACAACCCCAAATGTTAACAACCTCAGATCCTTGGAATTAAACCTCACGCCATTCAAATTCAACATCAACCAATCATAGAGCACATGCCATTAGCAGTATGATCCACACTACACAATTCTCACCGGCCTCAGTTCTAAAACATGTTGCGGAACAAAATTTCTAATACCATCCTTACACCACCTGCCCTCTCGATGCACTAAATCTTTTATAAACAACACAGTTAACTAATCATCATAGGGTTCATTGCATAAAACCCATATTCGATCGGGACAAAGGGTCATCCCTTAAGTGTATTACCAACATTATTGCTAGTGAAATTATGAGTTTATTTTGGTCTAAAAAATTACTATTATTATTAGTCGATTTTATTTATTTATTAGAAAAGAAAATAAATGAATCAAGATAAACACGATCTTTTAATCTGACCCAACATTAGGTTTGCTATTTAAATTGATGAATCCCTAATTAAATGCAGAGAAAAGGATAATTAAAAACAATTCAAAACAAAAGATTAAAAAGTAAATAAATAAAAATTTCAAAATAATAAATAAATAAAAGACACAATTACATAGTTAAACATAATTAAAAGGGTGAAAAACAATGTCTAATTAAAATAAATGGAAGAAGGATGAATGATGAATCAATACCCTTTTTACTTTGAGCCATTTTCCAAAAAAATTATTTGCACATCCCTTTTTATCTATCTAGTACTACTAATAATTTTTTTTTGACACCAGTACTACTAATAATAGTTAGCGTGTCTGTTGACTATTTGATTTACCATTGTTTCAATCCTTAGTTTTTATTTATCTTTTCCTTTTTTCCTTTTTTTTTTATTTTTAATAAAAGTTAGAATTGCAACCAACCGCGAAGCTGCCATGATTCTTACATAGGGTGTACAATGATGTCATGAAGTAGTAGATATTTCAGAAAACATTACCATAGATAGGATAATTAACCTAGGATAAGTAAGACTTGTTTACCAAGTCTATTGTACAGAAGAATCTAAAATATTGAAAATTGAATATTTGGTGCTTAGTATCAATTAGATCCAAACGTGTCAAAAAATTAATTAGAAAAAAAAACCAAACATGTCAAATAAAAAAAACTCGGGATCGAATTAGGTCCATAACGACTAACGAACTAGCGTCAGTAGGTTGGCTCGTGTACTACATGGGGTAAAAACTCTATTTAATATAGAATTATTGTTGTGTAAATTTATTTTTTAAATTGCAACATGAAAAAAGTTTGTTTAAAATGAAGGTAAATATGAGTTAAAAAAAATATTTATTAAAAAAAGGCAATTGCAGACTAAAAATTAAAATAGAGCATGTACATATTTGGCACAAAATTATTATTTCTCAAAAGATTAGTTATTGAGAAATGAACTCTGAGCATTTTAATATTACTTTTTTTGGTATAAACCGGGTATCCTCTGCGCGCAAATGCAGAGACTAATCCCTCGAGCCGGGTAGGACCACAATGGGCGGCAAAGCTCTCCCTCAAGAGATTTAACACTGCTGCATGCCCAAGCCTGGATTCGCATGTTGTCATATAAACATGCAATTCTAACGTGGTAGTTTTTAGATTAAAGAATAAATGAATACATAAGGTGGCTTGTATGCCATTTCAACTAACATGTAATCCGTTAAATTTTTTTTTACTAGCATATTACAAGATACATTGATAAGTCAAAAACAATTTACTAGAATCTTAGCTTAAAGAACTCAACACTAAGTTGCATATTCTTATGAATTTTGGTGCTCTCTCACTACCTTAAGACATAGCCAATTCTAAGATTTTGGGTATACGAAGCGAACAAAAAATGATATCCTTGTAGTTATATGAATAACATTCTCGTTGCATTTTTGTTGAAAATCATTAATTAATAATTCACTCATAATTAACGTTTTTTTAAGAATTATTTTCAATAGAAATTAAAGTGAGTCGAAGAAGACGTTGACGAGGGTTCGGAATGAGTTGCCTTTTTTTCTAACAATCATCCCACACTGGAAAGCAGATCTTCCGTCTATGGCGAATCTACATGTATTTTAGGGGTTCAAGCGAACCCCTTAAAACAAATTAGCACCGAGATCTTAAGAAAAAATGTTTTGCACACCTTAAAAATATCGTTTGCATATCCAAGTCACAAGTTTTGCACCAACGTCCCTAGTTTTGCATTACTCTAATGCATCTTACTCACATATCATTCACACTCTCACATATTTTATTTTTAAAAAATTCTCTCTCCTTGAATCATTTCTTTTTCTATTATGCTAATTTTGATTCTATTCGTGCTATTTAATTGATACTTGTGTTAGTGCTATTAACTTAATTTGTAATGTGTGTTAGTGGTATTTAATTAGTTTTGATTATGTTAGTCTATTTGATTTGAATAGGTCCGTATTATGTAAATATGTTGATTTTTAGTGCTATTTAATTGATGTTAGTTTAGTGCAACACAAGTCGTGAACTAGTTAAAGTCTTATTTTTATTACTTTTTTAGCGATGTGTGTGTTTGAAAAAATTTGCACCCCCTGCCCGGCGTCCTGTAACCCCTCTCTGCGTTCAAATATGAGAAGTTTTATTGTGTTCAAATATGATTTATGGAATTGATGTGACAAATAAGAATAAGAGAATTACCAAATTAATACAAATTTGACTTATAAAAAAAAATAAGAGTAGAGTTATCTGATAAGAAGAAAGAGTAAAGAGAGAAATCGAGTTTTGGATAGATGTTTAAAATTTAAGATCGTTTCAAAAGATTCATTTTAGTCTGTAGACAAAATGACAAGCACCACCTAAAACTCATATACAACTTTGAACTCTAATGAACTACCGACAGTGTTTCAAATTTTTTGGTTGCAAGTGCATATTAGTCAAAATATTTAAGTTGTCCAGACTCTAACAAATTTGGTTTTATTTTTATAAGGAAAAAGTATTCATTCACGAAACTGAATATTAGTAATTAAAAGAATGTATTAACCATCAACACTAATTAAGTACACCAGCATATAATAAAAGAAAACAAAAGGGTGGACAATTATCGGTTGATGAAAAGAAATTAGGAGGGGGTGTCAACAGTGTCATTAAAAACAGTTTTCAATGTGAAACAAAACAAAATACTAGCAATTATGGTTGCATATTAAAGTGGTCCTCTCATTTTTGTATCACAAGTGTCTTTCCATTTACTAATTAAGGTAGTTTTTCTGATTACATAGTATCATCATTCCTTACTAACCAATACGTGATAGGCCGATAGCCTATAGTCCTACCTTTTGTAGAGTACATTTTTCGTGGGTCAAACCTTTAGGGTTTTGAGACAAGCTAACAAGTTGAATTGAACTTTACTTTTTGATTTACTTATTTATTTATAAATAAAAAACAGAAATTTGTTTAACACAGGATCAATATTAATGTTGATGCATGATATCAACGCTAAATAGAAACAAACAAAACATTTTTGGTTACAAGATCAGATGATGAATTTTCCAGTATACACAGGAAGCAATGGCACAAGTTTACTGAGAAAATTGAGTTGAAAAACAATTAAGTTGTGCAAAGTGAAACTACAAAAATACTACTACTTACTTTCTCTAGCAATCAGATTCATATATAATTAATTACAAACCATATATATATATATATATATATATATATATATATATATATATATATATATTATAAAAGAAAGAAAAGAGTCATCTCTCACATTAGTATATATACATGAGAGCACTGCACATCAGAGTACTAGTGAGTATTATTTACAAAGCATAAATATAAAAGATAAAAGTGTCTCTTTAATTTTATGAGAGCACACCACACACATTTATTTATTCTTTAAATATAGATACTAAAGGACCAGCTTCCTTCATCAGACCATCCTCCTAACCTTTGCTAAGCTTCGTCACAGCTTTCTCTGCCTTCTGCGACTTCTTCTCAAGGGACTTATGTTTCTTCTCTGCAGCTGCTTTTTCCTTCTGGAGCTGTTTGCCTGCATATATAGATATATATAATTAAAAAATTGATCACCAGTTTACTCAACATATGCAAAATTACTAATTAATTTGAGTGAATTGGAGAGAAGAGTGGAGGAGCAAAAGGTTAGGAGAGAGAGCAATATTAATATTAATTCATGATGACTGATGAGGGAGAGGGAGAGGGGAGGGGAGAATCGAATTAAAGGTGATGATGAATAATAATAATAATATTATTATTATTACACCAGTATATTTTTGAAAAGAAATAGTAGTAATTCAGACACAGACCTTGTTCCCCCATTCCTTTGGTGGTGTTGAGTTTCTCCAAGTTTTTTGAAGACTCAGCCTTTTTCTCATTGATCTCACCCAAGTATTGGTTTTTTGCAGCCAACTTCTTCTCATTGTCTGATACAGGGTACTTTCCAAAATTCTTCTTTGAGCTCATTTTTGCAAAGAGAGAGAGACTTTGTTTGAACACAAGATCGAGATGAGATGAGAGGCTTTTTTTTGAAAGAAGAAGAAAGAGTGCTGCAGTGTTGGCTTGCAGAGATCAGGTGGACTAATAATACCTCATATATATAGTATGCTAGCTAAGGGTGACGTCCTTTCAACGAGTGGGCCCAGGTATTTCAAGTTTGTCTTATATGATCATCCCAGGTTTCCTTCTAACATTGCATTGCACTAATTCTAATGTGAACTTGTGTAGTGAACTGTACGTGCTACATTTTTATTTATTTTGTGTACACCTAGTCGGTCCATCTTACTAAGATCTGCATTCTTGCACATGACAGATTATATACAAGGGTAGGTAAGTTATAGGTCACTATCATTAGTCAGTCTATTGGGTCGATATGTAAGCAAGCATATATACTCATAACCATATAATTAATTATTTTTTGAAAGTAAGTACTACAGATAATTAACTGAAAGGCTTCACATCACGTGAAACTAATACGCGTCTCTTTTACAAAAAGTGTGTTCCCTTTAGTTCATTAATTAATAAAATTAAAGATAAACAACATACTATATCAAATATATATAAGTTTATTTATACATAACAATATGTTAGCTTGCTAACTGTCATTAGTTGAATAATTAAAGAAAAACAACATACTATATCAAATATATAAGTTTTTTATACATAACAATATGTTAGCTTGCTAACTGTTATTAGTTGAATAATACTAATCATAATATTGTTGATTAAACAAAATTTATTTTATTTGACAAATTAAATTAAACTTATTAATAATGTTTAGCTTTAAAAAGAGTTTTCTTTTTTGGCCAATGAAGGTTGGCTCGTTGGTAAGGAGTTGGCTCATTCCCCACAAGAGTGTGGGTTCAACTCCCACTACCAACGTGAGAACCTCTTTGTTGGGTGATCTGTAAATACCACTGTAAGCACTCAAAGAATCGGGAGACCTGCCCTAAACCTGGTGAGTCCCGGAGCTCAACTCACCTAAACTTTAACGTCCCAAAAAAAGAGTTTTTTTGTTACATTTTTGTTCCGGACTAACTAGATAGTACCTCAGTCAGATAGAGGCCGATCGAAGACAGGGCACTGCGGGCAATCCATGTGCATCAACAAGCAATGATTGAGATCTCACCATCGGCTACGACGGTCCGGATCGCAGCACTCCAGACACTTCTAGTTCTATGGCGATCCGTGCAATATGGCTTAGCGACAAAGGATATCACACGTCTGAATTTGACGGCTCAGATCCTATTAACTCTACTCTCTAGTTATTTAACCTTCTAGTAACGTCATTTATCATTATTCTAGTTATTTAGTTAGCCTGAAGTTAAGTTTAATAACCGTCTAACTATCCTCATAATTATTATTTAGTCTTAGTTAGTTTTGACTATAGTTAGCTGGCTGGGTGACCATATCCATAGATAAGCAAACTAGATCAGAGTTGTATTTTCACTTTTACACAATCAATGAAAATGGAATACTTTTCGGTTGCTGAGACTCTCTATTTCCTTTCTTGCTCTGTTTGATATGGTATCCTATCAAATTTGCTACTCATCACCACAACCAATCATCTTCACCTCTGATTGCTCCAGTCGTCGTCCTCCGTGTCGCACTGGTAACCCCTCTCTGTGTTCCATCGCCATTGCAGATTCATTTTCGCCAATCAGTCATTTCTCTGGCTCGCTTCTCTGTTTGCTACCATGACCACATTAGCTCAGAGTCATGATGATGTTTACTACCTCCATGCATTGGACAACCTCGGTCTCGTTCTGGTCACACAACCTCTCATTGAGAACAACTTCAGTTCGTGGAGGCGTGTGATGCTAATGGCTATATATTGATGGGAAGAACAAATCTGGTTATGTCACAGGCAAAGTTCCTAAACCTGATGACAACTATCGCGCATGGAATCGCAACAACAGCACCGTCTCGTCGTGGATCCTCAACTCGGTTAGCAAAGAAATTACTACTAGCGTGATCTATTCTGGTGACGCCGCTGCGATTTGGAATGATCTTAATATTCGGTTCCAACAGCAAATAGCCCAAGCGCTTCTAGCGATATCGATGCCATAATGGCGAACCATGCGACATGGCTTAGCGACGATGGAGATCACACACCTGCATTTGACGGCTCAGATCCCACCCCACTTTTTATTAATAATGTTTAACTCCGGCTTCTACACAACTCTAACCACTTTTAAAAAAGATTTTTCTGCTACATTTCAAAAAGAGTTTTTTAGTTTGGACCATTGGTAGCTATCCACTGAGTGTTCAACGCTTTCAACGAAAGATTATCTCTACGTACTCGTGCTTTGAATCGAATTTTACACTGTTTAACACCAATTTTTTCCACTACGAAAATCGCACGAAAACATTGCATCAACCTCCCATGTCCCAAGATAGATTATGCCATCGGACAAGCTGCGTTGGATATTTAGAAAAGAGTTTGCGATTTTTTTGAAAAGTAAACTAAAAACAAATTACTGATATTAAAATATTCTTAAATAATAATAATAATGCTAAAATTAAGGCACCAAGAGAGCTTTAATGTACCAAATAATTAGCGACGTGTGGTGAACCTCCATCGAACTTGCGAAGACGTATGATCTCGGTGAGTACCTCTGTAAGCGCTCAAAGAGTCATGAGAACTGTCCTGACTCCGGTGAACCCAGTAGCCCAACTCACCTAAACTTTAATGTACCAAAATAAAAAGAGTTTTTTTGATACATTTTTGTTCCGGACTAGATAGTACCTCAACCCGTATTTAGGTCGATCGAAGACAAGGCACTGCGGGCGATCCATGTGCATCAACAAGCAATCGTTGAGATCTCACCAACGGCTACGACGGTCCGGATCGCAGAAGCCCATGCGCTTCTAGTTCTAGCTACCGACGGTGATCCGTGCAATATGGCTTAGCGACCATGGAGATCACACGTCTGAATTTGACAGCTCAGATCCTATGAACTCTACTCTCTAGTTATTTAACCTTCTAGTAACGTCATTTATTATTAGTCAAGTTATTAATAATAATAATAATAATAATGAAAATGCTAAAATTAAGGCACCATGAGAGCTTTACACCTTGTTGTAAAAAGAAGAGCTTTACACGTTAAAAAATTCTGGTTCAACTTGAATTAGTCTTATGCAATTTCTATTGGACAAAAAAGTAGCAAAAAAATATATGTTCACATTACAACAAGCAAAAACTTACTATTTAATCTTAACCAAAAATAGATATTCTTAATCAAAAGAAAACTTACTATTTACTCTTAACCAAAAATAGATATTACATGTTTATCAAGTGAACCCCTTTCAACTGATTTTTTTTTTGGATTGCATTTCATTTTTTTCTTTATATTTCGCTTCTAAATTGTGTCCAAGTCATTTATATTTTATGGTTTATGTGAAAATTATGTGATTAATTTATCCATGTTTCACATAATGTTATCAACTTTAAAAGGTTTCACTACAAGAAAATCGGTGGTTTGCCACGAACATTCCCGTGACAAATGTACAAATATCCGTGGCAAATATGAATTTGCCACTGATTTTCTGATGAACAAATTTTGGTGGCAAAGGCGCTGTCATGAAAGCGCTTTGCCACGGATTTTCCGTCGCAAATCCGTGGCAAATATTTCCGTGGCAAATCCGTGGCAAATTTCCGTCGCAAAGTCGTGGCAAATTCTTACACCTTCCGTGGCAAATCCGTCGCAAAATTTAAAAAAAAAAAATAAAAAAAAATTAAATTATGCCTCCAAATTCTATTTAATAGTGATATCTATACAGAACACATAAATGCTCCAACATCAAAATTAATAAACTTATATAAAGCAAAACATAATAACCACAATAATAAATGACACTACAAACATAAAATTAAATCTTCAAACATATATACATGCTGCATAAAATTAAGCTAGCTAAATAAGATAAATCTATTTACATCAAAGATAAATTCACTTCTCTCAAATGGGAAAGATAAATTCACTTTCTCATGAGTAACATTAAGCTAGCTAAAAATACTCAAGAAATACAATGCTCAACCCAAACTTGTTTACAATACTCAAGAAATACAGCCCTATCACAGTTACAAATCTGGCAAGAAGAACAAATTCCACAGAAGCAACAATAGTGCCTGCAATAAAATCAAGCATATATAGGTTAGAAGTAATATCATGTTTGTGCAAATTCCACAGTAACCAATTTTTTAAAATGAAAAATACTAACCAAAAACATTCTTTGCACCAACCGAGCACTACTTTTGCAACATCGAAGCAATTAGGCATTACGGAAGACGAAGTTGAATAATATACCACAGCATTTATTCCGACCCAATTCTTTGCAAGCAAGAAAAGTGTTGCTCCAACACTAACAAACTGCAACCATGAATAGTTTAGAGAAATGCTTGACAATTTAGTTAACAAGAACGGATCTTAAATTTTGGGATACCTTTCCGATATCGGCTACTAAGCAGTTCAAACCATCCTACTTTGAGTTGGAAGAAATTGCCATTCCAGCTGCTAATAGAATAGATGGTACTATCATCTTACAAATCAAAATTTTCTCGAGAGACATATAAAAACAAGTAGTCGCCGGTGCTTTTTAGTAAGGTTGTGAAAACTGCAGATGCATTTGGTGAGATGAAAACATAATGATTATGGAGTTAATAATTCTAGAAGCTAAATACCAATAAAATATGGAGCTAATCAAGCAGTTTTTCATTATATTCTAGAAAACACAACTTACACTAGTTTCTTCCGTACATAGAATATTTTGTAGTCTCAGATAACTGCAAGACAAAGGGATAAAAGAAGTGAAAGAATTGGTCAAGACAAAATGCAGTGATCGTAGATGTTATGACTTAGGATTGCACATTTCGATACAATTTGGCAAATCAATGATTCGTATCATGTGATGAATTGTAAATGGCTTAGAGTCTTGTGATACATACATGAGTAGTGCAATTCTGTGTATATGAATCAATAAATTAAGTATTCATTAAAAAAAATCATTTTTCCCACTAACTCTCATCAGAGAAGTTGAAAAGTCAGACATGGTTCAATTAGTAAATGAAAAAGAAAAGAACTATGAGTGCTATTTAATGCATCGTATATGATCATTTCATATTTCAGTCTATGACACCCTATTTGGGTTATCCATTTTGCTATTTTTACTCTTCTAAAAAAGAGTCTTCATCCGTTCTTACGAGACATAGGCTTCTTGCAGTCATATATGTGTCCTAAGACATAGGCTTCTAGAGGTTTTAGAAATAGAAATAGTTTTATCCAAGAATACACAAAAAAATCCATGGTTCTCTCCTTTATTATTTAAAGGAAATCACAACATGAATCTACTTGCCATTTTATGAGAACTTTATACCTGACTAAATGATAGAGCTCCATATATGAGATTGTAGAAGCCGAGGATTATAACCTCTAAAGCACTCGATCAGTCCGGTGGCTCAACCATGTGTCGCTTGACACTCGTAACACTTGCCAGTTAAGAAATAGCAGCCAAATAGTACAATAACCACCCAAGAGCCTCCCAATGCGAGTTTTGTACCTAAAAGGACCCCAAGACAATAAGAATAAAGATTAAAGACTATATAAATAAGCAGAAAGGCCAAGAGAAAGCAGGACAAAATTTTGCACCATATTCCACTTTCTTATAAATGTGTGTCATCGGGATATACGTAAGAATGGCATTGCGGCATGGAGAATAAGACATTTGACATATGGACGTGAGTGCAGTGCATATGAAAGCACATGTGTGTGTTTTTGCTAGGGGAACCATCATCTAACATGTTACTACAAACAATAGTCGCAAACCTCAATATTTTAATTGATATTATACTTATTCATTTAACCTTGTTACCTCGCTAGAACATTCCAACCGACAACACTGTTTCCCGCTAGCTCCTCCTTTTTAATAGGGATGATTTTCCTTCTTTTGGTTTAGTTTCGGTCTTTGCATGATCATTAAGCGCTCCATTGGCCTTTGGTTTTGAAGAGGACTTACGATCAGTGGTTTCAATGTCTTCTTTTCTTCTTCATACTCTTCCATTTTCCCCGCATTTTCCATCGACTTTTGGAACAACTGCCCTCGGCTAGAGAGTTCCTCAAAAGTTCCTCCTCCTTCACCATACCATCATGGACCAAAATGATTCTATCAACTGTGATAGGAAATGCACGGTGATTTGTAACAAGAACTCGGGTCTTTCCTCTCAATTCTCCTTGATGCATTTATCAAAAACACGAGATGATATCGTAGTGCACATTAGGCGAGTGCTAAGAAAATATCAAGATTGAGAATCGAGCATTGATGCATTTATCCAAAACACGAATGCATGTTATATTCGATTATCTCATGGCTATTTGCCATCTTTGGTATTAAAGCTGCTAAATGCAAGCTATAGGAAGGTACCATGTACATACTGAGACACAAACACATACATGGAAAAAGAAACCAAGCTGCAAGAATAATTTATTGATAATTCAAATAATACAAAATAAAACACATGATATAGAACAAAAGAACTTGAAATGGGCGGCATACACAGTGAGAACATGTATAGCCAAAAATATAAATTGGATCTCATGTTTTTGATCAAAAACAAATGAGATAACCACTTCGCCACTATAAACTCCTAGACAAGAAAGTGCTTTGAATTATAAATTATGTTAAGAATTAAGAATACATATAAAATAAGTGTCGGATCACATGCGGACATGGACAAAGACACTCAAGCGTATGAAACAAGCGACCAAAACAAGACCATAGATCGCATAAACTTACTTTCGAGTTATAACACTTTGAAGGAATAAAAAACATCGGATAAAATGGAATCAACGGCATGAAGGTAACTGTCTAGCCACATGTGCATCCAGAGCACTTAGGGGTCATCAAAGATGAGCACATCGAGAAGTGGAGTAGGCACTCTAGCCATGGATACTCTTTTGCTTCGCCACCGCTAATGTTTACCCTCTTTCACCAATTTCAGTAAGATCGCCACCCTAGTCATTAAGCATGCGAGAGAAAGTAAGAGCAAGGGCCGCCAACTTATAAATATAATAATTAAATCTGCACACTCATTGCATCCAATCAAATGGTATAACACACTCATGTATATACTACACGGTAGTAACTCAAGAGTCGTATCGCATGATTCGGTCACATCTATTGCTCTTTCGTATCTTCTTGGGTCAAAGACGAACCAAACAAAAGCGTTATCCCGCACTGTAGAATTAAAGTTTATTAGCCATTCAAATGGTAAATAGAATATACTCACCACCTTTTCATGTGATTTTGATTGTTAGAGAATTCTAACTAACTTCATTTGTGATTTTGGAAATCTGTTTTTCATTAATTATCGAGAAAGTGGTGATACACTTTATATAAATTTGAGTCCTAACTAACTCCTAGTCGGTCTTTGAGTTAGCAAAGACTAACGACATCTTGACTAAGCACCTTAATGAACTAACAGAATTAAGCATGTTTGTTATAAAAGCAAAGCACAATGCATTACAAGTTTATTTATTAAAGCGACAACATATCTTCTATTGGCATCCAACTAATTTTATAAAGTAAAATGATAATCACCGATCGACAAACAAGACCAACATCACAATTTTTGGATTAATAACAACCTATTAAGTATATAGTAAAATAAACACGGTAGTGGAGACTTCCAAAGACTAACAATCATATAAGCTAACAAAGATAAAAGCGATTTCATATCTTTAGTGTATGCTTACTAGCATTGTATCTTAAGAAAGGGTTTTTGTGCCACTTGTTGCTTGGTGTTAGTAAAGACAGGATAAATGTCAAGCATTTTGTATTCACTTTGAGTTGTTTAGTGAATTCTGTATACTTAACTACTTATTTACTCTCGCAACATCTCTCTCTCTTCTTTCTCCCAAATCCTAGAAAGTATTAGTTATCTAAATAGAATATATTACTAACTTACTATTGCATTAAAAATCCATGAAACTTGGGGTACATATGCAACTGTTCCTCTCATAACAACAGTTGAATCGGCAATTGGAGGAAGTTCTCCAAGCATTGCGAGATATGAGCGATGTCTTCCTTCTTCTCTGTCTTTGCCAACAAGCTGCAACTAGGCTACCAACAGGTATATGCAAATTTATGTTTGACAATGTGGCCCTCTCTGCCTGAAGAAAGGAAATAAATTATCAGTTTTTTCCTGAAATTCAATAGGAAACACTATCGTACCATCAATTTTAATTCTGCCCCAACAAGATAAAAAAAAAAAAAGCAGAAAGCAAGCAGGTAAAACAGATCTGAGAAGACAAAAAATATTTGTTTTTGAGTGCGTACAAAAAACATATATCCTTTATGCAAGTAGAACATCTAAATATCTGTATATAATGATGAAATATGCAAGCATAGGATGAGAAAGAGATTGTGGACCTTTGCGTCCCAAGAAAAGTATCCATTCTGATTGAGATGGGTGGTAGCCACAGCTCAAGAGGTTGACTTGGTAGAAGTATTCTCTCTTCACCTAAGAGCAACTCCTCCGGACGCTTCAACGATACATTTGCATTAACCACCTTTAAAACAAAATGAAAAATCGGGCCAACGTAAACTCTATCAATCTACTTTGGTGTGGCATTAATTTCCATTTCACTCATATAAGAAGCAACAAACAATAAATCTAAGCGAGTTAAATCTAGTTACGTTATTTATAAAAAATGTCTTTAAAAAGGAGTCCAAACCTAAAATGAAACAAAATCATATTCAAACCTTTGAATAAAACATCACGAATCCAACAACGAGAAAAGCACTATTCAACAAATGAAGTTGAAAGCGGTGAGTATACCTTTATAAGAACTTAATGAACTTGAAATTGAAGTTAGGGTTTCAATTAGGTTTTCGAGCTAAAGTAAGATAAGAAATGAAGTTGAAATTGAAGTTAGGGTTTCAATTAGGTTACCTTCACACAAGATGATGAAGCAAGATCGCGCGAACGGAGAAGAGGAGCACGATCGCGGAGAAAACGAAATGTAAATTATCGCAACAAGAGAAGTAGCATGAGAGGTTCGATTGTTGATTTACGGAAGTTCGGTTTGTTCGATGAGAGGAGCAGAGGAGAGGATATTGTAGAGGCGGAGAAGAGGCGGATGAGGGGTGGAAGAAGGCGGAGGTTGAGGGAGAAGAGTGGGTACGGTGTGTGAGGGTTTGAGAGAAGTGAGGGTTTGTTTGTGAGAAGTGAGTGGAGGAAGGAGAGAATCGATCGATATCGTGGGAGTTATTTTTTATCATTCGGTTGCAGCGGACTTGCCCACGGCATCTCCGTCGCAAATTTCGTCCTTTCACAAGTCCGTGGCAAACCCGTGGCAAATACCGGTGGAAATTTTGCGCTCTTACTTTTTACACATGCCGTCGCAAACTGCGTGGCAAATTCTTGCGGAATAAGCTCCGTGGCAATTCTTTGGTGGCTAAAACAAGCTTTTCTTGTAGTGTTTGTGTTCAGGCACAGGCTAGAACCCCCATTGAATGGTGGGCCGGGCCCAATTGCTCTCTGAAGCATGGCCCCGAGAAGACCGCACAATGCGAAGCATAGCGCCCCCCGTTCGGCTAATCAAGACCAATGGACAGGATCGCGCCTTCAGATCCGACGGTAAATACCGAGCCGCTACGTCTATAAATAGAGGTGCAGACATCCATTTCCAGGTACACTTTTATTCTTGTGCATTCCTCCTTGTTCACCTACTGACTTCGGCATCAGAGTGTCTACAGGTACCCCACAAAGGCGATGTCTAGTGATGGTACAGAGTCTAGTTCCTCGCCCGCCTGATCCTCGCGCTCTTCCTCAAAGAGATCCTCTTCTCTTTTAACATCGTCCAAGTCGGTTACGTCTCTAGAGTCGGTAGAGTCTCAGGAGGGGGAGGTCGATGCAGTGGGGGAGCAGGTCCTCTAAGTGGACGAAGCTGTCCCCGAACCCCAAGTGGACAAAGTTGGTGAAGAAGTACAAGCACATTGTCGGCATTAAGGGCTAGGAGTGGACATTAGAGGGTTGCGGAGCATGAGTGCATAGACACCTTCCCTCGTGAGCTCAAGTTCACGATGTATTCGACCGTACTGCTGAACATTTGAATTCGACTTCCTTTCACGGACTTCCAGCGGGAGGTTTTGCGATATCTGTCAGTCTCCCCTCCTACCCGAACATTTGGGCGTTCCTCAAAGCGTTTGAGTTGTTGATGGGCGAAATGGAGCAGCCCTTCTCGAGGAAACTGTTTATTACCGTCTTTGAGGTGAGTAGGCTCGGGGAGAAGGCTAGCAATAAGAATCGCTGGAAACATATGAGCTTGAAATTAGGTGATAACTCTATTTTATATAGAGTTATTTATATGTCTAAACTTAGTAAATTGCTCTCTTTCAAGCAAAGATAAGGAATTTATATAGTATTTTATGTAAAAGATGAATACTTGAGTGTTTGAGATGGTTAAAGTTGTTAATAGGCCCTTTTGGATATATTGTGGTATGTTTGATGAGTTGGTTCAGTGCAGTCTACAGATGCACCTACACTACAATGCTCCTGCACTGGTTTGACACTATGCGCCTTTACTGCAATGCATCTGCACTACATAGAAATGCTTGAGCCAACCACTTGCACATCCACTTGCCTTGATGACCTCATGCTTAGTCACTAAAGCAAGTGCGACTTTTACACATTTGGCGCCCACAATACCAACATAGCTTTGAAGACTCACTCACATAGGGACACATGCTCATCTCTCATGGACCTCCTCAACACTTGAGTGTATGCTTCAACTTGTGAAACAACCACGAAAATTAACCATGGTTACACCTCTAGTTTACTTCAACTCCAAGGAAGGAAACACCTCAATTGAAGACAATATAAAGACCTCACTCCTTCACTTGGAAAGATAACACAATCCATAAGTTAGATTCAAATTTCAATAGACATAGTTAGTTTCTATTTTGTAAGAAGGAAAGGAAGGAATTGACAAATACTCCTTTACCTCATTTCGTACTATTTACTATGTGTTGAGTGGTGATGCAAGCTGAATTGCTAGGAGAATTCATGCAAAGAGCTTCAACTTGTGTAATCTCTATCTTGTTGTTTCTCTTTTGTGATTTCAATTATATAAACATGATCTTTTAGTTGGAGTGTTCTAACCATTTAATGATCTTTTAAGTAAGTTTGATGCATGTATATGATGTGTGCACTTTAGTTCTTGCTTGATAATTCTTTCAACACTTATTTCACTTTCTTTTTTATGTGTATGAGATTAAATAGTTTAGCTTCTTCTTTCGCTTTCTTTTTATGCTTGAAGATTTTAAAATTTTAAGTGACAACATTAGGAAACACGTAGTAATCCGTTGAGGTATCCTATTTGGATAAAGCGGTGGTCTACTGGAACCGAGAGATTCTAGGTTAGATCCCCAGTGGTATCGTTTTCATTCGCATTAACAAACATGCGATTGCTTTTATGAAATTTGTATAGTTTCAAGTTTCTTTGAATTGGTGGAATTTTGTGTTTGTTGTACTTTTGAGGTTAGTGACGGATTTTTCCTCGCTATTAGAGACGGAAAAATTCCCTCTCTTTTAGCGAGGGATTTTTCCTCTCTATTAGAGACGGGAAAATTCCTTCTCTATTAGAGACGAAAAAATTCTCTCTCTATTAGAGACAGAAAAACTCCCTCTTTATTAGCGAGGGATTTTTCCCTCTCTATTAGCGACATATTTTTCCTCTCTATTAGCGACAGATTTTCAAAATCCCTCTTTAAATATTTAGTGACGCCAAAATTGGTTATGAATTATGGGTTGTTGCAAATTCCGTCTCTAAACCAATTAGAGACAAATTTTTGTTGTTTAGAGAGGAATTTTTGGCGTCTCTAATTTCTATTTTTTTAGTAGTGGAATCAAAGGACTAAGCATCTAAAGATTCTCACTCAAAAGTTGAATACCATTGGCCGACTCTGTGCTCTGCGCTTGCTACTCAAAGAACTCTGTTTCCCACCGGAGCGACCGAGATGCACATGAGCTCGGGCTCCACTCTGACCGACCGGACAAGGAAGGATTCTACAACATGACTAACCGACTGCATATTAATATCCCGCCTTCATCTCTCGCAGCATGGAATGTAGCGAAATCATGGGGGAAATCCCTGATTTCCTTCCTATCTACCTATAATGGTCGGATCGACCTTTAAGTGTAATCACTAGCAACAAACACCATTTATCCTAGATTCATTATTCACCATTTTTCATACTGTTCCATAGAGATAAAAGTGACTTTTTATACTTGGATTCAATTATCTATAAAATCATTTTTTACAAGCAACACAACACACAGCTCGTGCTTTTGCTCACGTATACAACTAGTTTTCATCCTCTATATTTTGTAAAGGCAACACTAATTAATCTATAAATCATATATCATGCCTATCCATAAGCTGATCCTATATTTAAAGCTAGCGTGCTTGGAATCATTAAAATATTGAATCATTTTTTTACTTGATTTGATCAATTTATATTATCATATAGCTTATATGATTCAAGAAGATTTCTACATTTATCAGAGGATTTCATTTTTATATTACATTAATTATTTGTTTTCAATTTATTACAACTTTCTAAACAAAATGCCAGATAATATATATTGGACCAATTCACAATCCTTTTCCCATCAGAATGCCATACTTTTTTTTATAAGCAATCTTAATGCCATCCTTGACTTCTTCCTTTTTATCGGAGTGACGAACGTGAAGGTTCACAAGTCATATATATTGCTTTATGTTATGTTATTTCTGGTTGTATATTATTGATTCCAGTTATTTGTTTGTTAATTATTGCAGTGCAGCAATGAAGAGCGAGGAAATTCCTTTGAGCAATATATTAATGAGTTGCCTCATCATGTTTTATCGTATATATTTTCCAAGTTAAGCGTGAAGGATTTGGTGAAAACAAGCACATTGTCCAAACAATGGCATCATGAATATCAAGGATTATGGAATGACCTTAACTTTGATCTCCAAAACGTGTTTGACAATACAATTCTAGAGTTACCAAAAAGCTTCCCACTCTTCAAAGGGGTTCAATCTCAATTTGCTGAAAGAGTTGGTCAATTCATGTTGCATTATGAAGGTGCCTAATCCGTTCACTCGGAGTAAATTTTCCGTTAGATGATGAACAAAGTGATGTCATTGGTAGATTGATATTTCATGGAATTGCTAAGGGCGTCGAACGTATTGAATTACTTTTCTCATTCAAAACTATGAATTTTGAAGATTTTATGTTGGAAATAACGCCATACAAGTTTTCCTTTACTCTTTTATCTGACACTAGTTCTTTGAAGCATTTGCACCTAGAAAAGCTGTCACCTAGTTGCTACTATGCGATTATCTGGACTCAAGAATTTGAGAACTTCTTAATTAGAGCCGAGGTCTTTTATCCAATTGCATCCATCTTTTAGACCTCACCTTTTGATGAATTTGTGTGTTCATTTGAACATTTTGAAGTATAGACGCATTTAGATATTATTGCATCTTTAATTAGTCCAACATTGTTAACCATAATTAGTCCAATCAAGGATTTAGATCATAAAAGAAAATAATTTGAACATTTTGAAGTATAGTAATGGTGTCTATTGGCAGTTGGAACAATAGATATCATTGCATCTAATCTCTCATCTAATATATTTGAATATTCTCGTTGGTTGAAATGGCATCACATACAATAAATCATTGTGGCTGATAAGTTATCAAAGTGAAGTTGTTGGATTTTTAACGCTTGTTAAATGTTGATGAATAATCACTCAACAATTGTGTTGGATGGACTCACTGAGAGATTGGATGACGTCGTGCCTCAATTGTTTTCTGAATGTCTCCAACTAGAACCACTGTTAGAATTATCTAAAAAAACAATTGTTCGTTTCATAACTAAAGATCAATAAAATATCAAGCTCCATTATAAATTAAAAAAATTTTTCATGAATAATTTCCCATATCTCCATTTCTCAATCCCCTTAAAGCTAAGCTAATGGTTACTCTAAGAAAAGAATAATAAGCAATTAGTCACCATCCAATCAGGTATAAAAGAAATGCTTCGATAGCATGAGCACGTTGAATCAGTAAAGTGCCAAATCAAGTCAATGATGGGCATATCCAAGTTTATGTCTTACTAAAGGGTATAAAAGACTGTAGAGCTGCAATCATTATAATTTTTACAAAAAAAAATTGTTTACATATAAATTAATCTCAAAGAACCATTATTTTTTTTTTTCAAATTGGTTCTTATTCACTACGAATAATGTGGAATGGTAAATTAGATTAAAAATCAACATATCAAACTAGAATATGTTCAAGCAGAGATTCAATCAGAAAAGGGTATAAATAAATAACTTCCATTGAGTAATGCCATACTATTTGGTTATTATTTTATGCATTGACTTAAAATAAGCAAATGCAAAAGTCCTATAATCCTACCAAAATAAGGGAAGATGTGAATCACATAGAGAAGTAAATTCTGAAGGATGAACAATCAATTTTTAACCTTATCTTCTCTTCCTTCATCTTCTTCTCGCCACTTTCTCTTCTTGAAAATCTCTTGGCATCTTCTCCATCAACTATCCGCAGCCTATCCTAACACACTTATGTCCTTTCCTCCTAGTCTTCATCTCTTTCCTTCGTGATCATATCTTCCCAAAGTAAGGAGGACTTCAACTGCACACCTTGCCATATCTCCGAGCAATCGACACTAAAGCTGATCATGCTCCCAACTTCCCAATATCCCCACACATTGCAATTCATCTTTTGTATCTCACTAACTTCTCATGCCATGGATATTGATATTCTGCTATTGTCTTTTCTCTATCTATGGGCGGAAGCATAAGAAAACTTAATCAATCACGCAAATTCACAAACACTTTTCATATACATGTTCAATTATAAATCATATAATTATATATACATGATTTCAAAAGGAAAAGGAGTTATACCAAATTTCAACTAATTTTATCAATATAAGAGTTAAACCGTAGTAATGTTAAGAGAGAAAATGGGTAGCTACAACTATTCCCACAGCTATTCTGCAACAAAATCACCAACAATTATTAAAATTTGGCTAATCCAATCTAATCTGATTCCCTAATGAACATCCTAACATAGCAAGGAGCTTCTTACATAAAATGGTATAGACAAAACAATCACCACTACAAAAGGATGATAAAACCTCGAACTTCAAATTAGACAAAATATTTTCCAAACTCACCAAATTGTTCAAACTCTAAATAAGAGAGACTCAAATATTTTAACACAAAATGTATCAACACTTACCAAATAGATCCGCTAGATTTATAAAAACACTTCATAAATAAAAATTATGAAACCGTTGACTTTTGGTATTAGTCTGCAGATTCATCTCTCAAGGCATGCGCATAAAGCCAAAGAGCCAAACTTCAGACATCTTTTATATGGATTATGTAATATCATGGAGAAACTTGTTATACTATATATGAAACAAATTTATAAAATTTTGAATTTGTGCATAATAATGAGAATTTGAATGGTATAAGCAAAATTGGATAGTCAAGTCACATCAAAACAAAGCATATAAAAAAACAATGTGAAATAAAATTCAAAACTAAAAACACATTATAGTTTAGTTGACTTGATGAATAAATGCTTCTCATATGTGTTAAAAAATTAAACACTAGAATACTAATTTGGTGATTAATTTCAAAACAATGTACTTGAGCTTACTTCACTCAATTTTAAAAGAAAAATCTTGGTTCAAGAGTTAAAAGTTAATTGATTTACGAGTATAAACACCCTCATGCCATTTAATCATAGCAAGTAGGTCGCCTGAATTACTACTCGATAATTACATCTTTAATTCACCAAAATTTTCAAACTCTAAATAAAAGAACTCAAATATTTAACAAATATAATAAACCTCTAAGAAAGATCCGCTAGATTTATCGAAAAAAAAAACATTTGTTGATTGGCTACATTCATCTCTAGACAGGTTAATAAATCCAAAGCCAAACTTCAACTTCAAATATATAACATCATAACTTCTCAAAAAAAAATGTGAAATGTAAAATGCTCACTTTCGCACTACATATACAATCGAACAAATGGAATTGAAGTGGGTGAAGCTCAAAAAACAAAGCCCATATAAACAAAATCATTCACATCACATTAACAACACAAAAACAAATTATAAAATAGAGTACTTACTTGGTGTCGAACTAAATATATATATTGTGTCTTGCAAGAATTCAAAACCTAATAAAAAAAATAAAACCCAAAATCGTGAGGAATATTTAGAAACCGAGGTTGTGAAAAGTGAAAGAAGAAAGAAGGAAGAAGGAAGAAGAAAGAAGAAAAAATCAATGTGAAACTAAAAGAAGAAGAAGAAGAAGAAGAAGAAGAGAAGCAAGATACCAAGAAGAAGAAAAAGAGAAAGCCTTTGTTGAAGCGATTTCAGACGGCCACTTCTAAATCGAGGTTGTTAGGTTTCGCACAAACCGAGGATGACGATTTTGAGGTTGGGTTCCATTAATGCAAGCTTTGGAGTGGAGAAGATGATGGGTCTAGGGTTTCTTGGTGTGAGAGAGAGAGAGAGAGAGAAGTGAGAGTGAGGAGAGTGCAGGTGGAGGTTGAGGAGGCGGAGGCAGGAGAGTGAAAGGTGGAGAGTGAGCGTGAGAACGATCGAGAAGGAGGAAGCGGAGGAGAAGGTCGGAGGGAGAACGCAGGTGAGAACGAAGGTGAGAGGAGAAGGTGGAGAGTGAACGAGGCGGGAGAACGCAAGGAGTAAAGATGAGTGAACGCTCGATTTTATTATGTATCGCAAGCTATTTTTATTTTGACCCAATAGGGTTGCCCGCGGATTTGCCACGGCGATCTCCGTGGCAAATGTCCTGCCCTTTCACATGTCCGTGGCAAATCCGTGGTAAACACCAAAGCTGGAAATTTCGCGCCTCTATTTTTACTTATTCCGTCAGAAACTGCGTGGCAAATTACCACTAATAAGCTCCGCGGCAATCACTTGGTGGCTAAAACAAGCTTTTCTTGTAGTGTTCCATTAAATGTTTATCTACTTATATACCTATAGACTGTGCTAAACAAAGTAATATAGAGAGCAGTATGCAAAATCGATGGTACAGATTAAGAGACTTTCTCTCATTCCATGACAAACTATACTGATTCTGAAATTTAGAGCATTTAAAAAAGTACTCTTCTATCTCACAACCAATACAAATACGATTTTGCACCCTAAGAACGTTGTGTGCATGATTCGGCCTGAAATGTAGTAAAAAACGATTATAATCATCGATATAAGCAACCACCGAATTAAAACAAATGAACAAAGATACCGGGCGCTTACTAAACAAAGACACGGAAACATCATCAAGATGTTGCCCATCACTTAAACCTCCATATTCCTTAATGTACTCATCAATAGACATAGGAACAAAAAGATGCTTTAGCCTATTCTCAAGGTATTGCTATAGTGAAAACACAAAAAAAAAAACCAAAGAAAGTTCATCAAACATCCTATTCCTGAAATAACCACTTGAAAACATTGTAGCAATAAAAGTGAATTTATATCGTTGGGTCCATATCTTCGTCATCTGGAGAATGTGATCAGCAGATTTGCTCTCTTTAGCACTTTGCATTTCAAAAACCTGAAAGAAAATATATATTAAACATAAATATTCAGAAATTGAAATCAAAATGCAAAAAAGAAAAAAATCACACAAAAACTAAATGATTTCACTCCTAATTGAACGTTACATAATAAACTCCCAATTATGAAATCAAAATAAACAAATTAAACTTAAACTAGCTAATGATGCCCCCCCAAATTCCCCAAATCAAATCTAAAAAATTCAATATATTGTCATAGAATACATTAATGAAACCTAATTCAAAATAATAACCACTGATTCCAAGCCCAATCAACAATAAAAACCAGAAAAATATGCTTGAATGCCGCAAAAATTACCTAGAAACTTCAAGCTTACTTGTTTGCTAGCCACTGGAATGCCAAAGGAAAACGATAGGAAGAAGAATGACAGAGTAAGCTATGAAAAAATGAAGAGGAGTCAGGGTTTGACTCAAAGTAAAAATTGAGGTTTCTGTCAAATAGAAAGAGTAGAAGAAGAAGACTTACCCTTTTAAGAAGAAGAGAGTGAAAGAGAGAAGGAGAACAACAGAGCGTGAGGTGAGAAACGAAAGTGACGTAGAGCGTTTTGTTTTTCAACGTAGAGAAGAACGTCTCGATATTTAGGGATGCGTGTGAGTTGTATTTTCATCATTAGGTTGCCACGGACTTGCCACGGCATTTCCAGTCCCAAATTTTTGACCTTTCACATGTCCGTGGCAGGCAAACCCGTGGCAAAACCCCAGTGGGAAATTTCACTCTCTAACTTTTACACATGCCGCCGCAAACTGGGTGGCAAATTAGTGACGGAATAAGCTCCGTGGCAATTGTTGGTGGCTAAAACAAACTTTTCTTGTAGTGCCCTCGCGCTCTTCCCTCGAGAGATCCTCTTCTCTTTAACATCGTCTAAGTCGGTTACGTCTCTAGAGTCGGTAGAATCTCGGGAAGGGGAGGTCGATGCGCTGGGAGGAGGAGTCCTCTAAGTGGGCGAAGGCGTCCCCAAACCCCAAGTGGACAAAGTTGGTGAAGAAGCATGTGACGCACATTGTCGGCATTAAGGGCAAGGAGTGGACATTAGAGGGGTTGCCCGACATGAGTGCATAGACACCTTCCCTCGTGAGCTCAAGTTCGCGATGTATTCGACTGTACTGCTGAACATTTGAATTCGACTTCCTTTCACGGACTTCCGGCGGGGAGGTTTTGCGATATCCCATCGGTCTCCCTCCTACCACCCGAACATTTGAGGGCGTTCCTCAAAGCGTTTGAGTTGTTGATGGGCGAAATGGAGCAGCCCTTCTCGAGGAAACTGTTTATTACCGTCTTTAAGGTGAGTAGGCTCGGGGAGAAGGCTAGCATTAAGAATCGCTGGTTAAAAGATGAATACTTGAGTGTTTGAGATGGTTAAAGTTGTTAATAGGCCATTTTGGATATATGTGGTATGTTTGATGAGTTGGTTCAGGTGCAACATGATGCACCTACACTCTACAATGCTCCCGCACCGGTTTTGACACTATATCGCCTTTACTGCAATGCATCCGCACCACACGTGAAATGCTTGAGCCAACCACTCTGCACATCCACTTGCCTTGATGACCTCATGCTTAGTCACTAAAGCAAGTGCGACTTGCACATTTCGGCGCCTACAATACCAACATAGCTTTGAAGACTCATGACATAGGGACACATGCTCATCTCTGCATGGACTCCCTCAACACTTGAGTGTATGCTTCAACTTGTGAGACAACTTCTGAAAATTAACCATGGTTACACTCTCTAGTTTACTTCAACTCCAAGGAAGGAACACCTCGGTTGAAGACAATATAAAGACTCTCACTCCTTCACTTGGAAAGATAAACAATCCATAAGTTAGATTCAAATTTCAATAGACATAGTTAGTTTCTATTTTGTAAGAAGGAAAGGAAGGAATTGACAAATACCTTTACCTCATTTCAGTACTATTTACTAAGTGTTGTTGAGCTTCGGATGCAAACTGAATTGCTAGGAGAATTCATGCAAAGAGCTTCAACTTCAGGTAATCTCTATCTTGTTGTTTCTCTTTTGTGATTTCAATTATACTTAGTTGGAGTGTTCTAACCATTTAATGATCTTTTAAGTAAGTTTGATGCATGTATATGATGTGTGCACTTTAGTTCTTGCTTGATAATTCTTTCAACACTTATTTCACTTTCTTTTTATGTATGAGATTAAATAGTTTAGCTTCTTCTTTCGCTTTCTTTTTATGCTTGAAGATTTTAAAATTTTAAGTTGAGTGAACATTAGGAAACACTTGGTTTAGTGATGTAATCCAAAGTGGATAAGGCGCGGTCTACTTTAACCGAGAGATTCTAGGTTAGATCCTCAAGTGGAATCGCTTTCATTCACATTAACAAACATGCAGTGCTTTTATGAAATTTGTATAGTTTTTCAAGTGGAATTTTGTGTTTGTTGTACTTTTGAGGTTAGTGATTTAATTTTTCCTCTCTATTAGCTTGAGAGATTTTCCTCTCTATTAGAGACGGAAAATTCCTTCTTTATTAGAGACGGAAAAAATTTCTCTATTAGAGACTGAAAAACTCCTCTTTATTAGCGAGTAGGATTTTTCCTCTCTATTAGCGATAAATTTTCCTCTCTATTAGCGACGGATTTTCAAAATCCTCTTTAAATATTTAGTGACGCCAAAATTGGTTACGAATTATGGGTCGTTGCAAATTCGCCTCTAAACCAATTAGAGACCAGTTTTTGTTGTTTAGAGAGGAATTTTTGGTGTCTCTAATTTCTATTTTTTAGTAGAGGAATCAAAAGGACTAAGCATCCAAGATTCTCACTCAAAAGTCAATACCATTGGCCGACTCTCGTGCTCTGCGCTTGCTACTAAAGAACTATGTTTCCCACCGGAATGACCAGATACACATGAGCTCAGGGCCCACTGATCGACCGGACAAGGAAGGATTCTACAGCATGACTAACCGACTGCATATTAATATCCCGCCTTCATCTCTCGCAGTATGGAATGTAGCGAATCATGGGGAAATCCTATGATTTCCTTCCTATCTACCTGTAATGGTCGGATCGACCTTTAAGTGTAATCACTAGCAACAAACACCATTTATACTTAAATATATATATATATATATATATATATATATATATATATATATATATATATATATATATATATATATATATATATATGCAGCCCTCAGAGTCCAATGGGAGGGATCCTAGATTCATTATTCACCATTTTTCATACTGTTCCATAGAGATAAAAGTGACTTTTTATACTTGGATTCAGTTATCTATAAAATCATTTTTTACAAGCAACACAACACACAGCTCGTGCTTTTGCTCACGTATACAACTAGTTTTCATCCTCTATATTTTGTAAAGGCAACACTAATTAATCTATAAATCATATATCATGCCTATCCATAAGCTGATCCTATATTTAAAGCTAGCGTGCTTGGAATCATTAAAATATTGAATCATTTTTTTTACTTGATTTGATCAATTTATATTATCATATAGCTTATATGATTCAAGAAGATTTCTACATTTATCAGAGGATTTCATTTTATATTACATTAATTATTTGTTTTCAATTTATTACAACTTTCTAAACAAAATGCCAGATAATATATATTGGACCAATTCACAATCCTTTTCCCATCAGAATGCCATACTTTTTTTATAAGCAATCTTAATGCCATCCTTGACTTCTTCCTCTTTTATCGGAGTGACGAACGTGAAGGTTCACAAGTCATATATATTGCTTTATGTTATGTTATTTCTGGTTGTATATTATTGATTCCAGTTATTTGTTTGTTAATTATTGCAGTGCAGCAATGAAGAGCGAGAAAAACCTTTGAGCAATATATTAATGAGTTGCCTCATCATGTTTTATCGTATATATTTCCAAGTTAAGCGTGAAGGATTTGGTGAAAAAAGCACATTGTCCAAACAATGGCATCATGAAAAGATGTTACCTTCAAAATTGCAAGGTCCATGATGAAGTGAAAATTATTAGTCCAATGTTGCGTCGCTTGAACATAATTGATTGTTGTCCTTGGAGTTGCGTTAATATATATATTGATGCATCAAATCTCTCATCCTTTGAGTATAGTGGTCCCATGACAATATCCTCTATTAAGGCTCCAAAGTTACTTAAGGTTTTTTGGAATGCAACTGACAAAGAAGGAATACCATGGCCCTTTGATCTCATTGAAAGTTTACATGAACTTGAGAGTTTAGCTATGGTCATTAGCCATTCAAAGGTAAGTCATAACCCATGTTAGTTTGTTGATGTTTATTCTTGCTATTTTTCACTCCAATTATTATTGTTGTAAACAGATAGCTACATTACCAAAGGTTATGGGTCCGTTTCAAAATCTTAGACAATTAGAGTTCTTTCTCGAGGGAGCATACGATCCTGATATTGATTACTTCTGGATTTTAGATATTGCAATGGTCTCACCACGTCTCCAAGAACTTTCTCTCACGGTGAATTATTCAACTCTGTTATGTTGTTCTTGCTTTATATTATTCAACTTGGGGAATTAACACAGTAAAAAGTGCAGAGGATACCTTGGTTTAACAACAAAAGAAGATGTGATTCAACTTTTAAAACAACGTAGTTAGGTTGCAAATATTGCTACATAATCTCTGAAATGATATTGTTTCTCATAGATATATTACAACTTGTTGAAATTTGCAAGAATAACTTCAACCTAGTCACTCTAGGGAGAAAAAATCAAAACTAATATTTCATTGTTTGTTAATCAAAACAAAACTTCTTATCAACTGGATTAATCATCAAGTTCTTATCAACTAAAAACATTCTTTCTTTTTTTCCAGATTAGAAATTCGCATTTGAAAATGCACGATGATCACACTTCAAAGAGAAAGAAGAGAATATGCGGGACTTTTTCATAGTGAATTGAAATACGTTGAGTTACATGGTTGTGTTGGTACCATAAATGTTATTGAGTTAGCTAGTCACTTTTTGAGGAACGTGAATTCACTCAAGCAAATTACTTTTGTTTCTTGTGACAAATTCTACATAGGTGGTGGAAGGTCATGCAGTTCTAGAAGTTGTGGTTGTTTTGAACGTAATTTGATTCATGAGATGCTAAAAGATGAAATAAATGAAGAATGTCAGCTTATAATTTTGTAATGGTATTTTTTTATAATGAATTTTGTAAGAGTTATTAATAAATTCAATCTTACATAAATTTTATAAGTTATTTTAAAATGAAATACAAGGTGAAAACTAGTTCTTATGAACATGAACATCATAAACAGTGTATCTTCTGCAAGTGATTATCATTTTTTATAAACCGTGTATCTTCTGCGCACAACTGCAACGACTGTCATTTGCAGTGAACATTTTTTTATAAGAAAAATTTCATTAAATAATCCACTTGCAAAGATCACGTAGTAATACTCTACTCACTTTCTATGAAAGGTTGATGAGAAATTCTCTATCATTTGCTCAAGCTAAATAGATAAACACCAATTGAGATAAAATAAAAAAAACAAAAAAAAACTAGTAATGGTACAACAAGGCACTTCTGGACAACCAGTACAACCACCAAGCCAACAAAGAACTGAACAAGCTAAAACTGAAAAACTAAAGAAACCTATAAAGAGAAAACCTTCAATGCATTCTCTTTTAAGAGCTCACCAAAAGATACTGTAATAGGACAATGACCCTCCACGGCTCCCCCTACCAGTAGCTCTGCAAGGACACCTCCTAGTAGCCGGGGAAACTGAGACCGCAACCACCTACAAAGGGTGATCAATTTTGATGATAAAGCAATCTAAGACAAAGTGACAAACGGAATTTCAAGGCACAACCAACCCAAGAAGTAAGTCTGTGTTAAGGGTAGTCCTTAGGAAGTGGGGTCGGTCGTGTCTTAGGAATGAATTTTAAACCGCTTTTGAGGATCGGCTCAAATCACTCAATACACTAGCACTCACACAAACAAACCTAACATATGTCTTCAATTGATAAAAGCATGTCAAAAAGGTTAGGCACTTGTTGCTTTTAAAGAAATAGATTTATGGCTTAGTGTTTTAAAATAAATTATTTTTGAAGTAAAGAATCGATTCTTGATTTGTTACTTTACAGCTTGAAATCAATTCATAGCTTGTTTAAAGCTAAAAATCGATTCATAGCTTGTAAATTTAAAGCTAGAAATCGATTCATAAAGTAAAGAATCGATTTTGGATATGTGTTATAAGAGGTGCAAAATCGATTTGTGACTTCATCCCTTAAAGAGGAAAATCGATTCCTCACTTGTTTTCATGAACTTGTTTTTATAAAGCTAACAATCGATTATCTACTTGCTTCACTAAAGTACAAAATCGATTTCTCACTTATTCCTTTAAGCAAGAAATCGATTTCCAAATATCAAAATAGAGTTACAAATTGCTTCAACGGTCATATTTTTACAAACTCCATAAATAGGACTTAGGGTGTCACAGATAAACAACAACCTACGAAATCATAAAGCAAAACGCAAACCCTATTGCACTGTCACACTTGTTCTTCACCTTCTCCATCATTTTGAGTTGATCTCTCTCAAGGGTTAAGTTGGGAATCTTCAAGTTGTTGTATTCACCTTCTTAGAGGTATTTGTTATTTCATTGTAATTTCTTTTAATAGTGTTATTTTTTTTGACACATTTTAATATTGTTATTGGCTTATACTAGAGAGTGGGGAATCTCTCTAGGGTTTTGACTGTAACAAGGGTGAGGTATCTCTTGTATGTCAATTGGTTGTACTAGAGAGTGGGGTATCTCTCTAGGGTTTTTAATTGTAACAAGGGTGGGGTATCTCTTGTTGTAATTGTTGTAAAGGGCTCTTGCACAAGGTGGGGTATCCTAGGTCAAGAGTGCCTGAGTCTGTAAGGGTTTTAAAGCACCCGGTTTAAGCTTTGTTTTGATAGTGAAATTCTCACAAAGGGTTTGTGAGGATTGGAGTAGGTCACTAGGAGGTGGCTGAACCCGTATAAATCTCTTGTGTAATTTAATGTTTTAGTTTCTAATTCGTTCATTCCATAAACCTGTGCGAAAATTAATCTAAGTCGTTTAAAAGGGGGAAAAAGTTTTTAAAGTCTCAATTCACCTCCCCCCTCTTGAGACTGAAGCCACTTGGTAACACAAGCTAGCAACATAAACAAACAATCATGGAAAGCACAATCGGAGATTAGTGTTAGTGAGATAGCAAAATTGAGCGATATGCCCCCTACAAAAAAACCAAAATTGTCACAATGAGAGTCTCCATTGAGAAACCGGCAAAGGACCACACACCGCAGGGGAATTTATTATACTGCAAGCCCAGCCTCGGGCATGGGTGCCTCCTCACTATAAAAGAACCATTTTATCTAAAGGTCTTCTGGCCTCTAGTGTACTTCCTTCTTTGGCTACGCTATCTGCAATATGATTTTATTCCTGATTTTTTTGGATGAAAGAAACGTTCTTTAAGATCCACATCAAATGTATCAACTTACTACTGTAAAATCTTAAAGCTCCAAAGGCATGAAGATGTTACCCAATCCAAAGCTACCTTAGAGTCCGACTCCACAATCAGGCTTCCATGTTTTAGCCACTCCTTTTCTTGCTTCAAGTTGTTGTATTCACCTTCTTAGAGGTATTTGTTATTTCATTGTAATTTCTTTTAATAGTGTTATTTTTTTTTGACACATTTTAATAATGTTATTAGTTTATACTAGAGAGTGGGGAATCTCTCTAGGGTTTTGACTATAACAAGGGTGGGGTATCTCTTGTATGTCAATTGGTTGTACTAGAGAGTGGGGTATCTCTCTAGGGTTTTTAATTGTAACAATGGTGGAGTATCTCTTGTTGTAACAATGCTAGGGATCCTATAGCGCCTTTTTACAATTCCTAGCTTTTTCTGTAAAACGCTAGGGATCTTCTAGCGCCTTTTTACAATTCCTAGCGTTTTCTGTAAAACGCTAGGGATCCTCTAGCGCCTTTTTACAATTCCTAGCGTTTTCTTTAAAACGCTAGGGATCCTCTAGTGCATTTTGTCCATACCTAGCGTTTTCTACAAAACGCTAGGGATCCTCTAGTGCATTTTGTCCATAGCTAGCGTTTTTTCTATAAAACGCTAGGTATTGAATGAATTTTTTAATTTCATTTCTAGCGTTTTCTCTAAAACGCTACCTATTGATTGAATTTTTTTTAAATATTTTTTGTTTTTGTTTGTTCTCCATTTTAATTACAACCTATAAATTCACTCCCTTCCAACAAAATTCATCAAATATCATTCCAATTCAATATCATTCAAACAAAATTCAGTCAACAAAATTCATCAAATATTCCAATCCAATATCATTCTAAGAAGTACTTACAACATAATATATATCCAATATATACAACATATATAATAACTAACTATTATGAAACTCAAAACTTGCTAGAAAAAGCTAGAAACAAAACGGCACCACTCCCCCTTCATCGTTGTAAGTTGTTCATCGAGTAATCTTTGGATGTCTTTTGATGGGGAAAATACTCAAAAAAATAAAATGAAATAAAATTAGAATTAAAATGTTTATTAAATGTGAGTAAGTATTATAATATCAATATAAAAAAGAAATCTAAGTAGTTACCTTCATTGGGATTACTACTCTGTCGTGAGTGATAATGTCTCTCATATACCTCATAGTGTAGTACCCACAATCATTATTATTTGGTTGTTTAGGACACTACAAAGCAAAAGATTAGTTAATTAATTGTCACATTTTTATGACCAAAAATTCAATTAAAATTATAAGAATGATTTTTAAAAACTTACAGCTTATGGGTATCCATTTTGTTTTACTCAGTAGATAATCCCCAGTATTTTTGCAAAACACTGTAACGTCATACATATATATATATATAACGTTAAGTTGAACAAAATACATATATTAAATTATACAAAATGAGAGGGTTACACATACACACATGTCAACTATCTGTACGAAGTCTACGTAGACTTTGTAATGGCCTTGAAGTGAATCCAGATAGTAGACAGTATTTCGCTTAGGGTTTATTGCAAAGAGTACCCAATGTTGCCTGCAAGTAAATGAATCACGAATGAGTACACATTTACACTATAATACAATCCTCAAAATAAATAACCAAGTGATTGAAGACTAAATTTCTCACCTTATATTGAGTGGTGCCAAAAATAAAGATTCGTGATCAAAATGATGGGCATCCCTGAAGCGTGAAAGGATATAACTTTCTATTTGACTCTTCCTAGCCATAATATCCTCTGGTTTACCTTGATCCCACACAATGATACACTCTGGGCACAAGAATAAAAACTTTTGTGTCCGTTGGGAAGGGACCAGAAACACATTGTACAAAAACCTATAAATAATATATATACAACTTTCAGATCCTCATATATATACTCTAATATATACTCTAATATATACAACTATTGTGTACAAATAATTTAATACATACCTCTGGTATACTCTAATAACAACCACAGTGGCCCATTCCATGTCATATACAGCTTTCAGATCCTCAATGTTGAGCATAATATCCTATTCCACTCCCACAATTTGATCGGTCGGTAACATAATAAGGTCACCGGGCTTCATTTTTTGAGTGACGTGGACCTTTACATAAGTGATGAATTTCTTGAATTCATCAATGGGAGATTTAACAACATGTTGGACTGGCTGTATTTCATTTCCTTTAATAGAAGGAGATGGTCGGGACACTTTGGTAGTGGAAGGGGAAGGTCGGGACACTTTTATAGAAGGAGACGGTCGGGACACTTGGGGTACCTAGTATATATTAAAAAAATGATTAATTAGTTAGTTAACACACATTATATATAACAATGAGTCATTAACTTATTAACAAAAATATTGTCACTTACAACGACAAGTTGTTCAGGCCATGCCACAAAAGTACTAAGTGCTTGATCCACAGTAAATATATCAGCATTAACAATTGGAACAGGCAATGGTGCAGACCCCTCAATTGAATAGTCTACCCTAACTCTCAAATGGTTTTCAGGCATGGGTAAATTGTGCATTGTGGCACTCAATTGGTTACATAACATGCCCACTGCAACCTTTCGATGTGGGTTTGCAATATATAGCTCACATTCACAGTTATCCTAAATCAATTATAAAGAAAAATAAATATACATGATAATTTGATCAAATACATATGTACAAAAAACAGGTCGAGTAATAATAAACACCTGTGTTGAAGGGATGGTGCAGCTATCTCGTGCGCTATGTTGGGCAAGTGAGGGTGCAGCAGGTAATATAGGTTCAGCAGGGGGTGGTGCAGCAGGGGATGGTGCACCAATGGATTGTGCCAAGAGCTGCTTATACATCTGTCTCTCTTCCATTAATACAACAACATTCTTGGATAGCTCGTCATACTTTGCCGCCATGACTTTACATTCCCCGCACCCCCTGCTATGGCTCTTTGGCCCAAACACAGTCGTAGGAGGAATGCCATATCCATAACCTCTTATCCGACCCTTATACTCTTCCCTTCCCAAGGCACGAGCAAGGACATCTTGTTGACCATCACAATCTGTTAAATCTCCTTGTGATACATATTGTGATATGCTTTGCTGATGCACAAACATAAGTAACGGTTAGAAATATAAACAAGTGTCAAAGAAATTTAATCGACGATAAAAAATATGTCCACGTGTCAAAAAAAATCGAGTAACGGATAAAAATAATAAACAAGCTAGTGTCAAAGAAATTTAATCGACAATAAAAAATATGTCCACATGTCAAAAAAAATCGAGTAACGGATAGAAATAATAAACAAGTGTCAAAGAAATTTAATCGACGATAAAAAATATGTCCACGTGTCAAAAAAAATCGAGTAACGGATAGAAATAATAAACAAGTGTCAAAGAAATTTAATCGACGATAAAAAATATGTCCACGTGTCAAAAAAAATCGAGTAACGGATAGAAATAATACTTACAATTTTGTCCTTGACCTCCTTAGTTTTTGGATCCACAATGTCCCCATCTTTGTTTTATCGGGCCTCTAACTGCATAAAGATACAACAATCAAGGGATTCTTGAGTTGGATTTTTTCCTCTTGCAAAGAACTATTTAAGTTTAATAATTGTTAATCAACTGTAAATTAAAAGATTCATTAAATCATAATAAATTAAACTAATTGTGTCTTACAAATCTTTCTTTGAGAATTTGATATCCACTAGAACCTCCTCTATAAAGGGTACTCGGGATTAGAAGCTCTTTCTTTATTGGCTTTGCTCTTTTTCTATTTAAAAGATAAGTATACATTAATGAATGATATCTAGTTGTGAAATATATATATATATATATATATATATATATATATATATATATATATATATATAACTTAAATAATTAATATACTAACCAAGAAATCTGGATCTCAGAGTGCGTATATGTACAAATTTGCTCCAATCCTCCTTACTTATAATTAGGAATACAATGTCGAGGCTCCTGTCGATGGTCCCATCAGGAAGTTTTGTATACTTTTTCCTACATCGTTCTATAAGCCCGATGCAACCTTCCAAACTTCCTTGAGTATACAATCTCTCGGGCATCATCCACATCAAAGTGTTTCTACTTATACATAAAAATGGGTTAAATAAATATAACTAAAAAATCACTAAATAATATTATTAAAGAGGTCTAAAATTATATACCTTTATTAAGGACCAGAAATCATCTTTCAGTTTAGGCAAAACTCTATTATCTTTCTCATTCCAACTTTTAATCGAAATTAGAAATATTTGCTTCATCTTAGTACCAATAAAACTAATCAAATTTGTGTCGTTCTCTCCAATAGGCAAACCTTTAACACTCCATCTGACCTGCATTAATTAAATCATTAAATAATAACTTTGAAAGGTAGAGAACAAGATTAATAATTAGTAATTAACTTACCCTATATTTCTCGTGTCCTTTACTTATCCGATGGACGATATTCTTTTTCGCTGTCATTCCACGGGGAGTGAACTTCTTTGTGTTTCTATGACCACCCCCATCACCACCCTCATGACTACTCTCATGATCACTAAGTGATGCCATCTGACTTGCAATGGCCTAAATGAAATAGACTCAGTGAGTTTTAGCTTTCTAATTGTTTAGAACCAACAAACACTTAACAAAATATAGAACAAGCATAGGCCTCACCTATAAATACATATATAAACAGAAACTGAAATATTGGAATCATAGCCTTTAATTTGTTGATGATTATTGATTTAGTTTCAATGAAATGCATGCCATGTAAATTTTTGCTGGTACGTTTGGGGTTTCTGGGTTTTAGGTTTCTGGGTCGCGCGTTTTTGGGTAAGATAGCACCAATGAGAGAGAGGAAGACGTGGAGTGTGGGTTGTTCGTTGCTGATGAACGAAGAGGATGAACGAAGAGGGATAAGTCGTTTCTGATGAACGAAGAAGGGATGAACGAAGAGGATATGAACGAAGAGGTTTTCGCAAGGGAGGAGTTAGGTAGATGAAGAGACGTCTGCGTGAGTTTGTGTGAGAGAGATGAGAGAGTGCGCCTTGTGAACATTTTAATAACAATGCCTAGCGCTTTCTAGCAAAAACGCTAGGGAAGCCTAGGAAATATAATTACAATTCCTAGCGTTTTCTGTAAAACACTAGGGATGCTATAGCGCCTTTTTACAATTCCTAGCGTTTTCTGTAAAATGCTAGGGATCCTCTAGCGCATCTTTACCATTCCTAGCGTTTTCTGTAAAACGTTAGGGATCTTCTAGCGCCTCTTTACCATTCCTAGCGTTTTCTGTAAAACGCTAGGGATCCTCTAGCTCCTCTTTACCATTCCTAGCGTTTTCTACGCTAGGGATCCTCTAGCTCCTCTTTACCATTCCTAGCTGTCAGAAACGCTAGGGATCCTCTAGCTCCTCTTTACAATTCCTAGCGTTTTTATAAAACGCTAGGTATTGAATGATTTTTTAATTTCATTTCTACCGTTTTCTCCTTAAAACACTATGTAGTGACTGATTTTTTTTAATTTCATTTGTAGCGTTTTTTTTAAAACGCTACCTATTGACTGATTTTTTTAAAATATTTTTTTTATTTTTGTTTATTCTCCCTTTTAATTACAACCTATAAATTCATTCCCTTCCAACAAAATTCATCAAATATCATTCCAACAAAATTCAGCCAATATCATTACAATCCAATATAGATACACACATATGTCATATCACCAAAAGACCATATTAAACTAACAAGTACTTACAACATAATTAATATATATCCAAATCATACAACATAATAACTAACTAACATTATGAAACTCAAAAGTAGCTACAAATTAAAGCTAGAAACATAACAAAGACAACCTCATGACTATTGTCTTGACCACTCTCATGATCACTAAGTGATGCCATCTGACCTGCAATATAACATAATCCATGTTATTGTTAAATTTACAAAAACAATATAATTATCTATTAATAAAAAATAACGAGATATCATTAAGTCTATATTACCTTTTCCTTTTCCTAGATAAAATTTTGTTTGCAATTCAAGCGTCTTGGTATTTTTTTCCGACGAATAGTAATTCCATCATTATGATCTTTTCTAAAATATACAACATTCCTCTATAAAAGTATTTTCCCTATTATTGGTTCTGATGTTCTGAAGAAAGGGTCGTCCTCAACACCAACATCATCGGGTGCTTCATCATCATCATCGTTGTTATACACAAATTTTTTGTCACCAATAGAACAATAGACCAATTGATATTAATCGGATCGGTGACATAAAACACTTGTTGAGCTTGCGATGCTAAAATAAAAGGTTCATCTTTATATCCTAACTTGTTGAAATTCACCCGCATGAACCCCGATTCATCAATCAGAAACCAAGATATTGTCAACCCATTCACATTTGAACACAGTCTTCTGAAACATATTGTAATCCAACTCCCATATGTGTTCAATGAAGCCAAAGTAAGACATATTCGCATATATGGGATTTCTGTCTTTGGCACTGGATGCATGCATAGAATGAGCTACAAGAGTCACCCCACTATTTTGCATTTTACTCTGATCATCTTGTTCTTTTGTATAGAAAGTGCACTCGTTCATTAGATAGTTGTTGTAAGAGAAGACATGTATATTTGGACCTTTTGCTAACCATCTCAATCTTTTTGAAATTGAAGTAGGATTCGAAACACACTCACCATCAATGTGATGTTTTAGCCACACTATGAAACTCCTATTGTGTTCTTTTTTCTAACCAAACTTGCTTCTTTCCCGGGAATTGACTCTTAAGAATCTCCTTGTGCTTGGCAACATATGAATCAACCTCACTATCATTGTGAAGAACGTACAAGTGTGTTTGCTCTAGTTCTTTCCTTGATACCATCACTAATTTAGTTCCCGTCATCCCTTTACTAATCCTTCCTACATGACGAGACCTTGGTAGTCCCCACGAATATTCAAGACTAGATAGATAGCCCGTGCAAAACTCAATAGCCTCTTCAACTATGTAGCGCTCAACAATACAACCTCGTGTCGTGATCGATTTTTCACATATCCTTTTAATATCTTCATGTAACGCTCAAACGGATACATCCATCTCATGTAACATGGGCCACACAATTGTGTCTCTCTAACGGATGAACTATTAGATGAATCATTATGTTAAAAAGGAAGGTGGGAAATACATCTCAAGCTCACACAAAGTGACAATAATTTCTCTTTGCAATGTTGGCAACTTTCCGTGGTCAATCACTCTACTACAAATCGCCTTAAAGAAGAAACAAAGTTTGGTTAAGGTCCGACGACTTTCTTAGGCAAAATGGATCGTATACCAATGGGTTGCAAATGCTCCATGAGAACATGACAATCGTGGGACTTTAGAGACTTTAACTTGAGGTCTTTAATCGATACAAGAGTCGCCACATTTGAAGAGTATCCTCTGAACTTTAACTTCATGAAGAAACTCACAAAAGACATCTTCTCCTTTCTAGATAGAGTATGAGCTGCCAGAGGTAGATATGTACGTGTACCCTTCTTTACTAGGACCCAATTCAGGTCTCAAACCCATACTAACCAAATCCAACCTTGAGTTGATGGTATCTTTAGTCTTACCGGCATATTGAGTAAGATACCAATGACACTTTCAAGACATTTTTTTAACATGCATCACATCAATGAAATGCCTTACATATAATGACTTCCAAAGATGGCAACTCAAAGAAAATCGACTTTTTCTTCCACCCCGCTTGGCAAGCTCTCCCGCAAAAGGCTTCCCAAATTTAATGTTCAAATCTTCCACCTTTTCAAATACTTGTTCACCCACAAAGGTGGGGAGCTCTACGTGTTTTTCGTATTCCCATCAAATGCCTTTCTCCACAATCGAGCAAGTGATGAGTTGATGGCAAAATCTACGATGACCAAGATAGATATTCTTCTTACCATGTTCCAACCACATCCAATCTGTGTTATCTTCACATATAGGGCATGCACACTTCCCTTTGTTACTGTGCTCCGGATAGATTGCCGTATGCGGGAAAGTCGCACTGTGCCAAAGATCATAGCCCTCGTGGTGAAACTTTCTTCTCTCGAACCCATCATACACCTCTCTACCCAGCCTCCCACATTTGCTTCAAGTCTTCAATTAAAGGAGCCAAGTATACATCAATATCATTTCCTGGTTGTTTGCACCCAGAAATTAACAAAGACAGCATCATATATTTGCGTTTCATGCAAAGCCACGACGGTAAGTTATAAATCGCCAAAATCACAGGCCATGTACTGTGGGAGCTACTCTGGATACCGTGCGGGTTAAATCCATCAGCAGACAATGCAAGGCGTAGGTTTCTCGGGTCATCCCCGAAATTAGGATACTCAATATTAATTTTTTTCCATTCAGAGAATCTGCCGGGTGTCGTAGCATACCATCTTTAATCCTTTCATCCTCATGCCATGTCAAGTGTTTTGCATCTTCTGAACTACGATACATGCGCCTAAATCGAGGAATTATAGGAAAATACCACAACACCTTTTCTGGAGCAGACTCTTTCTTCTTATACCGCGGTGCATCACATTTAGGACACGACTTTAACAACGCATGTTCATTCCGAAATAAAATGCAATCATTCGGACAAGCGTGTATCTTCTCATAGTTCAAGCCAATAGACCCCAACATTTGCTTTGCATCATACGTCCGAGAAGGAAGCACATTATCATTCGCAACATTTCTTTCGAAGTGCGAGTAAATCGGTAAAGCTCTTATTCGTCCATCCGTGGCGAAGTTTTCAAGTTATACAACTTGATCACGGCCCAATAATTTTGTGAATTCAAGACAACTCGCATACAATGGTGTCTCTGCATCGCTTATCAACTTCTCAAACATTTCAGACAATCATTAAGATCCTCTTCAACCACCTTTGCCATCTCTTCAAATTCGTTCGCATCAAATGAATGTGTCCTGTCAACCTGGCGGCGCATATCTCTTACTAATATCATTCATATTTGAAGATTCACCTTTTTCTCACCGCATTATCCAACAAGTGTAACTTTGATCAATTCCATTCGCCTTTAAATGTCGTGCCAACTCCATCGCAAAGAATCGATTTTACATAACAACACCTTAAACAAGGACATTTCATACCACTAGAAGTCCCTAAACGTTCAACAGCACAACTCACAAAATAATCCACTCCAGCGGAATACTCCTTGGACAGACGATTGGCAGACATCCAATTTCTATCCATAATTTCCAAATATTTATAATAAAATCCTGAGAAGAGAACTTTAACATATGACCCATCAAGCAATTCGAATATAATGAAGAATCAATTCATATAAAAAAAACAAACAAAATTTCCTCTTTTAAAATTTGTTCAATTCCACTCCTTATTTTCCTAAGCTATATCTATCTCATATTCTATTTCTATTCTCGGTCCTTTGGTCAAGAGAAAGGAACCATAGTCTAGTCTTCCAAATAATTAATGAACTTAATTTATGTCTAACAAGAAGAGGCTAGTGGTAAAAAAAAGAGTCTAGTGTGCACAAGTGACAAAACTAATATATTTCTAAACTAGAACCCACAATTAATATCTAACAAATTTCCTAATTGTAATTTACAAGAAAAAATTGCAACAAGAGACTATTGTAATTAGAGAAAGGAACGAAATTAATAAAGGAACCCAAACAGAGAAAGGAATGAAAACTCACCAATGTTGTCCGAGTGAGAGACCGAGAAAGATGATGTTCACTAAGAGAGATGATTTTCGTTGAGAGAGATGATAATAATTTATGCTAGGGTGTTAGGGTTTTATGTTTCGGGTGAGTGATTTTGTGTTTCGGGTGAGAGTGTTAATGAGAGAGGAAGTAGCTCAATGGGAAACGAAAAAAAATTATTTAACTATACCTAGCGTTTTCTAAAAACGCTAGGATCTATCTAGCGTGTTTTCTAAATACCTAGCGTTTTGAATAAAAGCGCTAGGATCCGTCTAGAGTGTTTACTAAATACCTAGCGTTTTATAAAAAAACGCTTAGGATCTATCTAGCGTGTTTTCTAATTGGCTAGCGCTTTGAATAAAAGCACTAGGGATCCTGTCTAGTGTGTTTTCTAAATACCTAGCACTTTTAAAAAAACGCTAGGATCTATCTAGCGTGTTTTCTAATTGGCTAGCGTTTTGAATAAAAGCGCTAGGGATCTGTCTAACGTGTTTTGTAATTGGCTAGCGTTTTGAGTAAAAGCGCTAAGGATCTGTCTAGCGTGTTACCTAATGGGTAGCGTTTTACTTTAAAACGCTACTAATGGTGTAGCATGTTATTAAAATGGGTAGCGTTTTTTTATAAACGCTACTAAAGGTGGCGATCTCTTTTTACAATTCTGGCGTAGTGCCGGTTTAAGTTTTGTTTTGATAGTGAAATTCTCACAAAGGGTTTGTGAGGATTGGAGTAGGTCACTAGGAGGTGACTCGAACCAAGATAAATCTCTGTGTAATTTAATGTTTTAGTTTCTAATTCGTTCATTCCATAAACCTGTGCGAAAATTAATCTAAGTCGTTTAAAAGGGGGAAAAAGTTTTTAAAGTCTCAATTCACCCCCCCCCCTCTTGAGACTGAAGCCACTTGGTAACACAAGCTAGCAACATAAACAAACAATCATGGAAAGCACAATCGGAGATTAGTGTTAGTGAGATAGCAAAATTGATCGATGCCCCCTACAAAAAAACCAGAGGCATGTGAAAGGGTCGAGATTTCATTGGAAATGTATGAAATAATACAAGAGTTGTCCTTGATATAATTGTATACAGGAAAGCAGAGGCATGTGAAAGGGTCGAGATTTCATTGGAGGAAAGGTGTTGGCAAGCCAATGAAATGGAAGGATACAGATTTAGAATAGAAAGGGAAACATGTTGAAGTAGAGTGGAAGAAGAGTTTGAAGAGAATAATGGGAACTCTCTAATTTTTAACTTTGTATGCACTTTTTCACAATACAATTTACTTCAGATTTTGATTATGTTTAGCATATTTTCACTAATCATCATTAATCAAGAGAGGGAATTTTATGTTGAAGTTTTGCTCATTCGCGTCCTTATGTTGAAGTTTTGTCTATATATATATATATATATATATATATATATATATATATATATATAGACATACCTATATGTTATAATATATAACAGAGTTCTAATGGGAAATGTACGAGAGTCACACTTTTTTAATCATATAAACGACACAAAAACCTAAAACTGACTATTTTTCCTAAATGGCTAAATTAGAAACTATTACTTACAATGACATGTATACCTTTGCAGCGCATGGGTGATGCATACTAGTTAAGGGTAAATACGAAGAATCCCTTTCAGGGAAAAAAAGTAATAGGAATAATAATCTTTTGCCAATTATTGTGCTTGTATCATTCTTGCCTTCTTGGTGATTAACTCATAATGTGGTTTGTCAAAAAAAAAAACTCATAATGTGCTACTCTTTCATCATGTGTCGTGGATTGCCAAAGTTTATGTTTTGTTTTGTGATACATAGAAATCTTTCAATTTTTTAATAGTCTTACCAGCCATGTTGTCATTCAATAATTTAGCAAAGTTTACATTCAAATTTTATTTAAAATCAAGAAAATTGAATCACCATATCTAATTAACATTCTTAATTAGTATGAAATTATCTATTTTAGCTTTAACATTTTTCTTATTGTGAATGCTTATGGAGAAAAGGTGTATTCATGTCCCCCCATTCAACTTAGCACTTCAGCTATGAATATACAGTTTCTTAGTTTTCCAATGGCCTCACTACGAAGCACTTAAGATACGAACAACTTGTAAAATAATAGCTAAATAATTTGTAACGCAATTAAACAACAACAAAAAAACAGGAATAGAATAGAGGCAAAATAAGTTATATTATTCAGTTCCTTGACGAGAATTGAAAAACAAAAATATTACTTTAAAAACGAAATAAATAAGAATAACTAATAAAAAAAATTTGTTGAGTATGAGAACCACACGGCCTGCAAAAACCAATACTCTTAGCCAATTAGATTCCTTGACGTACATTAGTCATTGACAAAGCTCGTTGGAAATCAGATACACCAAAAACATGGTAAAAAAAAAAGATGGAGCTACTTTTAATGCAAAGAAGAGAACTGTGGAAAAATAACTAGGTTTTTTTTGTACCCCCACAATGTTCTTATATACCCCCACATATTAGTGAATCCCCAAAATGCCCTTCAGTAAACTGTTTTTTTTTTTGCAAAATTACACTAATCGTATATATCTTTTTTTGACATATATACGATGTGTATTTTTTAGACATCGTATATATGTTCGTTGTGTGTATATACTATTGATACGTTTTATTTCAATCGTATATACGCTTTGTGGGGGTATATACGATGTTTTAAAAATGCACATTGTATATATGTCCTACCAAGGGAATATACGATGGGCTTACAATTTGTAAACGGTTGTGATTTGATCAACGGTTTTAATTTTAACTGTAGTGATTTAACGGTGGTCGTTTGAGCAACGGTGTAGATATGATCGATTACTAACCGCGTGTAATTACAAAAACGCGGTACAAAAATAAATACACATGTAATACAAAAAATGTGTGAATCTATAAATCGTCAATAGAATCATCGGCTAAATCAACACATCTAGACCTATTCATATGCTAAATACATTTGACAATATTAATATCACATAGTCTATCTATTATAAATATATACCATCAACCCACCACCAAAATTACTATATTATCCCTTTCACTTTTTTCTCTAAGTCACTTTTATCATTAGTGGGTCCCCCTCTTATATCCTCTTTTAATTTTTTTATTTCACTTTAAAACCTATTATTCTCTTTCATCTCTCTCACTCTTTTCACTTCTCTTTACTATCAACATAATCAAACATAATCACTACCAATTTTTTTGATAAAAACAATAATTACATAAAATTAATTAAACTAATATTAAATTATTATAAATATATACCATCAACCCACCACCAAAATTACTATATTATCCCTTTCACTTTTTTCTCTAACTCACTTTTATCATTAGTGGGTCCCCCTCTTATATCCTCTTTTAATTTTTTTATTTCACTTTAAAACCTATTATTCTCTTTCATCTCTCTCACTCTTTTCACTTCTCTTTACTATCAACATAATCAAACATAATCACTACCAATTTTTTAAAAAAAAATAATTTTTTTGATAAAAACAATAATTACATAAAATTAATTAAACTAATATTAAATTATGTAGAATTTACTATTTACTATAATCTACTCAAACTACTAAACCCAATTAATTTAACAACTGCTATTTGTCAAAAAAAAATTATACCGCTTGCAAAAATTCCAAAATTATTTCAAATAAATAGTTATTTTTTTAGCATAAAATGAGTTATGTTATTTCATTATAAATCAGAGAGGCAATACAAGAAGGATCGGTATAATATTTACGTGGGGGCTAGTCTCTAATATATATGGACGCCTTTAATTAAGTTATGGGCGATGTTATTCGTTTGCCTCCTAACAAAAGCTAATTTAAAATTAGCAGAAGAAGATAAAATAGCTCTGTATTGATCTAACATGTCACCAAGCTCGGGTCATAATTCTTATAGATCTTAATTGCATCCATAACAAATTTATATACTATGCGTCTCAAAGATAACATTCTCAACTCTTAGATTTTGTGCAAGTTGGAGTGATAAGTGAAAAGCACGAGCTTCTCTTTCTGAAAGTATAGGAGTTAGAGCATGAGGATTGGGCCAACTCATAAGCACCGAGGAGTAACGAAAACAGATTCCTACCCCCAATTGGACCCAAATTAATTCACTATTAATAATGTACCTTTGCGCGCGATTGCATCCATTGCCATTCTCTAAGTTAGCTATTGGAGTAAGTTTCCCCTGCCATATACTTTTGTGTTTCATTATTTCAAATACTACGGAAAATTGACCAACAATGGCGAAGAAGACATGTGACGTGTGAGGAGCAGTGTCTCACGTGTGATAGTGGAGTTGAAGATGAATGGCACATTTATATTTCTTGTGTGCCCACATGCAGTAGCGATTTGGGAGCTAAGTGGTCTAAGTTATGAGGTGTAGGAAGCAATGAGGGAAACACCATACTTTAATTATTGTTTTAGGCTCAATACATAATTAAGGAGGAATGAGATGTTTTATGCCCCGGTATCAGACACGTACGTGTCAGTGTCCAACACCCACACAACACTCGTACGTCATGTGTTTGACACTTAAGACAATTTTCATTGAGATGGACTATCTTTCCGTAGGGAATGGTGGGAATGATTTATTCCTCCCCCAATACAGAACTAGGTGTTGTTATTCTTTCTCATTGTAAGACAATAATTGCTCAATATCAAAGCTATAGGATTAAATATATTAGAATGCACATAAATTTTGTTGCTCACTCTCTTGTTAAAGCATCAAAGTTCTATGCTACCTCTCAAGTTCATGATTTCAGTCCAACTTGTATTACCAACAACTTTTTGGAAGGCTTAAGGGGTTATACCCAAAACAAGACAATATTAAAAACTTCTAGGGGGGAAATTGTGCAAGTAGTCAGCCTTAACCGTATCTACAGCAAAATCAGGAACAAAATAAATAAAAATTCTCCTATAGGAGTCTAGAGATAGGACAAATTTAGCTAAACCGTCAACAGGCTGACCTGCTTGTCTAAAAATTTAGGATGCTGCTCAAAATACCTAGACAAGATAAGATTAACTGCAGCCTTAGAGTTAGACTCTATGACTAAATTACGATAATCATGGCAAATAGCAATTTGAACCCCCCTAAACAAAGCCTTCAACTCAGCAGTGACCACAGAAACCACCATTGGAAGCAATTTGATTACATAGATAGTAAATAGATTAAAAAAATGAAATATGAAGAGAGAGAGAGAGAGGGGGGAGGGAGAGAGAGGGACGGAGAGGGAGAGAGAGACTAAAGGTGAGAGAGACCGACTGAAAATTGAGAAAGATAAGAGATAGAGAGAGAGAGAAAGAGAAAGAAATGGTTTTACATGTGAGGTAAAAAAATTTAAGAGAGGATGAGAGAAAATGAGACCCACAAAATAAAAAATGAGAGAGAACAACTATAGATTTTCAAATTTCCCTCAAAAGAATAATTAAGTGGGCAATTGGTAATTTGGTTAGTTATTTATTTTCTCATATAGATATTTTAGACATGAGTAGTTTGGTATTTTTGATAGTGGTTGAGTTGATTAAATAGATAGATACTTGATAGTTGAAAAATAGATAGTTGAAGTTGTCAAAAAAATTAGATAGTTGATGATTAGTATTTTGATTAAATATATAGATAAAAAAATGAAATGAGAGAGAGAGAGAGAATAGAAGTGGGAGAAATAGAGAGAAAATTGAGAAAGGTAAGAAGAGAGAGAGAAGTAAAAAGTAGGTTTTAAATGTGAGATAAAAAATTTCCAAAACCACATAATATTCCCAAAACACCCCCACACATTCTCATTCTCCCTAAAAACAACCCTACAACCGCGAACCCACACCCCCTCCACTTCAATCCATCATTTTCGTTCGTTTTCCATCAACAATCAACGACATTTCCTTCCTTCTTCTTCTTCTTCTTCTTCTTCTTCTTCTTCTTCTTCTTCTTCTTCTTCTTCTTCTTCTTCTTCTTCTTCTTCTTCTTCTTCTTCTTCTTCTTCTTCTTCTTCTTCTTCTTCTTCTTCTTCTTCTTCTTCTTCTTCTTCTTCTTCTTCTTCTTCTTCTTCTTCTTCTTCTTCTTCTTCTTCTTCTTCTTCTTCTTCTTCTTCTTTCTTTCTTCTTCTTTCTTCTTCTTCTTCTTTCTTCTTCTTCTTCTTCTTCTTCTTCTTCTTCTTCTTCTTCTTCTTCTTCTTCTTTCTTCTTCTTCTTCTTCTTCTTCTTCTTCTTCTTCTTCTTCTTCTTCTTCTTCTTCTTCTTCTTCTTCTTCTTCTTCTTCTTCTTCTTCTTCTTCTTCTTCTTCTTGCGTTTTAGTATTTTTTTTTGCTGTTTTGTGTAGTTCGGCCTTGCAACGGTCGATCTGGAGCAACCAAGCGTGCGCCAAACCCCCTATTGATGCAATTGTTTAGGTGTGGTTCGACCGAGCGTGCTGCCAACACAAGTAAGGGTGGTTCGATCAAGTGTGCTCCGTTTGGGTTTGCATCTCGCAGGGTCGAACCCCCATGATTGTTGTTGTATGCTGATTTTAACTGTTGATGAGTGATTTTTAACATTTCAATTGATTCTTTATAGTATGGCTAACACAAGAGGAGGTGACACTACTGGTGAGGCACAGCCCGAGACACATGTACGTGGACGCGAACGTGGACGTGGCACTGATGGAGAGATGCGGCCCGAGGAGGAGAGGGTTCGTCCCACTGCCTCCGTGCGCAAAGAAAGGACTCTTGGGATTCAACGTGGACATGGACGACGTGGACGCGAGACCCATTGCAGAGGAGAAGTGGGAGGATGCAGCCCGTTGCTACTTGTTTATCTTGCTGGGCAAGACCTTATTCTGTGACAAGTCTGGCAACAAGGTGAAGGTTGCATTGCTTTACATGGTCAGAGATTTAGAGCAGGCTGGTAACTACTGTTGGGGAGCTATGACACTTGCTCACCTATATCAGCAGTTGACGGATGCCTCTTCCCCTAAAACTTCACAGATTGCTGGTTTTTCCACTCTCCTGCGGGTACTTGACTTTATTTCAATTTTTATTTCAGTTGGTATAAGTTTATGTTTATTATATGTTGTTCGATCCCTAACTCGCTTTTTATTTATCACAGGCCTGGATTTTTAAACATTTCCAGGGGCAGATATTTGGTACGAAGTGGTTGAGAGAGCAGTACACTGAAGAGGAGCCACGGGCTAAGAGGTGGGAGTGCAAGAGGGCTGATGGGTCACTTGCTCAATTCAGGGTAGCTCTGGATCATCTCAGGTCGGACGAGGTGACATGGATGCCATTTGCGACCCCACATCACAGAGATTTGGTTGGGATGACCTATTTTAAGGGGCATCTACGTCATGCTGGGGCCATGGTGGCATATAACCCCGATCGAGTGGTTAGACAGTTTGGGTGGACGAGCGGTAGTCACTAAGGAACAAGCTGACGCCGCGTGGATGAAATTCAATATGGACCTTATTCCTGAAGGTGAGGCAGTAGTGCCTCGGATGCCAGCCACAATCCTAGGGTACATTGCCTGGTTTAGGAGTGTATCCCACCCATACCTGTCACCAGACAACTACCCCTTGGACGCTGTAGAGCTTGGCGAGGTATGATGATTTACTTTAGTGTTACAGTGTTTTTTAAGCATTTTTTGTTTAACTTTGTTTTGTTATTAACGTATTTTTTTATTGTCTTATAGACCATGCCTGAGACCCTTGCCCTGTACGATGAGATGGAGCACGTGTTGGAAGGTGTTGGGATTCCCCGTGGGACCCGTGGCTAGAAGATAGTGGAGAGGCTGAAGACAATTGCAAAACCATTCAAGAGGGGGCTTAGGAGCTTTAGCTGAGTTTCCCATGCGAGGGATGTGTCCCAACCGAGGGAGAGGCAGCCACAATAGTTGTGTTTTGTAATTGCATTGGATTGTACTCTATGGATTCTGTACTTTTTCTTTTGCACGAACTGTATCTCTACTGATTGCACTTATCTATATATATTTGGTTTTTGTTATACCTATCATTAGTAGTAAATTTAGTATTCAATTTATGGTTACATTCGTTAAAAGTTAGTAATTTAGCGTTGCGAAATTGTTAGTTTATCGTTCGGAGTAGTTTCGGTTAACAAAGATTTAAAAAAACCAACAACAGCTAGGTTCGGACCTTGCATGTTTGTCGAAGTGACAATCGAGAAGGTTCACAATTCAATTTATTGCTTTATATGTTATGTTTTTTCTTTTGACAAACAAAATATTTTATTAAAAGGAGTATAAGGGTATTCCAACCCTGAAATAAAATGAAACCTAATGTTTCGTTTGATTGAATATCCTATATATTATATATTGATCCCGATTATTGTGTCTGCGTTTCATTATTGCAAAGCAATGGAGAGCTTAAGAAATGCCCTTTCACCAACATATTAGTGAGTTTCGGATCGTGTTTTGTCATATATATTTTCAAAGTTAAGCGTGAAGGATTTGGTGAAAACAAGCACATTGTCCAAACAATGGCTTCACAAATATCAGAGATTAAGAACGGAACTCAACTGATCTTCAAAATGTGTTCGACAATACAATTTTAGAATTACCAAAAAGCCTCCCACTCTTCAAAGGAGTCCAATCTCAATTTGCTGAAAGAGTTGATCAACTCATGTTGCATTATGAAGGTTCCTTGATCCGTTCACTTAGAGTAAATTTTCCATTAGGTGATGAACAGGGTGATTTCATTGGTAGACTAATTTCCCAAGGAATTTCTAAGGGTGTCGAACGAATTGAATTGCTTTTCTCATTCAAAACTAATAGTAATTTTCATGATTTCATGTTGGAATTAAAGCCATACGAGTTTTCCTTTACTCTCTTATCTAACACCGATACTTTGAAGTATCTGAACCTAGGAAATTGTCTCATATTTACAACTATAAAATTCTCTAGATTCAATAATTTGAGAACTCTTGTGTTGCATCTAGTTGTTTTAGAGCAGGATATGCTTTTAGTGCATTATCCAGTTGCATCAATCTCGTAGAGCTCACCCTTGATGAATGTGTGTTCCAATTTGAGTTAAACATAAATAGTCCAACATTGTGTCATTTGAACATTCTGAACTATAGCAATGACAGACGGAAAATATATATCATTGCACCTAATCTCTCATCCTTAGAATATTCTACTAATCGTTCTGAAATAACACATTCAATGAATATCATGACTGATTATAAATTATCAAAGTTTAGGTATAAATCTAGTGATATATCTAAAGTTGTTGCGTTTTATGTACTAAAGAATGTAACAACAATTGTGTTGCATGGGCTCACTGAGTGTTTGGATTGGGTAGTGCCTGTATTGTTTTCTGAATGTCTTCAACTAGAAGATGTCACCTTTAAACACTGTTTCATCCAATTTGAAGTGAAAATTGTCAGTCCAATGTTACGTCACTTGAACATACACTACAAGAAAAACTTGTTTTAGCCACCAGCATTTGCCACGGAGCTTATTCCGTCAGTAATTTGCCACGGATTTGCGACGGCATGCGTAAAAAATAAGGGCGCGAAATTTCCCGCTGATGTTTGCCACGGGTTTGCCACGGACTTGTGAAAGGACAGAAATTTGCCACGGAGATGCCGTGGCAAGTCCGTGGCAACCCACTACAAACACACTTTTATTTCTCTTCCACTCTCGAGACCTTTCACTTCCACTCTCTCATTTCATTCTCCCTCTCTTACTCTCTCCGTCTCCGCACGACCCACCACCCCACGATGGCACGACCCACCACCCACCACCCCACCACCCAACACCACCGTTCCTCCTTCAATTCGCTTCTCCTTCTCTTCCATTGCAACATCCTCTTTCAGTCTCCCTCTCTCACTCTCAAAGAAACTAAAACCCTAACCTCTTTCAGTCTCCCTCCCATAGACTTTTTTTTACCAACATAGCTTATGAAGGTAGATGGGACAGTAGAGTAAGTGTTTATTGAGGATAAATAATCTGTCTTGTTTGTTGGACTGTATAGATTGAATGGAATTGTAGAAAATGCAGAAATACCGTCTGATATTGAAGTGCCTATCTTACATTAGAATGGCGGCTTAAGTGGTTCATCGTGCATTTTGTGGATCAATTTTTACTTCTAACGCCGATCTCATGCGTGTTGACACATACTCAATTTGGATTTCATCATCAAGTGGGCATCCCATTCTTCAATTACTGTTGGACTTTGGCTTCCTCCATTCTCACTCAATTGGGCATCCACTTGATGTCCTCTCTCTCAAAAACATGACCTCAAAGGTAAAACACATGTACTTGACCCTTCTTTTCATAACCATTACCTTTTCGGGATTTAAAGAGAGATAATTTTACATTTCTTAATTTTACTCTAGTTGTTAGACTATGCATTCACATTATCAAAGAGAGAGACTGAAGTTCTGTTTGTTTATTTATTGTTATTGACATGTATTTAATTTTGCACTTGTTGCCACAAGAACTAAATGCACATTTTGCATATACAGAAACCTTTTGATATTTGTTTATACTTGTTTTGTCATAGAGTTAGGCAACATGGAAACCTTTTTTTGATATTGAAGACGATGGTGCATGAGAAGATCACCACCTCATTTCAAATTCAAAGAAGAAAGTTTGCACAAATCCAACATAGTAAGCGATAATTTTTTTGGGATTTTTATTATGGTGAACTAACTGGTTTCTGATTTAGTCATTATCGGAAGTTAGAGTATTATTACTATTATAGCTTATGATGTGTTTACTCAATGAGATTGATTAAAAGTAGATATTTGCACCGTGGTTTGGAAACAATCGATTACCTATTCTTTCCTTATTTGTATCCCGTTAATGCCCGATTTCAGAAAAGAGTCTTCAGGCAAACGATTGGCATGTCTTTGGAAACTTAGAAGCCTCTATTATAATTTTGTTTCATTTTGCAAGTTTGTTTGTGATAATTATAATCGCCCAATTGATGTGATTTTTCATTCCTTGTTGATGGCAAAGCAACTGGTGCTTACTTGATTATTACTTCCAAAAGGAACTTCACAAAGATCACTCATTGAAGGTCTTGAACTTCTTTAGATTCCTTGTGAGCGCCGACAATATTTTCTTGTTCACAATTTTAATTTTCATTTACATACAGAAGTTTGTGAAATAAGCGGCAAATCATCAATTATGTCGATCAATGAATATTCGGATGCATTGTACAATTTTATATTATCCCGAAGTTGACCACGTTATTGGGAAACTTTCCGGAGGTAAATACCCTAATTTGTGAAAATGCCTACTTGCATGCATATGATGGAGTCTGTCAAGGAATGATCACATTGCTTACATCAGAAGTAATGATAGGAACTTGTTCTTGTTGATATATTGTCTAAGCGATATATGGTTTTGTCAGTTTGGAGATGATAATGAGAGAACCTGTGCTATAACTAAAATGAATGGTGTTTACTATTCTAGCGAGCCCATGCGTATTGGTGCCGCAACTCCAAGGAAATCATCCGCCATCAAGGTATGCTCAATCAAACTACTTTTGATTTCAAATTTGAAAGGATTTTGTCATGTCTTTCAAGATGAATACAATCTTTGAAATGACAATAATCTTGGCTTTTTCATAGAAATATCTTTTATGAATGCAATTCAACATCGAATCTGTTTGCTAGCTTCTAGCAAAGTAGCGATGTAGGATAGTTGAAAAACCATCAAATTTATTAATTGTCGCTAATTATATAATGCACTCTCAAATCTCAACTTACTCCCGTTGGTGTTTGGCATGATGTTCTCTGTACTAGTTTACGCAACAAGTTATCTCATGGAAATTCTTGATTTCATTTAGTCGTTAAATTCCCTTTGTCTAGTGTTTAGATCCCTTCAATTTGTTTTTTGTATTGCATGTCTCAATTATTTTTCGTTGTGGTGCTCTTGAAAGAGTTTTAAACATTTGTTCCATCTGTGTATTGATTACGTCCAAGGTTACGAAATTGAGACTTGAATTCTCAATTGGAGTTCATATTTTCGACTTGTGAATCGAATATATTATGAATCCTAAGATACATGATCAAAATTTGTCTGTTTCCTTGTTTAGGAGGCGGTCAAATGGCACATCCAAACCAATCAAGCGGATTCTACAAACACAAACAGTGAGTTTTTCTGCTATTATTTATATTAGGTTCTGCATTTTAGCATTTTATGATCATTTTATTACTACTCTTCAATAGCTAATCCACAATTCATTATAGATTATTTGTTGGAGGACTCGACCCCAATGTTACAGATGAAGATCTTAGGCAAAGCAATTCTCCCGAAGAAGGTGAGGTAGTCTCTGTTAAGATACCGGTTGGAAAGGGTGTTGTTTTGTCCAATTTGCAAGCAGTAAAAGTACACGATTCTTGGTTCTCAAATTTCTGTGATGCTTCGTATTCAAATTTTATTCATCAGAAACTGTGCATGTTGTATCTCATTAGAAAGAACTATACCTTGTTTTCACTTCATACCCATTTTCATTTCATAAAAGTTGAACATTGCTAATATTTATAATTGTATCTGGCAGTTTTCTTTCCATGTTTTCTGTCTTAAGCGTTCGTATTGGTTGTTACTATGAAAAATTGAAAATAATATTCCCACCAAACAGAATCTCATTTTTGTTATCCAGTAACATGATGTTTGAACTTTGATAGCAACCTTATCTGGTATTTATTTGCAAGGAATCCAACTAAAGCATGGTATTCTCTTGGGGGCTGTCTTCTGTGTGCAACTGGTAAGCACACATATGCAGGATCTTCTGTGTGCAACTGGTAAGCACACATATGCAGGATCATTAATATGGCATGGTATCCTAGTTTTTTTACTAAATTTGCTTAGGTTTGGAACTTGACATATAACATTTATTCTGTTTTATAAGATACAATTTCGGCCATCAGTTTGTTGTGCAAATGTTTTATTTTCTTGTTTCGCTAAAAAGACACTTTAAGTTGCTTGTTTTGTGTTACATTTGTTTTGCAAGGGTTCACTAATTTTTTTCTATTTATTTTGCAGTGTGTTTGGGTTGTTTAACGTGCCTGCCAAGTGGTGAGTACAGTTTTGGGTTCAATATGTTTTTTTGTTCTTGAAAATATAACATTTTTTGCTGTTTTAGTTCCTATTTAAATTTTATTTTTTATAGTCCTTATATTTAACAAGAACCATGTGTTTTAATCCCCCATCAGGGATAAAAGAACCTGTTTGTTGTATTTCTTTTAAGGACTAAAAATAAACAAAATTTAAATAGATGAATCCCTTTTATGATAGTTGGATATATTATGTTTTAGGTATGCATTCTTTTTGTTGGTAGTGTTCCAGCTCCTCATGCAAAATGTCTCACTACTTGGACACCTCTGTGGTATTTTATCCGGTTTGCATGTCGGTTTTTTCTCTTTTTGCCTCCCTTGTTTAATTTTCTATTTTTTCCAACACTTTGAGATATTCACCTAAAGTATTATTTGTGATGCTTGTGGTTTTGAGATACATATGGTTTGTTTAATTTCCTCATACCAGTGGACATCCTTTTATTCTTCAATTGAAGCCTCCTCCTTGCTTGTAAGTCTTTTAGGAATTGCCTTTGGCAAATGCACCAAGATGACAAAAATTGCAATTGCTAGTGACATCCTCGCATGATATTAGGGTTTTTGAACCACTTTAAAAATCATTATTCAGCTTTTTAAAAATTAAAAATTGAAAAAATGTGTTTGGTTAATTTGTTTTGTAAAAGCTGTTTCTTATTTTCTTGTTTTTAAAACTAAAAATTGAAACTGCTAATAGTTGTTTTCAAAAACAGTTTTCCAAAACATTTTTAAAAATAAAAAACCAAAAACATTCAAACAAGCCCTAAGTTTAATGTCTAAGGCACCAGTAGAACATATATTTTTACTAGAAAAAATAGCAATAAACCAACATTGCAAATATGGAACTCTTAGAAATTGAAGGTCTGTAACCTCCCTGCTTCAGACCTTGTTTCACTCACAAATGACAAGCCATCTCTCTCTCAACAGTCAACACCTCTTCTTATTTATAGGCAACTTTTTATTCTCTAGTTATCCCAACCCCAGACTAACTGACTGACTAACCAATTAACTAAAGAAGGAGGTTACCTATTAATACCTTTCAGGAACTCTTAAATACATATTAGTTGCGCATTTCCAATTGCTGTTTATGTCTTCCTGTTTCTATGCAGCCCACAAATAATTGGAAGTTTTATGGTTGTGTTTGTGTACTTATTACATAAAATAATTGGACCCAGATTATCTGTTTCCACTGTCTTGTCTGAACACTCTATTTCAAAAACAAATTTGAAATGTTTGATGAATTTTTTGAGAACAACCTTTGCTTGCTTAGTTAACTATTGCAGAAAATTGTCGCAGTACTAAATTACTGTATTGAATTCACAAAATGAATTATTGTATTGAACATGTTATGATTGACTAGAATATTAAAAAATCATTTATATTATATCTTGGTAACTACATTGATTTTAAAATGAAAGAGAAAAATGGAAAAAGCATCACATTAACATCGATTTTTTGAAAATAAATGTGTATATATCTGTATCATCATATGTGGTCCATTATTGTTGGTATGTTTGCCCTCTTGACTTTCAGTCATCATGTGTGAGACGTCCTAAATTCATTGTTTGCATCAAGGGAATTCTTGGGCTATATCCCTACACATACAAGCCAAAACTCAACCACTGGGTAAGTACTGTGATTTTCTCATTAAACCTTCCTGATGGCACTAGATACCTACCATTCCGCATTTTAAATATATGCTTTCATGGGACAGAGGAATACTTTCGGGAAATATTTGGGGGAATCTATCTTCATTGATGCCTCAAAGGGAAGTGTCTTCTCAGGTATGTGACTATTCCTCTTCTCTTATGAGCGCTTTTGGTTGTCTCTCAAATAATCATGTACATGCTTTTTGGCATTGCTCATTCGTGAGCAGATGCAATGAAATTGTTGTGCAATACACATTCATGAGAAGTATACGTTGACCTCTTATATATGTATGATTTGTCGTCAAGTCACACTGTTGAGTTAATTTTGTAAAAGATCACATTACTTTGACCTTGATTGTCAGTGCGCTATGTGAAAACAAATGCAATGAGTAATTATTCTTGTGCATATTACCTGTTCATTATAGGTATAAGTGAAAAGAGAACTTTTTTATGTGATATTTTTCTTTCCGTCTGGCTTTATTGTGCTTACCTCTGCCATTCCTTTGGCAAGGTATTTGTATTTCCCTTTTTTAATGTGTTGATTGTTCTTCCTAAGGAGATTTTATAGAAACTTAAGCAATTTGGTTAGTTTTAGGATTTCTAAACACAGGCATTCTTTTTTATTTATTATGTGAGCTAATCTTTTGTCTCCAACTCAACATATTTATTATGTTTTGATTTATCGAATTTTTACGAGTGTTATAAGTCTCATTGTAAGGTTTCATGCTATTAGTAATCAGTATATCTTCCATTTCAACTTGAACTTTATAACTTGTCACCTAACACTCTTAGGAAGAGTTGGTTCACTTAAGTGGAGAGTTGGAGGAGTTGCTTCTTTTATTGGAGGAATTGGTGATCTAGACTATTGGGTTGATGGTTGCTTGTGGTTATCATGTTTTATGCTCACAACAATCATTTAAGGTTTGGTTTATCTTCTCCTATACCGAATCTGTTAGTATTGAATTTGAAATTGTATTATGCAATTTGTTCATGTTCCTGTTACATTGTATTTGGGTCATTCTCTTTGTTTGACTGCTCAAGAAACTCAAGCACACGTTTGAAAGTGATGAAACAAAGAAGTGGAAGTTCTATTTGATGCGATTAAGTTCTAGTACCCTCCCAACTTAGACTATGTCTCCCCTCTCCATCATGATATTTATTTTTCTCACGTGTAATTTTGTTCATGTATGTTTAGGTGTTTTGTTTAATTGCGACAACCGATTCCACGCGTTCTGATTTGGCCTAGACTTGCTTTGGGCGATTAAGGGACGAAAGCTAGGCGGTGTTCCTTCAAGGCGTTGTCTTGATTTTCTTCTAAGTGCTTGTGCGAATGCGGGAGATTTGAATAATGCCCTTTCAATAGTTATTTCCTTTCCTCATAGTTATGGTTATTTATTTGGTTATTTTGCATGGTTGTAGGATGTATCGAGGCACTTTTGACGCAACAATGTAGAATAGTTGAGAGTTAATTCATTATTATAAGTTTATAACAATGTCAAATTATTTACTAGTATTTTGCAATTATTGTTTACTATCTATTGTTGATACCAAATTGGATATGAAAATTGTACTTATTTACTAAAGTTTAAAATCTTGATGAATATGTCGTTTATACCATTTAATTGTATGAGTTAACACTTGATAACTGCATTTTTACCTAAAGATAACCCAATTTGTGAAGAAGTTGGAGTAGTAGGAAACTACTGCTCCATTTTTTTTTTAATTTTTTTTTAAAAATTTGCGACGGATTTGCCACGGATTTGCGACGGAAAAATTTCCCACGGAAATTCCGTGGCAAACGATTTGCGACGAGCGTTTTTGCCACCAATTTTTGTCCGTGGCAAATGTTGTTTTGCCACGGAAATTTGTGCATTTGCCACGGAAATGTCCGTGGCAAATCAGCGATTTTCTTGTAGTGATAATTGACTGCGGCTCTTCGTATTGGCGGGAGCAAGAGATTTATATTGATGCATTAAATCTCTCATCTTTTGACTATACTGGTCCTATGACGATGTCCTATATTGATGCTCCAAAGTTATCAAAGGTTTTTTGGAATGCAACTAAGAAAGGAAGAAGTCCATGGCCCTTTGATATGATTGCAAGTTTACATGAACTTGAGAGCTTAGCTATGATCATAAGCAATTCAAAGGTGAGTCACAATCCATGTTAATTAAGTTAGATGATGTTTAATTTTGCCAATATTTTTTTCTCTACAATTGTTATTGTTGTAAGCAGATAGCTATATTACCGAAAGGTTTGGGGTCCATTTCAAAATCTTAGAGAATTAAAGTTCTTTTTTGAGGGAGCATATGATTCTCAAATTGACTACTTTTGGATTTTAGATATTGCAGTGATTTCTCCACATCTCCAAAATCTTTCTCTCACGGTGAGTTATTCAACTCTTTATGTTGTTCATTTCTTTTATGTTTATAATTTAAAAAATGATATAGTTGAACCTTTTATTAATAACAATCCACTGAATAGTTTTATTTTTTATTTTCATATTGAATAATTGCAATATTAAGATATCAATAATTTTTTAATTAAATTAATTAAAAAAAATTTGCTTATAAAAAAAACTAAAACTTTTTTGTTTACAATATTAAGTCATAATGATCTGAATGATAATTTAGTATGCTTCATAACCACTGCATTTATGTTCTTTTGATTACTTCTGGGAGTGTGCATGACCCATTTCAATCTCCCAACCTATTCCAACCCTGTTCCAAACAAAATGGACAAATATCATTGTCGGTTTTGGTTTAGGACATGAAAGGCATGACTCTCCGGTGGCGGATCCAGGACCCTGGGTTAGGGGGTACAAAATTTTCCAAACACACATCACTAAAAATATAATAAAAAAATAAGACTTTACAGGTTCACAACTTGTGTTGACCTAGACCAACACAAATTAAATAGCACTGTTGCGCCCCGAAAAATCCGGTTTGAGACTTTTCAGTTTGACAACGTTGAAAATAGTAGAGCCGCCACCAATATTTATTTAGGAAAACATTGAAAAAACCTTTTGGGGAAAAAGCGGGTGGTCTTTCGAAAACTTAGAGATGTAGGTTCGGGGGTCGGTTGCGCATGGGGAAGGTATTAGCACCCCACGCGCCCTTTCTACCGAAAGGGAACCATTAACTTGATGTGGTTTTGAAATGTTTGATTTGAAATACATCATTCTACTTCTTTTCTTTTCTTTTCTTTTCTTTTCTTCCTTTTGAGAGATTGCTTTATTGAAAACGGGAAAAAGGAATGTTTTTGGTACCTTTGTAAAGCGGAACAAAACAAATATTTTTTTTGAAAAGGGTGCTTGCGGGGACAGAACCCGGCCCTCACGCACCCTCATTGGTGAGGATCAAAGCTACGTAGTTCTTGTTTTTATGGGTTTTTTAAAAGGTATGCTTGACGGGACATGAACCCGGTCCTACGTACCCTCATCGGCTGAGGGATCAAAGCTACGTAGTTCTTGTTTTGCGTCTGAAAACGGCTTAAGGGTTTGAGTTTTGGAGTTTTTTGAAATAAGACTCGAGTGTTCGCGAACACCAAACAAGCAAAGGCTTCGAGTGGCATTCGGTATTAACTCGAAAGAAAAGAGAGTTGAAACCGGAAATCAAACAAGCAATGGCTTCGAGTGATTTCAAGTAACAACGTTGTATTATTCTTGTTTGAAAACGTTTTGAAAAAGGTGGTGAGCCTCAGTGATGGTTATCACTAATAGCTCGTGTTATTTTGGAAATTTGGATTGGTTTTTGTTGTTTAATTAAGGTGTGGGAGCTTTCGTAATAGTCAAACAAGCAAAGGCTTCGAGTGACTATCACTAATAACTCCTCATTAGCGATCAAACAAGCAATGGCTTCGAGTGATGGCTAATGATTTATTTAAGAAAATGCCTTAAGTTTTTTATTTGGGAAAAACATGGGATTTCAAGCTTGAAAAGAAATATAACATTTCAAATCCTTTTTTCAAGTCAAAACCAAAACAACCATTGGAACACAAACAAAGCAATCATAAGAATATTCACAAGTTACTATGAACAATTGAGTACATGATTAAGCAAACATACGAGTGCAAGAGTATGCTATTATGAAATGCAAAGCATAGCATTATTGAATGCATGAGTATACAATTATGAAATGCAAGACATGATATTAATATATGCATGTGCATTTAAGAGAGTATGAAAATGCAAGAGATATAGACATATATGAATGCGTGGACATGTAGACACAAATGATGAAATGCAAAGTGTGGGGGAATTAAATGAGACAAAATGTTTAGTGGAGAGGCAAAAAAGTAAAGAGTTAATAAAAATGATAAAAATAGAAAATGTTTTATTGTGTTTTTGGTGAAAAAAACTAGGATGGCAAAAGAGAGATAAGCTAAGTTTCATACCAACAATCTTGTAGACCACACACAAGAGCATCATGAGGCATAAATCTAAGCTAACATGGGAAATTGCAAAATAGGTATCAAGCAAGGCATGTTTTTATTCAACCTAAAAGTTCAAGAAAACAAACTAGCAACATAAACCTCAAAACCTAAACCCTAACTCAAAAACACACATGGGAACCAAACCCAAAAATCAAACCCCCACATTATGGAACATGCAATAAAGAATTTTATTCAATGAGATAGGCCCACGGCCAAAACCAAGCATGCAAAGAAAACTTTGAACCTTAAGCAAGAATCTATGATTACCTTACAAGAACTACTAAGAGATAAAGTAGAGAATGAAATGACAATTTGTACAAGGTTGAATCCCTTCTTGCCATCCTCACCACTTGAATAAAATGCACTAGGCATTTAGTGGGATTCACTTTGCAAGATCATCAACAAATAACAACAATATGGCTAAATCACAAGAACACATAAACTATAGAATAAGCTTGAATCCTTTCTTGTAATCTTCACCACTTAAATCAAATGCACTAGGCATTTAGTGAGAATCCTTTTACAAGATCATCAACAAATAACAAAAAGTAAATTAAAACACAAGAACTAATGAATACATAAACTAATATATTAAATAGAGTCATTTTTAGCTCTCTTCACTACTAAGATCAAAGTGCACTTGGCACTAGTAGGAATCATAGAGTCAAATCCTCAACAATTTACTAAAAAAAACACCAACAACAAGATTAAGCAAAGAAGCAACAAAATCAATTTGAAGATATTTTGATCATATATGCGAAACCTTACTCACATTTTATTTAACAAGAGAAAGCAAAAATTAACATCAAAGCAACACAAATCCACTTATTTTAGGGTGAGACAACAAATCTCACCCCTCAACCACAACAAACTACATTGTATGAAAGAAATGATGATATGCGAAGGGAATGAGGGGAAGAAAATGAGTTTCAATTCAAAATATTTGGAGATGATGCAAAAGGGGTTGTAGATTTTACCTTCTCTCTAAGATGGTAAAGAAGATTGAAGAAATGGAGGAGAGAAAAAATAGAAGAGAACTTCGGCCTTGCAAGAGGAGGAAGGAAATGAAAATGGTGTGATGGATTCCTTGAGTGGGAAAGAAAGGTTAAGGTTGTGAGAGATGGATTGAAGGTATTTTGGTGAATGAAGATGAAGTAATGGAGGAGGGGAAGAAGGAGAGGGTTTCGGCTAGAGGGTGGAGAGGAGGAGAGGTATTATGCTTGGTTTTTCTTGAAGGTGAGAGTAATAGCCAAAGATTGGTGAAGAGTGAATGTGTGAGGTATTTATAGAAGTTTTTGAGGTTTTAGGGTATTTAGGTCCTTTTATTTTGATTGGGCTCTAGGATTGGATTTTAATTTTGAATGGATGGCTAAGATTGTTAGTCACATGGATTAAGGGTATTTAGAAAACACAAGTATGTGAGAGGAGGAGTGAAGGTGGCGATAAAAAAAAAAAAAAAAAAAAAAAGGAAAATTTGTGAACAAAAAATCTAATTTGGGAATGGTGACTCTTGTAAGATAGGGTTAAGGGTATTTTGGTGAGGGAATGTTAATAAAAGGGAAAGATGATATTTTTTGGTGAAGAGGTTAGTGTAAGTGTGTGGGATAATTTACCAAAATGGGCAAAATTGAGGATAGGATCAAATCAAATCTTAGGGAATAAGAAAAGAGGTGTGTAGAAGCTTCTTGAGAGAGGGAGAGGGAGAGAGGGCTGCGCATGATTAGCTGATCATGGGGAAAAAAATAAAAAAAATGCTTGTTTTTGTTATTTTGTCTTATTGAAGACACTTTCTCTTTTTGATTTTTGAATTTTGAATCTTTTGGTCATGCAAAATGAAAATGCACCTATTGAAAACATGTTACATATTTTTGGACACCATGAAATAACCTCCCTAATTACTCTAGACAACCAAAATTGTCACCTAATAATTGGGGAAATTTTAATGGTCTTTTGACATTTTTTATGCACTAAAAATAGGAAAAATGCATGTTTAATTATTTTGGACTAGGAATTTCTCTCCAAAAATTGTACAAAAATTATTTTGGATGGAATAAAATGCACTTTTTGTGGATGCACATTTTTAACGAGAAAAAACATCCTGTTGTGGAAAATGACCAAAATGCCTTTTGCCCTAAAAAGTCCTAGTTTGCCTAAAAAGTGCATTCCCATTCCAAAAACGATTTTAGAAGCTTTGAAATGACTTTTGGAAACCTAAATGCAATGCATGATGCTCTTTACTCCCTTGGTTATTCCTTTTTTGGGGAAAATTGGGGTTTTGACCTAAGCCGGACAAAATTGGGGTATGACAAGCACTAACAAGTTTCTAAATACAAATTAAATAGCACTAAAAGAACCAACATATTCACAAAATACAGGTTCTAAATAGCATTAAAGTGGTGCAAAACCGAGAACTTTGGCGCAAACCTAAGGGCTTGAGTGCAAAAGATATTTTTGTACAAAAGATATTTTTTAGGGGGTACAAAAATATTTTTTTTAAGGTATTAGTGCTAATTTTATTTTTTCAGTGGGTTCTCATGAACCGGTGAAAGACACATAGATCCATAAGAATGTGACTCTCATGTTACCTAACACACACACACACAATACACTTATATACTTGTGAATTTAGATAACTTAATTAGATGTTAAACTCAAAATAAATAGTTTTATGCTAAAATTCATATATGTTAAACAAAGTTGGACATACACCAATATTATTTTTATACAAGTTTTAAAATATATATTTATTTACTAAATTTCACTCTCAAATATAAATATGTAATTGAAGTAGTAATATTTTTTAAAATTATATTATTTATATTTTAGAACTACCTGGCCCCGTCTTAACTAAGTCTCATATTAAAATGACTCATAGGTTATCAAATTTGTTAAGGTTTAAGGATCCATTAGGGTCGAAAAAATGCCCCAATCAAAATTTGGAATCGGGTTAAGATAACCCGTCCCATGCTCAACCTAGTTACTTCATTAGGTTCTTCTTGTTAACTAAAATAATCATTAGCTTATGGATGCCGCCACAAATCCAAACATGCTTTACAACTTGTTGAAATTTACTAAAATAATCATTAAGTTCTTATCAACTAATATGATCAATAAGTTCTTGTCAACTAAAATAATCATTAACTTAATGTCATGACCATTATTCTTTTATTTTCAGATTAGAAATCCTCATTTGAATAATTCGGATATGATCACACTTCAGAGACAAAGAAGAGAATATATGAGAGTTTTTCATACTGAGTTGAAATACGTTGAGTTGCATGGTTGTGTTGGCACCATAAATGTTATTGAGTTATAAGTCACCTTTTGAGGAATATGAATTCACTTAAGCAAGTTACTTTTAGTTCTCGTGACAGATTCTACTTAGGTGCTGGAAGATGGACTGAGAGTCCTGGAAGTTGTGGTTGTTTTGAACGTAATCTGATTCGTGAGATGCTAAAAGATGAAATAAATGAAGAATGTCAGCTTATCATATTGTAATGGTATTTTTTTATTAATGAATTATGTTAGTTTACAATTATTCCCTTGTGGAGATTAATAAGACAATTTTGCTAAATTTCAGTGGCTAATTTGACTGGCTTCAAAATCTTTATTAACTACTTTAGTTATATATTTTTGGATCAAGTAGGAGGAAGTATAAATTCAAAGACTAAATTTAATGACAAATATCACACATGGATCCTTCATCAACAACTATAGAAGGAGAATCATTATGCATAAGCTTCATTCTTTTGTTTGAAAGATGTTTTGATATAAAGTGCCATAGGGCAGTGTCAGCTTGAGTTTATGTTCCTTTCTCATGCTAGTGGAAAATTGACATTAAAAAGCATCATTTAGCATTGGTTGTTTGAACACGCGGTGCTAAATGTAAACGCGGTGGCAATTTTGCAATTAAATGGAAGTTTTCAATTTTCGCGTCTACATTTAGCATCGAGTGTTTAAACAACCGATGCTAAAAGTATTTGCAACACACCTTTAGCATCGGTTGTTTAAACAACTGATGCTAAATGTGTATCTCAAACACATTCAGTATCTGGTGTTTTAACACCCAATACTAAAAAATTTGTTTCTAACACCGTTCTCACGTTCTCACTCACTCAACTCTCGTTGTCGTCTCTGAACCTCGTTCTTACTCACTCAACTCGAACTCTAGTTCTCATTTCTTCTTCTCAACCCTCAATGTTGCCCTAGCCTCCATCTTCCTCACAATGTTTCCCTAGCCTCCATCTTCGCTCTCCCTCTTCCTCTCGCACTCAACAAATACAAAACCCTAGCCTCACAAATCAAAAACGCAAATAACGCTGAAGAGAAAGCCATCTCAGTGTTCTTTGCTCGCTGTCGTCGTCGACGTCGCCGTTGATCAGTTCTCTCTTGTAGGATTGTTCATATTTCAGGTAACTCATGTTTTGGTATTACTTTTTTTAGCATCCATTGCTCGCTGTTAATGTTAGGGTATGATACAGCTAGCACTTCTACTATGAAAAAGAACTCTATGAGGATGCAGGATACCTACACATCTAGCACTTCTACTATTAGGCTCCACCAATATAAATTTCTGCTGCTGATACAGCTAATTTAGTAAGCAAATAGGCAAATTGTGTTGATTAATAAGCAAATAACCAGAAACGTTATTAGTACTCTTGGAAATGTATGCTACTTAGCTTTGGAGAAGCAATAGGCAAAAGCATGAGGTCCCCAGAAAAGTTATTAGTACTCTTGGAAATGTATGAAATAATACAAGAGCTGTCCTTGATATAATTGTATACAGGAAAGCAGAGGCATGTGAAAGGGTCGAGATTTCATTGGAGGAAAGGTGTTGGCAAGCCAATGAAATGGAAGGATAGAGATTTAGAATAGAAAAAGAAAATGTTGAAGTAGAGTAGAAGAAGAGTTTGAAGAGAATAGAGATTTGTAATGCACTTTTTCACAATACAATTTACTTCAGATTTTGATTATGTTTAGCATATTTTCACTAATCATCATTAATCAAGAGAGGGAATTTTATGTTGAAGCTTTGCTCATTCGCATCCTTATGTTGAAGTTTTGTCTATATATATATATATATATATATATATATATATATAGACATACCTATATGTTATAATATATAACAGAGTTCTAATGGGAAATGTACGAGAGTCACACTTTTTTAATCATATAAACGACAAAAACCTAAAACTGACTATTTTTCCTAAATGGCTAAATTAGAAACTATTACTTACGATGACATGTATACCCGTGCAGCGCACAGGTAATGCATACTAGTTAAGGGTAAATACGAAGAATCCCTTTCAGAGAAAAAAAGTAATAGGAATAATAACCTTTTGCCAATTATTGTGCTTGTATCATTCTTGCCTTCTTGGTGATTAACTCATAATGTGGTTTGTCAAAAAAAAACTCATAATGTGCTACTCTTTCATCATGTGTCGTGGATTGCCAAAGTTTATGTTTTATTTTGTGATACATAGAGGGATAATCTTTCAATTTTTTAATAGTCTTACCAGCCAGGTTGTCATTCAATAATTTAGCAAAGTTTATATTCAAATTTTATTTAAAATCAAGAAAATTGAATCACCATATCTAATTAACATTCTTAATTAGTATGAAATTAGCTATTTTAGCTTTAACATTTTTCTTATTGTGAATTATGGAGAAAAGGTGTATTCATGTCCCCCCATTCAACTTAGCACTTCAGCTATGAATATACAGTTTCTTAGTTTTCCAATGGCCTCACTACGAAGCACTTAAGATACGAACAACTTGTAAAATAATAGCTAAATAATTTGTAACGCAATTAAACAACAACAAAAAAACAGGAATAGAATAGAGGCAAAATAAGTTATATTATTCAGTTCCTTGACGAGAATTGAAAAACAAAAATATTACTTTAAAAACAAAATAAATAAGAATAACTAATAAAAAAAATCTTGTTGAGAGAGGAGAACCACACGGGCCGGCAAAGCCAATACTCTTAGCCAATTAGATTCCTCGACATAGATTAGTCATTGACAAAGCCGGTGGAAACTGTACACAAAAAACATGGTAACAAAAAAAAAAGATGGAGCTGCTTTAATGCAGCAGTAGAACTGTGGAAAAATAACTAGGGTTTTTTTGTACCCCCACAATGTTCTTATATACCCCCACATATTAGTGAATCCCCAAAATGCCCTTCAGTAAACTGTTTTTTTTTTTTTTGCAAAATTACACTAATCGTATATATATATATATATATATTTGACATATATATGATGTGTATTTTTTAGACATCGTATATATGTTCGTTGTGTGTATATACGATTGATATTTTTATTTCAATCGTATATACGCTTTGTGGGAGTATATACGATGCTTTAAAAATGCACATCATATATATGTCCTACCAAGGGTATATACGATGGGCTTTCTATTTGTAAACGGTTGTGATTTGATCAACGGTTTTAATTTTAACGGTAGTCGTTTGAGCAACGGTGTAGATATGATCGATTACTAAACGCGTGTAATTACAAAAAAAAACGCGATGACAAATAATAAATACATGTGTAATACAAAAAACGTGTGAATCTATAAATCGTCAATAGAATCATCGGCTAAATCAACACATCTAGGCACATCACCGAGAGTGAGAGGCTGCACGGAAGGACACATAGACTGCCAGAGGGTAAAACGACCGGCATACAGATCCAACCATGAAGTAGACTCTGATGAGTAGTGCTGGTACCACTGCGGAGCAATAGGAGGCAACAGACAGGTGGGAGAGATTGAAAGATGCAACAAGTGTAGACTTTGCTTGTTCATAACAGATATGATTTTAAACTTAGACGAACCATAAGTACCTCTCAAAGGCAGATAAGTAAAATTCATAGTCAAAGAAAACTGAACCATTGCAACATTATACTTGGTTGCAATCATGTACCCCATCTCTAGCAAATCGAACCACTTCGAGTCCGGCTGAGGTCCGTAGGATTCAATAGTTAATGCTTTGCGAAGCTCTAACAGTCTGTTCTTCCCAAACATGGTCGAATACACTGTTTCCCTTTCCTTCGTTTCCTGAATTAAATCTTGCCTAATCAGAGGCCAAAAATCCTCACCCATATCAAGACCAACTCCGACTGCTCTAAAACCACAATTACTGTCACCTTCAACATCAACTATTTTTTGAACATATGAGTGCACGTGAGATGGAAGAAATGGTAAATGGATTTTAGTCTCAGCTGTCTGTGATAATACTCTAGAAGCACCCTGAGATAATTTGGAAGACCGTTGTGTACTATTTTTGGAAGACCGCTGTGTTGATTTTAAATTAGAAGCCCCAGATTCTTCAGTCATTTTTACCTTCTCATCCACATGCTCCCACCCAGAAGGATCACACTTAGCATAAAATAATTTCTGTTTTTTCTTATTTGGTGCCCCTTTTGTTTTGACTTTAGATTTAAGGGGAACCATTGAAGAAGTAGAAGGGAATGCTATCTCATTGAGCTGCCTCTTAATAAGATATTTTTCCTCCTCACAAACTTTAATCTTGCCAAGATAGAATCAAACTGATAAGAAATATCACAACCAGATGATTTATCTTGAGTGGATTTATCATCTACTGCATCCAAGCTCAAATGTTTCTAGTGATCATCAACAACATTCAACGATATAGAATTACCGGAAGCATGAAAAATACCTATCTCACAAGCACAAGGAAGAAGATGTGTCTTCCTTTGAATACACCGACACCGCCCTTTGTCATATCCAACCCCAGATTTTGATCTTTCAAACTCTATAACCATGTGACCCAATGTAGATAAGGAAACAAGACCTTGAAGATTTTTAAACAGTGGAATATTGGACTTGACATCAATTCTGTTAATGCTTCTTGGAAAAGACCCGATGATTTGATCAAAATGAATTGTCAGCATGTCATCAATAGATATGAAACATTTAGATAAATCACCCTTAGAAGTCTTCAATTGTCTCTTCAAACTCCAATGCAAAGATTCTGCTCTTCAATATTAAACAATTGTCAAAAAATAGTAAACACGTGTCAAAAAAATTTAAGTAACCGAAAGAAATAATAAACAAGTGTCAAAGAAATTTAATCGACAGTAAAAATTATGTCCATGTGTCAAAAAAATTGGAGTAACCGATAGAAATAATAAACAAGTGTCAAAGAAATTTAATCGACAATAAAAATTATGTCCACCTGTCAAAAAAATTGGAGTAACCGATAGAAATAATAAACAAGTGTCAAAGAAATATAATTGACAATAAAAATTATGTCCACGTGTCAAAAAAATTGAAGTAACCGATAGAAAAAATAAACAAGTGTCAAAGAAATTTAATCGACAAAAAAATTATGTCCACGTGTCAAAAAAATCGAGTAACCAATAGAAATAATAAACAAGTGTCAAAGAAATTTAATCAACGATAGAAATACTAAACGCGAAAAATACCTGTTGGTTGTCACATTCCCCAAGTGTGGGATATGATTAGTCCATGCTGAGATAAATCGCTCCCTATGCGGTGTCAACCATGTGTCATGCACATATTTAATAAGAGCAGGTTTATCAGAGCAAGAAGCCTCAAAAAACTTCAGATTAGATAAGTACCCCGACTCATCAACAGAATCAATAATACATAGCCAAAGAGACATGACCTCCCCCCGCCTATCCTTGTGCACCAACTCTTTAATCTTCGCTTTGACATTTTTTGTCACATGCCAATGACACAATAAATTTGTAGCAGAAGGAAAGACATCAAGAATACCAGACATACAGCAAGATCTCTGTCAGTCAAGAAAACCTGAGGATGAATTGAATGCAAGTCACATATACCTTTCAGCTGCTGCAATACCCAAGAAAAATGAATAGCAAGCTCCTGTCCAATATAGGCAAATGCAACATGGAAACTCAACTCAGTGTTAGTCACTCCCACAATCTGCAAAAGAGGCAAGTTGTATCTGTTGGTCTTGTAGGTTGAGTCAAGAATGAGAACCTTCGGAAACAACCTGAGTAACTTGATAGAAGTGGGATGAGCCCACATGATATCACTGACGACATCAGACCCGGAATCTTTCTACTCCAACATAGATAATTATGTGATGCAATCAATCTAAATACCTCCTGAATATCCGTTTTAGGACCCCTCTTTGTAGACCGGTGTTTGTGACGCTGCCTATAAACTTGACGAAGAGTAATCACATTCTCCGGATCTAGCTTCTTCAAACCAGTAATAGTAGCTTTCGGACCAACATCAAGATCAGCATGCTCATTAGCGAGATCCTTTTGCGCCTTAGACAGACGCCCAAATGCATTAGTACCAATGGGAGTTTTAAGCAACTCATGCGTGTGTCTACCACACTTAACCGTCACACCCCAACCCCCACGGCAAAGATTGCAAGTAGCTTTCAATCTAAAAGGACAACTTCTTCTTTTAGAACCGAAAACCCGTGAATCATTGGTAAACCGCCCCTGCTTCTCACAGCCAACATCAATCATGTCTTGACTGCCCCTCTTTCCTGCTTTGTCCGATCTCACTTTTATAACGACTACACCAATACTTCTACCAACAGCTTTCGCCCACTCCTCCACAGCCTCGCGTGTAGCAAATACCTACAAAATAGATAGATAAATGTTACGTACTTAACTAATTAATTAAATATTTATAAAATAATATTAGAATTAAAAATATATCGTATCGGTGGTAAACGCAGTTGCAGTATCGATATCGAAAGGAGCCAACTGAGAGTCATCTGCAGCAGGCGGGTCAGTATCTGTTCCAACAAAACAGATATCTGTGACAGTTAAAAAAAACCCAACCCATCGTATATACCTCTTTCACCATGTATATACGATGGGATAAATTTGAACATCGTATATATAGTAGCCCAGACGTATATAGAAGTGAATGTTCAAAGCCCAATCGTATTTACGCTATATACGATGGGTAGTCAACGATACATTTAATAATTCAATCGTATATACGTCTCAAAGGACATATATACGATGTTCATTTTTCCAGGTCAACTTTCATTATTTAATGTAATCGTATATACCTTCCATGAGGTATATACGATACCAGATAAAGTGGGTCCCAGTCAGAGAGAATTCAATGCAAGTCGAAATTGGTAAATTATGGCAGGGGTATTTTGGGAATAACGTAAAAGGGTGGGGGTGGGGGTATAAAAAAAACCCAAATAACTAAATCTCGACGAGCTACTACGCAAGTCACATCATATAGACCAGCCCACAACCTTTTTTTGTTGTTGACCAAAAAAAAAGATTTTGTCTAATCTAATATCTATCTAATATCTATTTAATAAAAGACACAACTTACGAAAAGACAATTTTAGACATCTTCATTTTTTGACACATCATCACTTATTTCTCATTTTTTTAATTTTATTTTTTCTTTTTTTCACTCTCTCTCTTTCAATCTCACATTTCCCAATATTTGTCACTTTTTGACACATACTATTTGTGGTCCCTACACCCTTTATTTAAATTTTTTTTCTTTATCAAAACATGTGAGTCAACTATTTGTCATTAATAACTAACAGAGACAACTACTATTTGACACTGATATAACTAATAGAAACTACGAGATAATTGTAATGATATATACAAAAACATGGGATAACTGCAATAGTATATATAAAAAAACACAGGATAACTATAAACCTACTATCTAAAACACAAGAAGATATAATGACTATTTAAACTACTGATTAATATGACTACTATAAACCTAATATCTAAAAAACAAGAAGATATAATGACTATTTAAACTACTCATTAATATTTAAAACAAATATTTCTTATTGATAATCTACTATCTCTCTTTTACTATCTATATATAATCCACTAATCAACTAAACTAATCAATTGAAACTACAAGATAATTACACTAATATATAAAAAAATACGGGATAACTGCACTGATATATAAAAACACAAAATTAGTATTTGCCACTAATAATTAAAAAATTTGAAGACTACTACAAACCTACTATCTAAAAAACAAGAAGACTAATGCTAAAAAGAACGCGAAGACTTAATAACTATTTAAAACTATTTATTTATATTTAAAATAAATATTTCTAATTGATAATTTACTATCTACTGTAATCTGCTAATCAACTAATTAAAATAATCAATTGAAACTACGAGATAACTGCACTAATATATACAAAAGCACGGGATAACTATTAAAATACGAGATTAATATCTGCCATTGATAATTATAATTTTTGTTGACAACTATAAACCTACTATCTAAAAAACAACGAGACTCAATGACTATTTAAACTAATCGATTAATATTTAAAGCACTCGCGACAAATATTTGTCACTAATAACTAAAAAGGACAAATAATTGTCACCGATATATAAAAACGGGATTATTGCACTAATATATAAAAATACGGGATAATCAGAATGATATATATATATAAAAACACAGGATAAATTTGCATTGATATATATAAAGAAACACGGGATAACAACATTGATATATAAAAAACACTTCACTAATATAAAAAAAGGGATAAATGCACAAATTGTTTTTAAATGATACTTTTACATTTTTAGATTTATCTATTTTGTATTTATGACTCCTTTTTTTACCTACTTTAAATTTGTACTTATTTTCACGGGCTAATATTCAAAGATTCGTGTGTATGCACGAGTATCCTACTAATTATCACTATTTCCTTTACTTTCTTTCCCCCCTTTTCTCCTCTTCTTCTCTTCAATCTCCTTTTTCTTTCTCACAATTTAATTTATTTTTTTTCAAAACCATAGTTTTGAAAATATATTCTTCAACCAAAATTTTTTCAAACCTGTGGATTCTTCATCAACAGCTATTCCCACCCAACTTAAGATTTCTTTCCAAACACATTTGACGAAAGAACATTAAAAGAAAATATGATACATGGTCTCATCAAAACAGTCGCAAAATGGGCAACAGTTATTACTAATAATCACATTCTTTCTAACAAGATTTTCTCTTGTTGGCAACCTATCCAAAAACAACCGCCAGCAAAACAAAACAACTTTGGAGGGAACGGGAGTTTTCCAAATGATGGATAGGCCGTCCACCAAGTCACCATGCAAAGGACTATTGGACAATAAACTTATGATAAAAGAATAGCAGGAACTTGCAGTGAATAAATTGAGTTTATGTATAATTTACTTCCACCTATCAAGAGTGTTTTCCAAAAAAGAATAGAGCTCTCATTACCAACCACACAAGCCACGGACTCAGCTAGGAAATTTGGTTGGTCACGTGCATCTTTAAATCACTAACAACTCCTGAAATACCTCCTTCAACTGCTTGAGACCAATGATTGCAGTTAGTTATCAATTTAAAGGATTAGTTAGTAAATTGAACCGTGACTGAATTGGGTTTGTTGACAAAAATTAAAATAAGAAAGCAATTAAATGTTTAGTGGGTATTTGATTTAAAAGTGTTGGGAACGAGCTCAAATATTCTTTTCACCTTTATGCATAAATAATTGATTGTATTACGAATTCCTCCTAGAGTTTATGATCAAGTTCTCTTAATTATCTTAATCCTAATTCTTTAGGTAACAAAACCTTTACCCCTAACAAAATCCTAAATTCCTTAGGTGTCCTTAGTTACAAAATAAGCAATGCTAATATGTATTCACATGTGATTCTAAATATCAATGACTATTCTTAGAGTAGAGATATAAAGATTTCAAAACTCAAACATTTGCAACTCAAACTTCCATTCACAATCACAAACCTTAAATCATCTTAAGAGTGATCAATTCCTAGAAAGTATTAAGAACATAGATTGAAACATAAACACATGGGAAGCTTCCAATTAAAAGGGATTCAAATCAAATACATAAAGGGTCCATCAATCTTAACTCTTCCCCAACAACAAAATTAGGTACTCATGTTCAAAGGATTAAAATACAAGAAAATTAGGTACTCTTGTTCAAAGGATTAAAAGAGAAATTACACATAGATTAGTACATTGGATCCTTCAACTCCTTGTCCTAAGGGTAGAAAAGCTCCAATTCTTCTCTCTTGAGCATCTCTTGAAACCTAGCTTTGCTCTCAAAAAGAGAGGCCATAATATTTTTCATGATTTTGGGCTTTAATCTTGTCAAATATGCAGTCCATCGCGATACTATGCGCCCCATAGAGAGGTGTTGGACCACTAATTGCTTGGATCGTGGGAGGTGCACTCTCTCTGCATGGCGAAACAAAAATAAAAATCTCTTCTTTTCTTTGTTGCGCCTCTAGTAAAAACTGTCTTATTCGCTAGGCAACGAAATATCAAATTAAAAGTTTTCTTTTTGCTTCCTTTTGGTTGCTTGGTGATCTCTGTGACATTCGGGGCTGACGAGGGCGGGGAGTGATCGCTGGTGCCCAAAAAGGTGGCATGGCAAAGAGAGGCTCTCGACGACTTCAAAGCGGCGGGTGCGTGAATGAACCGAATACGCATCGGAATGAGAGGGATCCTGAGGCTGTGCAGGTATGGGACTGTACAGTTGAAGGAATGCTTAAAAGAATAGTGGGATGGGTGACCTTCTGGGAAGTTTACCGGAAAGCATGCAAGTGAGGACAAAGCATGCTGAAAAAACTCGTGTTGGTTCGTGGGGGAAGTCTATACTTCTGAAAGTAGTCTAGGATGTTACAAATGGTATCGAGCAGCAGAGACTCTCTCTCATGACGGTGTGGTTCGGGACGAACCAAGCGGAAGCCCAGTGGGCATGTGACATCCGGGCCGACGAGGCGGGAGTGATCGTCGGTGGCCAAAAAGGTGGCATGGCAAAGAGCCGCTCCTGGCAGCTTCAAAGCGAAGGGGTGTGTGAATGAACCGAATACACACCGGAATGATATGAGACTGTACAGTTGAAGGAAGGCTTAAAAGAATTGATTTGGACTACCTATACAAACAAGGTGCGATCTTCTTTTCTCGGAGCCCATCGCATAAGAACTCCATAGTTAAGCGTGCTTCGCTTGGAGTAGTAGTGGGATGAGTGACCTTCTCGGGACGTTTCCTCGAAAGCATGCAAGTGAGGACAAAACATCTTTGAAAAGACTCGTGTTGGTTAGTGGGGCGATCTATACTTAAAGCGCCAGGATGTTACAATCTCTCTGCATAGCTAAGTAATGGGTCACAAAATAGAAGGATTAATAGTACCAAGTATCCCTAGTAATGAGATCAAACTATAGAAAATGTAACCGTTTCTCAAATCCCAAATGACCCACAAAACTGTATGTCATATGAGAGTCGAGCTTAATATGCACCTAGACGACTGTCATACCCCAATTTTGTCCGGCTTAGGTCAAAACCCTAATTTTCAACCAAAAATAAATAAATTAAAGCTTGACATGCATTTTAGAGTTTAAAAGTCATTCAAGGGTTTTTTAGGATTATGTTTAGGGTTAAAATGCATTTTTGGACAATAAACAAGTTTTTAGGTCAAAGGGTATTTTGGTCATTTTGCAAAAAGGGTAATTTCTCAGGAAAAGCCATGGAACATGCATTTTTGAGTCCTAAAAGTCATCTCATTGTTTTTAAGATGATGTTTGGAGTTGGAAGACATGTTTTATGCAGAGAGTTGAGTTTTGGGGCAAAATTACGGTTTTTTGACCAAAAGGGCATTTTGGTCATTTCACTAAGACCAATAATTTCTCAGTAAAAACCACTATGCATCTCTTGGGGAATTTATTTGGGTCTAAAAGGGTGGAGGTTGTGCATTTTTGTGCACCATTGAAATATTTTTGGCATGGAATTCAAGTTTTGAACAAAAGGGCAAAATGGTCATTTCCTTTGAGGTGGGGTCAACAAAATCAATTTTGGGATTGGTGAGGTCATGGAATTCAGAGCCCAATCATGGAATCATAGGATAGGGCCCAAAATGGCATGAATAAGAAAGAAAGATCTAGAAGGGAATATTCTACATTTTGAATGATGAAAGGATAAGGATTAGTACAAAAATGACAACTTGCAAGTTTTCCACTCATTCTCTCACTTGTGTGCTGCGAATTTCCTCTCATTTCCAGCCCATATTTTGTGCTTTTTCATGCCCATGATCCTTGTGAAATGATCCTTAGCCATTGATTAAAATTTTTGATCAAATCCTAGGCCATAACTCAATGTAAAAAGACCTAAATGCCCCCAACAATTTTTGCTCTCCAAGACCACTCCAAAAACGTGTACAACCAGCTGATTTGTGCTTCTTGAGTGTCCCTAATCCTTGTGCATTGCAATCTTGACCCTCCATTTAAATTCTATCTCAAATCCTAGTGGTTTACAAAAGCACATTGTCACAAATGCCCTTAAAATTGGTCCTCATATAAAAGCCCAAAAATTAGAGACTCACTCACACACTCTCTCATTTTTTACCTAGCACACAATCAGCTCAAGAATTCCTCTCCTCCTCCTCCTCTCAAACCCGAAACCCCCTCTCTCATTCTCCTCTTCAATCTTTTCAACTTTCCTTCATCAAATCACCTCAAACACACTCTACATTCATATATCTTCTTCCTTTCATCCTTGATTCCATTTTTACATTATCAAAGGGGTTGTTTCTTCAAGGTTTTGGAGCTGTTCTTGCTAGTTATTGAGGATTGTTGGTGTTTTGTTGCTCTTGTTCTTCATTCCTATTCTCATTTAGTTTGAAATTAAGGTATAATTTAAACCCCTTTGCATTTTCATCAATTTCTTTGCATCAAAACCTTTTTCAACTTATATTTGCATTTCATAACATCATTTTAAATGTAGATTAGGGGCTGTTGTGGGTGAGAGCTGGTCCATCACCCACTAAATAAATTGTTCTTGTGATTATGTGTTGATTAGGTTTTATTCTTTTGATTTGCTACTTTGGTCATGCGATTTTTACCCAAATGAAAACATGTTTCCCTTTTCTTTTTGCTTCAACTTTGAGCCTAATCCATGATCCTTTGAATACTCTTGTTCATTAAATGATTTGAAGTTGATTAATGCTTGATTAATTGTGTTAATTTTGTGAACAATGCTTGTTGTTGAATTTTGATGTTTTGAACTTGAACTTTGAGGGATGGGGTTTCGGTTCTAGTCTCTAATGCTAGGGTTCTTGCTCATTTTTTGTTGTTCATCATGTATTCATGCTTATCTATATGATTGGGTAGATTTTGATGAAAGAATTTGATGATTTTTGGAGTAAATAAGGCCTTAGGCTCAAGCAAATTTTTAGGGTTTTGGTGCTTTGTCTTTCCTTTAATTTTTACATGAAATAAATATTGTTTTGTGGCACAACATGTTTCTGCTCTATGGCTTTCTTTATGCTTACTTGATATGCTAAATCACAAAAATAATTGTTGTTAAGTCTTGTAAAAAAAATTAAAAAGTGTTTCAAAGTTGTTTTGCTTTGCAAGTTACAATGTGAGCTAGTGTTTGTAATTTTAATTGCAAGATTGAATTGAAATGGGTATTAAATGGATTGTTCTCAAGTTGTTTTGATTTAATTTGCTTGCCCTTTGTTATTGTTTGATGATTGGCAATATGAGGCTCACTTGTGCTTCATGCACTTTAATCCAAGTGAGAGGATTGCCTAATGTGATTCAATCCTTCTATTCTTGTGCTAATTGCAATGTTTCTCTTGTGAACACCACTTTGCAACTTACTAGGTTATTTGTTAGGTCTCACATATTCATATCACTAATGATTGATGATTCAACATCATCCTTGTACATTGTTTTGTAAATGGTAATGAGTATGCTTGTATTTCAATTGTTGATTACTTTGCTTGCGAGTTGGTAAGTATTGTACCTCGGTTTTGACTTGAAAAGTGATTGAATGTTCCACTTTCTTTTCTTTGTGGCCAATGCCACCCTCAAATTCTCTTCTTCACCTCTCTAATCAATCTTTTTCAAAGGCTTTTTCCAAGAGTCAATACTCTTCAAATTACTTTCCTAAGTTAATCAAATCTTTTGAGGTCAATAAATAACTTTCTTTTTTTTTCAAAACTCATAAGGAGGCAAGTCGGACGTCGGCCGATGTTGTCTAGCGTCCCGAGACCGAGTCGCATGTACTCAAACGTCTTAGGATACTTGTGAGGAATAAAGTAAATAATTAATAATTTCAAACCTTTTTTCCAAAATGAGCAAGGTATCGATTCGGATGTACTTCCGATATTGGTTAGCGTCTTAGGGTTAGCGAAAGTCACATGCGGTTCGTGTGAGCCTAAGATACTTGCTCAATAAAAGCAATCAACCTCGCAACAAACCCTTTTCCTAAAAAATCAAGAAGATCATTTTTCAAAAAGTAAATAAATAAATTAAAGCTTGACATGCATTTTAGAGTTTAAAAGTCATTCAAGGGTTTTTTAGGATTATGTTTAGGGTTAAAATGCATTTTTGGACAATAAACAAGTTTTTAGGTCAAAGGGTATTTTGGTCATTTTGCAAAAAGGGTAATTTCTCAGGAAAAGCCATGGAACATGCATTTTTGAGTCCTAAAAGTCATCTCATTGTTTTTAAGATGATGTTTGGAGTTGGAAGACATGTTTTATGCAGAGAGTTGAGTTTTGGGGCAAAATTACGGTTTTTTGACCAAAAGGGCATTTTGGTCATTTCACTAAGACCAATAATTTCTCAGTAAAAACCACTATGCATCTCTGGGGAATTTATTTGGGTCTAAAAGGGTGGAGGTTGTGCATTTTTGTGCACCATTGAAATATTTTTGGCATGGAATTCAAGTTTTGAACAAAAGGGCAAAATGGTCATTTCCTTTGAGGTGGGGTCAACAAAATCAATTTTGGGATTGGTGAGGTCATGGAATTCAGAGCCCAATCATGGAATCATAAGATAGGGCCCAAAATGGCATGAATAAGAAAGAAAGATCTAGAAGGGAATATTCTACATTTTGAATGATGAAAGGATAAGGATTAGTACAAAAATGACAACTTGCAAGTTTTCCACTCATTCTCTCACTTGTGTGCTGCGAATTTCCTCTCATTTCCAGCCCATATTTTGTGCTTTTTCATGCCCATGATCCTTGTGAAATGATCCTTAGCCATTGATTAAAATTTTTGATCAAATCCTAGGCCATAACTCAATGTAAAAAGACCTAAATGCCCCCAACAATTTTTGCTCTCCAAGACCACTCCAAAAACGTGTACAACCAGCTGATTTGTGCTTCTTGAGTGTCCCTAATCCTTGTGCATTGCAATCTTGACCCTCCATTTAAATTCTATCTCAAATCCTAGTGGTTTACAAAAGCACATTGTCACAAATGCCCTTAAAATTGGTCCTCATATAAAAGCCCAAAAATTAGAGACTCACTCACACACTCTCTCATTTTTTACCTAGCACACAATCAGCTCAAGAATTCCTCTCCTCCCCTCCTCTCAAACCCGAAACCCCTCTCTCATTCTCCTCTTCAATCTTTTCAACTTTCCTTCATCAAATCACCTCAAACACACTCTACATTCATATATCTTCTTCCTTTCATCCTTGATTCCATTTTTACATTATCAAAGGGGTTGTTTCTTCAAGGTTTTGGAGCTGTTCTTGCTAGTTATTGAGGATTGTTGGTGTTTTGTTGCTCTTGTTCTTCATTCATATTCTCATTTAGTTTGAAATTAAGGTATAATTTAAACCCCTTTGCATTTTCATCAATTTCTTTGCATCAAAACCTTTTTCAACTTATATTTGCATTTCATAACATCATTTTAAATGTAGATTAGGGGCTGTTGTGGGTGAGAGCTGGTCCATCACCCACTAAATAAATTGTTCTTGTGATTATGTGTTGATTAGGTTTTATTCTTTTGATTTGCTACTTTGGTCATGCGATTTTTACCCAAATGAAAACATGTTTCCCTTTTCTTTTTGCTTCAACTTTGAGCCTAATCCATGATCCTTTGAATACTCTTGTTCATTAAATGATTTGAAGTTGATTAATGCTTGATTAATTGTGTTAATTTTGTGAACAATGCTTGTTGTTGAATTTTGATGTTTTGAACTTGAACTTTGAGGGATGGGGTTTCGGTTCTAGTCTCTAATGCTAGGGTTCTTGCTCATTTTTTGTTGTTCATCATGTATTCATGCTTATCTATATGATTGGGTAGATTTTGATGAAAGAATTTGATGATTTTTGGAGTAAATAAGGCCTTAGGCTCAAGCAAATTTTTAGGGTTTTGGTGCTTTGTCTTTCCTTTAATTTTTACATGAAATAAATATTGTTTTGTGGCACAACATGTTTCGGCTCTATGGCTTTCTTTATGCTTACTTGATATGCTAAATCACAAAAATAATTGTTGTTAAGTCTTGTAAAAAAAATTAAAAAGTGTTTCAAAGTTGTTTTGCTTTGCAAGTTACAATGTGAGCTAGTGTTTGTAATTTTAATTGCAAGATTGAATTGAAATGGGTATTAAATGGATTGTTCTCAAGTTGTTTTGATTTAATTTGCTTGCCCTTTGTTATTGTTTGATGATTGGCAATATGAGGCTCACTTGTGCTTCATGCACTTTAATCCAAGTGAGAGGATTGCCTAATGTGATTCAATCCTTCTATTCTTGTGCTAATTGCAATGTTTCTCTTGTGACACCACTTTGCAACTTACTAGGTTATTTGTTAGGTCTCACATATTCATATCACTAATGATTGATGATTCAACATCATCCTTGTACATTGTTTTGTAAATGGTAATGAGTATGCTTGTATTTCAATTGTTGATTACTTTGCTTGCGAGTTGGTAAGTATTGTACCTCGGTTTTGACTTGAAAAGTGATTGAATGTTCCACTTTCTTTTCTTTGTGGCCAATGCCACCCTCAAATTCTCTTCTTCACCTCTCTAATCAATCTTTTTCAAAGGCTTTTTCCAAGAGTCAATACTCTTCAAATTACTTTCCTAAGTTAATCAAATCTTTTGAGGTCAATAAATAACTTTCTTTTTTTTTCAAAACTCATAAGGAGGCAAGTCGGACGTACGGCCGATGTTGTCTAGCGTCCTGAGACCGGAGCTGTACAGCTCAAACGTCTTAGGATACTTGTGAGGAATAAAGTAAATAATTAATAATTTCAAACCTTTTTTCCAAAATGAGCAAGGTATCGATTCGGATGTACTTCCGATATTGGTTAGCGTCTTAGGGTTAGCGAGCTGTACGGTTCGTGTGAGCCTAAGATACTTGCTCAATAAAAGCAATCAACCTCGCAACAAACCCTTTTCCTAAAAAATCAAGAAGATCATTTTTCAAAAAGTAGCGGGGCACGTCGTCTGTACAGGCGGGGTTGTCTTTGTTCTAGGTCTATTGGACTGTACAGTCTAGGACCGAAAACCCCTACAATAAAAAACACCAACACACTCCTTTCCTAAGAAATCACCAAAGCCGTCTTCGGACGCAAAAAACGAGAACTACGTAGCTTTGATCCCTCATCTCGGTGAGGGTACGTAGGAGCGGGTTCCTGTCCCGTCAAGCACGCTTTTAAAAAATCCTTGTTTTGTTCCGCTTTTTCAAGGATATCAAAAAATATTCTTTTTCTCATTTCCAATAAAATATTTTCTCAATCAAAAGAAAAGAAAAAGAAGTAGAACGATCGTTTCAAATCAAACATTTCAAAACCACACATCAAATTAAAGGTTTCCTTTCGGTGAGAAAGAGAGTGCACGGGTGCTTATACCTTCCCCGCACTCTAACCGAATTCCCGAACCTACATCTCTTGTTTTGAAAAGACCACCCGCCTTGTATAAAAAGACGTTTTTCAATGTTTTCGTCTCAAAACTAAAATATTGGTGGCGGCTTCATATTTTCCCACGTTGTACACTCGAGAAGTCCAAACCGGATTTTTTCGGGGTGCAACAACGACCCTCCCACATGAGTAAACTACTAAAACAGAGACGAGATATCTTGTGGAATCACAAAGTTAAAACCCAATCAACTGACAATAGAATATATACCATATACGGGAAGATAAGACACATCCACAAAAGAGATTTGCAGTGTTGACTCTAAAGAAAAATCGCAGAAAGAACAATAAGTCACAAAGAAAATCTCGAGATAAGCCATCTATTAAACAAGTTTGTCCGAGCTAGCACACTGTCCAAGAGGAGTTTCCATGAGAAGGCAACCACCCTAGAAGGAGCGAAACTCTTCCAAACCATGTTTAGAGTTTCAATCAGCTGGTTTGAAAGTCTCTCAACTCAGGATGAAGGTTCAGCTAGAAGATGATATGCTGAGAAGACAAAGAACAATCCAGAGGAATGCTTAGTCCAAATCATCTATCAAGAAACAAAGACATAGTATTGAATGTATAAGATTGTTTATAACATCAGTCAATCATGAAATTGGATGTCATAATTTTTGACTTCATTTCAACTGCCTTTTCTTTTCGGCAAATAGAAGGAAAGAAGCCTCATTAAAACCTTCTGATGTTAAAACATCAAGAAGGAAAATGAGTACTTCCCCTGATTTTAACAAAAAAAAAGGAGAAAAAAGAAAGAAGACATAAGAAAGACCAAGGGAGGGACTAGACCAATATCGGCCCTTGGCAAGAATAGAGAATAAAATCTAAGCAGTAGGGAGCCCTAATTTGAAGACCCCCTAAAACAATTCATCCTAAAGACAAATTAAAAGGCCATTTAAGGTACTAAATTATTAAATCACATCAAAAGGAGACAAAGACTAAATTTGCCTTTGAACGAGTATTATATCCAACAACCAATTTCTTTTTTTGCTTCAATTTCTTCTTTTGGGTTTTGGACACAACCGATTCAAAATTATCATACCGCACAATACTTCCTTGGATATCACTAGCCACAGGATCACCAATATCATCTGATACCTCGCTGTCATACCCCAATTTTGTCCGGCTTAGGTCAAAACCCTAATTTTCCCCAAAAAATAATTAAATTAAAAAGTAAAAAAAGCATCATGCATTGCATTTAAGTTTTTAAAGTCCTTTCAAAGTGTCTAAAATCATTTTTGGAGTTGGAATGCACTTTTTAGACAAATTAGGGTTTTTCAGTGCAAAAGGGTATTTTGGTCATTTTGCAAATAAAGGGCAATTCCTCAAAACAAGTCATCCAACATGCATTTCAAGGTACTAGAGGTCACTCCTAGGTTGAAAAAAACATTTTTGAAGTGGAAATGTGTTTCAAGCAAAAACTAGGGTTTTTAGAGTAAGAGGGCATTTTGGTCATTTCACAATAAAAACGGTTTTTTGTCCCAAATCCTTGGATAATCATCAATGATTTATTTAAAGGATATTTGTGCTCCATTGTGATTATTTTTGTGCATAAATATTAAACCTTTTGGTCTAAAAACCTAGTTTTTGGATAGAGAGAGGTAAAATGGTCTTTTCCTTTGAGGTGGGGCAAATAAATCAATTTTGGGATTGGTGAGATCATAAAATTCAGAGCCCAATCATTGAATCATGGGATAGGGCCCAAAATGGCATGAATTGGGAAGAAAGATCTAGAAGGGAATATTCTACATTCTTTTGAATTGTGAAAGGATAAGGATAGTACAATAGTACAATTTGCAATTCCACTCACTCTCCCACACTCCCTTGCTGCGCACTTCAGCCATATACCTCCCATTTTCATTTATTTTTATTGCTTGCAAATTATATTAAATCATGGCCATCCATTCAAGTGTGAAAAACAATCCTCACCCTTCATTTGAATCAAAATGGCACTTATGTAATAAGCTTTATAGAAAAATACCATTTTGTAATTGAGATTATCCTTCACCACCACTCCTAAGCTGCGCATTCCAGCCCTCTCTCTCCCCCATTTTGTGTTTTTAATTACCCTCAATCCATGTGATCTTGCATCTTGACCATTGATTCAAAATTTATCTCAAATCCTATTGGTTTGCAAGAAGCACATTGTCCTAATTACCCTTTAAATTTTCACTTCATATAAAACCCAAAAATAGGAGACTTCACACACACACACACTCTCATTTTTACCCTAGCTAGCATTCTCTCCTCTCTCTCTCCTCCTCTTGGCCGAACCCCTCCTTCATTCCTTCCATTCTCTTTTCAATTTTCATCCACCAAATCACCTCAAATCTACTCCACATTCACATATCCTCTTCTTTTCATCCTTGATTCCATAAAGGAGCTTGCTTTCTTCAAATTTGCGTGGCATTGTTGGTGATTTGTGAATGTTTTGGTTTGTTTTGGTTTTGATCTTCATTCTCCTATTCTTGTGTAGCTTTGATCTTGAGGTAAAAATCTTATCTTTTGCATTTTCACCATTAGCATGTGAATCTCCCTTCTACTCCTCTATCCTCTCTAAGAGGCTTAGAGGGTTCATTTCAAACACTATGTCAAGGACTTTGGGAGCCTTGGGTGTTTGAAGGAACCCTGGCCTTGAGGAGAGGTTTCTTGTGTTTTTCAACCATGTTCTTGCATTTTTTTCATACTTATTTTGTCATATTTGCATGAATAAATAATTTCCATGTGATATATGCATCCCTTGTTCATGTCATAACTTGCAAGTTGAGATTTTGGTTTGATTCATTGAGTGAGGGTTCGGTTTTAGGCCTTACAAATTAGGGTTTTATTTGCCTTCCTTTTACTCTTTGAGTTTTGTGTAAATAAATGCTTGATGTGCTTAAACTTGCATAATATGTTCCATGTGTTTGATTATGAATTTGTGCATGAAATAATGTGTTGTTTATGTCATATAAGGTTTGGCCTTAGGCCTTAAAAACTAGGGTTTGTTGTTTTCTTTCCTCTTTTGATTTATGTAAATGAAAAGCTTGATTTGTGTGACTTGTTTCATGTGTTGATCATCAATTTGGGCATGAAATAACTTGATATTTTGACCATATGAGGTTTCGGCCTTAGGGTTCCTTTTTAGGTTTCATTTCAATGCTTAAAATGTGTGTTTGATCTTGTGTGGAAATGTGTAATAGTGTTAATGTGTTTTTTTCACTTTTTACCTTACCATTCACTAGCATTTTACCATAAGTAAAAAAAAAGAGAAAACCTTTTTACTTTTTACTTTACTATTTCATTAAGTAATTACCTTACACTTCATGCATGCTTGTCTTACTCTTTACTAACTTTTTACCACAAGTTTTACCACTTGTCTATTTGCAAAAACACCCAAAAGATTTTTACACTTTGCATCTTATCATTCATGTATTCATATAAGTTTACATCTTTTGCATTCATACTCTCCTAAATGCCCATACATATATTAATCTCATGTCTTGTATTCCACACATGTATGTTCATGCATTCATGCATTAGCCTAATCATGCATTCAATAATGCCATACCTTGTATTCTACAATTGCATGCTCATACACTCATATACTTGCTCAATCGTGTATTTAATTAATCATGTATTCAATTGTTCATGGCAACTTGTAAATATTCTTCATATGTGTTTTGCTTATGCCTTCATTGTTGTCTCGGTTTTGACTTGAAAAATATTTGTTATGTTCTACTTTCTTTTCTTCAAACTCAAATTCAATTGTTTTCAAATAAAAAACCTAAGGCATTTTCCTAAGCAAATCGTTAACCATCACTCAAAGCCATTGCTTGTTTGATCGTTAATGAGGAGTTATTAGTGATAGTCACTCGAAGTCTTTGCTTGTTTGACTATTATGAAAGCTCCCACACATTAATTAAACAACAAAAAAAACCAATTCAAATTTCCAAAATAACATGAGTTATTTAGTGGTAATTATCACTAAGGCTCATCACCTTTTTCAAAACAATTTTCAAAAAAAGAATAATACAATGTTGTCGCTCGTAATCACTCGAAGCCATTGCTTGTTTGATTACCGGCTCCAACTCTTTTTTTTCTTTCGAGTTAATACCGAATGTCACTCGAGGCCTTTGCTTGTTTGGTGTTCGCGAACACTCGAGTCTTATTTCAAAAACTCCAAAACCTAAACCCCTAAGCCGTTTTCACACGCAAAACAAGAACTACGTAGCTTTGATCCCTCAGGCAGTGAGGGTACGTAGGACCGGGTCCATGTCCCGTCAAGCACCATTTTCAAAAATCTTTGTTTTGTCCTGATATTCAAAGATACCAAAAACATGCCTCTTTCCTGTTTTCAATAAAACCATTTCACAAAAGAAAAGAAAAGAAAAAGTAGAACAATATATTTCAAATCAAACATTTCAAAACCACATCAAGTTAATGGTTCCCTTTCGGTAGAAAAAGGCGCGTGAGTGCTAATACCTTCCCCATGCGCAACCGACCCCCGAACCTACATCTCTAAGTTTTCGAAAGACCACCCTCTTTTCAAAAAGGTTTTTTTTCAAAGTTTTTCCTAAAAAATAAATATTGGTGGCGGCTCTACTAATTTCACGTTGTCAAACTGAAAAGTCCCAAACCGGATTTTTCGGGGCGCAACAGCTGGCGACTCTGCTGGGGACAATTTTTCTTTTTTTTAAAAAAAAAGAGATGAGGGTCAAGCCTAGTTAACCTGATTGTGTGTTCTATTTGTTTGATTTGAAAATTGGTTTCCCTTTCTTCTTTTCTTTTCTCTTCTCCTATATGTCTATGATTATGCTTATGCATGCATTCCTCAATTCCCATGTCCCCTCTTCTTCGCTCCTTTTCTTAAGGTAAAGCATGCATTTCCCCCATTTCTGCCATGATCCCTCTTCTTAGCTCCCTTTCTTGTGGTAAGTAATGCGTGCAATTACCGTTGACTTCCTAGGATGGTTTGTATGTTGAAATGGTGTATGCATATTAAACCCTAGGGTAGACGACTTTTCTTCCTTTTTCTGGACTGTTCTGGTTTCCTTGCAGGTGGGGATGGGTAGATTTTAGGAAGTATGTCCTCGATCACACACTTGCACACCTTATGGTTTATGTTCTATGAGTGGGCTCCTATACCCGGATCCAACAAACACTTAGGAGAGTGGAGGCGATTAGTGACTGTCATTCAAGACCTTTGTCTGTCTGATACTCACGAAAGTCTCAACCAGAGTACGCTTTCTCATGACGCCTCACACTTGGTAGCATTCTACATTTGTGGGTGTCGGCATGAGGATTCTATAGCTCCGGTAGCCATTGTGAGGGTGTGAATTAGAGCTACATGGGAGGAACCTTTGAAGTTGCCCTAGAACTCAGGAATTCCCACCTTTGTAGGACACGAGGGCATACGAATTGTGTGCTGCATGGTAATCTAGGACATGTCTTCCTCAAAAGGAGATTTTTCAAAGTTTTTCCAAGAAAATACAAAAATATTTTTTCCTTTTCCAAATAAACCAACTGCGTGGCGGCATGCGATGTATCACCTAAATTTTTGAACTTCCGTCCATACACATTGCTTTTATCATCTCGCATGCATCATTCATATCATAATCACATCGCATCGCATTCATTAAAACTAGATGTTGTAAATATTTGCATTCACACTGCATTTCATCCGCATTTGCTTGCGGGAACCACCGAATCTTGCACCGTCTTGTCATAGTGCGTCGAATGGAATCAAATAGCAAGACTTCACTTGTTTCTCGCTTCCCAATTTTGAAGAAGGTTGAGGTTGGTAGTCTAAGGCAGTGTGCAGCTCTTATGGGCCCTATTGAGAGAGATTCCTTCGATCAGGCGTATGGGAATATCCGTAGAGACTTTGCGATTAAATGTTCAAGAGGATGCTCTTATGGCTTTGAGAGCAGTTCTATGACTCGATGTGAGGTGTTTCTTCTTCAAGAATTTCCGGCTATCCCTACATTAGAGGAGTACGAGCAGCTTTTGGGGTTCTCGGATCTCATGCTAGACCTTATCAATACCAAGGGCAATACTATCTGGAGATGAGAGGATTGCGGTCTTTGCTTAGAATCAGTGTGGATGAACTGAGGTTGCATAAATTAAAAAGAAATGGAGTGGCTGGGTATCCGCAAGAGTACTTCGAGGGTTTGATGCAATCTTATGCTGCGACTAAAAAGTGGGGTCCATTCAAGTTGGTGCTCGCTCTCACCATATTTGGGGTTATCCTCTTTCCTCAAATAGAGAGATATGTTGATGAAGATGAAATTGGTGCGTTCTAGCCTTCAAGGGCGCGCCAAAACCCTGTTAATCCTGTAATGTCCGCTGTTCTTGCTAACACATACCATGCCCTTACCACTTCTGATCGGTTCCATAAAAAGAAGCTGTGCCTTTCTTCTCACGTTCTCTATGCCTAGCTCCTTACCCATGTGATCCACAATCGAGGTGATGTTAGGGAACTAATTTCTTATGCCCTTAGCTGTGATGTGGAGGTCAGAACCGCTATAGAATGGGTTGAGTTTTTGAAGGATATCAATGAACTTCAAATCCGGTGGTATCTGTTTGCTTGTTGGGATGATAGACCGATGGTAGTGTTCATTTGTGGAAGTTTTCAAAGCGTGCCTCTCATGGGGACTCAAGGGTGCATCAACTACAATCCTTCACTGACTTTAAGGCAACTCGGTTACCCGATGAAGAACTCACCCTCCGAAAGCATCTTTGTCCCGTATTTACCTTTACAAAGGAATGCCTAAATGTGGTGACTTGATTCGAAGAGTTCAACGATCATGGGAATCAAGTGATGCGAAAGTGGAAATGAAGAGTGTCAAAGAGAACCCGGTGACATCACTTTCAATCGGTGGCTCAAGGAGAAGCTTTGGGATACAAAGTCACCGAGTCGAAGGGCGCTTTCCCTTGATGAAGGAATACGAGCCTTATGTCCCTACCTATGAAGAGTGAATGAAGTCAAATGCTCGCTTTAGCAAAGGTAGAAGAGGAAAAGAAAGCATTGCGAGGCTAAGCTAGAGGAGATAGCCGTAGAGAAAGAAAAGCTAGAGGAAGAAAACAATGTCAAAATGATCGTAGTGGAAGAAAGTGTCGAGCGGTTCAAAAAGAAGAGCAAAGCAGGATAGAAGCTCGAGAAATATCTCGAAGGGAGCTAGAGAGGAACTCCAAAGGTACAAGCAGAGAAAACAAGAAGAGCACTTGAAGAAGCTCAAGAATGGAAAGCACTAGCCATGGAATCGGGCAAGAATCTCATCCTGGTGGTAGAGTTGAGAGGTCAACCGAGAAACCTCGAGCAAGAAAAAGTCGCCATTAATGAAACTCTCAAGGAATACCAGCAAGCTACGAGCTTTGAAAGAGAAATATTTGGGGAATTGAAGAGAGACCTTTTGTCTAGAAGATGCCTACAGACAAGTCCGAGTTGAGAGCCAATATTGGGAAAAACGCTTCCTAGATCGATCGGAAAAATCGAAGATCAAGAGATCATTAAGGAGCTTAAGGATGAGATCCGGTTGTGGAAGAGCAAGTTCTCAAAGTCATCGAGTGGCCCGTCGAGCTAGGTTGGGGATCCCTAAGAATCGAGGTTAGCCGAGGTGAGATGCACTTCTTCAACACCCCACCTGAAGTGTATCGGTTTGTGAAATCTTTGCGAACGTTGATCACGAGAATTCAAGGAGCAATCTCAAGGTGCAAGTGTAAGCAAGAAGAGGAAGAGAGTTGGGGAGCTTGGAGCTATTTGCATTTAAGTTGTCTACTTGTATTTTTCAACTTAAAAGTTTATTTTGAGCTTTGTATTCAAGAATATTGTACTGCTCTCTTTATGAACATTGTACCGTCTTTTTCCCCTTTAGTGAAAATTGGTGAAGCTTTGAAATCTTGATGAATGAAGTGTGCTATTTCGATTCCTTGTTTACTTCAATTCGTAAATCAAAAAGTTTGTGCGCTTATGACAAGGCAAGGTATCCCGCGGTTCCGGCATCAAGCAAACATTGTGCATGCATTCATACATTCATTCATGAATTTATTTTGTTTCTTATACAATAAGTGTCTAAATAAAGCGAGAAAAAGGCACGCTGGTTCTCCGTCATCGATACTTCACCCGATCATGAAGCCAAGCTAATGGCTCATCCGCAAGATCATCCGGAGGTTGAAATTGAGAGTAATCCGAGCGAGAAGACATGGGCGTACAAATTACGAATCACGAGCACGGTGGCTCGGGAAAACCGAGCTCTGAAGGATAAGATGGGTACTATGGAGGCCCAAGTCCATGAGATGATGGTCATTTGCGCAAGGTTTGAAGAGTGGGACAAGCTGGCTTTGGCCGCCGTCGTAGTGGGTCCAGATGGGGTCACCTCTTTCGTTCCTCCAAGATCGGAATCGCTGCCATGACCACAGTTCCTCGGGATCAGGGCTCGGTCATCCGTGTTTGCTTGAGAAATGAACATGTCGAACCAATACACCGCACAAAGATATCCTTGGGGTATGCTGCTTTGGTACCGCCATGCAACTGTTAGAACTACTCCGTTGGTATACCGCACCTAATCAAGTCACTTTGTCGCCATGCACGGGGAAGCTGGGAGGATCCCAATCGATTCCTATCCTCATGCTGTGCTCAATTCCACTCCTGTGGCTTACAAAGACAACCTCAAAATGTTCTTCACCGGGAGGAGGATATTACTATAGTATGGGAGTCACCCTGAGGGCACATGTTCGAGGATCTCACCAATGATCGATCCGCGCACTTGAAGAAGAAAGAGTAAAGGGCAATGGAAGGCACCTGGTGTTAGAGCCAAAGAAGCCCGTGAGTCGTGTCTAGTCCCGATTTGGTTTTACCACCAAAGTTCAAAGCTCTGAGTTAGACAAGTGCAGAGGGTTGGCTGTCAGAGAGCCATGTTACCATGTTCGTCAGAAAAATGGGTCCCTATGCCAATGATGACAAACTACTAATTTCTTTGCTTCCAAAAAGCAGTTTGGCGGGAGCTCCTCTAGATTGGTATATGAAGTTACAATCCTCTAAAATCCGTTGTTGGAAAGATTTGTGCGAAGCTTTCATGAAGCGATATAAGTACAACATGGACATGGCTCCGGATAGTCGTGATTCTGCAGCACATGAGTAAGGGTGAGGAAGAGACTTTCAAGGAGTATGCTCGAGAAATGGCGGCACAATTTTGCCTGAGTTCAACCTCCTTTGGCGAGAAAGAGATGGTATACATGTTTCGGAAACTCTGCAGGCAATCTATTATGACGGTGATCACAAGTGTCTCAACCAGTTTCTCAGACATGATAGTCTTGGAGAAAGACTTGAACACGACCTTGAAGCGGGAAGATTTGAATCACCTCGGTAATCTGAGGAGCTCGGTGGGTCCAAAGAACGTAAGAAAAATACCACCACATTTCCCTAAAAAGAAAGAAGGAGAAACTAATGTCATTCAGTGGGGAAATTCATCTTTTGGTACTCCTCCAAAGACAAACTATTCCATTTCTCTCGCTCTGTGCCACCCCAAAGAAGGCAATGATGGTCCCAAGGCTCGAGGATACGATTCAAGAAGCGAACCGGCTTTGACCCAATTCCGATGACGCGTACGGAGGTGTTTAATCACTTGACCTCCAACAACCTGATCAACACTCGGCCGATGAAAGTCGTTCAGCCACCATTTCCCAGAGGATACAATGCTAGTGCAACCTGCAGTTTCCATGAAAACGGGGTAGGCCATGCTGTGGAGGAGTGTAAAGCCTTTAAGCATGTGGTGCAAGATCGATAGAGCGTTGGTTGGATCTCATTCAAGCGAGAAATGGCCGAATACAACAACCAATCCATTCTTAGGAGTCATCGAGGCCAACTACTAACGCTATAGAAAGTTATGGTGGGCGATTGGTAAAGAAAGTGCAAGAGATCAAAACTCCATTGAGTGTTGTATACACTGAGCTATGCTGGGCCAAGGTTGTCAAAGAAGGGTGTTGCCATGAAGAAGGGTGTGCTGACTCTTTATGTGTGGAAAGTTGTGAAACCTTCAAGATGATCCTACAAGACTTGATGGATCGGTATGTGGTCCAGGTAGGAACTCATGGTATGGAAGATGAAGTGATAACTCTATATTCTGACAGTGGTAGAGAGGCCAAAAAGCCAATTGAAATTCTGTGCAATCCTGAGCCAAGATTGGTTCAAGCCAGGGTCCGACCAATAGCCGTGAAGACCGGTTCCCTTCTCATGCGAGGAAGAAAGCAATGAAGATGTAACAGTGGTGCCTACAAAAGAGGGATGTTGGGATACCCTAGGAGAGCCTAGTGGAAAGTTTGATTACTTGGTCAGATATGATGCTCCCGAGAGTGCTCGAATCCGAATAAAAGATATCCAGCCTACAGGGTGGGGTGAAGAAGATGAGCAACACAGCCAAGTGGCTGTCATCGTGATAGTTCTGAATCCGGAGAGGTGTGGACGCTATACCATGACAATGATAGAGCAATCGAAAGCCCATTGAAATTCCTTACAATTTCAATCCTAGATTAGTGCGAGCAAATGCTCACCAATAGTGATTGAAGTACCACTCCATTTCGTTATGAGTCAAATAAGCGGTCCCTCGAAATATACGTGAGAATGCTCTCCTAGCACCACTACTGTAACTAATATAGTGGGATCAAGTGGGATCACGAGAAGCGGAAGGGTGTATGCTCCAAGAAACCCTCCGAGCAAAAATACCTAAAGAGGTGAACATGGAAGCCGTAAAGAGAAAGGAAAAGAGCCAGAGGTTGCTCCAGAAAAAGTAAGGAAAAAGAAGCGGATGAATTCACGAAGATTATTCGGCAAAGTGATCTGGTGGTGGTTGACCGGTTGAAACAGACGCCATCAAAGATATCCATGCTTTCTTTCTTTGCGCTCGGTTCGAAGCACACGAAGCGCGCCTCGATGAGAGTGCTCAGTGAGGCTCATGTTGCAGAGGACATCTCGGTGAATCAATTTGATGGAATTGTCGGGAATGTGGTGGCTGCAAATCACCTAACATTTGCTGATGATGAGTTACCTTCGAGCGGAAAAGAACACAATCAAGCTCTTCATATCTCGCAAAGTGTGGGGACTATGTCTTTGGCGAGTCTTGATCGACAATGGGTCTTCACCGAATGTGATGCCGAAGTCAACCATGGACAAGGTAGATGTTGATTGCTCCTACATGAAACCAAGTTCGACGCTGGTGCGAGCATTTGATGGGTCCAAAAAGGAGGTGCTGGGAGAGATGGAATTTCCCATCCAGATTGGTCTGAAGTTTTCGTATCAACTTCCAAATCATGGATATCTCCTCTTCATATAGTCATCTGTTAGGAGACCACGGATCCACATGGTGGGGCAATCCTTCTTCTCTACACCAATGGGTCAAATTCATGGTGGATGATAAGGTTGTGGTAGTGTTTGGTGAAGAGGAGACTTTGGTTAATAAGCCATCTGAGTTCAAGTATGTGGAAGCCTCTGAAGAGTCTTTGGAAACAGCCTTTCAGTCCTTGGAGATCGCCAATGCAGTATTTGGAAGAACCAAAGAGGAGGAGATGGTTGCCAAAATTATGTTAGCCCAAGGATACAAGGTTGGTTACGGTTCGGGAAAGTCCGGTCAAAGGATTCTAGCTCCTATCCAATGAAGGAAAACAAAGACCGTTGCGGGCTAGGATATACCCAAGTGAGGAGGAAAGGAGAACGATGGCGGATGAACGAAAGCGCCGATGGTTGGCCAAGTCCAGAGGTGAAGATCCCTGGCCCCAGAAGATCCCATTTTGCGACATCACCAAAGCTTTGAGAGTCTTTGGTTTATGGAATCCCAAACAAGTTGCTGTCGTCATAGAAGGTTCCGAGTCCGAAGAAAGCGAGCGAGTGCAGTCCGTCATTGCGATGATTGGTGAAGAATTAAAGAATTGGAAGGTTCTTTGATCCTCCCGTGTCTTTTAATTTAAAGTAATCATTTGTAATGCAACCCTATGGCTCGCCCAAGGCCATAGGACCGGTTGTTAGGGGCTCACATGTTTTTATTTTCTAAGTCATCCTCATCAATAAAAACGCTTGTTTTGAATTTCTCAATCAATAAAAATCGTTTTTCCTTTTCATTGCGTGAATCATTTTACTGTTTTTATTGTTGGTTTGTCTCGCCTTTCATTCGCTTTTTCGCCCGGCAAAATGCGGATCTACAAAGAATAGTCTCTCAAAGCTTGATGAGTGTCGTCGAGTCCACCTTTTGACTTTGATCACCCCATCAATCAGGCTGAGGGGGATGTTGAAGAAGAATGGGAAACTCCTCCAGAACTCATGAGGTTAATGAAACAAGAAGAAAGGGTAATCGAGCCCCACAAGGAAGCTACTGAAGTGATTAATTTGGGTACAGCTGAAAATAAGAAAGAGGTCAAAGTGGGTATCACCATGAGTGAGAAAGATCATGTGAATTTGGTTCAGCTATTGCACGATTATGTGGATGTGTTTGCATGGTCCTACCAAGATATGCCCGGGTTGGACACTGACATTGTGGTACACAAGCTACCGGTCAAACCTGAATGCCCGCCTGTCAAGCAGAAGTTGAGAAGGATGAAACCAGAAATGTCCCTCAAAATCAGAGATGAAGTGAGGAAGCAATTTGATGCAGGATTCTTAGCGGTGGCCAAGTACCCGCAGTGGGTTGCCAATATTGTCCCAGTTCCCAAGAAGGATGGGAAGGTCAAAATGTGCGTCGACTACCGAGATCTGAACCGTGCTAGCCCTAAAGACGATTTTCCTTTGCCTCACATTGATGTCTTAGTGGATAGTACAGCTCAACACTCGTTATTCTCCTTCATGGATGGATATTCGGGATATAATCAGATCAAAATGGACCCTGAGGACATGGAAAAGACAACTTTCATAACACTTTGGGGAACATTCTGTTATAAGGTCATGCCATTCGGATTGAAGAATGCTGGCGCAACCTACCAGAGGGCCATGGTTACCTTATTCCACGATATGATGCATAAAGAGATTGAGGTTTATGTTGATGACATGATCGCAAAATCTAAAACCGATGAGGAGCACATTATCAATCTGCAGAAACTCTTTGAACGTTTGAGAAAATATAAGCTCAAATTGAATCCAGCCAAGTGCACGTTTGGAGTGATATCAGGAAAGTTGTTAGGCTTCATTGTCAGCCAGAAAGGCATTGAAATGGATCCAGACAAAGTAAAAGCCATCCTCGAAATGCCGAGCACGAAGCGAGAGAAAGAAGTCGGTGGTTTCTCGGATGGTTGAATTACATCTCTCGATTCATCTTCCGCTTGATCGCTACTTGTGAGCCAATCTTCAAATTGCTATGCAAAAATCAAGAGTTGAAATGGAATGACCGGTGTCAAGTCGCCTTTGAGAAAATTAAGGTGTATTTGCAGAATCCACGGTCTTAATGCCACTGTGGCGGCGAGCCACTCATCTTATACCTTACGCTGCTAGACAATTCAATGGGCGTGTGTGTTGGGTCGCCACGATGAATCCGGAAAAAGGAGCATGCAATATACTATCTAAGCAAAAAGTTCACCGATCGTGAGAGACAAGATATTCCATCTTTGGAAAAGACTGTTGTGCTTTAGTTTGGTGCGCTCATCGTTTAAGGCGATATGCCGAGTCACACAACTTGGTTGGTGTCAAAAATGGACCCGATCAAGTACATGTTTGAGAAATCAGCTCTCAGAGACGAATTGCCCGTTGGCGGATGCAATTGTCGAATACGATATCATGTATGTTACACAAAAGGCGATTAAAGGTAGCACACTCATTGAATATTTGGCATGTCACCAATCCCGGACTACCGACCAATGCGCATGATTTTCCCGATGAAGACATCATGGCATCGTTCGATGAGGGAAGTCCCATGAAAGTGAAAGATGGAGAATGATATTCGATGGTGCGCCAAATGTATGGGGCACGGGGCGTGTCTTTGTGTTGATATCTCCCGACAACCGTTTCATTCCCGCCATCTGCGAGATTGAGCTTCTATGTCACAAATAACATAGCAGAGTATGAAGCGTGTATCCTGGGTGTTCAAGCAGCCCTAGAATGGAATGTTAAAAGGCTAGATGTACGGGATTCAGCCCTAGTTATTCATCAAGTGAGAGGCGATTGGGAGACCAGAGATCCCAAACTGATTCCTTATTGTGATTACCTGCAAGAGTTGATGAAGTCCTTTGACGAGATCACCTTCAAGCATATCCCTCGAGGCGAAAACCAGTTAGCCGATGCATTGGCAACTTGTCCTCTATGTTCAATGTCAATCGTGACAAGAGCTTCACCAATATCGACCAAAGATCGGAACTGCTGCGCATCACTACTGCACAACAATAGATGAAGAGCCCGACGAGAAGCCTTGGTACCACGACATCAAGCAGTACATCGCTAACCGGGAATACCCACCGGGGGCATCAGAGAATGACAAGAGAACTCTCAGAAGATTGTCAAGGAATTTCTTCTTGAGTGGTGAAGTTACGTACAAAAGAAATCACGATATGGTTCTCTCCGAGGTGTGTTGCCAAGGAAGAAGTTTGAAAGAATCATGAGAGATGTGCATGAAGGCTCATTTGGGACCCATTCCGGTGGGCACACTATGGCTAGAAAAATCTAAAGGCGGGTTATTATGGTTGCAGATGGAATCGATCGTTATAGCTTTGTAAGAAAGTGCCACAAATGCGGATATATGCCGATCATATCCATGTGCCACCGCCAAACTAAAGCGTTCGATCGCATCTTGGCCGTTTTCAATGTGGGGCATGGACGTCATAGGACCTATTGAACCCAAAGCGTCAAACGGGCATCGCTTCATTCGTTGCAATTGACTACTTTACCAAGTGGGTTGAAAGTCGCTTCATATTCCAAAGATAACCACTCGATGGTTGCCAAATTTGTGAAGAAGGATCCGATTTGCCGATATGGTCTACCCAACAAGATCATCACCGACAACGGCAAAGAACACGAACGAAGAAATGATGAAGGACTTGTGCAAAGAATTCAACATTCAGCATCATAATTCTCTCCCTACCGCCCAAAGATGAATGGAGCGGTAGAAGCGACCAACAAGAATATCAAGAAAATAGTGCAAAAATGGTGGTAACCTCACAAGGATTGGCATGAGATGCTTCCCTTCGCCTTGCATGGCTACCGTACTTAAGGCGTACATCGACCGGGCAACCCCTTTCTCCCCTGGTATGTGGGTCGAAGCGGTGACTCCTATTGAGGTTGAAATACCCTCCCTGCGGGTATTAATGGAAACCAAGTTGGAAGAAGCAGAGTGGGTACAGGCCCGCCTAGATCAGCTAAACCTCATTGAAGAGAAAAGGATTGCAGCGTTGTGCCATGGACAACTGTACCAACAGAGAATGAGCGCGCTTCGACAAGAAAGTCCGGCCACGTGAATTTAATGAGGAGATCTAGTACTCAAAAAGATATCGCTTATCCGAGTGACCTCGAGGAAGTGGACGCCACTTATGATGGTCCATATGTAGTTAAGAAAGCCTTCACGGGAGGAGCGTTGATACTCACCAACATGGATGGAGAAGATCTCAAGAACCCAGTCAATTGCACTTTGGTGAAGAAGTATTATGCCTGAAAGAAATAAGTAAAAAAAGAGAAAGATGAGCCAAGCAAGAATTAGCTCGCTAGGTTGAAAACCCGAAAGGGCGACCTAGGCAAAATCAGAGCGACCCGGTGGATTGAAAACCCGCAAAGGGCGATCCAGGCAAAAATTAGGTCGAGAAAACCTGAGCATGAAAAGTAAAGAAAGGCATACAATTTCCCCAAGACTCGAAGGAGGAGTGATCAAGGTCAAGGACACGATGATGCCAAGCCTTTGCTCCCAGAGAGCAGACTGATGCAATTCGATTTACCTCTTGTTTTTCTTTTCGTGGTCTTTTTATAGTTTTAAAACTTTCAAATGTACTCAACATTCGTCGTAACGTTCGTACGATCGGCTTCCACATCAATAAAGCTCAGCTTTTCTCATGTCTTGTTTGTTGTTATTTCTGCTTTTTTTGCTCAAAATAAGCGTTTTATGATGGTGGTGATCCTGAATTGTAAAACATGTGAGTACATCATAAGTCATTATAAATCATTGCGAAATCTTTAAAAGTCATGGGAAATAAGCAAATTCCTAAAGATAATTAACCTTACAAAAAAGGTTGCATTCACAAACCGTTCCAGATGGCGAACCAGAGAGCAAACGCGCGTTCGGTTCATAAGCCTTGCAGTTTCCCTCGGCCTTTCAGTCTCGTACCAGGAGTATCGGAAGTCGGTTGAACCAGTAAAAGAATAAGCCTTGTCAAAAAGCAAAAATGAACGGTCAGAAAAAAAAGAAAGCTGATCGAAAAGAAAAAAAACATGAAAAAACGAATAACCGTAAAATGTAAAGTCGGTCGAAAACAATCGTAAAAGAATCAAAAACAAAGGAAAGCGATCCACCACATGCATCATCACATCAAAATCATAGCATCGCATGCACTCGCATAACATACTCCTGCATAACATGCCTTTGCATAACATGCACCCATGCTTCATGCATCATTCCTTGCATCAACTGACATATGCAGGTACCTCAATTCAATGCGCCAGCAGCGGCTATCTCAATCAGTCAATCAACAGGATTTGTGAATCCCTTCAGGACCCGTGCATCCCCTCAGGACCAAGGCATCCCTTCAGATCCCGTCGTTATCGAGCACCGAAGAATCATCAGACCCTGGAGTCCTTCAGTTTAGTTCAAATCAACAGTCCATGCAGCGACTTTGAACTCGACCTTCATCTCGCCAAGTCATCACGGAGCATGACGGATCGGCCCCTCAGACCTCGTGTCCTTCATTTCGCCAAGTCATCACGGAGCATGACGGATCGGCCCCCCAGACTTCGCGTCCTTCAGACTAGTTGTGCCAGTGTAAAGCATAGCGTAAGTCCATCAAGGTGAAGTGTATCAATTCTACGGCTTGATACAGAACCTCAGGCCGCTCGAATAGGCCGCCTTCAGAGCCCAAGTGTTCCTTCAGAGCCCAAGTGTTCCTTCAGAGCCCAAGTACTCCTTCAGAGCCGCAGATGCTCCTTCAGAACCTAGGTGTTCCTTCAGAGCGATGAGCGCTCCTTCTTTACCGCACTCGCCAGTGTCGCCTTATCAGAGGACGGTACTTTCTTTACTGTTTTATTTATTGCTTTATTTCTTGCTGTTTATTGCTTTACTTCTTGTTTCAGCCAAAAAAACTAACTTAAAACCTATTCATATGCTAAATACATTTGACAATATTAATATCACATAGTCTATCAACTATAAATATATACCATCAACCCACCACCAAAATTACTATATTATTCCTTTCACTTTTTTCTCTAACTCACTTTTATCATTAGTGGGTCCCACTCTTATATCCCCTTTTAATTTTTTTATTTCACTTTAAAACCTACTATTCTCTTTCATCTCTCTTACTCTTTTCACTTCTCTTTACTATGCAACATAATCAAACATAATCACTACCAATTTTTTTAAAAAAAATAATTTTTTTGATAAAAACAATAATTACATAAAATTAATTAAACTAATATTAAATTATGTAGAATTTACTATTTACTATAATCTATTCAAACTACTAAACTCAATTAATTTAACTACTGCTATTTGTCAAAAAAAATCATACCGCTTGCAAAAATTCCAAAATTATTTCAAATAAGTAGTTATTTTTTTAGCATAAAAAGAGTTATGTTATTTCATTATAAATCAGAGAGGCAATACAAGAAGGATCGGTATAATATTTACGGGGGGGCTAGTCTCTAATATATATGGACACCTTTAATTAAGTTATGGGCGATGTTATTCGTTTGCCTCCTAACAAAAGCTAATTTAAAATTAGCATAAGAAGATAAAATAGCTCTGTATTGATCTAACATGTCACCAAGCTCGTGTCATAATTCTTATAGATCTTAATTGCATCCACAACAAATTTACTATGCGTCTCAAAGATAACATTCTCAACTCTTAGATTTTGTGCAAGTTGGAGTGATAAGTGAAAAGCACGAGCTTCTCTTTCTGAAAGTATAGGAGTTAGAGCATGAGGATTGGGCCAACTCATAAGCACCGAGGAGTAACGAAAACAGATTCCTACCCCCATCTTTGGACCCAAATTAATCCACTATTAATAATGTACCTTTGCGCGCGATTGCATCCATTGCCATTCTCTAAGTTAGCAATTGGAGTAAGTTTCCCCTGCCATACTTTTGTGTTTCATTATTTCAAATACTACGGAGAATTGACCAACAATGGCGAAGAAGACATGTGACGTGTGAGGAGCAGTGTCTCACGTGTGATAGTGGAGTTGAAGATGAATGGCACATTTATATTTCTTGTGTGCCCACATGCAATAGCGATTTGGGAGCTAAGTGGTCTAAGCAATGAGGTGTAGGAGGCAATGAGGGAAACAACATACTTTAATTATTGTTTTAGGCTCAATGGAAAATTAAGGAGGAATGAGATGTTTTATGCCTCGGTGTCAGACACGTACGTGTCAGTGTCCAACACCCACACAACACTCGTACGACATGTGTCCGACACTTAAGACAATTTTCATTGAGATGGACTATCTTTCCTTAGGGAATGGTGTGAACGATTATTCCTACCCCAATACAAAACTAGGTGTTGTTATTCTTTCTCATTGTAAGACAATAATTGCTCAATATCAAAGCTATAGGATTAAAAATTACTTCTGTAGAAAATCACTTATGCATTGCAGAACAACCCCCTTAAGCACAATTTTTTTTCAACAAATTTAAGCGTTCCAGTGAAAAAAACTAACTTAAAACCTATTCATATGCTAAATACATTTGACAGTATTAATATCACATAGTCTATCTGTAGCGACCGAAAAATCCGTGAAAGGATTCTTCGAAAGTTCGAAAATGAAGCCGCCACCAAATTTTAGTTTAAGGGCAAATTCGGAAAATCCCTTTAAGTTTTAGGACGAGGCATTATTAGGGTTCGGGAGTCGTTATGTGTGGGGAAGGTATTAGCACCCCAGGACATCCTATTGTCTAATTAATTTAAGATTTATTTAATTGTTACCATTTTACTTGTAAAGAAAAAGACTTATTTAAATTTTGTTTTTTTTAATGCTTGACGAGGGTTGAGTCTCGCTCCTACGTACCTCCGGATGCAATGGAGGAATCAAAGCTACGTAGTTCTTCCCGAAAAAGTTTGTTGGTGGGTGTTTTTTTAGTGTAGGGGTCCTAGGATTCCTTGAACTGCATGTACCATCGATTCTAGACCATTGACTAACCCGATTGTACAACCGACTTAGTCCCCTACTTTTTGAAAATGATTTTTCGTGTTTTTGAGAGAGATTGGTTTGATGTGAGGTGAGTTGGTTCTAGAATAGGTATTCTAGAACTCCTGAACTGTACAGCTCATTAGTTCTAGAACGCTGACTAACCCGATTGTACAACCGACTTAGTCCCCTATTTTTGGGAAAAATAGTTTAGCTATATTTTATGAGTTTTTAGGATTACTGAACTGTACAGCTCATTGGTCCTAGAATAATGACTAACCCGGTTGTACAACCGACTTAGTCTTTTATTTGATTTTGGATAGGAAAATATTTAATTATTTTCGGTTATTATTTTTTAGAAGAGTAGGAAAGAAAAATAATTAGAGGAACTAGAAAAAATGTTTTTTATTAATGTGATTGACAGATGTGAGCTCTCCCATCTGCTCCTACATACTCTTTGGTAGGGGATCAAATCACATGTAGTTCTTAATATAAAATATTTGTGTGTTTGGTATTTTTTAGAAAAAAGAAAACTTTTGGACTTTAATGTATTGGAAAATGGAAAATGTTTGCAACACTCAAACGAGTTAGAGTGACCATTACCGACAACTTATTTTCGTACAAGATATACTAATATTAAAATATTGTGTTTAAGAAAATAATAGTAGCTGGTAGCAGTAATTAGCACATAACTAAAGTAATAATAATAATAATGGGAGGGGGTTGCACGATTAGGGGATGTGAGGAAAAAGTGGGATTGCTTATTCTATTGACAGCAACACATATGTTATGATTGTTTTCTTGTTCAACTTAACATTTTTACATAGAGACAAATCTGATAAGTGATAAAAATAAAAATATAAACTAACTAAAAATGAATAAGTCCAGATTCATAAAACAAATGGAGCGTGCACGGTGTTTTAGTTTCAGTTATAAGATAACATAAAACATCAAAAAAAATACAAATGAAATATTAAACAAAGATGGGAATTAGAGAGTGGTACTCAAGTGCTGCATAGAAACGAACAACAAGATGCGCAGCTCAATCGCCAATGACCATGCAAATAAGCTCGTACGGACGACAGGAAGGGAGTGAGTTTGACGCTTTGCCAGAGGGAAACAACCACAGAGGGTGCTGCGGTGTCGCCGACGACGTCTTTGTTTACAGCAATGGAAAGGGGGATCGGATGCTGGGTTTGCGACGCTGGTTACGGCAACAAGGAGGGGAGAACAGCGGTGGTACGACGTGAGCAGATGGAGGACATCAATTTTTATAGCTTTTGGCTATTTGGCCAATATATACATGGGCTGGTTGATATTTGAAAGGGAAAGGATTGGAATGGTTATGGTGTGGATGAGTTTTTAGAGATGTCGACTCATCGGCTTTTTGCCTTGTGGAAAAACCTATGTCCACTCCCCTTTGTTCTCTGTTTATGGGTTATTTTATAATTGAATTTGGATTCTCAATCAAGAAACAAATATCAAATTATCAATTAATTTCAATGCTAATTTGATTTCTTTTTAATTCCTGCAGATTGTATTTGATTTTTCCGTAATTGACTATTAGTTGGGATGACGGCTAGGTTTAGACTATTCTTAGGCTAGGATACGATGTCTACTGCAGTATATACTCCTTTTGCATTTTTTTAGGTGAAACATGCCTTGTAACTTTTATTTCTTGACCAAAAAAAACTTTTTATTTATTCCTTTCTTTGTAGTTGTTTTATATTATTATATTTTGTGCTACTGTTTATTTTTAATTCTATTGATATTTATTTCATTTTCCTATTTAAATGTTAAATATCTACAACTCTACAATTTGGGTCTGAAGTTTGGGATTTGGACTTTGTCATACCCCAATTTTGTCCGGCTTAGGTCAAAACCCTAATTTTCCCCAAAAATAAATAAATAAAAAAGCATCATGCATTGCATTTAGGGTTCTAAAAGTCATTTCAAAGTTTCTAAAATCATTTTTGGAGTTGGAATGCACTTTTGGACAAACTAGGTTTTTCAAAGGTGCAAAAGGGTATTTTAGTCATTTCGCAAATAAGGGACAATTCCCCAGAACAAACCATTCAACATGCATTTCAAGGTATTAGAGGTCATGCCTAGGGTGAAAAGTCATTTTTGAAGTGAAGATGTGCTTTGGGCAAAGAACTAGTGTCTTTAGGGTGGAAGGGTATTTTGGTCATTTCACTAAAACAGACAATTTCCCAGTAAAAATCACTATGCATCTCTTGAGGAATTTATTTGGTTTCAAATGAGGGAGTTGTGCATTTGTATTCATCATTGGAATATTTTTGCATGAAATTCGATTTTTTGAACAAAAGGGCAAAATGGTCATTTTCCTCGGGTGGGGTACTAAATCAATTTTGGCATTGGTGAAGTCATGAAATTCAGAGCCCAATCATTGAATCATGGGATATGGCCCAAAATGGCATGAATTTAGAAGAATAATCTAGAAAGGAATATTCTATCTTCTTTTGAATTTTGAATGATCATGTATAGTACAATAGTACCATTTGCAATTCCACTCATTCTCTCACTTGTGTGCTGCGAATTCCAGCTCCATTCCAGCCTATTTTTGTGCTTTTTCATGCCCATGATCCTTGTGAAATGATCCTTAGCCATTGATTAAAAATTGTGATCAAATCCTAGGCCATAACTCAATGTAAAAGACCTAAATGCCCTCAACAATTTTTGCTCTCCAAAACCCTCACCAAAACCGTGTGTACCTCTTCACCACCAGCTGATTTGTGTTTCTTGAGTGTCCCTAATCCTTGTGCTTTGCAATCTTGACCCTCCATTTAAATTCTATCTCAAATCCTAGTGGTTTACAAAAGCACATTGTCACAAATGCCCTTAAAATGGCCTTCATATAAAAACCCAAAAATAAGAGACTCACTCACACACTCTCATTCATTTTCTAACCTAGCACACCATCAGCTCTCCTCTCCCCCTCCCACAGCCGAAACCTTCTTCTTCCTCCTCCTCCATTCTCTTTTCAATTTTCATCCACCAAATCACTTCAAACTACTTCCATACTCATATACCTTCTTTCTTTCATCCTTGATTCCATTTTGACATCATCAAAAGGGTTGTTTCTTCAAGGTTGTGTGGCTGTTCTTGCTAAGCTTTTGAGGATTGTTGGTGTTTTGTTACTCTTGATCTTCATTTCTACTCTTATTTAGCTTGAAGCTAAGGTATAATCTAAACCCCTTTGCATTTTCATCAATTTTCTTGCATTAAAATCCTTTTCAACTTATATTTGCATCTCATAACATCATTTAAAATGTAGATTAGGTGCTGTTGTGGGTGAGAGTTGGTCCATCACCCACCAAATAATTTGTTCTTATGTCTATGTGTTGATTATGTGTTGTTCTTGTAATTTGTTCTTTGCTCATGTGATTTTCACCAAATAAAACATGTTTTCCTCTTCTTTTTTGCTTTAGTCTTAGGCCTAATTCATGATCCTTGTGTTGTTCTTGTTCATTAGATGGTTTGAAGTTGAATAATGCATGATTAATTGTGCTAATTTTGTGAATGAATGATGAGCTATACTTGTTGTTGAATCTTGATGTTTTGAGCTTGAATTTTGGGGGGGGTTAGGTTTCGGTTTTGGGGTCCCCATTTTAAGGTTCTTGCTTGTTTTTTTTTGTTCATCATGTATTCATGTTTATCTATGTGATTGGGTAAATTTTGATGAAAGAATTTGATGATTTTTAGGGTAAATAAGGCCTTAGGCTCAAGCAAATTTTTTAGGGTTTTTGTTGCTTTGTCTTTCCTTTGATTTTTGCATGAAAAAATGTTGGTTTGAATGACAATATGCTTTGGCCTTGTGGCCCTTTCATGCCTATTTAATATGCTTGAATCACAAGAATAATTGTTGCTAAGTCTTGTGAAAATAAAAATTGTTTCAAGGTTGTTTAGCTTTGCAAATCATGAGGTGAGCTAGGGTTTGTGACTTTACTTGTAAAACCGAATTGAAGTAGGTGTTAAAATGTTTTTTTTTCCAAATTGTTTCAACCTAATTTGCTTGCCATTTGTTGTTGGTTGATGATTGGCAATATGAGGCTCACTTGTGCTTCATGCACTTTAACCTAAGTGAGAAGATTGCTTAATAGGATTCAATCTTCTATTCTTGTGCTAATTGTTTAATTGTTGATAATTCAATATCATGCTTGTGCATTGTTGTGGTAAATGGTAATGAGTATGCTTGTGTACTAATTGTTGACTACTTTTGCTTGCAAATTGGTAAGTATTGTGTCTCGGTTTTGACTTGAAAAGTGATTGAATGTTCTACTTTCTTTTCTTTATGGCCAATGCCACCCCAAATTCTCTTCTTATCCTTTCTAATCAATCTTTTTCAAATACTTTTTCCAAGAGTCAATACTCTTCAAATTGCTTTCACAAGTTAATCAAATCTTTTGAGATCACTAAATAACCTTTTTCAAAACTCATAAGGAGGCAAGTCGGACGTACGGCCGGTGTTGTCTAACGTCCTAAGACCGAGTGCATGCAGACTCAAACGTCTTAGGATACTTATGATAAATAAAGCAAGTAATTAACAACTTCAAACCCTTTTCCAAAATGAGTAAGGTATCGATTCGGATGTACTTCCGATATTGGTTAGCATCTTAGGGTTAGCGAAGTACAGAAAACTCGTGCGAGCCTAAGATACTTACTCAATAAAAGCAACCAACCTCGTGACAAAACCTTTTTCCTAAGAAAATCAAAAAATCATTTTTAAAAAGTAGTGGGGCACGTAAATGCATCAGACAAAGCGGGTCGTGTTTTGTTCTAGGTCTATTGGGTTTATGCTGCATCTAGGACCGAGAACCCCACAATAAAAAAACACCAACGCGCTTCTTTCCAAAAATCACAAAAGCCGTCTTGGACGCAAAAAGCACACTTTCAAAAAATCACAAAGCCGTCTTGGACGCAAAAAAACAAGAACTACGTAGCTTTGATCCTCACCAATGTGGTATGCGTAGGACCGGGTTCATGTCCCGTCAAGCACCCTTTTAAAAATCTTTGTTTTGTTCCGCTTTTCAAAGATGCCAAAAACATTTTTTTCCGTTTCCAATAAAATAATTCCTCAAAGAAAAGAAAAGAAAAGAAGTAGAATGATCGTTTCAAATCAAACATTTCAAAACCACACATCAAATTAAAGGTTCCTTTCGGTAGAAAGGAGGTGCGGGTGCTTATACCTTCCCGCACCTAACCGAACCCCGAACCTACATCTTTTGTTTTCGAAAAGACCACCCACTTTGTATAAAAAGACGTTTTTCAATGTTTTCGTCTCAAAACTAAAATATTGGTGGCGGCTTCATAAACCTTCCCACGTTGTACATCGAGAAGTCCAAACCGGATTTTTCGGGTGCAACGGTTGCGACTTCATCTTTTTTTTTTTTTTTTTTTTTTTATAAAAAAAAATAATAATGAGGGTCAAGCCTAATTAATTTGATGTGTGGTAGTTTGATTCAAATGTGATTGTTCTATTTCCTTCTTTTCTTCTCTTTCTTTCTTTTCTTTCCTTCTTTCTTTACTTATGCTTATGCATCATATTCCCCTTATCTCGCATGTTCCCCTCTTCTTCGCTCCCTTTCTTTGGTAAGTTCATTTTTCCCCTTCTATTATGATCCCCTCTTCTTAGCTCCTTTTTCTTAAGGTAAGCAGAGTTTTGGATGATTGTTAATACCTTCGGTTGATTTCTTGCTTAGACTTGAATGATATGTGCAAAACCCTAGGGTAGACGATTTTCTTTGGTTGGACTGTTTCTGGATTTTCTTTGCGTGTGGGGGTATGTTTGGCATTGTGCTCCTACACACACGTTGCACTCCCTTTACTTTTTGTTTCTTGGTGAGACAGCCCTATACCCGGGCTAGAGTATATCTTAGGCTAGAACGAAGTCATTAGTGGTTGCTCACTGGACGACGCGTCTGTTGGGTGATTGCGAAGACTTCACCTAGAGTTTGGCTTTGTTTGATGACATCATCACTTGGACGCATTTACCCGTGATCGGTGCTCTCGCAGACGAAGTCGTTGGCTCTAGGAACCTTATCTAGGCCCCCTTTAGTGCTTTCCTTGAAGTGTGCACCATTAGAAAAGCCTTAGATTCTGTCTCTCTAAGAAACCTCAGAGGACACAAAGGAGCCTGCATATACCCCGCATCCAAACTTTTTTTGAAAAATATATATATTTTCCAGACGTATGAAGTTCCAAATTTTTGAAAATCCTATGTTGTAAATAATGTTCTTTCAATCATCCTCATCATGCATTTCATTGCACAAAATATGAAAACAAAAAAATCTCATTCATAATCATGAACAAAAATCATCATCAAATTTATTCAAAATGTAGCATTCATGCATCATTTCATTAACCTCATCACTTTAGTTCAAATACATCATTCCTCAATACATGCATCTTTCAAAAGGAAGGGGCATTGGCATTTCATACTTTGCCTTGTCTCTAAAAAAAAATCATCATTTAGAAAAAGTATCATTCCCTGCATCTTTCATCATTCAAAAGAAAGGGGGCATCAACATTTCATATCTTGTCTTGCCTCTATAAAAATCATTTTGCATCCTACATCGTTGCATCATTTGCATTAAATAAAATTCTAATTTTGAATCATTCGTCTTGCATTCCATTTCATTACATAAAAATGAAAACAATTATCATCTTCATAGCATAAGCATTTCATTTATAATCAAAAAAGAGGAAAAAGCTCCTCGCCAAGTTCATCCAAAACATGGCATTCATGCATAAGCATTATTTCAAAAAAAAGGACACGGTAGAACTACGTACGCTTTGATTCCTCAAGGAGGATACGTAGGAGCGGGTCCACCGTCAAGCATAACAAATAAAAATTTCATTTTGAAAAAATGTCTTTCTCACATCATTCGGAAATGCATTTCATTTTGCATCAAAATCACAAAAAACCTTTTAGAATAATTACACTTTTCAAGTGACCATTTTTCCACGCATTTGCATATCATAATGCTTTCACATACAATAAAGGGTTTTGATGAGAGACGAGATGGTCTTGCAAAACAATCATTCTTTCAAAATTTCCAGGTGTTCCAAGGCATTCGGTTTTTCACGTCAATAGCTCATTTGTATTTCCTTCAAAGAATAAAAAGGCATTGCATCTCATCCATTTCATGATAAAAGGCTGAAATAGTTCATCAAAAAAAAGTTTTTATATCATGTTTTAACTAATGTTAACTCTCCGTGAAGCGTTCTTCTAGTAAGCATGCATGCCACGTGCATTTTCTCTTGTTTGAGTCAGTCAATTTCCTTCAATCATCATCATTCCCCATCCAAGTCTAATCCCGCCCCGTCCACCCATAAAGTGCATGTTCTCTCCCATCGGTGCACTTGACTTTTTGGTTCATTCTCACTAACACTTTAAGTGCTCCATGTCAAGGCAAGTCGTGATCACTAATTTCCCCTTGTTAAATATCATATTCCTTCAGTACAAGTCTTTCAAAAAAAAAAATAATAAATAAGAAAATAAGCTCGCTAGGTTGAAAATCCGCAAAGCGGCGGCTAGAGACACAAAAAAACGCCCGGTGGATTGAAAACTCGCAAAGAGCGGTCCAGCAAAAAGTTAGGGCATAAAAAAAAAGAGAAAAATGTAATGAAAGGAGCAAGCACATATAGATAGATGAACAGTTTTCATGTTTTACAAAAAAATAATAAATAAGCAATCAGGATTTGAAATGAAGTTTGGTCATCTCCTCAAAAATCCCAAAATCCCAGAAAATCCCTTTCCTACCCACCTTAAGCCAAGAAAAACCAAAATCCAAAAAATCACCCTAGACAAGGATCACCTCAAATATAAAAAAAAAAAAAGGAACAGTGCATCACTTCTTATCAGCTCACCCGAGTCAAAGAAGGAAAAAATCAAAAAAAAAAAAAAAAAAAAAAAGAAAGAAAAAAAGGGGATTCAAAAATGAAAATCCCAAAGCAAAAGAAAATACAAAAGAAATGTCAGTGGTGAGCTGATACATGTTACCACAAAACACAAGAGATCCTTGTCTCAATAAATCTTCCAATACCTTGCTGTGTATAACTACCCCTCCTTCCATAAATCACAAACACTTCCCTTTGACCTCGGCACCTTGCCTCCACAAACCCTTAGCACGGAATAAAACTTCCAAACACCTCATCAAGCCAAATAACCATCATAAATCATCGATCGTCAGCCAACGCTGAATAAAAATCATCCTACCATTACCCCCAAATACTTCATTAAGCCCAATCATCCTTCGTCCACAAAACACCACAATCCCGAAAAGTCCATTCCGATCAATGATGATTCTTTGTTGTTTCTCAAATTTTAAATCTTAGGACAACTAAGTTTATCTGTCTACGATGTGTTTGCTCAAAAGAAAAAACAAATGATCGAAAAAGAAAGGCGATCAAGAAAGAAACAAACCCTCAGGAAAAAGAAATGAGGAACAAAAACAAACAAATCGAGGAAAAAAGAAAGTCGACGGAAAAAAAGGACTTGCACTCTCTGAAACCCATTCAAGTGCATTAAAACAAGGTTTAGTGATCACCGAGTAAGGATCTTTCACGCCAAAAGTCAAGACATTAGTAGGGAACCAAAGACTTGCACCGAGAACACCACTCAGATCCAAAGTTGGGGCATTCTCTTCACCACCCACCCGCCCGGTCTTGGGAAAGTCTGTTTCACCGCCTACCCCATTCATATATCACCTCGGTTCATAACCATCATCATAACTCACACCTCATTCAACCTCATCGGGCAATCTCTCAACTCACTATCCTAAACAAGGCCCCTGTCATTCTAATTGGGGCGCTTTTGTCCTTGTTATGAGTGGGCAACATCAAACTTTATGGGTTGAGACAAAATCTCTTCTCGCCCCACCTTTCATTTCAAAAAGCGAAGCATTCCCAATTCATCATCTTCTACACCCCTAGACAGGGCAAGCTATTCACTCATCAAAAGCCCGAATCGGGGCTTGCTTCATGTTCCTTGGTCCCTCATGAGCGTCGGCAATAATCATGTCTGTCATCCCTTCACTTATCATACATATTCTACACCAATCCCAAGTGAACTGACTCACTCATTCACACTTGCACTCCTATGCATGCGCATTTAGACAATGCTTCATAGAGAGAGAACACAAGTTAGTCATGCGATATCTAAGATTCAGTCATCATGGAAAGAAAGAGAAAACAAATGAGGTTGTTTGTAAATAAAAACCTCGAGAACACCGGAGTTTGAATCAGATTCAATTTTTCAATAGAATGGTCAATAATCATCTCAATTCCTTGCATCCAAAGTCTCAGATCTCATCATCACGAAAATGTTTGCCTCATGCATCTAAGCATTTCAATCCATTCATTATAGCATATGCATCAAAGCATTACATTTGCATCTTCACGTGTTGTGCATTCATCACATAGCAAAAAGGAAAAACGTTCCACGTCAGTTGCACCATATTAACACTTGCATTTCAAAGAGGAAAATAGTAAAGAAGAAAAAGCAGAAATCTTTTCATTGCATTGGCATCATATTAATGTTCGTGACTTCATAAAAAGGAAAAGAACAAAATCATTGCATATCATTCATCATTAGAGCATCGATATTTTTCATAAAAAAACAAAGAAAATAAGTGATCGTAAAAAGAGAGTGATCAAAGTAAATCATTCAAAAAAAAAACAAAGAAAAATAGATGATCGAAAAAGAAAGTGATCAAGAAAAATCAAATCAAAAGGAAAACCTCAAGAGTGTTCCACCACATGCATCATCACACCAAAATCATAGCATTGCATGCACTCGCATAACATGCTCCCGCATAACATGCCTTTGCATAACATGCACCCATGCTTCATGCACCATCCTCTTGCATCAATCGACGATGCACGGTACCTCAATTCAATACGCCAAAGATTGGCCATCTCAATCACCAACCAACAGATTTGTGAATCCTTCAGACTCCACGTGTCCCTTCAGACCAAAGCGCCCTTCAGATTCCGTCGTTATCGAGTTAACCGACGAGTCATCGACCCTAGGGTCCTTCGGTCTAGTTCAAATCAATAGTCCAAACGGCGACTTTGAACTCGACCTTCACTCACCAAGTCATCACCGAGCATGACGGATCGCCCTCGGACCTTGTGTCCTTCATTTCGCCAAGTCATCACCGAGCATGACGGATCGCCCCCGCACTTCGTGTCCTTCAGACTAGCCGTGGTCAAGATAAAGCATAGCGTAAGTCCATCAAGGTAAAATGTATCACCCCACAACTTGATATTGAACCTCGTGCCGCTCGAACAGCCACCTTCGTGAGCCAGTGCTCTTCAGAGCCACAAGTGCTCCTTCGTAACCAAGTGTTCCTTCCTTGAGCCACAAGCGCTCCTTCTTTATCGTGCATTCTTTATTGCTTTATTCTTGTTTTCTTTGCTCGAGGTTGGCACCAACTCGCTTTCGCTAGTGTCGGCCTACCAGAGGCTGGCACACTCTTTATCGTATTCTTTATTGCTTTCTTTATTTCCTGCCAGTGTCGGCTTACCAGAGGTCGATACCTTCTTTACTGTTTTCTTTACCGCTTTATTTCTTCCTGTTTTTGCGCACCGAGGTTGGCACCAATATACTTATCGCTTTTGTTGGCTTACCGAGGTCGACACTTCATTCATTACGATCATTTTCGGGTGGCATCCATTCACCCCAAAAAGAAAAAACTAGAAGATAAACAGAAAAAGAAAATTCGGGTTTTTCCCTAAAGTAGACAAAATCGGTATAATTTCTGAATTCTTTATCTCTATTTTGCCTCGGAATATGTTTCGGCCAATTCATATTCCTTGTTAAAATCTAGATAAAGAGGGGCAGCTGTCATACCCCAATTTTGTCCGGCTTAGGTCAAAACCCTAATTTTCTCCAAAAATAAATAAATAAAAAAGCATCATGCATTGCATTTAGGGTTCTAAAAGTCATTTCAAAGTTTCTAAAATCATTTTTGGAGTTGGAATGCACTTTTTGGACAAACTAGGGTTTTTCAGTGCAAAAGGGTATTTTAGTCATTTCGCAAATAAGGGACAATTCCCCAGAACAAACCATTCAACATGCATTTCAAGGTATTAGAGGTCATGCCTAGGGTGAAAAGTCATTTTTGAAGTGAAGATGTGCTTTGGGCAAAGAACTAGTGTCTTTAGGGTGGAAGGGTATTTTGGTCATTTCACTAAAACAGACAATTTCCCAGTAAAAATCACTATGCATCTCTTGAGGAATTTATTTGGTTTCAAATGAGGGGAGTTGTGCATTTGTATTCATCATTGGAATATTTTTTGAATGAAATTCGATTTTTGAACAAAAGGGCAAAATGGTCATTTTCCTCCGGGTGGGGTACTAAATCAATTTTGGGATTGGTGAAGTCATGAAATTCAGAGCCCAATCATTGAATCATGGGATATGGCCCAAAATGGCATGAATTTAGAAGAATAATCTAGAAAGGAATATTCTATCTTCTTTTGAATTTTGAATGATCATGTATAGTACAATAGTACCATTTGCAATTCCACTCATTCTCTCACTTGTGTGCTGCGAATTCCAGCTCCATTCCAGCCTATTTTTTTGTGCTTTTTCATGCCCATGATCCTTAGCCATTGATTAAAAATTGTGATCAAATCCTAGGCCATAACTCAATGTAAAAAGACCTAAATGCCCTCAACAATTTTTGCTCTCCAAAACCCTCACCAAAACCGTGTGTACCTCTTCACCACCAGCTGATTTGTGTTTCTTGAGTGTCCCTAATCCTTGTGCTTTGCAATCTTGACCCTCCATTTAAATTCTATCTCAAATCCTAGTGGTTTACAAAAGCACATTGTCACAAATGCCCTTAAAATGGCCTTCATATAAAAACCCAAAAATAAGAGACTCACTCACACACTCTCATTCATTTTCTAACCTAGCACACCATCAGCTCTCCTCTCCCCCTCCCACAGCCGAAACCTTCTTCTTCCTCCTCCTCCATTCTCTTTTCAATTTTCATCCACCAAATCACTTCAAACTACTTCCATACTCATATACCTTCTTTCTTTCATCCTTGATTCCATTTTGACATCATCAAAAGGGTTGTTTCTTCAAGGTTGTGTGGCTGTTCTTGCTAAGCTTTTGAGGATTGTTGGTGTTTTGTTACTCTTGATCTTCATTTCTACTCTTATTTAGCTTGAAGCTAAGGTATAATCTAAACCCCTTTGCATTTTCATCAATTTTCTTGCATTAAAATCCTTTTCAACTTATATTTGCATCTCATAACATCATTTAAAATGTAGATTAGGTGCTGTTGTGGGTGAGAGTTGGTCCATCACCCACCAAATAATTTGTTCTTATGTCTATGTGTTGATTATGTGTTGTTCTTGTAATTTGTTCTTTGCTCATGTGATTTTCACCAAATAAAACATGTTTTCCTCTTCTTTTTTGCTTTAGTCTTAGGCCTAATTCATGATCCTTGTGTTGTTCTTGTTCATTAGATGGTTTGAAGTTGAATAATGCATGATTAATTGTGCTAATTTTGTGAATGAATGATGAGCTATACTTGTTGTTGAATCTTGATGTTTTGAGCTTGAATTTTGGGGGGGGTTAGGTTTCGGTTTTGGGGTCCCCATTTTAAGGTTCTTGCTTGTTTTTTTGTTCATCATGTATTCATGTTTATCTATGTGATTGGGTAAATTTTGATGAAAGAATTTGATGAATTTTAGGGTAAATAAGGCCTTAGGCTCAAGCAAATTTTTAGGGTTTTTGTTGCTTTGTCTTTCCTTTGATTTTTGCATGAAAAAATGTTGGCTTGAATGACAATATGCTTTGGCCTTGTGGCCCTTTCATGCCTATTTAATATGCTTGAATCACAAGAATAATTGTTGCTAAGTCTTGTGAAAATAAAAATTGTTTCAAGGTTGTTTAGCTTTGCAAATCATGAGGTGAGCTAGGGTTTGTGACTTTACTTGTAAAACCGAATTGAAGTAGGTGTTAAAATGTTTTTTTCCAAATTGTTTCAACCTAATTTGCTTGCCATTTGTTGTTGGTTGATGATTGGCAATATGAGGCTCACTTGTGCTTCATGCACTTTAACCTAAGTGAGAAGATTGCTTAATAGGATTCAATCTTCTATTCTTGTGCTAATTGTTTAATTGTTGATAATTCAATATCATGCTTGTGCATTGTTGTGGTAAATGGTAATGAGTATGCTTGTGTACTAATTGTTGACTACTTTTGCTTGCAAATTGGTAAGTATTGTGTCTCGGTTTTGACTTGAAAAGTGATTGAATGTTCTACTTTCTTTTCTTTATGGCCAATGCCACCCCAAATTCTCTTCTTATCCTTTCTAATCAATCTTTTCAAATACTTTTTCCAAGAGTCAATACTCTTCAAATTGCTTTCACAAGTTAATCAAATCTTTTGAGATCACTAAATAACCTTTTTCAAAACTCATATGAGGCAAGTCGGACGACGGCCGGGTGTTGTCTAACGCCCTAAGACCGGAGCTGTACAGCTCAAACGTCTTGGGATACTTATGATAAATAAAGCAAGTAATTAACAACTTCAAACCCTTTTCCAAAATGAGTAAGGTATCGATTCGGATGTACTTCCGATATTGGTTAGCATCTTAGGGTTAGCGAGTCAGATGCGGCTCGTGCGAGCCTAAGATACTTACTCAATAAAAGCAACCAACCTCGTGACAAAACCTTTTTCCTAAGAAAATCAAAAAAATCATTTTTTAAAAAAGTAGTGGGGCACGTCGTCTGTACAGGCGGGGCTGTCTTTGTTCTAGGTCTATTGGACTGTACAGTCTAGGACCGAGAACCCCTACAATAAAAAACACCAACGCGCTTCTTTCCAAAAAATCACAAAAGCCGTCTTCGGACATAAAAAGCACACTTTCAAAAAATCACAAAGCCGTCTTGGACGCATAAAAAAACAAGAACTACGTAGCTTTGATCCTCACCAAACGGTGAGGGTATGTAGGACCAAGGTTCATGTCCCGTCAAGCACCCTTTTAAAAAATCTTTGTTTTGTTCCGCTTTTCAAAGATGCCAAAAAACATTTTTTCCCGTTTCCAATAAAATAATTCCTCAAAGAAAAGAAAAGAAAAGAAGTAGAATGATCGTTTCAAATCAAACATTTCAAAACCACACATCAAATTAAAGGTTCCCTTTCGGTAGAAAGGAGGTGCGGGGTGCTTATACCTTCCCCGTGCACTCTAACCGACTTCCGAACCTACATCTTTTGTTTTGAAAAGACCACCCACTTTGTATAAAAAGACATTTTTTCAATGTTTTCGTCTCAAAACTAAAATATTGGTGGCGGCTTCATAAACCTTCCCACGTTGTACATCGAGAAGTCCAAACCGGATTTTTCGGGGTGCAACAGCTGGCGACTTCACTGGGGACAGTTTTTTTTTTTTTTTTTTTTATAAAAAAAAATAATAATGAGGGTCAAGCCTAATTAATTTGATGTGTGGTAGTTTGATTCAAATGTGATTGTTCTATTTCCTTCTTTTCTTCTCTTTCTTTCTTTTCTTTCCTTCTTTCTTTACTTATGCTTATGCATCATATTCCCCTTATCTCGCATGTTCCCCTCTTCTTCGCTCCCTTTCTTTGGTAAGTTCATTTTTCCCCTTCTATTATGATCCCCTCTTCTTAGCTCCTTTTCTTAAGGTAAGGTAAGCAGAGTTTTGGATGATTGTTAATACCTTCGGTTGATTTCTTGCTTAGACTTGAATGATATGTGCAAAACCCTAGGGTAGACGATTTTCTTTGGTTGGACTGTTTCTGGATTTTCTTTGCAGGTGGGGGGTATGTTTGGCATTGTGCTCCTACACACACGTTGCACTCCCTTTACTTTTTGTTTCTTGGTGAGACAGCCCTATACCCGGGCTAGAGTATATCTTAGGCTAGAACGAAGTCATTAGTGGTTGCTCACTGGACGTACGTCCTGTTGGGTGATTGCGAAGACTTCACCTAGAGTTTGGCTTTGTTTGATGACATCATCACTTGGACGTACGGCCCTGTGATCGGTGCTCTCAGACGAAGTCGTTGGCTCTAGGAACCTTATCTAGGCCCCCTTTTAGTGCTTTCCTTGAAGTGTGCACCATTAGAAAAGCCTTAGATTCTGTCTCTAAGAAACCCTGTAGGACACAAAGGAGCTGCATATACCCCCGCATCCAAACTTTTTTTGAAAAAATATATATATTTTCCAGACGTATGAAGTTCCAGCTTTTGAAAATCCTATGTTGTAAATAATGTTCTTTCAATCATCCTCATCATGCATTTCATTGCACAAAATATGAAAACAAAAAAAAAATCTCATTCATAATCATGAACAAAAATCATCATCAAATTTATTCAAAATGTAGCATTCATGCATCATTTCATTAACCTCATCACTTTAGTTCAAATACATCATTCCTCAATACATGCATCTTTCAAAAAGGAAGGGGCATTGGCATTTCATACTTTGCCTTGTCTCTAAAAAAAAAATCATCATTTAGAAAAAGTATCATTCCTGCATCTTTCATCATTCAAAAGAAAGGGGGGCATCAACATTTCATATCTTGTCTTGCCTCTATAAAAATCATTTTGCATCCTACATCGTTGCATCATTTGCATTAAATAAAATTCTAATTTTGAATCATTCGTCTTGCATTCCATTTCATTACATAAAAATGAAAACAATTATCATCTTCATAGCATAAGCATTTCATTTATAATCAAAAAAGAGGAAAAAGCTCCTCGCCAAGTTCATCAAAACATGGCATTCATGCATAAGCATTATTTCAAAAAGGGACACAGAGAACTCACGACGCTTTGATTCCTCAAGGAGGATACGAGGAGCGGGTCCACCCGTCAAGCATAACAAATAAAAATTTCATTTTGAAAAAATGTCTTTCTCACATCATTCGAAATGCATTTCATTTTGCATCAAAATCACAAAAAACCTTTTAGAATAATTACACTTTTCAAGTGACCATTTTTCCACGCATTTGCATATCATAATGCTTTCACATACAATAAAGGGTTTTGATGAGAGACGAGATGGTCTTGCAAAACAATCATTCTTTCAAAATTTCGTGTGTTCCAAGGCATTCGGTTTTTCACGTCAATAGCTCATTTGTATTTCCTTCAAAGAATAAAAAGGCATTGCATCTCATCCATTTCATGATAAAAGGCTGAAATAGTTCATCAAAAAAAAGTTTTTATATCATGTTTTAACTAATGTTAACTCTCCGTGAAGCGTTCTTCTAGTAAGCATGCATGCCACGTGCATTTTCTCTTGTTTGAGTCAGTCAATTTCCTTCAATCATCATCATTCCCCATCCAAGTCTAATCCCGCCCCGTCCACCCATAAAGTGCATGTTCTCTCCCATCGGTGCACTTGACTTTTTGGTTCATTCTCACTAACACTTTAAGTGCTCCATGTCAGCAAGTCCGTGATCACTAATTTCCCTTGTTAAATATCATATTCCTTCAGTACAAGTCTTTCAAAAAAAAATAATAAATAAGAAAATAAGCTCGCTAGGTTGAAAATCCGCAAAGGGCGGCCTAGACACAAAAAAAACGCCCGGTGGATTGAAAACTCGCAAAGCTGGTCCGAGCAAAAGTTAGGGCATAAAAAAAAAGAGAAAAATGTAATGAAAGGAGCAAGCACATATAGATAGATGAACAGTTTTCATGTTTTACAAAAAAATAATAAATAAGCAATCAGGATTTGAAATGAAGTTTGGTCATCTCCTCAAAAATCCCAAAATCCCAGAAAATCCCTTTCCTACCCACCTTAAGCCAAGAAAAACCAAAATCCAAAAAATCACCCTAGACAAGGATCACCTCAAATATAAAAAAAAAAAAAAAAAACAGTGCATCACTTCTTATCAGCTCACCCGAGTCAAAGAAGGAAAAAATCAAAAAAAAAAAAAAAGAAAGAAAAAAAGGGGATTCAAAAATGAAAATCCCAAAGCAAAAGAAAATACAAAAGAAATGTCAGTGGTGAGCTGATACATGTTACCACAAAACACAAGAGATCCTTGTCTCAATAAATCTTCCAATACCTTGCTGTGTATAACTACCCCTCCTTCCATAAATCACAAACACTTCCCTTTGACCTCGGCACCTTGCCCTCCACAAACCCTTAGCCTGGAATAAAACTTCCAAACACCTCATCAAGCCAAATAACCATCATAAATCATCGATCGTCAGCCAACGCTGAATAAAAATCATCCTACCATTACCCCCAAATACTTCATTAAGCCCAATCATCCTTCGTCCACAAAACACCACAATCCCGAAAAGTCCATTCCGATCAATGACTGATTGCTGTTGTTTTCTCAAATTTTAAATCTTAGGACAACTAAGTTTATCTGTCTACGATGTGTTTGCTCAAAAGAAAAAAAACAAATGATCAGAAAAAAGAAAGCTGATCAAGAAAGAAACAAACCCTCAGGAAAAAGAAATGAGGGAACAAAAACAAACAGTCAGAAAAAAGAAAGCTGACGGAAAAAAAAGGACTTGCACTCTGAAACCCATTCAAGCTGCATTAAAACAAGGTTTAGTGATCACTGAGTAAGGATCTTTCACGCCAAAAGTCAAGACATTAGTAGGGAACCAAAGACTTGCACTGAGAACACCACTCAGATCCAAAAGTTGGGGCATTCTCTTCACCACCCACCCGCCCTGGTCTTGGGAAAGTCTGTTCACTGCCTACCCCATTCATATATCACCCTCAGTTCATAACCATCATCATAACTCTGTCACCTCATTCAACCTCATCGGGGCAATCTCTCAACTCACTATCCTAAACAAGGCCCTGTCATTCTAATTGGGGCAGTTTTGTCCTTGTTATGACTGGGGCAACATCAAACTTTATGGGTTGAGACAAAATCTCTTCTGCCCCACCTTTCATTTCAAAAGCCGAAGCATTCCCCAATTCATCATCTTCTACACCCCTAGACAGGGGCAAGCTATTCACTCATCAAAAGCCCGAACTGGGGCAGGCTTGCGTTCCTTGGTCCCTCATGAGCGTCGGCAATAATCATGTCTGTCATCCCTTCACTTATCATACATATTCTACACCAATCCCAAGTGAATCGACTCACTCATTCACACTTGCACTCCTATGCATGCGTACTAGACAATGCTTCATAGAGAGAGAACACAAGTTAGTCATGCGATATCTAAGATTCAGTCATCATGGAAAGAAAGAGAAAACAAATGAGGCTGTTTGTAAATAAAAACCTCGAGAACACCGGAGTTTGAATCAGATTCAATTTTTCAATAGAATGGTCAATAATCATCTCAATTCCTTGCATCCAAAGTCTCGCATCTCATCATCACGAAAATGTTTGCCTCATGCATCTAAGCATTTCAATCCATTCATTATAGCATATGCATCAAAGCATTACATTTGCATCTTCACGTGTTGTGCATTCATCACATAGCAAAAAGAAAAAACGTTCCACGTCAGTTGCACCATATTAACACTTGCATTTCAAAGAGGAAAATAGTAAAGAAGAAAAAGCAGAAATCTTTTCATTGCATTGGCATCATATTAATGTTCGCACTTCATAAAAAGGAAAAGAACAAAATCATTGCATATCATTCATCATTAGAGCATCAGATATTTCATAAAAAAAAAAACAAAGAAAATAAGTGATCAGAAAAAAGAGAGCTGATCAGGCGAAATCATTCAAAAAAAAACAAAGAAAAATAGATGATCAGAAAAAGAAAGCTGATCAAGAAAAATCAAATCAAAAGGAAAACCTCAAGAGTGTTCCACCACATGCATCATCACACCAAAATCATAGCATTGCATGCACTCGCATAACATGCTCCTGCATAACATGCCTTTGCATAACATGCACCCATGCTTCATGCACCATCCCTTGCATCAACTGACGTATGCAGGTACCTCAATTCAATACGCCAGCATTGGCCATCTCAATCAGTCAACCAACAGGATTTGTGAATCCTTCAGACTCCACGTGTCCCCCGGGACCAAAGCGTCCCTTCAGATTCCGTCGTTATCGAGCACCGACGAGTCATCAGACCCTAGGGTCCTTCAGTCTAGTTCAAATCAATAGTCCAAACAGCGACTTTGAACTCGACCTTCACTCAGCCAAGTCATCACTGAGCATGACGGATCGGCCCCTCAGACCTTGTGTCCTTCATTTCGCCAAGTCATCACTGAGCATGACGGATCGGCCCCCCAGACTTCGTGTCCTTCAGACTAGCTGTGTCAGTATAAAGCATAGCGTAAGTCCATCAAGGTAAAATGTATCAGTCCCACAACTTGATATTGAACCTCGTGCCGCTCGAAGCAGGCCACCTTGAGCCCAGTGCTCTTCAGAGCCACAAGTGCTCCTTCGTAACCAAGTGTTCCTTGAGCCACAAGCGCTCCTTCTTTATCGCATTCTTTATTGCTTTATTCTTGTTTTTCTTTGCTCGAGGTTGGCACCAACATTTCTGCTAGTGTCGGCCTACCAGAGGCTGGCACACTCTTTATCGTATTCTTTATTGCTTTCTTTATTTCCTGCCAGTGTCGGCTTACCAGAGGTCGATACCTTCTTTACTGTTTTCTTTACCGTTTTATTTCTTCCTGTTTTTGCCGCCTGAGGGTTGGCACCAATATACTTACTGCTTTTGTTGGCTTACTGAGGGCTGACACTTCATTCATTACAGTCATTTCTGGCTGGCATCCATTCACCCCAAAAAGAAAAAACTAGAAGATAAACAGAAAAAGAAAATTCGGGTTTTTCCCTAAAGTAGACAAAATCGGTATAATTTCTGAATTCTTTATCTCTATTTTGCCTCGGAATATGTTTCGGCCAATTCATATTCCTTGTTAAAATCTAGATAAAGAGGGGCAGCTGTCATACCCCAATTTTGTCCGGCTTAGGTCAAAACCCTAATTTTCTCCAAAAATAAATAAATAAAAAAGCATCATGCATTGCATTTAGGGTTCTAAAAGTCATTTCAAAGTTTCTAAAATCATTTTTGGAGTTGGAATGCACTTTTTGGACAAACTAGGGTTTTTCAGTGCAAAAGGGTATTTTAGTCATTTCGCAAATAAGGGACAATTCCCCAGAACAAACCATTCAACATGCATTTCAAGGTATTAGAGGTCATGCCTAGGGTGAAAAGTCATTTTTGAAGTGAAGATGTGCTTTGGGCAAAGAACTAGTGTCTTTAGGGTGGAAGGGTATTTTGGTCATTTCACTAAAACAGACAATTTCCCAGTAAAAATCACTATGCATCTCTTGAGGAATTTATTTGGTTTCAAATGAGGGGAGTTGTGCATTTGTATTCATCATTGGAATATTTTTTGAATGAAATTCGATTTTTTGAACAAAAGGGCAAAATGGTCATTTTCCTCGGGTGGGGTACTAAATCAATTTTGGGATTGGTGAAGTCATGAAATTCAGAGCCCAATCATTGAATCATGGGATATGGCCCAAAATGGCATGAATTTAGAAGAATAATCTAGAAAGGAATATTCTATCTTCTTTTGAATTTTGAATGATCATGTATAGTACAATAGTACCATTTGCAATTCCACTCATTCTCTCACTTGTGTGCTGCGAATTCCAGCTCCATTCCAGCCTATTTTTGTGCTTTTTCATGCCCATGATCCTTGTGAAATGATCCTTAGCCATTGATTAAAAATTGTGATCAAATCCTAGGCCATAACTCAATGTAAAAAGACCTAAATGCCCTCAACAATTTTTGCTCTCCAAAACCCTCACCAAAACCGTGTGTACCTCTTCACCACCAGCTGATTTGTGTTTCTTGAGTGTCCCTAATCCTTGTGCTTTGCAATCTTGACCCTCCATTTAAATTCTATCTCAAATCCTAGTGGTTTACAAAAGCACATTGTCACAAATGCCCTTAAAATGGCCTTCATATAAAAACCCAAAAATAAGAGACTCACTCACACACTCTCATTCATTTTCTAACCTAGCACACCATCAGCTCTCCTCTCCCCTCCCACAGCCGAAACCTTCTTCTTCCTCCTCCTCCATTCTCTTTCAATTTTCATCCACCAAATCACTTCAAACTACTTCCATACTCATATACCTTCTTTCTTTCATCCTTGATTCCATTTTGACATCATCAAAAGGGTTGTTTCTTCAAGGTTGTGTGGCTGTTCTTGCTAAGCTTTTGAGGATTGTTGGTGTTTTGTTACTCTTGATCTTCATTTCTACTCTTATTTAGCTTGAAGCTAAGGTATAATCTAAACCCCTTTGCATTTTCATCAATTTTCTTGCATTAAAATCCTTTTCAACTTATATTTGCATCTCATAACATCATTTAAAATGTAGATTAGGTGCTGTTGTGGGTGAGAGTTGGTCCATCACCCACCAAATAATTTGTTCTTATGTCTATGTGTTGATTATGTGTTGTTCTTGTAATTTGTTCTTTGCTCATGTGATTTTCACCAAATAAAACATGTTTTCCTCTTCTTTTTTGCTTTAGTCTTAGGCCTAATTCATGATCCTTGTGTTGTTCTTGTTCATTAGATGGTTTGAAGTTGAATAATGCATGATTAATTGTGCTAATTTTGTGAATGAATGATGAGCTATACTTGTTGTTGAATCTTGATGTTTTGAGCTTGAATTTTGGGGGTTAGGTTTTTGGTTTTGGGGTCCCCATTTTAAGGTTCTTGCTTGTTTTTTTGTTCATCATGTATTCATGTTTATCTATGTGATTGGGTAAATTTTGATGAAAGAATTTGATGATTTTTAGGGTAAATAAGGCCTTAGGCTCAAGCAAATTTTTTTAGGGGTTTTGTTGCTTTGTCTTTCCTTTGATTTTTGCATGAAAAAATGTTGGTTTGAATGACAATATGCTTTGGCCTTGTGGCCCTTTCATGCCTATTTAATATGCTTGAATCACAAGAATAATTGTTGCTAAGTCTTGTGAAAATAAAAATTGTTTCAAGGTTGTTTAGCTTTGCAAATCATGAGGTGAGCTAGGGTTTGTGACTTTACTTGTAAAACCGAATTGAAGTAGGTGTTAAAATGTTTTTTTTTCCAAATTGTTTCAACCTAATTTGCTTGCCATTTGTTGTTGGTTGATGATTGGCAATATGAGGCTCACTTGTGCTTCATGCACTTTAACCTAAGTGAGAAGATTGCTTAATAGGATTCAATCTTCTATTCTTGTGCTAATTGTTTAATTGTTGATAATTCAATATCATGCTTGTGCATTGTTGTGGTAAATGGTAATGAGTATGCTTGTGTACTAATTGTTGACTACTTTTGCTTGCAAATTGGTAAGTATTGTGTCTCGGTTTTGACTTGAAAAGTGATTGAATGTTCTACTTTCTTTTCTTTATGGCCAATGCCACCCCCAAATTCTCTTCTTATCCTTTCTAATCAATCTTTTTCAAATACTTTTTCCAAGAGTCAATACTCTTCAAATTGCTTTCACAAGTTAATCAAATCTTTTGAGATCACTAAATAACCTTTTTCAAAACTCATAAGGAGGCAAGTCGGACGTACGGCCGGTGTTGTCTAACGTCCTAAGACCGGAGCTGTACAGCTCAAACGTCTTGGGATACTTATGATAAATAAAGCAAGTAATTAACAACTTCAAACCCTTTTCCAAAATGAGTAAGGTATCGATTCGGATGTACTTCCGATATTGGTTAGCATCTTAGGGTTAGCGAGCTGTACAGCTCGTGCGAGCCTAAGATACTTACTCAATAAAAGCAACCAACCTCGCACAAAACCTTTTTCCTAAGAAAATCAAAAAAATCATTTTTTAAAAAAGTAGTGGGGCACGTCGTCTGTACAGGCGGGGCTGTCTTTGTTCTAGGTCTATTGGACTGTACAGTCTAGGACCGAGAACCCCTACAATAAAAAACACCAACGCGCTTCTTTCCAAAAAATCACAAAAGCCGTCTTCGGACGCAAAAAGCACACTTTCAAAAAAATCACAAAGCCGTCTTCGGACGCAAAAAAACAAGAACTACGTAGCTTTGATCCCTCAGCCAGTGAGGGTACGTAGGACCGGGTTCATGTCCCGTCAAGCACCCTTTTAAAAAATCTTTGTTTTGTTCCGCTTTTCAAAGATGCCAAAAAACATTTTTTCCCGTTTCCAATAAAATAATTCCTCAAAGAAAAGAAAAGAAAAGAAGTAGAATGATCGTTTCAAATCAAACATTTCAAAACCACACATCAAATTAAAGGTTCCCTTTCGGTAGAAAGGAGGTGCGGGTGCTTATACCTTCCCCGCACTCTAACCGACCCCCGAACCTACATCTTTTGTTTTCAAAAGACCACCCTTTGTATAAAAGAGCGTTTTTCAATGTTTTCGTCTCAAAACTAAAATATTGGTGGCGGCTTCATAAACCTTCCCACGTTGTACATCGAGAAGTCCAAACCGGATTTTTCGGGGTGCAACAGATGGCGACTTCACTGGGGACAGTTTTTTTTTTTTTTTTTATATAAAAATAATAATGAGGGTCAAGCCTAATTAATTTGATGTGTGGTAGTTTGATTCAAATGTGATTGTTCTATTTCCTTCTTTTCTTCTCTTTCTTTCTTTTCTTTCCTTCTTTCTTTACTTATGCTTATGCATCATATTCCCCTTATCTCGCATGTTCCCCTCTTCTTCGCTCCCTTTCTTTGGTAAGTTCATTTTTCCCCTTCTATTATGATCCTCTTCTTAGCTCCTTTTTCTTAAGGTAAAGCGAGTTTTGGATGATTGTTAATACCTTCGGTTGATTTCTTGCTTAGACTTGAATGATATGTGCAAAACCCTAGGGTAGACGATTTTCTTTGGTTGGATCAAGCGGATTTTCTTTGCAGGTGGGGGTATGTTTGGCATTGTGCTCCTACACACACGTTGCACTCCCTTTACTTTTTGTTTCTTGGTGAGACAGCCCTATACCCGGGCTAGAGTATATCTTAGGCTAGAACGAAGTCATTAGTGGTTGCTCACTGGACGTACGTCCTGTTGGGTGATTGCGAAGACTTCACCTAGAGTTTGGCTTTGTTTGATGACATCATCACTTGGACGTACGGCCCTGTGATCGGTGCTCTCAGACGAAGTCGTTGGCTCTAGGAACCTTATCTAGGCCCCCTTTTAGTGCTTTCCTTGAAGTGTGCACCATTAGAAAAGCCTTAGATTCTGTCTCTAAGAAACCCTGTAGGACACAAAGGAGCTGCATATACCCCCGCATCCAAACTTTTTTTGAAAAAATATATATATTTTCCAGACGTATGAAGTTCCAGCTTTTGAAAATCCTATGTTGTAAATAATGTTCTTTCAATCATCCTCATAAGAAGAAAGGCATAATCAAAGGGCCAAAAACAATAAACAAATAGTAACCTTTGAAACCAAATATGGAGCTCTTATCTATTTTACAAATCTTGTCCAAACTCCAAATTAATTTCACTTTGATTCTTCACTCTTCTTCTATTGGGGTTGCTCTCTTTGATTTGCCTTTTCTCTTGAGTAGACATTTTCAATTTTTGATTTGGATTTGCCCTTTGGCACTTTCATTCTTTTGATGTGCCTTTTCCTCCTTCTTGCTTTTTTTTTTCTTTTTTTTTTTCAAATTCTCTTTCTATTATTTTTTCTTAGGAGGAAAAGGTAAGTACATGACAACTTCTATTTTGTTTCCTTTGTAAGAAAGTTTTCTTGTAAGCATATGATTCACTCCTTTTGTTTTCTTCATCCTAACAAGATAGACAACTAAAGTATAGGACGAAATTCCAAATCGACAATATAGACAACTAAAATATAGGGACGTAATTGTAATTTTCGATAGTTGCTCCACATTTGATTCCAAATGGTTACCACAAAAAAAATTATATCTAGGTACCAAAGAGAAAAAATATAACAATTAGGCTCAAAGGGGGTAACTAAGGGATAAATTCAACAAACAACTCTAAGGCAGAAAAATACCTAAATTCCCCAAATCTTTTTACATGATGCAAATCAATTTTCGCCTTGAAATGGTCAAAAGACAAATTCTAGAATGTAACAAATTGGGAAACACACTCATAGAAAGAAAAGGAATAAAAATTTATGATCTAGTAGCAATCCCCTTATAAAGGCTCAGATCTCACATTTAAAAGTTAGTTCACAAAAAGTACTCAAGAGGGACAAATGCTAATTATCAGCTTCCTAAGGACAACCCCACGATTACAATTAAGCACAAGTCTGTCAAGTAAATTAATTATGAAGTCCCTAAAGGCATAATCTCTATTTTTTCAATTTAAGCTTAATTCATGCAAAAGCAGCGGAAAAATGCTATCAACATATGTAGTGGGTATATACATTAATAGAGATCAAGTGACAACATAAAATATCCTCCCCCACACTAGCATGAAGCATGGTCCTCAATGCAAAATATCGGATTGGCACAAAAATAAATAAATGAGAGAGAGTAAGAGTGACTTCCCTGAGAGTGCTTCCAATCTGAGCTTATTCCTAAAACAAAACAAAAAAGCAAAATAAAAATAACTGAAAATAAAACACAGGTTGCCTCCTGCGAAGCGCTTTTTTAACGTCATGAGCCTGACGATAGTTGGTGCTCAATCAGGGGGCTCTCCAAGAGCAAATTTTACATCTAACGCAGTGCACCTTCTTAGTTTTCTAACCATGTGATTGACATTGTTTTTTCTTTTTCCACGTGGTGGATGAACTTCAAATGATTGTGGAATTTTTGTTTTATCTCCATCCACCACTATGCTAGGATCCTACAAAATAAGAATTTTTTCCGAAAGGTTCTGCATCTTTAAATCACTAACAATGTTAGTTTCAACCACATCATCAAAATAAGGAGAAGTTAAAGAAGATAAATTTTCGTTGGAATTTAAAGCTTTAATAACATCATCTTCTTTACCACTCCTTAAAGTTACCTTTCCCTCAATAACCTCCATTACAGCATCACCAATGGTTAAAACAACTTGCCCAAAAATTGGGGCTTTCTCTTCTTCCTCGAACTCATGAACCAATGGATCTTTTTCATTCTCCTCACAACTGCTCTCATCAGTATCATCTTTTATTTCAATATAGCTCCCTTCAGTAGGAGCTATTATTTTGATTTGACATCCTTCAATAAGAGTCTCTTCATCTTTCTCGAGAGGTTCTTCCTCTATATTATCTTTCACGGAGAACTCTTCATCACTCCTAAGAATATTATCTTTGTATTGCTCAGTTTGTGAATAAGGAGTTTCTCGGACCTCTTGAGATAACATAGCAATGATACTTGATAGTTGACCATTCAAGCATCTAAATTCGTTGTTCATGGTTCCAAGTTGGCCCTCCATGCGGTCAAACTTTGTATTTATCTGCTCAAATACATCATTGTATGGTATCTCCTCCTCTTGCCTTTGCACTTGTAGTGTCTCATGATTATCCCAATGGGAGGAATAAGGAGGTGGCTCATAGTCATTCCAATAATCCAAATAAGGGTCAAAAGGAGGAGGAGAAATCAGGATTTGGCACTGTGGCATATACCGATATGAGTTCTCAAAATTTCTTTGTTCCTCAGCCTATTTAATATATTCTTCAAGAGTTTTAACCATGATTTAGACTTTTAACTGCAAAACAATGTGAACTACAACGAGCTCTTGGGAAAGAGTTATCAATTTTTTTTTTAACTTTTTAATAAGATAAATAAAAAAACAAAATTAAAAACTAAAGCATAAAAAAATGTCCAAAGCAATAAAAATCTTTTCGTTTAATATTGTTAAATTAATCCCCCGGAACGGCGCCAAAAACTTGTTGCGTTAAAAACACACTTAGAGCAAGTACTCTTTCGCAGAAGTAGTATAAAAGATTATCGTCTCCACAAGGATTAATTAACAAGTACTAAACTAATCCAGATTATTTAATGTTTAGACGAACAAATGTTTGATGGTTGTAGAAACTAAAAGAAACAAAGAACACTAATTAAAATACTAGATTTAATAAATGGTGAGAGACCTAGGGTCACAGTTTCACTTGCAAGCTTCGATTCCACTATGTATAATTCTACCTGAAATCCCTTATTTTATTTCAACTACCAATCCCTTTACTAAAACTATTAATCTGTTTGGTCATTCGCGATTAATATTCTTTTTCCTAAATTAACCCTCGTTTGGTCATGCAAGAATTTAAAATTTAAGAAAAGCATAAAGAGCAAAAAGGTTTAATGATTGGAAGACTAAATTATGGTTTGGTAATGCCCTAATTATAGCCCCAATTATCCTATAGGTCCACCAACTAATTGTTGTTATCACGATCACGATCAACTAATTGATTATAAACATGCAAAGGGTAGCTAATCCTAGTCACATGATAAAAATAATAGGACAATATCAATTAAAATAAAAACAGGAATTCAAACTAGAAATTAGAACATAAAAAGAGGTCTCTAAACATGCAAGATCCACCTAAGACCCTAGAAGAGGAATTAGGTATCCATAATAATCAAGAATAATAAAAGAAAGATAAGGTTCATGAATTACAGAGATAAGAATAACCCGAAAAATAGAGAAATCCTTTTTCTATGTCTTCAATATCCTTCTCTTGTTCCAAAGCTCTCTCACGGTGTCAAGAACGGTACCCCAAATCTTCAATCTCTCATCTGTCATGTTGTTACTGTGATGTGGTGGCTCCCCTTTTTCTCAAGTAAAGTCCTCATTCTATATTAATTCCTTTTCTTTCTCTCCAAGCTAGGGTTGTGTGTTATTCCTTTCTCCTCAAGTCAAGCTTGTTTCCTTTTTTAATTGCAAGAGCACATTTTTATCTCAATCCCTAAATATTAGGGTTTAGATCCTTCCTAAATATGTGTTGCTTGCTATCCACTCCATGCCTCTTTCTTTCTCTCCAAGCATATATTTACTTAAATTCCTTCCAAATGGGATCTTTTTATACCTTTTCATATATTCTTACTTTCTGCAAATTAAAGAGAAAATTAAATCAATAATATATATATATATAATTGGTAATTATTGCTCTAAAAGTGACTCAAAAGTAATTCTAGAAATGCACTAAATTGGTGTTTATCAAGAGTTATTACTATTTTATTTTTGTGTGAATCTAGGGATGAAAAATATCCTCACTAAAGATTCCTCTCTAAATTCGTCACAAAGTCTCAAAATGGAGTTTAGAGACGAATTAAAGATTCCTCACTAATAGTGAGGAACTTGAAATCCCTCGCTAACAAACACATTCACCTCCGCTCCAAACCCTTTAAGTGAGAAGCACAGCAAAACGATGCTGTTTTCAATGTTTTTTTTAAACTTAAAATTAAAACGTAACGTAAAACTTAGATTAGAAAGAGAAGAGAGAAAAAACAACGCCCCTGTACACAGAAACGCGCTCTGAAGCCCTAAACGCCCAAATCCCAGCAACTCCACCACCGCCGAACGCCCAGCAGCGCCCTCACTTTGTCGTCTTCGCGCTTCTTCGTCATCTTCTCACTTCGCAGGTAATAACATCTTCTCACTTGGATCTGTTTTTCTTTCTTTTTCATCTTTAAGTTGTTATAAACTAGTATCCATTCATCTTTAACTGTTGTTTAGAAGCATTGTTTTGATTTCATTCATCTTTAATTTCAGTGTAGAAGCATTGATTTGATTTCATAATTTCAATTTTAAGTTATGTTTAATGTTGAAGTTGATGAATGTAGTTGCTGAATCTTTAATCTTGAAGTTTGTTTTGAATATGATTAATGTTAATGGATTTAGAAATGGGTCAGGAATTGTTATGGCTGATTGTGAAGGTAATTGTTATGTTGATGTTTGTGGTGAAGTTCAATAATGGGTTTTAGGTCTCTTTTTTATTTGATTTTTGATTTGCATCTGTCGATAATGATTTTTGATTTGCATCTGATGATAATGATTTTATTCCCCAGCTGAACTTCCACCAGCCATGTTAGCTTTCTTATGACAATGGTTGATTTTAGGGACTTACAAAATCACTATGTTTACAATGGCCTGCAACATATTTAAAAAAAATATTTGAGCAATTAAAGAATCACAAACCGTTGGTACATTCATTCAAAACCTGTTAGCATCACTTTGTGGGATAATACTTGTATTAGTGAAAGTAGATGATATATTTGTTTTCTATATCAATTGTGGATGCTCATAGTTCTATTTTAATCAGTTTTTTCTTTGATATATTCTTTCAACTTTTATGTATTTAGGTGCCCAATCTTGCACAGTTTGTCTTCCTATGTTGAGATGGATTTGAACTTTTATGTATTTGAATTATGTGAAGTTGAGATGGATTTGTTTATGGCATTTAGACATATGTTTCACAACTGAAACTCTGCCTTTGATGCCTCTTCTTACTAGGTTTGAATTTTATGTCAAACTAAAGGGCGGGACAGTAATTAGCAAAGTATTAAAGGTATGAAATTGAGTTTTCATTGTCTCTATCATAAACATGTCCTTTTGCTAGTTTTTCAATAGTTTTTCAATACTTATACATTATAGTTTTCAATACTCTTTAAACTGGTTTCTGCTAGTGCTATATCCCTTGTTTTTCAATTCTATCTATCATCAGTAGATAGATTTCACATATCTCATTTTTTAGTATATTTTCTATTTCATTTCTTTTCTCAATTTCTCACGTGATAGTTACATCTATTTGTTATAATCAGCTAGGGACTTACATACTGCTATCATCTATTTGTGTTGTTGGTTTCATTACTGAGACATTTAGCAATTTGGTATATTTGTGCTCATGTTTGATTTTTTTTCCTTTTCAGAATGAGTATGAAAGTCGTATTCTTGAAAGAGATTCACAAAAGGCACTAGGAGGAGATGGCGTGTCTAGTGAGCAATCTGACAACAATATCTTCTTAGAGGTTGTTGGAGGTGTCGACAAGAAGAAAAGAATATTTGGCTTAGATCCTGAAGGACAAAACCAATTTTCTTCTTCCACACAATCTGCTAGAATCTCTGTGTCTGAATATATGCAAATGAAGACTGAATGTATGCAAATAAAAAGTCTGAAAACCAAAGTCTTAAGGAGAAAATGAGTGGACTTCATGCAAATCAGGAGAAGTTGTTTAAATTTATGGAAGCTTTTTCTCAGAGTCATCCACGTCCGCCTTCACCTCCACCTTCACCAAACGAGGAGGGTCAACAAGATGATAATGAGTATTTTGATGAACTAGATGGTTGATGTGTTTTTTTTCTTTTCAAACAATGATATGTCTTTTGGATTGTAAGCTGAATTAACTTTACTTTTCTCTAGTATGGATTATGATTACACGCTTTATTATTAGTAATAGATGTTTGTGTTTTTTTAAAATTTTGTAGCCTATGTTTTAAAAGAGCCACTCCTTTGAGATCAAAAGGTTTTCTAATATAGGTTGAAATAGATAAATTAAAATAATTGGTATTTGGTGGAAATAGATAAATTAAAACAATTGGTATTTGTAAAAATAATTCTGTTTAAATCTGCCAAAATTAGATAGGAAATTGTTCCCTCACTGTTAGCGACGGAAAATATTCCTCTCTATTAGCAAGGGATATTTTCCTCACTATTAGCGACGACGTGTGTGTTCCTCTCTATTGGAGACGCGTGTTTGTTTCCTCGCTATTAGAGACAGGAATCGTTTCCTCTCGCTAGCGGATTTAATTTCTCCTCGCTATTAGAGAGGGATTATCAGGATCCCTCTCTAAAAAATTTTGTGACGCCAAAATTTCTGACGAATACTGGTTCGTCGCAAATTCCCTCTCTAAATCATTTAGTGACGGATTTTGGCTGTTTAGAGAGGGATTTTGGGCATTTCTAATTTTTGTTTTTTTAGTAGTGCAACATAATCAAACATAATCACTACCAATTTTTTTTAAAAAAAATATTTTTTTTGATAAAAACAATAATTACATAAAATTAATTAAACTAATATTAAATTATGTAGAATTTACTATTTACTATAATCTACTCAAACTACTAAACTCAATTAATTTAACTTCTGCTATTTGTCAAAAAAATTATACCGCTTGCAAAAATTCCAAAATTATTTCAAATAAGTAGTTATTTTTTTAGCATAAAAAGAGTTATGTTATTTCATTATAAATCAGAGAGGCAATACAAGAAGGATCGGTATAATATTTACGGGGGGGCTAGTCTCTAATATATATGGACGCCTTTAATTAAGTTATGGGCGATGTTATTCGTTTGCCTCCTAACAAAAGCTAATTTAAAATTAGCATAAGAAGATAAAATAGCTCTGTATTGATCTAACATGTCACCAAGCTCGTGTCATAATTCTTATAGATCTTAATTGCATCCACAACAAATTTACTATGCCACTAGTGGAAAAAACACATTTTACATCAGGAATCCATATCGGTTAAAAAAATACCAGATATTAAAAGGGAGGCAATGGCAATTTTGAAATTTTGGTGACATTTTTAATATCGGTCATTGTCCTAACCGTTATAGAAACTGTGTTCTGACTGCTAATATGCAATTTTTATATCGGCTCATCTATAACCCGTTATTGAAAAGAAAATTTCATTAGGCGCTCTCAGAAAATTTCTCTCACTCTCTAGGTCCAGCTTCGCGAAGCTTCTTCCTTCTCTCGCCACACATTCCACATTCCACATTCTCTTGTGAGATGGTTCTATGATGCCAGACCTCGTGCTCTCTTCCCCAAACCTTGCTCACATCCTCCCGCTTGAGAACTCAATCGTCTCCTCGTTCTTGTTCAGCTCTCTCATCGTTTCTATGAGTTCGTTTTAGATTTCATTTCGGATTTCGTTTCAGTTCTTTTTATATTTCGTTTCCCTAATTCTTCGACAAGATTCGTTTTCTGTAATTGTTATGACTAATACCCCGAATTTCTGTAGATCTGGATGTAAAATCAATGGAGTAATCAGGATACCAGGTACTTGTTTCTAATTTGTTATGGTTTCATTTTCCAGGTTATTTATAGGCTCCTTTTTCTTTTTGCTGATACAACTTATGTTTTTTTTTTTCATTTTCATATAGGTCTCGATATAATGGAGAGAAGGCAACATTTCAAAATAGTAGATCTAGAAATATATGATTCTGGTCATCATGATTATATTTTAAGGTCCAAATCGACCTGCATTCATCCTGAGGCAGAATATGTTGAGTTCAAAGTCATCTGATGAATGTGAAAGAGTAAACTCCACCAATACTATCAGTATTACAGACGTGTGGGGCAGATAGTACGCTAAGGGCTCTAAGAAAGGTTTTTAAGGTCAATGAACATGTGGCTAATACTAGAATTTTTGTTGGTGATAAAAATTACACTTTATGTCTCTAGAATACACTATAGAAGAACAAGTTTGAAATCTTTCGAAGATGTGTTAGTTGATATGGTTTGAGGGAAAAGAAAACTATTGTATTATATACAACATGAAAATCTCTCATCCTTGCTTGCCTATTTTTCCTTGATACAATTAACAAAGCTTATGTGTTAGTTTTCATCAATAATCAAGCTCATTAACATCTTGTCTTAGTTGGAGATCAAAATGTCACTATTAACGGTGGTAGGAATATCCAGGGCAACCGTTTGTATGCTCCGGTATTTAGATCGTCTCAATGTGCAGAAAGAAGGAAGGAGGTAAAATTAGTTAGCTTTGATTGGATAGTTTTTTCTACTCCAAATTGATTGCTTGGAATCCAGTTATTTATCAGAACTGTAAATAGAATGGTGATTATTATATGCTATAAATGAGTGACTATGATCTGCTGAGAAAAACCAATGTAATAGTGATTATTATATGCTAGTGACTCAGCATGTATCAGTACTTTGGTGCTATTGGCATCAATGGCCTTTATAGTTTCATTGATGTAGTGTAGCCCCGTAGCTTAAATGTTTTTATTCAAACCGACTGGTTTGTTTCTTTGGTATATGTCTCATGTTTTCGGTTTATTTCTAGGACTTGGATGATATGAACATTGAAATAATGAGGAACTCTTTACAAGGCATATCTTGAAGAGTTCTACAGATTTTGTCAGGTAAAGAGTCTGAGTCTCTTTTTTGGCTGCTACATATTATACTATTGTGTCACCAATCCCACCTCCCCGATTTTCATAAATTTGAATTTTTATTTATAAATAGAAACCTGGTGGTGCCAATGCTGAGATAATGTATGTCTGACCTTCTAGCCTTTGAGGCCGATAGAAGGGTTTGTGAATATTAGCATATAAGAAGGCTTTGTATAACCTTTTTATTTATCTCGGATACCTGCATAGCATCCTTGGTTTTCACTTTGTATTGAAATATGTGTCTCCTTAGATTTGTATTGTGTTTTGAACTATCTAAATTGTTCTCCATTCTTCCAATTAGGTGGTGTTGCATATTCTGCAATATTCAAGAAACTGATATTATCTTTTCTTGATGTTATAATAGCTAACACATAACTAGTTGTGGAAAGAAGATGTTGGTGGAACACGAGAGAGCGAGCCTAGGAAGATCTTGATATTAATGAAATATGCAAGATTGGTGAAAAATTAATATTCTTAATTTCAAGTTTATTTTATCTTTCTTTATGCGGGATGTATGTCACATATATATATGAATATCATCCGATGTTGATTTGAGTCGAAAAATGAATATCATCCAAAGTTTGTATGAACGTGGAATTTCGCTCATTTATTTATGCAGTCATCACATGAATTAATTATGTTCAGAGTGTGTCGCTCTACATGAGTGGATTGGGAGGCGCATGTAGTTTCTGTGCAGGATCAGGTGGAGGATTATGGTCCATTGAGATTTTCACAAAGTTGGAAATGTAAAAACAATTGAGATTGTGTTGAAGATTTTGTAACATGTAGATTGTGATTTTTATGGAAAACAATTGAGGTTGTATGTTGATCGGCTTTTTTTAAAAAAATAAATTATCAAGATTTAATATCGGTTACTTTTGATAACCGATATAAAAAGTGATTTTTAATATCGGTTCAACTAAAAAAGAGATGTGAAAAAGTGCCTCTATTGGCTTAATAAAACTGACTTTCCATAACGGGTCTAGGTGGAACTGATATTAAAAATATTTTCCATATCGGTTCTGCAACCGATATTAAAAGTGCATTGTTTTAATATCCCCTTTATCTATATCGGTTCATCAACCGATATGAAATGTCGTTTTTAACCGATATGAAATGTCTTTTTTCCACTAGTGTGCGTCTCAAAAATAACATTCTCAACTCTTAGATTTTGTGCAAGTTGGAGTGATAAGTGAAAAGCACGAGCTTCTCTTTCTGAAAGTATAGGAGTTAGAGCATGAGGATTGGGCCAACTCATAAGCACCGAGGAGTAACGAAACAGATTCCTACCCCATCTTTGGACCCAAATTAATCCACTATTAATAATGTACCTTTGCGCGCGATTGCATCCATTGCCATTCTCTAAGTTAGCTATTGGAGTAAGCTTCCCCTGCCATACTTTTGTGTTTCATTATTTCAAATACTACGGAGAATTGACCAACAATGGCGAAGAAGACATGTGACGTGTGAGGAGCAGTGTCTCACGTGTGATAGTGGAGTTGAAGATGAATGGCACATTTATATTTCTTGTGTGCCCACATGCGAGAGCGATTTGGGAGCTAAGTGGTCTAAGCAATGAGGTGTAGGAGGCAATGAGGAAACAACATACTTTAATTATTGTTTTAGGCTCAATGGAAAATTAAGGAGGAATGAGATGTTTTATGCCCGGTGTCGACACACGACGTGTCGCTGTCCAACACCCACACAACACTCGCATGCGACATGTGTCCGACACTTAAGACAATTTTCATTGAGATGGACTATCTTTCCGTAGGGAATGGTGTGAACGATTATTCCTCCCCAATACGTAACTAGGTGTTGTTATTCTTTCTCAATATTGTAAGACAATAATTGCTCAATATCAAAGCTATAGGATTAAATATAATAGAATGCACACATATTTTGTTGCTCACTCTCTTGTTAAAGCATCAAAGTTCTATGCTACCTCTCAAGTTCACGATTTCAGTCACCCAACTTGTATTACCAACAATTTTTGGAAGGCTTAGGGGTTATACCCCAAACAAGACAATATTAAAAACTTCTAGGGGAAAATTGTGCAAGTAGTCAGCCTTTAAACGTATCTGACAAAATCGGGAACAAATAAATTAAAATTCTCCTATAGGAGTCTAGAGATAGGACAAATTTGGCTAAACCATCAACCAGTAACGCCCCAAAATTAATTAGGTGAATTATTTAACTAATTTGATTAGGTGATTGTTTAACTAATTTAATTAATGTGATTATGTGACTAATTTAATTAAGTAATATTTTAGTTGTGTATATTAAAATAAATATAAGGTGTTATAGTGATTAGTTATATTAAAAATAGAGTATTTAATATGACTAAGAGGTGTTGGGTGTAAATAAGGGAGTGGGGAAATAATTAAAATAGGGAGTGGTTGAAGTAGCTAGGAGGTGTAAATAAGGGGCCCAAGCCCACTAATAGGCCCAAATTAAAGGAAATAACCTTAGGGGTGTAGGGTTTCCTTCTCATTTGAAGAAAAGAAAAGAAAAGGAGAGGGAGAGAGTGAGAGGGAAGCCACGCAGCAGCTGGTCTAGGAGGGAGGGAAGGAGAAAAATCATTTTCTTGTTTGGGTAAGTGTTTTTGGTACCAATCTTTCACATTTTTCTTCCTCTATCTTCTAGTATAAGTTTTAACCATTAATTCCCTTCCATTTCCTCTTTTGCATGGATGGGTTTGAAGCTCAAGTGTTGGAGATCAGCCATTGTTGGGTGGTTCTTGGGTTGTTGGAAGAGGGGTTTTATTGGGTTTGCAATTCTAAGGTATGGGGGCTCTATTTCATAGTTAATAATCTATAAACCTTGAAATCATGTGGTTTAGGTGTTAGGAGTAGCTATTTAATTTGATTCATGAATTATTTGAGTGTTTGAGTGATTGTTTGATTTTATATGTGATTGAGATCAGCCATAGATTCCCTTCCATTTCCTCTTTTGCATGGATGGGTTTGAAGCTCAAGTGTTGGAGATCACCATTGTTGGGTGGTTCTTGGGTTGTTGGAAGAGGGGTTTTATTGGGTTTGCAATTCTAAGGTATGGGGGCTCTATTTCATAGTTAATAATCTATAAACCTTGAAATCATGTGGTTTAGGTGTTAGGAGTAGCTATTTAATTTGATTCATGAATTATTTGAGTGTTTGAGTGATTGTTTGATTTTATATGTGATTGAATTGAAATGTTGTTCTTGATTGTTGGTGTTAAGGTGAGTTATATGAATTAAATGCAATATGGTGTGTAATAGGTGTTAATTAATATGGAGGTGATTGGTTGTTAAATTGATATAATTAAATAGAAGAAATATTGGTGCTTGTTAGGTGTTTGATATATTGTTTGAATTAGAGTTGAGTAGGAGTGTGTATGTTGATGATGAACTTTACTTGTTTATGGTTTTGTGTGTTCTCTGGACACTGTTTCGGTTTTCCTCAACTGGTACTGTTTGGTTGATCCAAAAATCGTGTGGCTAATTGTTTTTGAAAATAGACTTAAGGCCGGTCGTTTTGGCACTGGTTTCGCGTTCGATTCGGAGTTGTGTAGCTCAAGTTATGAGTCTCTAAAGTTAGGTAAATTTTCTGGAGTCAAACTGGGGTAGGTTCAGTTTTTGCAGGTTTTGTGTGCTCAATTGAACTCCGTTTTGAGTGATTCTTATTTCATTGAAAAATAGACTTAATTCTCTACGAAATAGGCACTGATTTTACTGAATTTCATTAAGAAATGAGAAAGAAAATTTGGTTGCAAGTTGGGTAAAGCGTTCTGTCCGATTTTGGTACCTCAGTGTAGTGTTTTAAAAAACTGTACCAACTGGACACTTATTTTGAAAAACTAAAATCATAGGTAGAAACTACACTCAGAGGGCTTTCCAATGAGTGGTCTTTTGTAAATTTTCGATGTCGTTTGCTATTTTAAATGATTCGCCAAAGTAGGAGTACTGCTGTAGGAATCCAGCACTTCGTGCGGGTGTTGTCAATGTTACCCAAAGTGTCAAAAATACTATTTTGGTCCCTATGCACTATTGGTCCTTCAAAGATGTTGTTTTAATCCTTATGTGTCAGAATGATCCCCAAGGTATCAAAATAGTTCCTAGATGCTAAAATAATCCTTATGGTGTCAAAATGGTCCCTAGATGTCAAAATGGTCCCCGAGGTGTTAAACTAGTCCCTAAGTGCTAAAATGGTCCTTATGGTGTCACATTAGTCCTTAAGAGGTGATTTGGTCCTTAGGTGTGGGTTTAGTCCTTTGTGTGACATATAGTCCAATATGAGGTGTGGGGTGTTGTGGTGATGATTAAGCGATGGGTAGGCATCGGCCAAAGCGACGGGTTGTGTTGTGGAGATGATTAAGCGATGAGTCAACGAATGTTGTGGTAAATGTATTGTGTTGTGGTGCATTGTCATGGTGTCGCATAAATCATACGTATAAAGCGATGTGGGCTTCGGCCAAAGCGACGGTGGCTTCGGCCAAAGCGATGGGTGCCCTTGAGGCTTATAGCGATGGTGATGGATCCACATGCATATTGCATTCCATGCATTACATGCACGCTCCGGTGATTGATTGGGTGTTCATGAATTAATGGTGTGTTTGTAATCGTATTTGGTGTAATCAGTATATGTGACGAATCGTATAATTGACGAATCGTATCTTGGCGAATCTTGTAATTGGCGAATCGTGTTGATGGTGTCTTGAATTGATCAGTATATCCGTGTACCTAATCTATTGTGTTTCTTGTTTTATTTATTATTATCTATGTATTGAGACTCACCCTACTGCGTCGTGTTGCCTCGTATGTCGGCAACCTGCAGGTGACGGTGACTAAAGGTGTGTTTAGAGATCTTTCCTCTAGTGTGGTCGAAGTCGGCTCGATACGTGAGTAACCGGGGAAATATTTAGTAGTTGTTATTTCATTACGATTTGAACTATTATGTTAAACTATTATCTTTCGCTGTTGTACTACTTTATTCTCAGACTTGTTGGTGCTATGCATTATATACTGGGGTTTTACTTTAATTAATATTTTGGAGTATTGTAAGGTGTTTTGAAGAAATGTAGCACTCTCTTTGTGGTGCGTGGAAAAATATTATGTTTTTGAAACTCTGATTTTTAATTATTAAAGTAGTAATTAATAGAAGGGGGTGTTACATCAACAGCCTGACCTGCTTGTCTAAAAATTTGGGACACTGAACTCTCCTCCAAAGACCCAACATGGCGCCTAGTGTCGTCTATGATGGTGAAATTAGGATGCTGCTCAAATTACCCAGACAAGATAAGATTAACTCCAGCCTTAGAGTTAGACTCTAAGATTAATTATTGTTTTAGGCTCTATGGAAAAGGAGGAATGAGACGTTGTGTGAAGGAGTGGTCAATCCATATGCCCCGGTGTCCGACACGTGTCAGTGTCCGACACCCGTACGACACCTAAGACAGTTTTCATTAAAATGGACTATCTTTCCGTGGGGAATGGTGTGAACGATTTTTCCTCCCCCAATACAGAATTAGGTGTTGTTATTCTTTCTCATTGTATAACAATAATTGCTTAATATCAAAGTTATAGGATTAGCTATATTAGAATGCACACAAATCTTGTTACTCACTCTCTTGTTAGAGCATCAAGGTTATATGCTAGCTCTCAAGTTCGTGATTTCAGTCCAACCTGTATTACCAACAATTTCTTGGAAGGCTTAAGTGATTATACCCCAAACAAAACAACACTAAAAACTTCTACGGGAAAAATTGTGCAAGTAGCCAACCTTAACCGTATCTATAGCAAAATCAGGAACAGAATAAATAAAAATTCTACTATAAGAGTCTAGAGATAGGACAAATTTGGCCAAACCATCAGCAACCTGATCGGTTTCTCTAAAAATTTGGGACACTGAACTCTCCTCCAAAGACCCAACATGGCGCCTTGTGAAATTAGGATGCTGCTCAAAATACCTAGACAAGATAAGATTAACTGCAGCCTTAGAGTTAGACTCTATGACTAAATTACGATAATCATGGCAAATAGCAATTTGAACCCCCATAAACAAAGCCTTCAACTCAGCAGTGACCACAGAAACCACCATTGGAAGCAAAATCACAGATAAACTCTTAGAATGTGGCTTAAGGCCTATCTCAACCCCACAAAACCGGCTTGTAAAGTGAGGGATGCCACCCACTTATAAACCTCCCAAGCTAACCCCTCAAACAACCCCCAAAAGCTGCTACGACGCCCAAATTAGCTAGCCATAACACTACATCACAATTTAATATTAGCTTCCCAGTAGAGGGGAGACCAACAAGCCATACTATTCTTCTCCAGAGCATTAGCCACCTTATTGTTGAAAATAGTATCGTTTCGATTGAGCCATAGGCACCTCAACACAACCCCAAATGTTAACAACCTCAGATCCTTGGAATTAAACCTCACGCCATTCAAATTCAACATCAACCAATCATAGAGCACATGCCATTAGCAGTATGATCCACACTACACAATTCTCACCGGCCTCAGTTCTAAAACATGTTGCGGAACAAAATTTCTAATACCATCCTTACACCACCTGCCCTCTCGATGCACTAAATCTTTTATAAACAGCATAGTTAACTAATCATCATAGGGTTCATTGCATAAAACCCATATTCGATCGGGACAAAGGGTCATCCTTAAGTGTATTACCAACATTATTGCTAGTGAAATTATGAGTTTATTTTGGTCTAAAAATTACTATTATTATTAGTCGATTTTATTTATTTATTAGAAAAGAAAATAAATGAATCAAGATAAACACGATCTTTTAATCTGACCCAACATTAGGTTTGCTATTTAAATTGATGAATCCCTAATTAAATGCAGAGAAAAGGATAATTAAAAACAATTCAAAACAAAAGATTAAAAAGTAAATAAATAAAAATTTCCAAATAATAAATAAATAAAAGACACAATTACATAGTTAAACATAATTAAAAGGGTGAAAAACAATGTCTAATTAAAATAAATGGAAGAAGGATGAATGATGAATCAATACCCTTTTTACTTTGAGCCATTTTCCAAAAAAAAATTATTTGCACATCCCTTTTTATCTATCTAGTACTACTAATAATTTTTTTTTGACACCAGTACTACTAATAATAGTTAGCGTGTCTGTTGACTATTTGATTTACCATTGTTTCAATCCTTAGTTTTTTATTTATCTTTTTCCTTTTTTCCTTTTTTTTTTATTTTTAATAAAAGTTAGAATTGCAACCAACCGCGAAGCTGCCATGATTCTTACATAGGGTGTACAATGATGTCATGAAGTAGTAGATATTTCAGAAAACATTACCATAGATAGGATAATTAACCTAGGATAAGTAAGACTTGTTTACCAAGTCTATTGTACAGAAGAATCTAAAATATTGAAAATTGAATATTTGGTGCTTAGTATCAATTAGATCCAAACGTGTCAAAAAATTAATTAGAAAAAAAAACCAAACATGTCAAATAAAAAAAACTCGGGATCGAATTAGGTCCATAACGACTAACGAACTAGCGTCAGTAGGTTGGCTCGTGTACTACATGGGGTAAAAACTCTATTTAATATAGAATTATTGTTGTGTAAAATTTATTTTTTAAATTGCAACATGAAAAAAGTTTGTTTAAAATGAAGGTAAATATGAGTTAAAAAAAATATTTATTAAAAAAAGGCAATTGCAGACTAAAAATTAAAATAGAGCATGTACATATTTGGCACAAAATTATTATTTCTCAAAAGATTAGTTATTAAGAAATGAACTCTGAGCATTTTAATATTACTTTTTTGGTATAAACGGGTATCCTCTCAAGTAAAACGCGAGAGACTAATCCCTCGAGCCGGGTAGGACCACAATGGGCGGCAAAGCTCTCCCTCAAGAGATTTAACACTGCTGCATGCCCAAGCCTGGATTCGCATGTTGTCATATAAACATGCAATTCTAACGTGGTAGTTTTTAGATTAAAGAATAAATGAAGACATAAGGTGGCTTGTATGCCATTTCAACTAACACGTAATCCGTTAAATTTTTTTTTACTAGCATATTACAAGATACATTGATAAGTCAAAAACAATTTACTAGAATCTTAGCTTAAAGAACTCAACACTAAGTTGCATATTCTTATGAATTTTGGTGCTCTCTCACTACCTTAAGACATAGCCAATTCTAAGATTTTGGGTATCTGAACGAACCAAAAAAATGATATCCTTGTAGTTATATGAATAACATTCTCGTTGCATTTTTGTTGAAAATCATTAATTAATAATTCACTCATAATTAACGTTTTTTTAAGAATTATTTTCAATAGAAATTAAAGTGAGTCTGAAGACGTTGACGAGGGTTCGGAATGAGTTGCCTTTTTTATCTAACAATCACCCACTCTGGAAACAGATCTTCCGTCTGTGGCGAATCTACATGTATTTTAGGGGGGTTCAAGCGAACCCCTTAAAACAAATTAGCACCGAGATCTTAAGAAAAAAATGTTTTTGCACACCTTAAAAAATATCGTTTGCATATCCAAGTCACAAGTTTTGCACCAACGTCCCTAGTTTTGCATTACTCTAATGCATCTTACTCACATATCATTCACACTCTCACATATTTTATTTTTAAAAAAATTCTCTCTCCTTGAATCATTTCTTTTTTCTATTATGCTAATTTTGATTCTATTCGTGCTATTTAATTGATACTTGTGTTAGTGCTATTAACTTAATTTGTAATGTGTGTTAGTGGTATTTAATTAGTTTTGATTATGTTAGTCTATTTGATTTGAATATGGTCTGTATTATGTAAATATGTTGATTTTTTAGTGCTATTTAATTGATGTTAGTTTAGTGCAACACAAGTCGTGAACTAGTTAAAGTATTATTTTTATTACTTTTTTAGCGATGTGTGGGTTTGAAAAAATTTGCACCCCCTGCCCGGCGTCCTGGATATGCCAATGTGATTGGCGATTGTCGTCAAAGTAGCAGTCGACCGTGACCGGAGTGGTGGCTGGCGATGACTGGAGTGACAACTGTAGTGGTCGAAATGGTGGTTGGAGTAGTGGTCGATGACCATTGGTGGTGACGCGTTAGCGCTAAAACAAAAACATAATTTTATTCGAACATACATGTGTTGGTTTGAAATTGACTTTTGAAATCAAAAACCAAAAATCACAACCACCCCAAACGGAGACTAAGCTAATATGAGAAGTTTTATTGTGTTCAAATATATGGTTTATGGAATTGATGTGACAAATAAGAATAAGAGAATTACCAAATTAATACAAATTTGACTTATAAAAAAAAATAAGAGTAGAGTTATCTAATAAGAAGAAAGAGATAAAGAGAGAAATTGGGTTTTGGATAGATGTTTAAAATTTAAGATCGTTTCAAAAGATTCATTTTAGTCTGTAGACAAAATGACAAGCATCACCTAAAACTCATATACAACTTTGAACTCTAATGAGCTATCGACAGTGTTTCAAATTTTTTGGTTGCAAGTGCATATTAGCCAAAACATTTAAATTGTCCAGACTCTAACAAATTTGGTTTTATTTTTGATAAGGAAAAAGTATTCATTCACGAAACTGAATATTAGTAATTAAAAGAATGTATTAACCATCATCAACACTAATTAAGTACACCAGCATAATAAAAGAAAACAAAAGGGTGGACAATTATCGGTTGATGAAAAGAAATTAGGAGGGTGTCAACAGTGTCATTAAAAACAGTTTTCAATGTGAAACAAAACAAAATACTAGCAATTATGGTTGCATATTAAAGTGGTCCTCTCATTTTTGTATCACAAGTGTCTTTCCATTTACTAATTAAGGTAGTTTTTCTGATTACATAGTATCATCATTCCTTACTAACCAATACGTGATAGGCCGATAGCCTATAGTCCTACCTTTTGTAGAGTACATTTTTCGTGGGTCAAACCTTTAGGGTTTTGAGACAAGCTAACAAGTTGAATTGAACTTTACTTTTTGATTTACTTATTTATTTATAAATAAAAAACAGAAATTTGTTTAACACAGGATCAATATTAATGTTGATGCATGATATCAACGCTAAATAGAAACAAACAAAACATTTTTGGTTACAAGATCAGATGATGAATTTTCCAGTATACACAGGAAGCAGCAATGGCACAAGTTTACTGAGAAAATTGAGTTGAAAAACAATTAAGTTGTGCAAAGTGAAACTACAAAAATACTACTACTTACTTTCTCTAGCAATCAGATTCATATATAATTAATTACAAACCATATATATATATATATATATATATATATATATATATATATATATTATAAAAGAAAGAAAAGAGTCATCTCTCACATTAGTATATATACATGAGAGCACTGCACATCAGAGTACTAGTGAGTATTATTTACAAAGCATAAATATAAAAGATAAAAGTGTCTCTTTAATTTTATGAGAGCACACCACACACATTTATTTATTCTTTAAATATAGATACTAAAGGACCAGCTTCCTTCATCAGACCATCCTCCTAACCTTTGCTAAGCTTCGTCACAGCTTTCTCTGCCTTCTGCGACTTCTTCTCAAGGGACTTATGTTTCTTCTCTGCAGCTGCTTTTTCCTTCTGGAGCTGTTTGCCTGCATATATAGATATATATAATTAAAAAATTGATCACCAGTTTATATGCAAAATTACTAATTAATTAGAGTGAATTGGAGAGAAGAGTGGAGGAGCAAAAGGTTAGGAGAGAGAGATAGGAAAGCAATATTAATATTAATTCATGATGACTGATGAGGGAGAGGGAGAGGGGAGAATCGAATTAAAGGTGATGATGAATAATAATAATAATATTATTATTATTACACCAGTATATTTTTGAAAAGAAATAGTAGTAATTCAGACACAGACCTTGTTCCCCCATTCCTTTGGTGGTGTTGAGTTTCTCCAAGTTTTTTGAAGACTCAGCCTTTTTCTCATTGATCTCACCCAAGTATTGGTTTTTTGCAGCCAACTTCTTCTCATTGTCTGATACAGGGTACTTTCCAAAATTCTTCTTTGAGCTCATTTTTGCAAAGAGAGAGAGACTTTGTTTGAACACAAGATCGAGATGAGATGAGAGGCTTTTTTTTGAAAGAAGAAGAAAGAGTGCTGCAGTGTTGGCTTGCAGAGATCAGGTGGACTAATAATACCTCATATATATAGTATGCTAGCTAAGGGTGACGTCCTTTCAACGAGTGGGCCCAGGTATTTCAAGTTTGTCTTATATGATCATCCCAGGTTTCCTTCTAACATTGCATTGCACTAATTCTAATGTGAACTTGTGTAGTGAACTGTACGTGCTACATTTTTATTTATTTTGTGTACACCTAGTCGGTCCATCTTACTAAGATCTGCATTCTTGCACATGACAGATTATATACAAGGGTAGGTAAGTTATAGGTCACTATCATTAGTCAGTCTATTGGGTCGATATGTAAGCAAGCATATATACTCATAACCATATAATTAATTATTTTTTGAAAGTAAGTACTACAGATAATTAACTGAAAGGCTTCACATCACGTGAAACTAATACGCGTCTCTTTTACAAAAAGTGTGTTCCCTTTAGTTCATTAATTAATAAAATTAAAGATAAACAACATACTATATCAAATATATATAAGTTTATTTATACATAACAATATGTTAGCTTGCTAACTGTCATTAGTTGAATAATTAAAGAAAAACAACATACTATATCAAATATATAAGTTTTTTTATACATAACAATATGTTAGCTTGCTAACTGTTATTAGTTGAATAATACTAATCATAATATTGTTGATTAAACAAAATTTATTTTATTTGACAAATTAAATTAAACTTATTAATAATGTTTAGCTTTAAAAAGAGTTTTCTTTTTTGGCCAATGAAGGTTGGCTCGTTGGTAAGGAGTTGGCTCATTCCCCACAAGAGTGTGGGTTCAACTCCCACTACCAACGTGAGAACCTCTTTGTTGGGTGATCTGTAAATACCACTGTAAGCACTCAAAGAATCGGGAGACCTGCCCTAAACCTGGTGAGTCCCGGAGCTCAACTCACCTAAACTTTAACGTCCCAAAAAAAGAGTTTTTTTGTTACATTTTTGTTCCGGACTAACTAGATAGTACCTCAGTCAGATAGAGGCCGATCGAAGACAGGGCACTGCGGGCAATCCATGTGCATCAACAAGCAATGATTGAGATCTCACCATCGGCTACGACGGTCCGGATCGCAGCAGTCCAGACGCTTCTAGTTCTATGGCGATCCGTGCAATACGGCTTAGCGACGATGGATATCACACGTCTGAATTTGACGGCTCAGATCCTATTAACTCTACTCTCTAGTTATTTAACTTTCTAGTAACGTCATTTATCATTAGTCAAGTTATTTAGTTAGCCTGAAGTTAAGTTTAATAACCGTCTAACTATCCTCATAATTATTATTTAGTCTTAGTTAGTTTTGACTATAGTTAGCTGGCTGGGTGACCATCCATAGATAAGCAAACTAGATCAGAGTTGTATTTTCACTTTTACACAATCAATGAAAATGGAATACTTTTCGGTTGCTGAGACTCTCTATTTCCTTTCTTGCTCAGTATGATATGGTATCCTATCAAATTTGCTACTCATCACCACAGCCAATCCTCTTCACCTCTGATTGCTCCGATGCCGTGCGTCTTAGCGTCGCCTTTGGTAACCCCTCTCTGCGTTCCATCGCCATTTCAGATTCATTTTCGCCAATCAGTCATTTCTCTGGCTCGCTTCTCTGTTTGCTACCATGACCACATTAGCTTAGAGTCATGATGATGATGTTTACTACCTCCATGCATCGGACAACCTCGGTCTCGTTCTGGTCACACAACCTCTCATATTGAGAACAACTTCAGTTCGTGGAGGCGTGTGATGCTAGCTAATGGCTATTGATGGGAAGTACAAATCTGGTTATGTCACAGGCAAAGTTCCTAAAACCTGATGACAACTATCGCGCATGGAATCGCAACAACAGCACCGTCTCGTCGTGGATCCTCAACTCGATTAGCAAAGAAATTACTACTAGCGTGATCTATTCTGGTGATGCCGCTGCGATTTGGAATGATCTTAATATTCGGTTCCAACATCAAATAGCCAAGCGCTTCTAGCGATAGCGATGCCATAATGGCGAACCATACGACCTGGCTTAGCGACGATGGAGATCACACACCTGCATTTGACGGCTCAGATCCCACCCCACTTTTTATTAATAATGTTTAACTCCGGCTTCTACACAACTCTAACCACTTTTAAAAAAGATTTTTCTGCTACATTTCAAAAAGAGTTTTTTAGTTTGGACCATTGGTAGCTATCCACTGAGTGTTCAACGCTTTCAACGAAAGACTATCTCTACGTACTCGTGCTTTGAATCGAATTTTACACTGTTTAACACCAATTTTTTCCACTACGAATATCGTACCCGAAAACATTGCATCGACCTCCCATGTCCCAAGATAGATTATGCCATCGGGTGTTGCGCCCCGAAAAATCCGGTTTGGGACTTTTCAGTTTGACAACGTGAAATTAGTAGAGCCGCCACCAATATTTATTTTTTAGGAAAAACATTGAAAAAAACCTTTTTGAAAAGAGGGTGGTCTTTCAAAATTTAGAGATGTAGGTTCGAAATTCGGTTGCGCATGGGGAAGGTATTAGCACTTCACGCGCCCTTTCTACCGAAAGGAACCATTAACTTGATGTGGTTTTGAAATGTTTGATTTGAAATATATTGTTCTACTTTTTCTTTTCTTTTCTTTTGTGAAATGGTTTTATTGAAAACAGGAAAGAGGCATGTTTTTGGTATCTTTGAATATCAGGACAAAACAAAGATTTTTGAAAATGGTGCTTGACGGGACATGAACCGGGCCCTACGTACGCACTCTCACCGGCCGAGGATCAAAGCTACGTAGTTCTTGTTTTGCGTGTGAAAACGGCTTAGGGGTTTAGGTTTTGGAGTTTTTGAAATAAGACTCGAGTGTTCGCGAACACCAAACAAGCAAAGGCTTGAGTGGCATTCGGTATTAACTCGAAAAAAAAAAAGAGTTGGAGCCAAGCAATCAAACAAGCAATGACTTCGAGTGATTACGAGCGACAACATTGTATTATTCTTTTTGAAAATTGTTTTGAAAAAGGTGATGAGCCTTAGTGATAATTACCACTAAATAACTCATGTTATTTTGGAAATTTGAATTGGTTTTTTTGTTGTTTAATTAATGTGTGGAGCTTTCATAATAGTCAAACAAGCAAAGGCTTGAGTGACTATCACTAATAACTCCTCATTAACGATCAAACAAGCAATGGCTTCGAGTGATGGTTAATGATTTGCTTAGGAAAATGCCTTAGGTTTTTTTATTTGAAAACAATTGAATTTGAGTTTGAAGAAAAGAAAGTAGAACATAACAAATCTTTTTCAAGTCAAAACCGAGACAACAATGAAGGCATAAGCAAGGCACATATGAAGAATATTTACAAGTTGCCATGAACAATTGAATACATGATTAATTAAATACACGATTGAGCAAGTATATGAGTGTATGAGCATGCAATTGTAGAATATAAGGTATGGCATTATTGAATGCATGATTAGGCTAATGCATGAATGCATGAACATACATGTGTGGAATACAAGACATGAGATTAATATATGCATGGGCATTTAGGAGAGTATGAATGCAAAAGATGTAAACTTATATGAATACATGAATGATAAGATGCAAAGTGTAAAAATCTTTTGGGTGTTTTTGCAAATAGACAAGTGGTAAAAACTTGTGGTAAAAAGTTAGTAAAGAGTAAGACAAGCATGCATGAAGTGTAAGGTAATTACTTAATGAAATAGTAAAGTAAAAAGTAAAAAGGTTTTTTCTCTTTTTTTTTTTACTTATGGTAAAATGCTAGTGAATGGTAAGGTAAAAAGTGAAAAAACACATTAACACTATTACACATTTCCACACAAGATCAAACACACATTTTAAGCATTGAAATGAAACCTAAAAAGGAACCCTAAGGCCGAAACCTCATATGGTCAAAATATCAAGTTATTTCATGCCCAAATTGATGATCAACACATGAAACAAGTCACACAAATCAAGCTTTTCATTTACATAAATCAAAAAGAGGAAAGAAAACATCAAACCCTAGTTTTTAAGGCCTAAGGCCGAAACCTTATATGACATAAACAACACATTATTTCATGCACAAATTCATAATCAAACACATGGAACAAATTATGCAAGTTTAAGCACATCAAGCATTTATTTACACAAAAATCAAAGAGTAAAAGGAAGGCAAATAAAACCCTAATTTGTAAGGCCTAAAACCGAACCCTCACACTCAATGAATCAAACCAAAATCTCAACTTGCAAGTTATGACATGAACAAGGGATGCATATATCACATGGAAATTATTTATTCATGCAAATATGACAAAATAAGTATGAAAAAAAAATGCAAGAACATGGTTGAAAAACACAAGAAACCTCTCCTCAAGGCCAATGGTTCCCTTCAAACACCCAAGGCTCCCAAAGTCCTTGACATAGTGTTTGAAATGAACCCTCTAAGTCTCTTAGAGAGGATAGAGGAGTAGAAGGGAGATTCACATGCTAATGGTGAAAAATGCAAAAGATAAGATTCTTACCTCAAGATCAAAGCTACACAAGAATAGGAGAATGAAGATCAAAACCAAAACAAACCAAAACCTTCACAAATCACCAACAATGCCACGCAAATTTGAAGAAAGCAAACTCCTTTATAGAATCAAGGATGAAAAGAAGAGGATATGTGAATGTGGAGTAGATTTGAGGTGATTTGGTGGATGAAAATTGAAAAGAGAATGGAAAGGGAATGAAGGAGGGGTTCGGCCAAGAGAGGAGGAGAGGAGAGGAGAGAATGCTAGCTAGGGTAAAAATGAGAGAGTGTGTGTGTGTGAAGTCTCCTATTTTTGGGTTTTATATGAAGTGAAAATTTAAAGGGTAATTAGGACAATGTGCTTCTTGCAAACCAATAGGATTTGAGATAAATTTTGAATCAATGGTCAAGATGCAAGATCACATGGATTGAGGGTAATTAAAAACACAAAATGGGGGAGAGAGAGGGCTGGAATGCGCAGCTTAGGAGTGGTGGTGAAGGATAATCTCAATTACAAAATGGTATTTTTCTATAAAGCTTATTACACAAGTGTCATTTTGATTCAAATGAAGGGTGAAGATTGTTTTTCACACTTGAATGGATGGCCATGATTTAATATAATTTGCAAGCAATAAAAATAAATGAAAATGGGAGGTATATGGCTGAAGTGCGCAGAAAGGGAGTGTGGGAGAGTGAGTGGAATTGCAAATTGTACTATTGTACTATCTTTATCCTTTCATAATTCAAAAGAATGTAGAATATTCCCTTCTAGATCTTTCTTCCTAATTCATGCCATTTTGGGCCCTATCCTATGATTCAATGATTGGGCTCTGAATTTTATGATCTCACCAATCCCAAAATTGATTTATTTGCCCCACCTCAAAGGAAAAGACCATTTTACCCTCTATCCAAAAACTAGGTTTTTAGACCAAAAGGTTTAATATTTATGCACAAAAATAATCACAATGGAGCACAAATATCCTTTAAATAAATCATTGATGATTATCCAAGGATTTGGGACAAAAACCGCTTTTATTGTGAAATGACCAAAATGCCCTCTTACTCTAAAAACCCTAGTTTTTGCTTGAAACACATTTCCACTTCAAAAATGTTTTTTCAACCTAGGAGTGACCTCTAGTACCTTGAAATGCATGTTGGATGACTTGTTTTGAGGAATTGCCCTTTATTTGCAAAATGACCAAAATACCCTTTTGCATCGAAAAACCCTAATTTGTCTAAAAGTGCATTCCAACTCCAAAAATGATTTTAGACACTTTGAAAGGACTTTAAAAACTTAAATGCAATGCATGATGCCTTTTTTACTTTTTAATTTAATTATTTTTTTGGGGAAAATTAGGGTTTTGACCTAAGCCGGACAAAATTGGGGTATGACAGTTGCCCCTCTTTATCTAGATTTTAACAAGGAATATGAATTGGTAGGAAACATATTCCGAGGCAAAATAGAGATAAAGAATTCAGAAATTATACCGATTTTGTTTTCCTAGGAAAAACCCGAATTTTCTTTTTGTTTTCTAATTTTCTTTTTGGGTGAATGAATGCGCCCGTAAACAAATCAAAAACAAGAAATAAATTGGTGCCCACCCTCAAAGCGGCAAAAGCAAGAAGTAAATTGGTGCCAACCTCGGGTGGCATAAAAAAAAGAAGAAATAAAGCAATAAATAAAGCAAGAAAGAAAGTACCGCCCTCGATAAGGCGACATCGGGCGAAAAGTGCGGTAAAAGGAGCGCCATCGCTCTGAGGAACACACTGGTTCTCAAGGAGCATCTCGCGCTCAAGGAGTACTTGGGCTCAAGGAACACTTGGGCTCTGAAGGAGCACTTGGGCTCAAGGTGGCCTATTCGAGCGGCTCGAGGTTCTCGTATCAAGTCGTAGAATTGATACACTTCACTCGATAGACTTACGCTATGCTTTTACATCGCACGGCTAGTCCAAGGACGCGAAGTTCGGGGCCGATCCGTCATGCTCCGTGATGACTTGGCGAAATGAAGGACACGAGGTCCGAGGGGCCGATCCGTCATGCTCCGTGATGACTTGGCGAGATGAAGGTCGAGTTCAAAGTCGCCGCATGGGATCGTTGATTTGAACTAAACCGAAGCGACTCTGTGGTCGATGATTCGATTCGCTTGCTCGATAACAACGGATCCGAAGGGACGCTTGGTCTCGAGGGGATGCACAGTCTGGCGGATTCACAAATCTCGCTGATTGACCGATTGAGATGGGCGCCGCGCATTGAATTGAGGTAGTACGCATATGTCGATTGATGCAAGGAATGATGCATGAAGCATGGGTGCATGTTATGCAAAGGCATGTTATGCAGAGTATGTTATGCGAGTGCATGCGATGCTATGATTTTGATGTGATGATGCATGTGGTGGACTGTTTTCCTTTGTTTTTGATTCTTTTCTGATTGTTTTCTGACCAGCTTTCTGTTTTCTGGTTATTCGCTTTTTCATGTTTTTTTTCTTTTCGATCAGCTTTTTTTTTTTTTTTTTTTTCGACCGCTCATTTTTGCTTTTTGACAAGGCTTATTCTTTTTATCTGGTTCAACCGACTTCCGATACTCCCGTACGAGACCGAAAGGCCGAGGAAATCGCAAGGCTTATGAACCGAACGCGCGTTTGCTCTCTGGTTCGCCATCTCGAACGGTTTGTGAATGCAACCTTTTTTGTAAGGTTAATTATCTTTAGGAATTTGCTTATTTCCCATGACTTTTAAAGATTTCGCAATGATTTATAATGCCTTATGATGTACTCACATGTTTTACAATTCAGATCACCATCATCATAAAACGCTTATTTTGAGCAGTAAAAGCGCGAAATAACAACAAACAAGACATGAGAAAAGTCGAGCTTTATTGATGTGGAAGCCGATCGCATGTAACGTTACGACGATCGTTGAGTATATTTGAAAGTTTTAAAACTATAAAAAGACATTTAAAAGAAAAACAAGAGGTAAATCGAATTCGCATCGCTCGCTCTGTGGAGCAAAGGCCGACATCCGTGTCCTTGACCTTGATCACTCCCTCCTTCGAGTCTTCGGGAAATTGTATGCCTTTCTTTACTTTTCATGCTCAAGTTTTCGACCTAATTTTTGCTTGGATCGCCTGCTGCGGGTTTTCAATCCACCGGTCGCTCTCCGATTTTGCCTAGGTCGCCTTTCGGGTTTTCAACCTAGCGAGCTAATTCTTGCTTGGCTCATCTTTCTCTTTTTACTTATTTCTTTCGTGCATAATACTTCTTCACCGAGTCCGAATTGACTCGGGTTCTTGAGATCTTCTCCATCCATGTTGGTGAGTATCAACGCTCCTCCCGTGAAGGCTTTCTTGACTACATATGGACCATCATAAGTGGGCGCCCACTTCCTCGAGGTCACTCGATAGGCGAAATCTTTTTGAGTACTAGATCTCCTCATTAAATTCACGTGGCCGGACTTTCTTGTCGGGCGGTTCTCATTCTCTGTTGGTACAGCTTGTCCATGGCACAACGCCGCAATCCTTTTCTCTTCAATGAGGTTTAGCCGATCTAGGCGGCCTGCACTCCACTCGCTTCTTCCAACTTGGTTTCCATTAATACCCGCAGGAGGGTATTTCAACCTCAATAGGAGTACCGCTTCGACCCATATACCGTGGAGAAAGGGGTTGCCCGGTCGATGCACGTGACCAAGTATGGTAGCCATGCAAGGCGAAGGAAGCATCTCATGCCAATCCTTGTAGGTTACCACCATTTTTGCACTATTTTCTTGATATTCTTGTTGGTCGCTTCTACCGCTCCATTCATCTTTGGGCGGTAGGGAGAGGAATTGTGATCTTTGAATGTTGAATTCTTTGCACAAGTCCTTCATCATTTTATCGTTCGAGTTCTTTGCGCCGTTGTCGGTGATGATCTTGTTGGGTAGACCATATCGCAAATCGGATCCTTCTTCACAAATTTGGCAACCACCGAAGTGGTTATCTTTCGAATATGAAGCGCACTTCAACCCACTTGGTAAAGTAGTCAATTGCAACCAGAATGAAGCGATGCCCGTTTGACGCTTTGGGTTCAATAGGACCTATGACGCCCATGCCCCACATTGAAAACGCCAAGATGCAGTCATAACGCTTTAGTTTGGCGGTGGCACATGGATATGATCAAGATATATCCGCATTTGTGGCACTTTCTTACAAAGCTATAATAATCGATTCCATCCGCAACCAAAAGTAATAACCCGCCCTTAAGATTTTTCTAGCCATAGTGTGCCCACTGGAATGGGTCCCAAATGAGCCTTCATGCACATCTCTCATGATTCTTTCAGCTTCTTCCTTGGCAACACACCTCAGGAGAACCATATCGTGATTTCTTTTGTAAAGAACTTCACCACTCAAGAAGAAATTCCTTGACAATCTCGAGAGAGTTCTCTTGTCATTCTCCGATGCCCCGTGGTATTCCCTGTTAGCGATGTAACGCTTGATGTCGTGGTACCAAGGCTTCTCGTCGGGCTCTTCATCTATTCTTTGTGCAGAGTTGATGCGCAGTGGCGAGCTCGATCGTTGAATTTCGATATTGGTCAAGCTCTTGTCACGATTGACATTGAACATAGAGGACAAAGTGACATCTAGCCTTTTAACATTCCATTCTAGGGCTGCTTGAACACCCGTGATACACGCTTCATACTCGCTATGTTATTTGTGACATAGAAGCTCGATCTCAGTTGATGACGGAATGAAACGGTTGTCGAGATATCAACACAAAGACGCGCCGCGTGCCCCCATACATTTGACGCACCATCGAATATCATTCTCCATCTTTCACTTTCATGGGACTTCCTCATCGAACAAAGTGCCATGATGTCTTCATCGGAAAATCATGCCGCATTGGTGGTAGTGTGGGATTGGCCGACATGCCAAATATTCAGCCGAGTGTGCTACCTTTAAGCGCGCTTTTTGTGTAACATATAGGATATCGTATTCGACAATTGCATCCGCCAACGGGCAATTCGATCCCCGTGAGAGTGGTTTCTCAAACATGTACTTGATCGGGTCCATTTTTGACACCAACCAAGTTGTGTGACTCAAAGATGTACCGCCTTAAACGATGAGCGGCCCAAACTAAAGCACAACAGTCTTTTCCAAAGATGGAATATCTTGTCTCACGATCGGTGAACTTTTTGCTTAGATAGTATATTGCATGCTCCCTTTTTCGGATTCATCGTGGCCGACCCAACACACACGGCCCATTGAATTGTCTAGCAATCGTAAGGTATAAGATGAGTGGCTCTGCTCGCCCACGGTGGCATTAAGACCGGTGGATTCTCGCAAATACGCCTTTAATTTTCTCAAAGGCAGCTTGACACTGGTCATTCCATTTCAACTCTTGATTTTTGCATAGCAATTTGAAGATTGGCTCAAAAGTAGCAGTCAACTGGAAGATGAATCGAGAGATGTAATTCAACCTTCCGAGGAAACCACCGACTTCTTTCTCTGTTTCAGGCACTGGCATTTCGAGGATGGCTTTTACTTTGTCTGGATCCATTTCAATGCCTTTCTGGCTGACAATGAAGCCTAACAACTTTCCTGATCTCACTCCAAACGTGCACTTGGCTGGATTCAATTTGAGCTTATATTTTCTCAAACGTTCAAAGAGTTTCTGCAGATTGATAATGTGCTCCTCATCGGTTTTAGATTTTACGATCATGTCATCAACATAAACCTCAATCTCTTTATGCATCATATCGTGGAATAAGGTAACCATGGCCCTCTGGTAGGTTGCGCCAGCATTCTTCAATCCGAATGGCATGACCTTATAACATAATGTTCCCCAAAGTGTTATGAAAGTTGTCTTTTCCATGTCCTCAGGGTCCATTTTGATCTGATTATATCCCGAATATCCATCCATGAAGGAGAATAATGAGTGTTGAGCTGTACTATCCACTAAGACATCAATGTGAGGCAAAGGAAAATCGTCTTTAGGGCTAGCACAGTTCGGATCTCAGTAGTCGACGCACATTTCGACCTTCCCATCCTTCTTGGGAACCGGGACAATATTGGCAACCCATCATGGGTACTTGGCCACCGCTAAGAATCCTCGCATCAAATTGCTTCTTCACTTCATCTCTTATTTTGAGGACATTTCGGTTTCATCCTTCTCAACTTACGCGCTGACAAAGCGGGCATTCGAGTTTGACCGGTAGCTTGTGTACCACAATGTCGTTGTCCAACCGGGCATATCTTGGTAGGACCATGCAAACACATCCACATAATCGTGCAATAGTGAACCAAATTCACATGATCTTTCTCACTCATGGTGATACCCACTTTGACCTCTTTCTTATTTTCACTGCACTCCAAATTAATCACTTCGGTAGCTTCCTTGTGGGGCTCGATTACCCTTTCTTCTTGTTTCATTAACCTCATGAGTTCTGGAGGAGTTTCCCATTCTTCTTCAACATCCCCCTCAGCCTGATTGATGGGGTGATCAAAGTCAAAAGGTGGACTGTCGACACTACTGTTTTCAGAGACTATTGCTGTAGATCTGCATTTTGCCGAAGCGAAAAAGCAGAATGAAAGGCGAGACAAACAAACAATAAAAACAGAAAATGATTCACGCAATGAAAAGGAAAAACGATTTTTATTGATTGAGAAATTCAAAACAAGCGTTTTTATTGATGAGGATGACTTAGAAAATAAAAACATGTGAGCCCCTAACAACTGGTCCTATGGCCTGGGCAGGAGCCACAGGTTGCATTACAAATGATTACTTTAAATTAAAAGACACGGGAGGATTAGCAGCCTTCCAATTCTTTAATTCTTCACCGATCTGCAAAGAACGAACTGCACTACTTCGCCGCTCTTCTTCGGACTCTAACCTTGTATGATGACGATCGATAACTCATATTTATATGAGTTATTTATACTCATTCAAAGAATAAATCATGCTAGTTCTTTAGCAATACAAGGTTTATTAAAATTTGTTTTATGTAAATTCTGAGTTTTTAGTAAATAAAAGGATGAAGTGATAAATCTGTGCATTTAGGCACCTAGAGGTGCCCTTGAGAGCGTTTTGATGCTTCTTATGCTTGTGCAGGAATATTGGTGCTGAACGTTACCACGTCCCTCACCACATCTACTGAAGTGCAGCAGAGAAAGGGTGAAAGATCTTACTTTTGGCGCGCTAAGCAATGATAGTCAAAGATATAAAAGTCAGAAGATCTCCCATTCCCCATAAGCTGACGCATGGAAACACTGTAGCTCTGAACAGTGTCAGGCAGAAGAAGAAGAAACAGATCTGGTAGGTGAGCAAATGACATCAAAGACGCGAAGCGAGGTGGCTATTTAAGGAAGGCTCACTTCTCAAGAAAAGCATCATCTCTTCCACCAAACTTCGTAATCACTTCATCTTCATCCCCTCACCATCCTCCATTAAATTCGAACTAGTTTTGTAAAGAAGATCCGAAACAGACTTCGTATTTTGCTTGTCCGAACTTAGTTTTTATTTTCTCGCATTTTGTAAAGCTCGGACGTTGTAACGCCTATACAACAGATATATGCTTAAAAGTTACTTAGGTGTATCTTTTACAATCAAGTTCTTTTCTCGTTATGTATGGTATTAGGATTTTAAATCCTTTTCATTCTCAGAAAGATGCTCAAAGCAGAGCTAAACACTTTGTAGTTGAGTTGTTGATTTGCTTTTAATGAATTTCTAGTTAATGTTATGAAGTGTTAACGTTGCTCGTTTTTAATTCTTTGCGTAATAATATTTCCAAAACTTATTTTGAGGTTGGCCTCTTAAAATGGGTAGATTCATAGAGTATGCACATGGTCTATGAAAAGAAATCAAAGATTTATATGAACTAACAATGCACTAAAGACATTTAGGCATCTTTATCTAAGTCTAGACATAGAATAGATAATAGTTCATAGAACATTGTGTGGGTACTTAAAATACAGAGTGGGCCTATTTAGAACCTAGACATAGGATTTCTTGTACTTGAAACTCGGCCAGGTCTTTGAAAAGCATAGCTCTTTTTGTAACAGCCGCTCAGACGTGGCCACGTCTACACAGATTAACATTTGAACGTCATAACGTCTAAACGTTATGACGTATAGCTAGTAAGGATTTATCTGCACGCAACAACTCAACTCATCTCTCATCCATATTTACAACCAACTTTAATTTCCTTGTTTTGTTTACATCTTTAGCTTTAAAAACCAACACTTATTGCCGATTTGTTACTTGATTCTCTTGTGTTTTGAACTTGAACTTTGAAAGTACAACCAATCCTCGTGGGAACGATCTCTTACTCTCATCCACTTTATTACTTGTACGATGTGTATACTTGCACTATAATTGCGAACATCCACACTATTACACAAGCGCAACAAGTTTTTGGCGCCGTTGCCGGGGATTGTAAAATTTTTATTGTTCAAAAGTATTAAAGCACAAGTTGAAAGGATTTTACTGTGTTGTTTGCTGTTTCTGTGTTTGAACAGGTAGACGTCACAACGTATGCTTAGTTCTAACTCAAGCTCTAGTTCAACTGAACCAAGGAGTGAATCGAACTCGAGTTTGATCCGTAACTCGAAAGAACTTTCAGACAACTAAGGAGACAACAAAGGTTCAGAAGGAGGCAACAACAACAAGAACAACACCCAACCATGTCTGAGCATAACACCGGTTCTAGAGGTGGACATACACCAAGAGGAGGTAGAGGACATGGTCGTGGACCACAAACTCATACAGAGACAATCATTGTTGATGATGAACACTACCAAAGGCAGCAACTCATCAATGCAGGACCACAAGATATGGTCAATGATAGGGACAGGCCTATGCGTGACTATGCCGTGCTCAACCCTGCTCATTTACAAACAGGCATTGCAAGACCAACCCTTCATACTGGTCACTTTGAGTTCAAGCCAATGATGTTCCAAATGCCGCAAACCGCAGCCAATTTGGAGGTTTCCTCAAGAAGATCCATACTCTCACCGAGACAATTTACGGATGTGTGCAAAGAACTTTATCATTCCTCGAGTTTCAGAGGATGCGTTTAGATCGAAGCTCTTCCCATACTCACTCAAGGATAAGGCTAAAACTTGGCTGAACTCCTTAGAACCAAATTCCATTCACACTTGGGATGAGCTAGCAGAGAAGTTTCTTGCAAAATACTTCCCTCCCAACAAAAATGCTAAGTTAAGAAATGATATCACTTCCTTCAAACAAAGGGAAAGGGAATCATTATTCAAGCTTGGGAAAGATGGAAGGAATTATCGAGAATGTGCCTCACCATGGCATTCCCTGTGGTGATCCAAATGGAGATGTTTTATAATGGTCTAGATCACCTACAAGGTTGATACTTGATGCTTCATCGTGGTGTCATTCTAAACATGTCCTTTTCTCGAGGCATGCAAGCTCATTGATGACATAGCCACCCACAACTCTCATTGGCCATCCGATAGATTTACTCCGGAAGAAGGCGGTGTTCATGAGATAAGTGAAGTTATCGCTCTTTTCGCTCAAGTGGCTACCCTAACCAACATGATCAAAACTTTGAGTACACCAAACGTGGCCACGCCGAGAAGTTGCATCGTTGCATCGAGAGAACCTACCCAAACTGGTGGAGTAGTGTGTGTTTATTGTGAAGAAGGGCATGTGTATGAGGAATGTCCCTACAAACCTCAATCAGTAAATTTCGTCTCTCGTAACAAAGGAAATGGTCCCTATTCCAATTCCTACAATTCAAACTGGAGACATCATCCAAATTTCGTTGGAGAAACAACAATGCATTGAATGCCAAGAATATCGCTCCTGCAATACCTCCAGGATTTCCTCCTCAACAACAACAGAGGCAGTATGTGCAGAATAACAACAATAGCAACTTGGAGGCCATGATGAAGAGCTTCATAAGTGATTGTAAGACTACTTTGCAAACTCATGAGTCTTCAATCAAAACTCGAAAATCGATTGGATAGATAGCTTCACTCTCTCACCAAAGGCGTAATGGATCTCTTCCTTCTACAAATGTGAAACACCATCATCATCATCCAACCCTAATGGTAATAATGGGGTAAATGGACAGGTAAATGCAATTTCTTTAAAAAGTGGTACTGAATATCCTGAACCACCTATACCTGTGGATGAAGAAGTGCAGGATAAGCAAAAAGAAGTATCAGAGAAAAAGAAAGGGAAAGAAGCAAGCTCAAGTGGTGTGAAAGATACTCAAAATATTGTGACATCTAAACCAGACGTTACGACGTCTAATTTTGAACCAGGAATCAAGACTGTGCCTAAGCTTGTACCTGAGTATCCTCCACCACCATACCCTCAAAGATTGAAGAAAGCTCATGAAGAAAAGCAGTTCAGCAAGTTCCTGGAGATATTAAAGCAGTTACACATCAACCTTCCTTTGGTTGAGGCATTACAGCAGATGCCAAACTATGCCAAGTTCTTAAAAGACATCATCACTAAAAGGAGAAGGCTAGGAGAGTTTGAAACTGTTGCTCTAACTGAGGAATGTAGTTTAATCATGCAAAATAAGCTTCCTAGAAAACTCAAGGATCCTGGCAGTTTCACTATACCATGCTCCATTGGAGATTTTTACATTGGCAAAGCTTTATGTGACTTGGGAGCAAGTATCAACTTGATGCCCAAATCCATTTATGACAAACTTGGTATAGGAACTGCTGTGCCTACTTCTTTAAGCTTAACTTTAGCCGATAAAAGCGAGTTTATCCTGAAGGCATATTAGAAGATGTTTTGATTAAAGTTGACAAGTTTGTGTTTCCAGAGTGGATTTTGTTATTTTAGATTTTGATGCAGATAAAGAAGTTCCCATCATTCGGGGAGACCATTCTTAGCTACTGGAAGGACAATCATTGATGTGCAGAAAGGAGAATTAATCATGAGAGTCAATGACCAAGAAGTCAAGTTCAACGTCCTCAATGCGCTCAAGTATCCAGATCCAAATACAGAGGAATGTTCTTATGTGGTTGCCATTGATCAAATGGTCCAAAAGCAGTTCAACAAAGACAATGATCATCTGGAGAAGATTCTGGGTAATAATGAAATACAAGAATTGTTAGCGAAGAAGTTGCTCTCTCTCGACGCTGTAACGCTCGCATCGCAGACGTGACCACGTCTGAGCCCCCTGCACCAAAGTCATGGACAAAGAGGTATGAATCTTTAGGGCAAGAGGAGTCAAATCTGAAGAAGAATGTGCCTTCCATTAAAGAGCCACCCACCTTGGAACTAAAGGTGTTTACGATCATTTAAAGTATGTCTTCTTAGGGAAAATGATTCTTTGCGGTGATCATTTCTTCCAAGCTCACTCAAGAGCGGGAAAATGATCTCATTACTACCCTCAAGAGACATAAAAGGCAATTGGTTGGCAAATGGCGCAGACATCAAGGGTATCACCCCACAACTGCATGCATAGAATAGTCTTGGAGGAGAATGCCAAGAATAGCATTGAAGTAAGGCAGAGGAGATTGAACCCCATAATGAAGGAGGTAGTGAAGAAAGAAATCATCAAATGGTTGGATGCAGGAATCATCTACCCTATTAGTGATAGCTCCTGGGTAAGTCCAGTTCAGTGTGTGCCCAAGAAAGGAGGAGTTACTGTGGTAAAAAATGAAAAAAATGAGCTAATTCCAACAAGGACAGTAACAGGTTGGAGGATATGCATGGATTACAGAAAGTTAAACAAAGCAACTAAGAAGGATCATTTCCCTCTTCCATTCATTGATCAAATGCTAGATGTGCTCGCAGCAAGGATTTCTACTGCTTCCTTGATGGTTATTCAGTTACAAACCAGATAGCCATAGCACTCGAAGATCAAGAGAAGACAACATTCACTTGTCCCTATGGAACCTTTGCTTTGTAAGGATGCCATTTGGGCTGTGTAATGCTCCTGCAACATTTCAGAGGTGCATGATGGCCTTATTTTCTGATTTCATTGAGAACTCCATGGAAGTCTTCATGGACGATTTCTCAGTCTATGGAGATTCATACAAAGCATGCTTGGATAATTTGGAAGGAGTTCTGATAAGGTGTGAAGAAACCAATCTAGTGCTCAATTGGGAAAAGTGCCATTTCATGGTACAAGAAGGAATAGTGTTGGGACACAGAATATCAAAGAAAGGATTAGAGGTAGACAAAGCAAAAATTGATGTTATTGACAAGCTACCTCCACCAACAACTATCAAAGGAGTCAGAAGTTTCTTAGGACATGCAGGGTTTTACAGAAGATTTATCAAGGATTTCTCAAAAATTTCAAAACCCTTGTGTCTGTTGTTGCAACGTGACAACGTCTTCAACTTTGATGAACAATGTCATGAAGCTTTCAACAAATCAAGATCGCCTTGGTGATCGCTCTCCGTAATAGTCACCCGCATTGGTCTAAACCATTTGAGTTGATGTGTGATGCAAGTGATTATGCTGTAGGAGCTGTATTGGGGCAAAGGTATGGAAAAATTTTTCATTCTATTTATTATGCCAGTAAAACCTTAGATGATGCCCAATTGAATTATACTGTGACTGAAAAAGAACTTTTGGCTGTTGTATTTGCATTTGATAAGTTCAGATCTTACTTAGTTGGTGCAAAAGTTATTGTTTTTACTGATCATTCAGCCATTAAGTACTTAATTTCCAAAAAAGATGCAAAACCAAGGCTTATTAGATGGGTTCTCCTCCTCCAAGAATTTGACTTGGAAATTCGTGACAAAAAGGGGGTGGAGAACCAAGTTGCTGATCATCTTTCTAGGCTTGAGAATGTTGATGAAGGTACAGGTGAAGAAGAGATAAAAGAAAAATTCCCTGATGAGAGACTATTATCAGTTGCCTCAGTAGTTGAAGACGTTACCACGTCTATGACATTTTCGTCAAACGTCATAACGCTCCGACACTCATCGCACCATGGTATGCTGACATAGTTAACTTCCTTGTTAGCAAGATTGTGCCTGTAGGACTCAACCACCAACAAAAGAAGAGATTCTTCCACAATACAAAGCAATATTTCTGGGATGAGCCATACTTGTACAAACTGTGCCCAGATCAGTTACTAAGAAGGTGTTTAGCCGAGGAAGAACAACTCCATGTGCTACAACAATGTCATTCAGCACCTTATGGTGGACATTTTGGAGGTACCAGAACAGCAGCAAAGGTTCTACAATCAGGCTACTATTGGCCAACCTTATTCAAAGATGCACATGAGTTGGTAAGAAGATGTGATAAGTGCCAAAGAACAGGGAATATATCAAGCAAGCAGGAGATGCCACTCACAAGCATTCTGGAAGTAGAGTTGTTTGATGTTTGGGGGATGGATTTCATGGGACCATTTCCTATGTCCCATGGAAATCTATATATTCTGGTAGCTGTGGATTATGTGTCAAAGTGGGTTGAAGCAGTGGCATTACCAAACAATGAAGCCAAATCAGTTAGCAAGTTCCTGAAAAAGAATATATTCACAAGATTTGGTACTCCAAGAGCCATAATCAGTGACGAAGGCTCTCATTTCTGCAATAAGTTAATTGAGAACCTCTTGGCTAAATATGGAGTAAAACACAGAATTGCTACAGCTTATCACCCCCAAACTAGTGGCCAGGCAGAAATATCCAACAGGGAGATCAAAAGAATACTTGAGAAGATGGTTGGTCCCAACAGAAAGGAGTGGTCATTACACTTGGATGATGCACTTTGGGCCTACAGAACAGCATACAAAACACCATTGGGCATGTATCCGTACAAGCTAGTTTATGGAAAAGCTTGTCACCTACCAATTGAGCTCCAACATAAGGCCTATTGGGCATTAAAACAATTAAATCTGGATCATGCAAAGGCTGGTGAGGCAAGATTATTGCAATTGAATGAACTAGAAGAGTTTAGACACCATGCCTATGAAAGCTCAGCAATGTACAAAGAAAAGACCAAGAAATGGCATGACCAAAGAATTCAAAGAAGAGAACTGATAGAAGGACAGCAGGTATTGTTATTTAATTCAAGACTGAAATTGTTCCCAGGAAAGCTGAAGTCAAGGTGGTCAGGTCCATTCAAATTAATGAAGATATATCCTCATGGTGCCGTGGAATTATTTGATGAAAACACAAACACCATGTTCAAAGTTAATGGCCAACGTGTGAAACCATATCATGGAGAGCATGTGGAGAGGGACAAGATCCAAATGTCCTTCAACAAGTCTTGAATGAAAGAAACAAAAGTCTGGCTGAAGACTCTTAAAGCAAGCGCTCTTGGGAGGCAACTTAATTTTTCTGTGTCTTCTTAATTTTTGTGTTGCAGGAATAAGTGTCGAAGAGAGGAGAAAGTAAAAGGGGCAGACGTCGTAACGTCTCAGAAAGCATTAGACGTGGGCACGTCTGGGCAGTCAAGGCAGATTTAAATGAAGTCAAAGGCGTAAGTGATGACGTGTCAGAAATGATTTCCCTCTGCAAAACGAACGTGATAACTGACCACGACGTCATCTCCTTCCCCTACTTGTCTAATCAACGGTTACTTTTCTCCATTACTCCACTCTACCCTTTCTCAACTCCATATAACCACTTCCCCATAAAAATCTAACCATTCACCACCATTCCGCCACCGGCAACCTATTTCTAACCTCTCTCTCTCTGAAACCAAATTCTCCCATCCCTTTCTCTGAAAACCTAAAATTTCCAGAAATCCCCCATTCTCTTCTAAGAAATTTCTGCGCAAATACCATGACTAAAGTGAAGCAATCCGCCACCAAATCCTCTGGGAAAGGCAAGCATGCTGACCTGAGTTCATCCTCAGCCCCCATCCCTGAAACACCAAACCCATCCAAAAGAAAGCCCTACTTCCCGAAAAGGGGTTTCACCAAGAAAGCCCCAATCCTAATTTTCGCAAACCGCGCAGCGTTGGGTTGGCGTAAATTTGTTATGCATGTAAAGGAGTATATTGCTACTCTGGTTCACGATTTCTACAAGGGAATCGTTGAGAGGCCTGAAGGAGAGCCATCCATTGTCTCAAAGGTGCGAGGAGAGGAAGTAAAGTTTGGGGTGAGAGTCATCAATGATTATTTTGGGTTAGGATACTAAGGCAAAGTCGTGGAGACCAAACAGTAAGAACTATGGATCGGGCCGAGATGGATGCCATTAAAGATAGGATATGTGTTGAAGGTCTTTATCTGGGAAAGAAGAGGTGAGCATGGGAGCGAGCTCAAGATAATGAAGAAATACCTTTGTGATGAAGCCAACACTTGGTTCCATTTCATATAAGGCATCGCTTAATTCCTACCTCTCACACATCCGGGTTGACAAGGAGAGAATGATTGTGATTGATGCAATCATGTCAAGAGACAAAGTGGAGGTTGGGAAGTTGATCAACCGCGAGCTCAACAAATGGAAGAACAGAAGGATGGATATTTGTACTTCCGTGTATGATAACCCGATCGTGCATGGAGGCGGGAGTAGAGATAGAGGCCTCGTAACTTGTGGAGCAACCTCAAGGCCCCTTTTCAACAAAATTTCACCTAGTGGTGAAATCGCAGTCTGCTGCAAGTTCTGTTGATGCTCGGACGTTACAACGTCCGGAGGAAAGACGAACTCCCCGCCAAGTTTATCAAAGATCAATTCGAGTGGCAAAAGAAGGTATTTGCCTGTGTGTCTAAGGAAAGAAAGCAATTGCAGAGCTCAGATTGCCGAGTGGATTCGGGAAGAAAATGAAGATGATGTTCCATTGTCTACAATCCAAAGGAGAGTGTCAAGAGAGAAAAAGCAAAGCGAGCAAGAAGCCCACCAAAGAGGCAAAGCCCAAGCAAAGAAACAAAAGAAGGTAAGTAGTGAAGAAGATTTTAATTTGGATGATTTAGATGATATTTCTGAATGTGATGCAGAGGAGTCAAAGAAAGTGAGCATGGAGGTAATTAGTGAAGAGGAAGAAGAGGAGAGCCCCCGAGGAAAAGGGAGTTCAAGTGAGAGAACTGAAAGTGAATCCCCAACAAATCAAACAAACAAAGAGCCAGCCCAAGAAAAATCCAAAACACCTAGCCCCAAAGCACAATCACCACAAACCACACAACCACCACCTTCACCAAAAGAACCTCCACCCATGACCAAAACACCCCAAAGACCCCACAATCCAAAGCTCAAGACCAACCAACAACAAAACCATCCCCACCCCAACCTGAGCCACAAAAGCAACCATCACCCCAAGAAACAAAAGAGCCAGACGTGGCGACGCCCGAGCCAAAGAAACACAGAAAGCAAACCACGCCCCAACCCATTTCCCCACCCAAGAAAACCAGAGTGAAAAGCGCACTTGCATACAATCCATTTGGAAGGAAGAAGAGACAACGAGATAGTCACTGAGTCAAATCAAGCTCAAGGGAGTGGAGAAAAAGAGGAAGTTGCAGCCCCACAACACTCAAAGCGTAAGCTTCTCAGAAAGAGAAAAAGTCAAAGTGTCGCAGGAAGCTCACATCGCTACTAGTGCGCATTTGTCGCCGCTAATGTTTCAAGACCCTCCCACTATATGCTTTGAAGAAATGCCCGCAGACGCCGTAACGTCGCTTTGAAAAGAGGCTGCAGCCAAACTTGCAGAAATGCAAGTCAGCAATGAACGTGAAGATGCATTGGAAAAGGTAAAACAGCAAGCAATGGAGGAGGCCACGCAGAAACTAGCAGAGCACTTGTTGAAGCAAGCCCAGGGTACAGTTGCTGGAACTGGAGTATCATCATCAGACGTGGCGACGTCTAAAGAGCCAGAGGTGGAAAAAGCCCAGGTGATACCCAGCGAACCAATCCATGTCAACCCTGCTGAGTTAGCAATGAGGATGTGGGAGGAAGCTAAAAAGAGGATTGCTGAAGCCTCAAGTACAGCTGGTGCGAGTGTGGGTGCTAGCTCAAAAGAAAAAGAGTCTGATGAAACAACAACCACTGAGCAAGAAGGAGTGAAGGTCAAGAAAGAGAAGAAGGAAAAGAAGAAAGGAGAAGGTCAGAAAGGAATTCCCACCAGACAGAGCGGAAGGCTCAGGTCTGGTGCTGCAAGCAAGTAAGTCCCCCATTAATGTCAATTGTAGTTGTAGTTTTTAGTTTTAATTTTAAGTTGAAGTTTACTAGTTTTTATTTTCATGTTCTGAATGAGACCCCCTCTCTATAAAAAAAAAAAAAAAAATCAGGATGTTTCTCTTTGAGCAGTGAGGACACTGCTCAACCTTAAGTGTGGGGGGGGGGGAAATCTCAATGTTTTAATGTTTTTAAGTTCTGTGTGTGTTGTACATGAAATCAAATGCAAAAGTAGTTTTCGTTTTACTCACAAACATGAAAATAATTCTCTTTGGGCTAAGGAAGTGAAAATGTGTGTGTGAGTAGCCTATGCATGATTAGATGAAAAGAATTGATTGTTGCTCCTACACAAACTCTGTTTTTAAGAAAGAATCTAGTTAGCTAGGGAATATTTTGTCTGTGAAGTTAGTTTTGGTGAACTTTGGTGAAAATAAAACTTGATTAAAAATCTAGAATAGCGCAGAGAAGCTAAGTTTGGGGGTGAATCAAGTCGTACTAAGGCTGGGTGCAAAGACTGTAGGATGGTTAAAGTGCAGGTGTAGCGTGAGTGCAACGTTGTAACGTCTACCCGTAACGTTATAACGTATGCCGTGTGTGTTGTGTTGTGTGCTCGACGCTGCAACGTCTCTCACCATAAACGTTGTAACGCTCTATCCCCAAAAATACCAAAGAGAGTGTGTTGAGATAAATAAGTGGAAAATCCACATGTATGTTATGTTCCCTGTAATACCCTGAAACAAATGCTGAGCACTCCTAATGTAAAAAAAAAAAAAAAACTCCAAAATGGAGCAAAATGAAAAAGAGTTGCTCAGTGATGAGGGGGTTGCAGTCTTTTTGCGTGTGTGAGTCAATAAACTAGTTGCACTAACCTGGTCCTAGCACCCAATTAAGACCATTTGTCATGCTTTAAAAGAACCCCCATTTCTTATGTGAAAATGTTAGCCTATTCTTTGTTTTGAAAGATGTTTTACTGTCACCAATTGGGAAGCCACTCTTTCATAGGCCAAAACAGTTTCTGAACTAGCTAGAGGAAGATTTAAATGCAGAGATCACACACTCACTTTGAGCCTTAATGAATCTGGAATTTAATCATGCAAGTGGTGTGTAAGTGCGTGAGGAATTAGCCCCTTGAGAATGAATTTTTGATCTATTGAGTGAGTAAGAGCATAACCTGCTAGTGGAGTTAATTTCATGTTTTGTTTTGCTGATGTCTTGATTGCTTGAGGACAAGCAATGATTTAAGTTTGGGGGTGTGATAACTCATATTTATATGAGTTATTTATACTCATTCAAAGAATAAATCATGCTAGTTCTTTAGCAATACAAGGTTTATTAAAATTAGTTTTATGTAAATTCTGAGTTTTTAGTAAATAAAAGGATGAAGTGATAAATCAGGCATTTAGGCACCTAGAGGTGCCCTTGAGAGCGTTTTGATGCTTCTTATGCTTGTGCAGGAATATTGGTGCTGAACGTTACCACGTCCCTCACCACGTCTACTGAAGTGCAGCAGAGAAAGGGTGAAAGATCTTACTTTTGGCGCGCTAAGCAATGATAGTCAAAGATATAAAAGTCAGAAGATCTCCCATTCCCCATAAGCTGACGCATGGAAACACTGTAGCTCAACAAAGGTCGTGCGTAAGAAGAAGAAACAGATCCGTAGGTGAGCAAATGACATCAAGACGCGTAAGTTTAGGTGGCTATTTAAGGAAGGCTCACTTCTCTCAAGAAAAGCATCATCTCTTCCACCAAACTTCGTAATCACTTCATCTTCATCCCCTCACCATCCCCTCCATTAAATTCGTAACTAGTTTTGTAAAGAAGATCCGGAAACAGACAGTATTTTGCTTGTCCGAACTTAGTTTTTATTTTCTCGCATTTTGTAAAGCTCGGACGTTGTAACGTCTATACAAAACAGATATGCTTAAAAAGTTACTTAGGTGTATCTTTTACATCAAGTTCTTTTCTCGTTATGTATGGTATTAGGATTTTAAATCCTTTTCATTCTCAGAAAGATGCTCAAGCAGAGCTAAACACTTTGTAGTTGAGTTGTTGATTTGCTTTTAATGAATTTCTAGTTAATGTTATGAAGTGTTAACGTTGCCTGTTTTAATTCTTTGCGTAATAATATTTCCAAAACTTATTTTGAGGTTGGCCTCTTAAAATGGGTAGATTCATAGGTACAGACATGGTCTATGAAAAGAAATCAAAGATTTATATGAACGAACAATGCACTAAAGACATTTAGGCATCTTTATCTAAGTCTAGACATAGAATAGATAATAGTTCATAGAACATTGCTGTGGGTACTTAAAATACAGGAGTGGGCCTATTTAGAACCTAGACATAGGATTTCTTGTACTTGAAACTCACGGCGTTTTGTCTTTGAAAAGCATAGCTCTTTTGCAACAGCGTTCAGACGTGGCCACGTCTACACAGATTAACATTTGAACGTCATAACGTCTAAACGTTATGACGTATAGCTAGGAAGGATTTATCTGCACGCAACAACTCAACTCATCTCTCATCCATATTTACAACCAACTTTAATTTCCTTGTTTTGTTTACATCTTTAGCTTTAAAAACCAACACTTATTGCCGATTTGTTACTTGATTCTCTTGTGTTTTGAACTTGAACTTTGAAAGTACAACCAATCCTCGTGGGAACGATCTCTTACTCTCATCCACTTTATTACTTGTACGATGTGTATACTTGCACTATAATTGCGAACATCCACACTATTACACAAGCGCAACAACGACGACAACTTGGTTGGGATTCCATAAACCAGCACTCACAAAGCTTTGACTGATGTCGCAAAATGGGATCTTCTGGGGCCAGGGATCTTCACCTGGACTTGGCCAACCATCGGGCGCTTTCGCTCATCCGCCATCGTTCTCCTATCCTCCTCACTTGGGGTATATCCTAGCCCGCAACGGTCTTTGTTTTCCTTCAGTTGGATGGGAGCTAGAATCCCTTGACCGCACTTTCCCAAACCAGAACCAACCTTGTATCCTTGGGCTAACATAATTTTGGCAACCATCTCTTCCTCTTTGGTTCTCCAAATACTGCATTGGCGATCTCCAAGGACTGAAAGGCTGTTTCCAAAGACTCTTCAGCGGCTTCCACATACTTGAACTCAGATGGCTTATTAACCAAAGTCTCCTCTTCACCAAACACTACCACAACCTTATCATCCACCATGAATTTGACCCGTTGGTGTAGAGAAGAAGGGATTGCCCCAGCCATGTGGATCCAGGGTCTCCCTAACAGACTATATGAAGAGGAGATATCCATGATTTGGAAGTTGATACAGAAAACTTCAGGACCAATCTGGATGGGAAATTCCATCTCTCCCAAAGACTTCCTTTTGGACCCATCAAATGCTCGCACATTGTCGAACTTGGTTTCATGTAGGAGCAATCAACATCTACCTTGTCCATGGTTGACTTCGGCATCACATTCAGTGAAGACCCATTGTCGATCAGTACTCTGGCCAGCACATAGTCCCCACACTTTACTGAGATATGCAGAGCTTGATTGTGCTCTCTTCCGCTCGAGGGTAACTCATCATCAGCAAAGGTTAGGTGATTTGCAGCCACCACATTTCCGACAATTCCATCAAATTGATTCACCGAGATGTCCTCTGCAACATGAGCCTCACTGAGCACTTTCATCGGGCGCTTCAGGTGCTTCAATCGAGCAAAGAAGTGAAAGCATGGATATCTTTGATGGCGTCTGTTTCAACTGGTCAACCACCCTGTAATCACTTTGCCGAATAATCTTCAGGAATTCATCTGCTTCTTTTTCCCTTACTTTTTCTGGAGCAACCTCTGGCTCTTTTCCTTTCTCTTTACGGCTTCCCTGTTCAGCCTCTTTAGGTATTTCTGCTCGGAGGGTTTCTGGAGCATACACCCTTCCGCTTCTCGTGATCCCACTTGATCCCACTATATTAGTTCTGATGAGTGGTGCTAGGAGAGCATTCACGTGTATATTTCAGGACCGCCTTATTTGACTCATAACGAAATGGAGCTGGTACTTCAATCACTATTGGCTGAGCATTTGCTCGCACCAATCTAGGATTGAAATTGTAAGGAATTTCAATGGGCTTTCTGATTGCTCTATCATTGTCATGGTATAGCGTCCACACCTCTCCGATTCGTAACTATCCATGATGATGACCACTTGGTGGTGTTGCTCATCTTCCTCATCCCATCCCGTAATTTGGATATCTTCTATTCGGATTCGAGCACTCTCGTGAGCATCATATCGACCAAGTAATCAAATTTTCCACTAGGCTCTCCTAGGGTATCCCAACATTCTTTTTTTGTCATGGGGACAACCACTTGGTTGTCTTTGCTCATCTTCTTCACCCCACCCCGTAGGTCGGATGTCTTCTATTCGGATTTGAGCGCCAGAGCATCATATCTCGACCAAGTAATCAAATTTTCCACTAGGCTCTCCTAGGGTATCCCAACATCCCTTTTTGTAGGCACTACCGCTACACCTTCACCGATTTCTTCCTTGCATGAGAAGGGATTGGGTCCTTAGTGATCGTTGGTCGAGCCTCGGCTTGAACCAATCTTGGATCAGATTGCGTTGTAATTTCGATTGGATTTTTGGCCTCTCTACCGCATTGTCGTCGAATATAGAGTTAGCACTTCATCTTCCATACCATGAGTTCCTACGGACCACATACCGATCCATCAAGTCTTGTAGGATCATCTTGAAGGTTTCACAACTTCCCACACATAAAGAGTCAAGACACCCTTCTTCATGGCAACACCCTCTTTGACAACCTTGGCCCAAAGATAGCTCAAAGTGTATACAACACTCAATGGAGTTTTGATCTCTTGCACTTTCTTTACCAATCGCCCACCATAACTTTCTATCGTTGGTAGTTGGCCTCGATGACTCTAAGAATGGATTGGTTGTTGTATTCGGCCGTTTCGCTTGAATGAGATCCAACCAGCGTCTCATCGATCTTGCACCACATGCTTAAAGGCTTTACACTCTCTCAAAGCATGGCCGACCCCGTTTTCATGGAAACCGCAGTTGCATTAGCATTGTATCCTCTCGGGAAATGGTGGTCGAACGCAATTTCATCGGCCGAGTGTTGATCAAAGTTGTTGGAGGTCAAGTGATTAAACACTCAAGTGTACGCCATCGAATTGGGTCAAAGCTGGTTCGCTTGAATCGTATCCCCGAGCCTTGGGACCATCATTGCCTTCTTTGGGGTGGCACAGAGCGAGAGAATGGAATAGTTTGTCTTTGGAGGAGTACCAAAAGTTGAATTTCCCCAGTAATGACATTAGTTTCTCCTTCTTTCTTTTTAGGGAAATGTGGTCTGGTATTTCTTCCGTTCTTTGGACCCACCGTAGCTCTCTGCATTACCGAGGTGATTCAAATCTTCCCACTTCAAGGTCAGTGTTCAAGTCTTTCTCCGAAGACTATCATGTCTGAGAAACTGGTTGAGACACTTGTGATCACTGTCATAATAGATTCTTGGCAGAGTTTCCAGAACATGTATACCATCTCTTTCTCACCAAAGGAGGTTGAACTGGGCAGTGCAGTAGCTTCGCCATTTCGAGCATACTCCTTGAAAGTCTCTTTCTCACCCTTACTCATGTGCTGCAACTGCGACCTATCCGGAGCCATGTCCATGTTGTACTTATACTGCTTCATGAAAGCTTCAGACAAATCTTTCCAACAACGGATTTTAGAGGATTGTAACTTCATATACCAATCTAGAGGAGCTCCCGCCAAACCTGTTTTGGAAGCAAGAAATCGATGAGTTTGTCATCATTGACATAGGGACCCATTTTTCTGGACGAACATGGTAACATGGCTCTCTCGGATGACCCAACCCTCTGCACTTGTCTAACTCGGGAGCTTTGAACTTTGGTGGTAAAACCAAATCTGGGACTAGACACGACCACGGGCTTCTTTGGCTCTAACACCGGTGCCTTCCATTGCCCTTACTCTTTCTTCAAGTCAGTGCGCGGATCGATCATTGGGCCGAGATCCTCGAACATGTGCCCTCGGGGTGACTCCCATACTATAGTAATATCCTCCTCCCGGTCAAGAACATTTTGAGATTGTCTTGTAAGCCTGGAGTGGAATTGAGCACAAAGCATGAGGATAGGAATCGATTCAGGATCCTCTATAGATTCCCTGCATGGCATGGCAAGGTGACTTGATTAGGTGCACTATACCAACGGGAGTAGTTCTAACAGTCATGCGCAGTACCAGCAGCATACCCCAAGGATATCTTTGTGCAGTGTATTGGTTCGACATGTTCATTTCTGAAGCAAACACGGGATGACTGACCCCGGATCCCGGAAGAACTGTGGCTGTTGCAGTTGCTGATATTGGAGGAGGAACGAAAGAGGTGACCCCATATGGACCCACTACAACGACGCCAAAGCAGCTTGTCCCACTCTTCAAACCTTGCAAAGCATGACCATCATCTCATGGACTTGGGCCTCCATAGTACCCATCTTATCCTTCAGAGTCGGGTTTTCCGAGCCACCGCCAGATTCGTAATTTGTACGCCCACATCTTCTCGTTTGCGGATTACTCTCAATTTCAACCTCCGGATGATCTTGCGGATGAGCCATTAGCTTGGCTTGCAGTCGGGTGAAGTATCGGTGACGGAGAACCAGCGTGCCTTTTCTGTTTATTTAGACACTTATTGTATAAGAAACAAAATAAATTCATGAATGAATGTATGAATGCATGCACAATGTTTGCTTGATGCCGGAACGCGGGATACCTTGCCTTGTCATAAGCGCACAAACTTTTTGATTTACTTAATTGAAGTAAACAAGGAACGAAATAGCACACTTCATTCATCAAGATTTCAAAGCTTCACCAATTTTCATTAAAAGGAAAAAAGACGGTACAATGTTCATAAAGAGAGCAGTACAATATTCTTGAATACAAAGCTCAAAATAAACTTTTAAGTTGAAAAATACAAGTAGACAACTTAAATGCAAATAGCTCCAAGCTCCCCAACTCTCTTCCTCTTCTTGCTTACACTTGCACCTTGAGATTGCTCCTTGAATTCTCGTGATCAACGCTCTGCAAAGATTTCACAAACCGATACACTTCGGTGGGGTGTTGAAGAAGTGCATCTCACCTCACTAACCTCGCATTCTTAGGGATCCCCAACATAGCCTGACGGGCCAGCTCTGACAGCTTTGAGAACTTGCTCTTCCACAACTGGATCTCATCCTTAAGCTCCTTAATGATCTCTTGATCTTCGATTTTTCCGATCAGATCTAGGAAGCGTTTTTCCCAATATTGGCTCTCAACTCGGACTTATCAGTAGGCATCTTCTAGACAATGAAGGTCTCTCTTCAATTCCCCAAATATTTCTCTTTCAAAGCTCTGAGCTTCTTTGGTATTCCTTGAGAGTTTCATTAATGGCGACTTTTTCTTGCTCGAGGTTTCTCAGTTGACCTCTCAACTCCACCACCAGATGAGATTCTTGCCCTGATTCCATGGCTAGTGCTCCCTTCAGATATTTCTGAGCTTCTATCTTGCTTTGCTCTTCTTTTTTGAACCGCTCGACACTTTCTTCCACTACGATCATTTTGACATTGTTTTCTTCCTCTAGCTTTTCTTTCTCTACGGCCATCTCCTCTAGCTTAGCCTCGCAATGCTTTCTTTTCCTCTTCTACCTTTGCTAAAGCAGACTTGACTTCATTCAATTTCTTCATAGGTAGGGACATAAGGCTCTGGTATTCCTTCATCAAGGGAAAGTGTCCTTCGACTCAGTGACTTTGTATCCTGAAGCTTCTCCTTGAGCCACCGATTGAAAGTGATGTCACCTGGTTCTCTTTGATGACTCTTCATTTCCCTTTTCGCATCACGGATTCCCATGATCGTTGAACTCTTGAAGCAAGTCACCGCATTTAGGCATTCCTTTGTAAAGGTAAATACGGACAAAGATGCTTTCGGAGGGTGAGTTCTTCATCTGCAACCGAGTTGCCTTAAAGTCAGTGAAGGATTGTAGTTGATGCACCCTTGAGTCCCCATGAGAGGCACGCTTTGAAAACTTCCACGGTGAACACTACCATCGGTCTATCATCCCAACAAGCAACAGATACCACCGGATTTGAAGTTCATTGATATCCTTCAAAAACACAACCCATTCTATAGCGGTTCTGACCTCCACATCGTAGCTAAGGGCATAAGAAATTAGTTCCCTAACATCACCTCGATTGTGGATCACATGGGTAAGGAGCCGCATAGAGAACGTGAGAAGAAAGGCACGCCTTCTTTTTATGGAACCGATCAGAGCGGGTAAGGGCATGGTATGTGTTAGCAAGAACGGCAGGCACAGGATTAACAGGGTTTTTGGCGTCCTTGAAGGCTAGGAACGCACCAATTGCATCTTCATCAACATATCTCTCTATTTGAGGAAAGAGGATAACCCCAAATATGGTGAGAGCGAGCACCAACTTGAATGGACCCCACTTTTTAGTCGCAAAGATAAGATTGCATCAAACCTCAAGTACTCTTTGCGGATACCCACCACTCCATTTCTTTTTAATTTATGCAACCTCGGTTCATCCACATTGATTCTAAGCAAAGACCTGCAAATTCTCTCATCTCCAGATAGTATTGCCCTTGGTATTGATAGGGTCTAGCATGAGATCCGGAGAACCCCAAAAGTCGTTTCGTACTCCTCTAATGTGGGGATAGTGGAAATTCTTGAAGAAGAAACACCTCACATCGAGTCATAGAACGGCTCAAAGCCATAAGAGCATCCTCTTGAACATTTAATCGCAAAAGTCTACGGATATTCCCATACGCTGATCGAAGGAATCTCTCTCAATAGGGCCCATAAGAGCTGCACACGCCTTAGACTACCAACCTCAACCTTCTTCAAAATTGGGAAGCGAGAAACAAGTGAAGTCTTGCTATTTGATTCCATTCGACGCATCTATGACAAGACGGTACATTATTCGGTGGTTCCGGCAAGCAAATGCGGATGAAATGCAAGTGTGAATGCAAATATTTACAACATCTAGTTTTAATGAATGCGGTACGATGTGATTATGATATGAATGATGCATGCAGAGATGATAAAAGCAATGTGTATGGACGGAAGTTCAAAAATTTAGGTGATACACTGCATGCCGCCTCACGCAGTTGGTTTATTTGGAAAAGGAAAAAATATTTTTGTATTTTCTTGGAAAAACTTTGAAAAGGTGGGAATTCCTGAGTTCTAGGGCAACTTCAAAGGTTCCTCCCATGTAGCTCTAATTCACACCCTCACAATGGCTACCGGAGCTATAGAATCCTCATGCCGACACCCATAAATGTAGAATGCTACCAAGTGTGAGGCGTCATGAGAAAGCGTGCATCTCGGTTGAGACTTTCGTGAGTATCGCATGCACAAAGGTCTTGAATGACAGTCACTAATCGCCTCCACTCTCCTAAGTGTTTGTTGGATCCGGGTATAGGAGCCCACTCATAGAACATAAACCATAAGGTGTGCAAGTGTGTGATCGAGGACATACTTCCTAAAATCTACCCATCCCCACCGCAAGGAAACCGTAAGCACCCGAAAAAGGAAGAAAAGTCGTCTACCCAAGGGTTTAATATGCATACACCATTTCAACATACAAACCATCCTAGGAAGTCAACGGTAATTTCACGCATTACTTACCACAAGAAAAGGAGCTAAGAAGAGGGATCATGGCAGAAATGGGGGGAAATGCATGCTTTACCTTAAGAAAAGGAGCGAAGAAGAGGGGACATGGGAATTGAGTAATGCATGCATAAACGCAAACACAAGCATACAAAGGAAAAGAAAAAGAAAAGGAAGAGATAGAACATAATTTTTCAAATCAAACAATTTAAACCACATCAAATTAATTAGGCTTGACCTCATCTCTCTTTAGATAAATAAATAAAGAAAGAAAGTCCCCGTGAGAGTCGCCAAATTGCCGCTCCCGAAAAATCCGGTTTGGGACTTTTCGGTTTGACAACGTGAAATTAGTAGAGCCGCCACCAATATTTATTTTTAGGAAAAACATTGAAAAAACCTTTTTGAAAAGAGGGTGGTCTTTCAAAATTTAGAGATGTAGGTTCGGGGGTCGGTTATGCATGGGGAAGGTATTAGCACTTCACGCGCTTCTTTCTACCGAAAGGGAACCATTAACTTGATGTGGTTTTGAAATGTTTGATTTGAAATATATTGTTCTACTTTTTCTTTTTCTTTTCTTTTGTGAAATGGTTTTATTGAAAAGCAGGAAAGAGGCATGTTTTTGGTATCTTTGAATATCGAGGACAAAACAAAGATTTTTGAAAATGGTGCTTGACGGGACATGAACCCGGTCCCCACGCACCCTCACCGGGTGAGGATCAAAGCTACGTAGTTCTTGTTTTTTGCGTGTGAAAACGGCTTAGGGGTTTAGGTTTTGGAGTTTTGAAATAAGACTGAGTGTTCGCGAACACCAAACAAGCAAAGGCTTTGAGTGGCATTCGGTATTAACTCGAAAGAAAAAAGAGTTGGAGCGGCAATCAAACAAGCAATGGCTTCGAGTGATTACGAGCGACAACATTGTATTATTCTTTTTGAAAATTGTTTTGAAAAAGGTGATGAGCCTTAGTGATAATTACCACTAAATAACTCATGTTATTTTGGAAATTTGAATTGGTTTTTTTGTTGTTTAATTAATGTGTGGGAGCTTTCATAATAGTCAAACAAGCAAAGGCTTCGAGTGACTATCACTAATAACTCCTCATTAACGATCAAACAAGCAATGGCTTCGAGTGATGGTTAATGATTTGCTTAGGAAAATGCCTTAGGTTTTTTTATTTGAAAACAATTGAATTTGAGTTTGAAGAAAAGAAAGTAGAACATAACAAATCTTTTTCAAGTCAAAACCGAGACAACAATGAAGGCATAAGCAAGGCACATATGAAGAATATTTACAAGTTGTCATGAACAATTGAATACATGATTAATTAAATACACGATTGAGCAAGTATATGAGTGTATGAGCATGCAATTGTAGAATACAAGGTATGGCATTATTGAATGCATGATTAGGCTAATGCATGAATGCATGAACATACATGTGTGGAATACAAGACATGAGATTAATATATGCATGGGCATTTAGGAGAGTATGAATGCAAAAGATGTAAACTTATATGAATACATGAATGATAAGATGCAAAGTGTAAAAAATTTGGGTGTTTTTGCAAATAGACAAGTGGTAAAAACTTGTGGTAAAAAGTTAGTAAAGAGTAAGACAAGCATGCATGAAGTGTAAGGTAATTACTTAATGAAATAGTAAATTAAAAAGTAAAAAGTTTTTTTCTTTTTTTACTTATGGTAAAATGCTAGTGAATGGTAAGGTAAAAAGTGAAAAAATACATTAACACTATTACACATTTCCACACAAGATCAAACACACATTTTAAGCATTGAAATGAAACCTAAAAAGGAACCCTAAGGCCGAAACCTCATATGGTCAAAATATCAAGTTATTTCATGCCCAAATTGATGATCAACACATGAAACAAGTCACACAAATCAAGCTTTTCATTTACATAAATCAAAAAGAGGAAAGAAAACATCAAACCCTAGTTTTTAAGGCCTAAGGCGAAACCTTATATGACATAAACAACACATTATTTCATGCACAAATTCATAATCAAACACATGGAACAAATTATGCAAGTTTAAGCACATCAAGCATTTATTTACACAAAAATCAAAGAGTAAAAGGAAGGCAAATAAAACCCTAATTTGTAAGGCCTAAAACCGAACCCTCACACTCAATGAATCAAACCAAAATCTCAACTTGCAAGTTATGACATGAACAAGGGATGCATATATCACATGGAAATTATTTATTCATGCAAATATGACAAAATAAGTATGAAAAAAAAAATGCAAGAACATGGTTGAAAAACACAAGAAACCTCTCCTCAAGGCCAAGGGTTCCCTTCAAACACCCAAGGCTCCCAAAGTCCTTGACATAGTGTTTGAAATGAACCCTCTAAGCCTCTTAGAGAGGATAGAGGAGTAGAAGGAGATTCACATGCTAATGGTGAAAAATGCAAAAGATAAGATTTTTACCTCAAGATCAAAGCTACACAAGAATAGGAGAATGAAGATCAAAACCAAAACAAACCAAAACCTTCACAAATCACCAACAATGCCACGCAAATTTGAAGAAAGCAAGCTCCTTTATAGAATCAAGGATGAAAAGAAGAGGATATGTGAATGTGGAGTAGATTTGAGGTGATTTGGTGGATGAAAATTGAAAAGAGAATGGAAGGGAATGAAGGGGGGTTCGGCCAAGAGGAGGTGAGGAGAGGAGAGAATGCTAGCTAGGTAAAAATGAGAGTGTGTGTGTGTGTGAAGTCTCCTATTTTTGGGTTTTATATGAAGTGAAAATTTAAAGGGTAATTAGGACAATGTGCTTCTTGCAAACCAATAGGATTTGAGATAAATTTTGAATCAATGGTCAAGATGCAAGATCACATGGATTGAGGGTAATTAAAAACACAAAATGGGGGAGAGAGAGGGCTGGAATGCGCAGCTTAGGAGTGGTGGTGAAGGATAATCTCAATTACAAAATGGTATTTTTCTATAAAGCTTATTACACAAGTGCCATTTTGATTCAAATGAAGGGTGAGGATTGTTTTTCACACTTGAATGGATGACCATGATTTAATATAATTTGCAAGCAATAAAAATAAATGAAAATGGGAGGTATATGGATGAAGTGCGCAGCAAGGGAGTGTGGGAGAGTGAGTGGAATTGCAAATTGTACTATTGTACTATCTTTATCCTTTCATAATTCAAAAGAATGTAGAATATTCTCTTCTAGATCTTTCTTCCTAATTCATGCCATTTTGGGCCCTGTCCTATGATTCAATGATTGGGCTCTGAATTTTATGATCTCACCAATCCCAAAATTGATTTATTTGCCCCACCTCAAAGGAAAATACCATTTTACCCCTCTATCCAAAAACTAGGTTTTTAGACCAAAAGGTTTAATATTTATGCACAAAAATAATCACAATGGAGCACAAATATCCTTTAAATAAATCATTGATGATTATCCAAGGATTTGGGACAAAAAACCGTTTTTATTGTGAAATGACCAAAATGCCCTCTTACTCTAAAAACCCTAGTTTTTGCTTGAAACACATTTCCACTTCAAAAATGTTTTTTTTCAACCTAGGAGTGACCTCTAGTACCTTGAAATGCATGTTGGATGACTTGTTTTGAGGAATTGCCCTTTATTTGCAAAATGACCAAAATACCCTTTTGCACTGAAAAACCCTAATTTGTCTAAAAAGTGCATTCCAACTCCAAAAATGATTTTAGACACTTTGAAAGGACTTTAAAAACTTAAATGCAATGCATGATGCCTTTTTTACTTTTTAATTTAATTATTTTTTTGGGGAAAATTAGGGTTTTGACCTAAGCCGGACAAAATTGGGGTATGACATCGGGCCAACTGTGTTGGTTATTTAGAAAAGAGTTTGCGATTTTTTTTTGAAAAGTAAACTAAAAACAAATTACAGTATTAAAATATTCTTAAATAATAATAATAATAATAATAATAATGCTAAAATTAAGGCACCAAGAGAGCTTTAATGTACCAAATAATTAGCGACGTGTGGTGAACCTCCATCGAACTTGCGAAGACGTATGATCCCGGTGAGTACCTCTGTAAGCGCTCAAAGAGTCATGAGAACTGTCCTGACTCCGGTGAACCCAGTAGCCCAACTCACCTAAACTTTAATGTACCAAAATAAAAAGAGTTTTTTTGATACATTTTTGTTCCGGACTAGATAGTACCTCAACCCGTTTTGTTTTTAGATAAGTACTTTCATTGATAGGAAGCACAAGTAGTGCCAAACAATACAATGGGAAGGGGGAGGGCCTCCTCAAAACCTCCCGAAGCCAAAACCCACTAGGAAAAAGACTCCGGTAGGAAAAAGAGTACCCCGCACAAAAATTGCTGTGATGCTGGGAAAACCATCCTAGCCCACTGCTTCTCCCCCTACTAAACATTGTTATCTTTAATAAAATACATTCTATTAACTGTTTACAATAAAGAATAACAGCCCAGCGGATTATTGTACCAATCTGACCAAAGCGCCAAGCACTTCCTACCCTTCCTAGCTTTAAACCAGCTCCACGCCGAATCCTTTATTCCCGAGACCAAATTAGGAACCGAAGCCACCTCCCCTTTGAAAACAATTTTATTCCTCATAAGCCAAATGTTCCACACTACCGATAACCATATAAGTTGCCTAACCCTTTTGAGCTTCCTTCCCTTCATTAATTTTCCAAACTCCAGAAAATGATGCACCACATCCACAGAGTCCGTAATTCTTTCCCCAATCCACAAACCCACCTGCTGCCAGACTGTTTTAATTACTCTACACCCCATAAACAAATGTCCCGAAGACTCATCCTCCTCGAAACAAAAAACGCAGCACTTATCCAAGTTGGAATGTAAAATACCTCTATCATACAATCTCTCCTGTGTAGCCAGTCTGTTTAACAATAATCTCCACCCAAAAATTAACACTTTTGAAGGCACATCATTTTTCCATAGTTGTTTCCAATGTTTCCCTTCACCCAACTCACCCTCAACACCAACTTCCGGAATAACCAATCCCTCCGAACCACCCACGACCTGGCCGTTCGATGCACCTCAACTCCACTGCATCGAAAACACCCTGCCGCAGTTGAAATTTCACGCCGCCGATCATCGCAAAAATCGTGATTCTCGTCCCGTCCAAATTCTCCTCTTCTGCGTGATCACCACCGACCCCTACACTCTCCTCAACGCCTTGGCCGAACGCAACAACAGCAGAAGCAAGGTGGCTGATGCTCGTTCTTCGCAACACCCCAAGCCGCTTGCCCTCCCGCCCCAAAATCACTGCAGCAGAATTTTCAATTAATTCACACAGTTTTAAATAACATCTTTTCACCGAGAATCCGTTTACTGTATCAATAAGGCATATCCATCTATCCGGTGATAGATCATTTAGTTGAGCCGATTGTAACAGCTGCATAATATAATTAACATTATGATCATCCTCCTCACGTAACTCCTCCAACCAACTAAGATTCCATCTCCACACATTATCCACCCAAGAACCCATTTCCTCCACCACATTGTTCTTATTATTACATCTATCATATATATTAGGAAAAAGTTCAGCGAAGCTATTTCTCCCTAACCATTTATCCCTCCAAAACTTCATCAAGTTACCTCTCCCCAATTTAATTCTTACTATTTCCCCAAACCAACCTTCCTTCAACTTTGTTGCATCACCCAATTGACATAAATCACGCCACCAAATTGATTTCTTCCCCCAACCTCTTCTATTCTCCTCCTCGTTTGGCCATCTCCCTTCCAACCCGTATCTAGACTCTAACACTTCTTTCCACAACGGATTTCCCTCTTCCGTTAGAATCCTCCACCTCCACTTGGCCAAGAGTGCGAGGTTGAACACCTCCAGATTTTTCACTCCAAGTCCGCCCTTTTCCTTCGATTTGCAAATAGTTTCCCAACTCACCCAAGCCATTTTCCTTATCTCTCCATCACCCCCCCATAAGAAATTTCTTTGTATCTTTATAATCTCCTCTATTATTTTTTTCGAGGCTTTATAAAATGAGAATAGATACAAAGGTAGAGATGCAAGTACCGAGTTAATGAGAGTAACTCGCCCACCTATGGATAGTTGTTTACTTTTCCAACTATTTAACCTTGCCTTGATGGTATCCAAAACTGGTTGCCATGTGCTTGTTAACCTCGGGTTTGACCCTACCGGAATACCAAGGAATTTAAATACTGCCGATCCCCTACTACATGCGAGAAATTGGGATATCCCCTCCATTGTTCTATCCTCCATACTAATTCCAATCACATTACTTTTTGAGAAATTCACTCTCAATCCTTATGCAAGTTCAAAACTCCTTAAAATAGCCTTTAAACACCACACACTCCTGTCACTTCCATCACAAAAGAAAATAGTGTCATCTGCGAATTGTAAAACTTCCACCGTTAGAGATTCACTCATATTAAATCCCGTCAAGTTATTTGATTCTACCCCTTTCCTCACAAGCCCCGCTAAACCTTCCGCTGCCACAAGAAACAAAAAAGGAGCCAGGGGATCTCCTTGCTTCAACCCCTTCTGCGCAACAAACTCTTGTGAAGGGCTGCCATTAACTAAGACCGAGATAGAATTAGATGAATAACATGTTCGCATCCAGCCCCTCCACTTCGAACCAAAGCCCAACCTACTTAGCATATTATCCAAGTATGACCAACTAACAGAGTCATAAGCCTTCTCAAAATCAGCCTTCAGGACCACACACTTTTGTTTTCTTCTCTTGGCCATATCCATGATCTCATTCACAACCACTACACCATCCAATATATTCCTTCCTGCTAAGAATGCACTTTGACACCCCGATATTACCCCTTTAAGGACTTTCTTAAATCTGCCCGCCAGCACCTTTGCCAACATTTTATACAAACACCCAATTAGAGAGATAGGTCTATACTCTCCCAGCCCATTTGGATTTCTACATTTCGGAATTAGTGCCAGAAACGATGCACAAATTGCCTTAGGTAGCTTTGCTTGCCTGTGAAACTCCTCAAAGAACCTCATTATCTCCGGGGAGATTAGGTCCCAACAATTCTTAATAAAAGTGAAATTGAATCCGTCCGGCCCCGGGCTTTTGTTGCCATCACACTCCCATACAGCCTCCTTCACCTCTTCCACAGAGAACGGCATCACTAACAACTCATTATCAGCATTACTAATTTGGTTGAAATTTACTCCGTCGAGTGTAGTACGGACAAATTCCTCCTCCTTGAATTTCACTTCAAAGTGGTCCCTAACCGCTCTTTTCACCCCAACTACATCCTCCACCCATTCCTCATTCACCATCACCTTCAACAGTTGTGTCCTCCTCCTATTATTTTTCATACAAGCATGAAAATACCTACTATTTGAATCTCCCTGAGACAACCACCTTACCCTGGATTTTTGGGCAAGAAGACTTTCCTTTGCATGAATTTCCCCCCAAAATTCATTGTTTAACTTTCTTCTCAACTCATCATCCACATTTCCACCCTCCACCGACAACCTTTCTACTTCATTCAAATCCTTGACAATGTTTTCTATGTTTAAATCTTTAATGCCGAAAACCTCTCTATTCCATATCTTTAGCTTCTCTTTCAACAATCTCATTTTCTCCTTTATCACATATGACGCTCTACCTTCTACTTTGAAGGATGCCCAGCACTCATGAACAAACTGATTAAACTCCTTATGATCCACCCAACAATTGTTGAATCTAAATGGCTTTGGTCCCCAATTCAACTCTGAAGCTATCAACCACACTAGACAATGATCCGAGATCTCTCTATTTCCAACCCATTGAGCACTAACCCCCCACCGTGAAATAAGATCATCTGACAAGAGGATTCTGTCCAGCCTACTTGCCCTCCCATCGGACCCAAAACACGTGTATTTCTTTCCTAGGACCGGCACATCAATAAGTTCCATATCCTCCATGAAAGCAAGAAATTCACTAGCCTCAACTTGATTAAAGCTTGTCATGCAACCCACTCTTTCTTGTCTAGAAATCACTGCATTGAAGTCACCCGCTATACACCAATCACCTATCTCAAACTGTTCTTTCAAGCACTTTAAGTTTGTCCACAGTCTCCTTTTACCAGCCATATTGCATGCAGAGTACACATTAATGAAGTAGCATATACGACCCTCAACTTTTGCACACATACCAATAAAGTTTTCCCCTGAGAAAGAGAACATCACCTCTATTAGATCCGCCTTCCAGACACAAATCAGACCTCCTGAGAGCCCTATACGGCATTCTTACTCAGCCAATCAAAATTATCGTCCCCCCACACACTGCCAACCGCCCTCCTAGATAGTCCACTACTTTTTGTTTCTTGAATCATACATAAATCAATTTTCTCCTCTACAATAATCTTCTTTAGGCGCCTCCTCTTCGCAGCCCCCCCCCCCCCACCCTCTAATATTAAAGGTTGCAATCTTCATTGAGACTTATTTTTCTTCTCCTTCTTTCCTTTGGCAATCTTATCCCTAAGTTCCAAAGATTTTATTCTACCCGAATACACCTTATCATTATTTTTTCCAAGTACCCCAAGATTATTTTTTGCAAAACTCCACATTTTATTTGCCAATGATATTTCATGCTCAGCCAACAACCTTTCATTACAAAACCGGATACCCGAATCACCCACAGACACATCCCCCAGTAACTGCTTGGGACTTCCTTCACAACTTATTGAAATAGACAAACCAGGATTTGGTGGATTGCGTTTTACAAAAAAAGTCTGGGACTCAGAAAAGTTACCTTTTGAGCTTCCTTCAGCTAGAAACAAATTCTTAGCTTTCTCATTCACCACCCCGACCAAAATGTTGCTACTCCTATTCCCACCTTCCTTCAATATGCTTTTTCCTTTTGCTGCCACCTTTAATGCAAAATTAACCCCACTCTCTGCACTACTAGCCGAAGAAGTCCCACCATCTTCCACCGACTTATTCACCTCAGTTTGGACCCCATGATTTTGAACAGTCTCGCATAAGATAACATTCTCCATATTACCTGCACCCCCAATATTATTAGAGCCTCCATCACCCGAGTTCACCTCTACATTGGTTTCCTTACACTCCTCCTCCCCTCCCACATTTGGAATATCCCCATCTATTTTTATACCTTCCTCCCCCTCCCTACTTCCTTCCTTCAACCCTACATCATCTTCCACAACCTTTTCATCATCCGACTCGTCACTATTCTCTACATCATTTTCAAACAGTGGTGGATCATTATTTTCCTCACTCTCATCATCACTATTTGTCAAGGTCACTGCATCCCAATCATCTTTTGGAGGAGAAAGGCCCTCCCAATGCATCAGACCACACCACTCCTCCAAAACTTTAACACTGAACATCTCATCATTTATTTTTGCATCCACCTCCATATTGAACACGTCATAACTCCTTGTTCTTATCAATATCCTTGCCACGTCCAAGGACTTCATCCTTCTAGTGTTCTCATCCACGCCCAAAAAAGTTCCAAATTTTCTTGCTAACATCGAAAAGAAATCATTGTTCCAAGCATGGAGAGGAATACCATGACACCTAACCCAAACCACCCTTTCATTATCCACTTCCGATTCACTCCATCTTCTAATGACACTAAAGTGTTCATGCATCCATCCCTTTGCCTCCCTTATAAGATCATCTATTAAACCATCCTCCGATTCCTCTAATAGTACCAAGTTTGCACCCATTGGAGTTGCCTTCACTGCAAACACACCTTGCATATTGAACCATTCCTGCACCATATGCGTAGAACCCGCATTCCACACTTTTGCAACATACATTTTTTTGAACTTGTTTAATTCCTCTTCCGAATTATTATACCACACCTCACTTAAATTCTTTTTTCGATGGTACACGATATTTTGCACTCGTTGTTGCTGCCTCGGCCTCCACCTACTATAATCCACTTGATTTCCACCATACCCCCCCTCTTCCACCTCCGTATCCGCCCTGTACTGCATCCCCCATACCTCTTCGTTGGAATCTGCTCCTGTCCTGGCCGAACCCATTCCTGCCACTATTTTCACAGTACCCATTTGCCTTCCCCACGACAGCCCTCTTACCATTCCATACGACATGATTTTCTTCCATCCTAATATCAGTTTGTCTTTTCGTATTCCCGTCACCGAATCTGCTTGACTGTTCGAGACCCTTCACTACATCATCCTGCTCTCCAACCGAAACCGTAACCTTCCTTTCCTCTTCCTTTTTCACTACAAGAATTACTTGCACTACTGGCTAAACATTTCTGGCGGAATCAGTCAGCCAGTAAATTTTCTGGCGTAATTTGGCGATTACTGGCGGATTTAGTCTGCCAGTACGATTCTGGCAGATACCATAACATTTCTGGCGGATTTACTGGCGGAATATAATTAGGAAATAAAAAAATAATTATCAATAAGGCAATCCGCCAAGATTGCGAGCATGGCGGAATATTCGCCGATGAGTTACCGGGTGAATTTCACAAGAATTATCGGGCGGAATTTCACCAAGAAGCGCGAATATTCGCCAAAGAGTTATCGGTCGAATTTCAGCCAAGAATTATCGGGCGGAATTTCACCAAGAATCGCCGAAGAGTTACCGGGTCAAATTCCGCCAGAATTATCGGGTCGAAATTCCGCCAAGAATCGCAATTTCGCCGTAAATGGACATGATTATCCGCGCCAGCTTTCACGCGTCTCAAGCCTGTGACATGTCCGCCAGTAAATGACTGGTTCCGCCAGTAATGTATCAGTTCCGCCAGTAATGCAGCAGACACTCCTGACACGAGTTCCGCCAGTAATGTTTCAATTCCGCCGAGCACTCGCGCCACATTTTAAATCAACACAAATTTTCCCATTTCTATCTATTACCAAACACACTCCCTCTCATTTACTCTCTTCTTCTCTCTTCTTCTCTTCCACTCTCTTCTTCTCTTTTCTTCTCTTCCACCACCACACCACCACCACCACCCAACACCACCACCACTCTCTTCTTCTATTTTCACTCCACTCTCTCTCATTTACTCTCTTCTTCTCTCTTCTTCTCTTCCACTCTCTTCTTCTCTTTTCTTCTCTTCCACCACCACACCACCACCACCACCCAACACCACCACCACCACTCTCTTCTTCCCTTTTCACTCCACTCTCTCTCATTTACTCTCTTCTTCTCTCTTTTTCTCTTCCACTCTCTTCTTCTCTTTTCTTCTCTTCCACCACCACACCACCACCCAACACCACCACCACCACCACTCTCTCTCTTCTCTCTTTTCACTCCACTCTCTCTCATTTACTCTCTCTTTCTTCCTCTCTCTCTCTTCTTCTCTTTTCTTCTCTTCCACCACCACACCACCACCCAACACCACCACCACCCCCACCCCCCACCACCACCACCACCACCACCACCACTCTCTTCTTCTCTTTTCACTCCACTCTCTCTCATTTTACTCTCTTCTCTCTCTTCCACTCTCTTCTTCTCTTTTCTTCTCTTCCACCACCACACCACCAACCACCACCACCACCACCAACACCACTCTCTTTTCTTCTCTTCCACCACCACACCACCACCAACCACACTACCACCACCACCACCACATAGAGGATTAAAATATTAAATATAAAAAAGCATTTTTAAAATATTTTTAAATAAAAACGATTTTATAAAAAATTAAATAAAAAAAATTAGTTTAAATAAAAATTAAATATATATAATAGTTTTTAAAATATTAAGAATTAGTTTTTAAAAAAATTAAATAAAAACGCATTTTTAAATATTAAGAATTAGTTTTTAAAAAATTAAATAAAAACGCGATTTTATAAAAAAATTAAATATAAAAGCTTTTTAAAAATATTTTTTTAAAAATATATTACATTATTTGGCGGAATTTCACCGGTAATTATCGGCGGATTTATCGCGAATTTCACCAAGAATTATCGGGTTGAAATTCGGCCAAGAAATTCGCCAAGATAATTACTGGTCAAATTCGCCAAGAATCGCTACCGCGAGCGTTTTTACGGTTGACATCTTGGCGGACTAAATCCGCCAGTAAAGTGCAATTTCTGGCTGATTTATACCATTACTGGGGGATTGAGTTAGCCAGTAATACCCTTAATTCTTGTAGTGTTTTCCTAGCGCCAACGGCGTCCACGCCTTGCAACCCACTAATGGAACGAACCCAGCCTTCTCCGTTGTAACTGTCTTGCTTGTAGTGTTCACAGATCGAGCGAACCTGGGAATGTTAACGTGAATCTTATCCGCTCCAAATATTATGTTGTCTAACTTCACCGCGAAACTGTGAGGTTCTTGCACATCAACAAACCGAACAAAGCCAAAACGTTTCCCCCATTTGTTCCTCTTTGGCGGAATAACGACCTCCAACACCTTCCCGTACAGCTTGAATGCCCTGAACATCTCACTTGCACCATGGGTATCTGGAAAATCTGAAAAATAAAATGAAGTTGTGCCTTCCACCTTCCCATTCCAGCAACTTACAACCTCAGTTCTGAATGTGGTGACTGTTGGCTTCTTTTTTCTTCCCTCCACCACCTGCCAGCCACCGCCTTCTTCTTTATTCCTGCCGTGTTGATTCAAATTCCCAGCCGGCGCGCGCTTTTCTCTCTCCTGCCACCCTTCAACTTCCTCTAGCCCTAGCACTCCCTCTCTCTCTATTTTCTCTCTCATACTTTTTTCACTTCTTTTTTAATACCTCAACCCGTATTTAGGTCGATCGAAGACAAGGCACTGCGGGCGATCCATGTGCATCAACAAGCAATCGTTGAGATCTCACCAACGGCTACGACGGTCCGGATCGCAGAAGCCCATGCGCTTCTAGTTCTAGCTACCATGATGGTGATCCGTGCAATATGGCTTAGCGACCATGGAGATCACACGTCTGAATTTGACAGCTCAGATCCTATTAACTCTACTCTCTAGTTATTTAACCTTCTAGTAACGTCATTTACTATTAGTCAAGTTATTAATAATAATAATAATAATAATAATAATAATAATAATAATAATAATAATGAAAATGCTAAAATTAAGGCACCATGAGAGCTTTACACCTTGTTGTAAAAAGAAGAGCTTTACACGTTAAAAAATTCTGGTTCAACTTGAATTAGTCTTATGCAATTTCTATTGGACAAAAAAGTAGCAAAAAAATATATGTTCACATTACAACAAGCAAAAACTTACTATTTAATCTTAACCAAAAATAGATATTCTTAATCAAAGAAAACTTACTATTTACTCTTAACCAAAAATAGATATTACATGTTTATCAAGTGAACCCCTTTCAACTGATTTTTTTTTATGGATTGCATTTCATTTTTTTCTTTATATTTCGCTTCTAAATTGTGTCCAAGTCATTTATATTTTATGGTTTTTGTGAAAATTATGTGATAAATTTATCCATTTTTCTTTTTTAAATAATAACTATACGTTAGCTTTATCTTAATAATAAAAATATTGTTTCATCTATAATTCTATTGTTTTTCACATAATGTTATCAACTTTAAAAGGTTTGTGTGTTCCGACCTGGGCTAGAACCCCCCATTGAATGATTGGGCCAGGCCCAATTGCTCTACAGAAGCATGGCCCAAGACCGGCACAATGCGAAGCATAGCGCCCCCCGCTCGGCTAATCAAGACCGATGGACAGGATATCGCGCCTTCAGATCCGACGGTAAATACTGAGCCGCTACGTCTATAAATAGAGGTGCAGACCTCCATTTCCAGGTACACTTTTATTCTTGTGCATTCCGCCTTGTTCACCTATTGACTTCGGCATCGGAGTGTCTACAGGTACCCCACAAAGGCGATGTCTAGTGATGGTACAGAATCTAGTTCCTCGCCCGCCTGATCCTCGCGCTTTTCCTCAGAGAGATCCTCTTCTCTTTTAACATCGTCCAAGTCGGTTAAGTCTCTAGAGTCAGTAGAGTCTCAGGAGGGGGAGGTCGATGCAGTGGGAGAGCAGGTCCTCTAAGTGGACGAAGCTGTCCCCGAACCCCAAGTGGACAAAGTTGGTGAAGAAGTACAGGCACATTGTCGGCATTAAGGGCTAGGAGTGGACATTAGAGGGGTTGCCCGACATGAGTGCATAGACACCTTCCCTCGTGAGCTCAAGTTCACGATGTATTCGACCGTACTACTGAACATTTGAATTTGAATTTGACTTCCTTTCACGGACTTCCAGCGGGAGGTTTTGCGATATCTGTCAGTCTCCCCTCCCAGCTTCACCCGAACATTTGCGCGTTCCTCAAAGCGTTTGAGTTGTTGATGGGCGAAATGGAGCAGCCCTTCTCGAGGAAACTGTTTATTACCGTCTTTGAGGTGAGTAGGCTCGAAAAGAAGGCTAGCAATAAGAATCGGTGGAAACATATGAGCTTGAAATTAGTTGATAACTCTATTTTATATAGAGTTATTTATATGTCTAAACTTAGTAAATTGCTCTCTTTCAAGCAAAGATAAGGAATTTATATAGTATTTTATGTAAAAGATGAATACTTGAGTGTTTGAGATGGTTAAAGTTGTTAATAGGCCATTTTGGATATATTGTGGTATGTTTGATGAGTTGGTTCAGTGCAGTCTACAGATGCACCTACACTACAATGCTCCTGCACTGGTTTGACACTATGCGCCTTTACTGCAATGCATCTGCACTACATAGAAATGCTTGAGCCAACCTCTTGCACATCCACTTGCCTTGATGACCTCATGCTTAGTCACTAAAGCAAGTGCGACTTTTACATTTCGGCGCCCACAATACCAACATAGCTTTGAAGACTCACTCACATAGGGACACATGCTCATCTCTCATGGACCTCCCTCAACACTTGAGTGTATGCTTCAACTTGTGAAACAACTTCTGAAAATTAACCATGGTTACACTTCTAGTTTACTTCAACTCCAAGGAAGGAAACACCTCAATTGAAGACAATATAAAGACCTCACTCCTTCACTTGGAAAGATAACACACTTCATAAGTTAGATTCAAATTTCAATATACATAGTTAGTTTCTATTTTGTAAGAAGGAAAGGAAGGAATTGACAAATGCTCATTTACCTCATTTCGTACTATTTACTAAGTGTTGAGTAGCTGATGCAACTGAATTGCTAGGAGAATTCATGCAAAGAGCTATTAGAGACAGAAAAATTCCCTCTCTATTAGCGAGGGATTTTTCCTCTCTATTAGAGACGGGAAAATTCCTTCTCTATTAGAGACGGAAAAATTCTCTCTCTATTAGAGACGGAAAAACTCCCTCTTTATTAGCGAAGGATTTTTCCCTCTCTATTAGCGTCAGATTTTTCCTCTCTATTAGCGACAGATTTTCAAAATCCCTCTTTAAATATTTAGTGACGCCAAAATTGGTTACGAATTATGGGTCGTTGCAAATTCCGTCTCTAAACCAATTAGAGACAGATTTTTGTTGTTTAGAGAGGAATTTTTGGCGTCTCTAATTTCTATTTTTTTAGTAGTGGAATCAAAGGAATAAGCATCTGAAGATTCTCACTCAAAAGCTGAATACCATTGGCCGACTCTGTGCTCTGCGCTTGCTACTCAAAGAAACTCTGTTTCCCACCGGAGCGACCGAGATACACATGAGCTCGGGCTCCACTCTAACCGACCGGACAAGGAAGGATTCTACAGCATGACTAACCGACTGCATATTAATATCCCGCCTTCATCTCTCGCAGTATGGAATGTAGCGAAATCATGGGGGAAATCCCTGATTTCCTTCCTATCTACCTGTAATGGTCGGATCGACCTTTAAGTGTAATCACTAGCAACAAACATCATTTATACTATATATATATATATATATATATATATATATATATATATATATGCAGCCCTCAGAGGCCAACGGGAGGGATCCTAGATTCATTATTCACCATTTTTCATACTGTTCCATAGAGATAAAAGTGACTTTTTATACTTGGATTCAATTATCTATAAAATCATTTTTTACAAGCAACACAACACACAGCTCGTGCTTTTGCTCACGTATACAACTAGTTTTCATCCTCTATATTTTGTAAAGGCAACACTAATTAATCTATAAATCATATATCATGCCTATCCATAAGCTGATCCTATATTTAAAGCTAGCGTGCTTGGAATCATTAAAATATTGAATCATTTTTTTTACTTGATTTGATCAATTTATATTATCATATAGCTTATATGATTCAAGAAGATTTCTACATTTATCAGAGGATTTCATTTTTATATTACATTAATTATTTGTTTTCAATTTATTACAACTTTCTAAACAAAATGCCAGATAATATATATTGGACCAATTCACAATCCTTTTCCCATCAGAATGCCATACTTTTTTTTATAAGCAATCTTAATGCCATCCTTGACTTCTTCCTTTTATCGGAGTGACGAACGTGAAGGTTCACAAGTCATATATATTGCTTTATGTTATGTTATTTCTGGTTGTATATTATTGATTCCAGTTATTTGTTTGTTAATTATTGCAGTGCAGCAATGAAGAGCGAGGAAATTCCTTTGAGCAATATATTAATGAGTTGCCTCATCATGTTTTATCGTATATATTTTCCAAGTTAAGCGTGAAGGATTTGGTGAAAACAAGCACATTGTCCAAACAATGGCATCATGAATATCAAGGATTATGGAATGACCTCAACTTTGATCTCCAAAACGTGTTTGACAATACAATTCTAGAGTTACCAAAAAGCTTCCCACTCTTCAAAGGGGTTCAATCTCAATTTGCTGAAAGAGTTGGTCAATTCATGTTCCATTATGAAGGTGCCCTAATCCGTTCACTCAGACTAAATTTTCCGTTAGATGATGAACAAAGTGATGTCATTGGTAGATTGATATGTCATGGAATTGCTAAGGGCGTCGAACGTATTGAATTACTTTTCTCATTCAAAACTATGAATTTTGAGGATTTTATGTTGGAAATAACGCCATACAAGTTTTCCTTTACTCTTTTATCTGACACTAGTTCTTTGAAGCATTTGCACCTAGAAAACTGTCACCTAGTTACTACTATGCAGTTATCTGGACTCAAGAATTTGAGAACTCTTGTGCTACATCTAGTTAATGTAGAGCCGGCTATGCTTCGAGGTCTTTTATCCAATTGCATCCATCTTGTAGACCTCACCTTTGATGAATGTGTGTTCGACGATTTTGTGTTAACCATAATTAGTACAACATTGTGCCATTTGAACATTTTGAAGTATAGTAATGGTGTCTATTGGCAGAGGATAGATATCATTGCATCTAATCTCTCATCCTTTGAATATTCTGTTGGTCGTGAAATGGCATCACATACAATAAATATTGTGGCTGATAAGTTATCAAAGTTTAGGTATAAAGAAAATAATATATCTGAAGTTGTTGGATTTTATGCTCTAAAAAATGTCTCAACAATTGTGTTGGATGGACTCACTGAGAGATTGGATGACGTCGTGCCTCAATTGTTTTCTGAATGTCTCCAACTAGAAGATGTTACCTTCAAAAATTGCAAGGTCCATGATGAAGTGAAAATTATTAGTCCAATGTTGCGTCGCTTGAACATAATTGATTGTTGTCCTTGGAGTTGCGTTAATATATATATTGATGCATCAAATCTCTCATCCTTTGAGTATAGTGGTCCCATGACAATATCCTCTATTAAGGCTCCAAAGTTACTTAAGGTTTTTTGGAATGCAACTGACAAAGAAGGAATACCATGGCCCTTTGATCTCATTGAAAGTTTACATGAACTTGAGAGTTTAGCTATGGTCATTAGCCATTCAAAGGTAAGTCATAACCCATGTTAGTTTGTTGATGTTTATTCTTGCTATTTTTCACTCCAATTATTATTGTTGTAAACAGATAGCTACATTACCAAAGGTTATGGGTCCGTTTCAAAATCTTAGACAATTAGAGTTCTTTCTCGAGGGAGCATACGATCCTGATATTGATTACTTCTGGATTTTAGATATTGCAATGGTCTCACCACGTCTCCAAGAACTTTCTCTCACGGTGAATTATTCAACTCTGTTATGTTGTTCTTGTTTTATATTATTCAACTTGGGGAATTAGTACAGTTGTGTGCGCAAAGGATCGATACCTTGGTTTAACAACAAAAGAAGATGTGATTCAACTTTTAAAACAATGTAGTTAGGTTGCAAATATTGCTACATAATCTCTGAAATGATATTGTTTCTCATAGATATTACAACTTGAAATTTGCTTGGGAGCATAGATATATTACAACTTGTTGAAATTTGCAAGAATAACTTCAACCTAGTCACTCTAGGGGAGAAAAAATCAAAACTAATATTTCATTGTTTGTTAATCAAAACAAAAACTTCTTATCAACTGGATTAATCATCAAGTTCTTATCAACTAAAAACATTCTTTCTATTTTTTCCAGATTAGAAATTCGCATTTGAAAAATGCACGTATGATCACACTTCAAAGAGAAAGAAGAGAATATGCAGGACTTTTTCATAGTGAACTGAAATACGTTGAGTTACATGGTTGTGTTGGTACCATAAATGTTATTGAGTTAGCTAGTCACTTTTTGAGAAACGTGAATTCACTCAAGCAAATTACTTTTGTTTCTTGTGACAAATTCTACATAGGTGGTGGAAGGTCGACAGACAGTTCTAGAAGTTGTGGTTGTTTTGAACGTAATTTGATTCATGAGATGCTAAAAGATGAAATAAATGAAGAATGTCAGCTTATAATTTTGTAATGGTATTTTTTATAATGAATTTTGTAAGAGTTATTAATAAATTCAATCTTACATAAATTTTATAAGTTATTTTAAAATGAAATACAAGGTGAAAACTAGTTCTTATGAACATGAACATCATAAACAGTGTATCTTCTGCAAGTGATTATCATTTTTTATAAACTGTGTATCTTCTACGCACAATCGCGATGTCATTTTGTGTGAACATTTTTTATAAGAAAAATTTCATTAAATAATCCAATTGCAAAGATCACAGAGTAGTACTCTACTCACTTTCTATGAAAGGTTGATGAGAAATTCTCTATCATTTGCTCAAGCTAAATAGATAAACACCAATTGGGATAAAATAAAAAAAAACAAAAAAAAAACTAGTCATGGTACAACAAGGCACCTCTGGACAATCAGTACAACACACCAAGCCAACAAAGAACTGAACAAGCTAAAACTGAAAAACTAAAGAAACCTATAAAGAGAAAACCTTCAATATGCATTCTCTTTTAAGAGCTCACCAAAAGATACTCTAATAGGACAATGAGCCTCCACAGCTCCCCCTACCAGTAGCTCGGCTACAACATATCAAGACACCTCCTAGCAGCCGGGGAAACTGAGACAGTAACCACCTACAAAGGGTGATCAATTTTGATGATGAAGCAATCTAAGACAAAGTGACAAACGGAATTTCAAGGCACAACCAACCCAAGAAGTAAGTCTGTGTTAAGGGTAGTCCTTAGGAAGTGGGGTCGTGTCTTAGGAATGAATTTTAAACCACTTTTGAGGATCGGCTCAAATCACTCAACACACTAGCACTCACACAAACAAACCTAACATATGTCTTCAATTGATAAAAGCATGTCAAATAGGTTAGGCACTTGTTGCTTTTAAAGAAATAGATTCATGGCTTAGTGTTTTAAAAGAAATTATTTTTGAAGTAAAGAATCGATTCTTGATTTGCTACTTTAAAGCTTGAAATCAACTCATAGCTTGTTTAAAGCTAAAAATCGATTCATAGCTTGTAAATTTAAAGCTAGAAATCAATTCGTAAAGTAAAGAATCGATTTTGGATATGTGTTATAAGAGGTGCAAAATCGATTTGTGACTTCATCCCTTAAAGAGGAAAATCGATTCCTCACTTGTTTTCATGAACTTGTTTTTATAAAGCTAACAATCGATTATCTACTTGCTTCACTAAAGTACAAAATCGATTTCTCACTTATTCCTTTAAGAAAGAAATCGATTTCCAAATATCAAAATAGAGTTACAAATTGCTTCAGCGGTCATATTATTACAAACTCCATAAATAGGACTTAGGGTGTCGTAGATAAACAACAACCTACGAAATCACAAAGCAAAACGCAAACCCTATTGCACTGTCACACTTGTTCTTCACCTTCTCCATCATTTTGAGCTGATCTCTCTCAAGGGTTAGGTTGGGAATCTTCAAGTTGTTGTATTCACCTTCTTAGAGGTATTTGTTATTTCATTGTAATTTCTTTTAATAGTGTTATTTTTTTTTGACACATTTTAATACTGTTATTGGTTTATACTAGAGAGTGGGGAATCTCTCTAGGGTTTTGACTGTAACAAGGGTGGGGTATCTCTTGTATGTCAATTGGTTGTACTAGAGAGTGGGGTATCTCTCTAGGGTTTTTAATTGCAACAAGGGTGGGGTATCTCTTGTTGTAATTGTTGTTAAGGGCTCTTGCACAAGGTGGGGTATCCTAGGTCAAGAGTGCCTGATGAGTCTGTAAGGGTTTTAAAGCACCCGATTTAAGCTTTGTTTTGATAGTGAAATTCTGATCACAAAGGGTTTGTGAGGATTGGAATAAGTCACTAGGAGGTGACTGAACCAGTATAAATCTCTTGTGTAATTTACTGTTTCAGTTTCTAATTCGTTAATTCCATAAACCTGTGCGAAAATTAATCTAAGTCGTTTAAAAGGGGGAAAAGTTTTTAAAGTCTCAATTCACCCCCTTCTTGAGACTGAAGCCACTTGGTAACACAAGCTAGCAACATAAACAAACAATCATGGAAAGCACAATCGGAGATTAGTGTTAGTGAGATAGCAAAATTGATCGATATGCCCCCTACAAAAAAACCAAAATTGTCACAATGAGAGTCTCCATTGAGAAACCGGCAAAGGACCACACACCGCAGGGGAATTTATTATACTGCAAGCCCAGCCTCGGGCATGGGTGCCTCCTCACTATAAAAGAACCATTTTATCTAAAGGTCTTCTGGCCTCTAGTGTACTTCCTTCTTTGGCTACGCTATCTGCAATATGATTTTATTCCTGATTTTTTTGGATGAAAGAAACGTTCTTTAAGATCCACATCAAATGTATCAACTTACTACTGTAAAATCTTAAAGCTCCAAAGGCATGAAGATGTTACCCAATCCAAAGCTACCTTAGAGTCCGACTCCACAATCAGGCTTCCATGTTTTAGCCACTCCTTTTCAATTGATAATTCAAGAGCCGGAACAATTGCAAGATATTTTGCCTCATTAAAGTCCCTAATCCCAATAGCCGTTGCAATTCAAATTATGCTAAAATATAGCCTTTGTTATCACGCAAAACACCTCCAGTGCAGGTTGGGCCAGGTTTTCCTTTTGCTGGCCCATCTACATTCCATTTCCAAGCTCTAAAGGACCCTCTTGCCCCGTTCTTGTTTCTTGTGGTGGCAGAGGGTTTAGCGGGTCTGATCCGCAAAGCTGAGGAAAGTAGATGTTTCAGTGGGTTCTCATTTGGTTATAATTTATACATACCTCTCCTCCAATTTGTGGATGATACCATGATTTTCTGTGACGGGAAGGAGTCGAATCTTTAGTGTATTAAGGAAAATTTGAGAAGATTTGAGTTGGCTTCTGGTCTAAAAATTAATTTTTCGAAGAGTAATATTTTGGGAGTTAATATGGAAGAGAGAGCTCTGAAAGGGGCATCGGTCTTCTTAGCTTGTTGCATAGGGATGATTCCCTTCAAGATCCTTGGCATTCCGGTTGGAGCTAATCCAAAAAGATATAGTATTTGGGAACCAATGTTGAAGGAGATGAGATTAAAGCTATCGTCATGGAGGTGTAGGCAACTGTCTTTTGAGGTAGAATTACTTTAATTAACTCGGTGTTCTCAAGTCCCCTGCTCTACTCCTCTTTCTATAAAGCACCAAAAAAGGTTATTAATGATTTGACAAGCTTGTAGAGTTTCTGAGGGGAGGAAACGAGGTGCATAAGAAAATTTCCTGGGGTAAATGGGATGAAGTGTTCATGTGAAAAGACAAAGTAGGCCTAACTATTAAAAACTTGGAAGCTTTCAATATCGCTCTCTTGTGCAAATGGCGTTGGAAGACTCTCTTGGGAGTTGATCCTTTATGGTTTAGATTGTTGTCCTACAGATACGGGGAATTGGGGTCTTGGCGTGATGGATCTCAGCCTTCGTACAGGAGGGACCGTTGTACTATAAACCATAAGCTATTTTCATAAGCTATTTCAATGAGCTTATGGAAATTAGCTGAAAACAACTTATGAACATGTCATTAGTTGTTCCCATAAGCTCTCCCAAACAATTTCATAAGTGCTTATAGCAGTAGATAATCTCAAATAAGCCGAACCAAATGGGCCCTTATTCGAAGCCTGTCCAGGCTTATATAAATATGTCCAGCAATTTGATGATTGGGTAGATGGCTTGTGGGTTTGGAATTGGAATTGGAGCTGGGCAGTTGGTGCCAATGGTTGTGCAGCATCTCAATTAAAAAAATTAAAAGTCATTCTGATTGATATTACTTTGATCAACAACAAAGATGATAGATTGAGTGTATGTTTAGTTCTGCTGTGATTAGAATTGATTCTGATAGAATTGATTTTGCAGAATTGATTTTAGTTAAAAGTGAGTTAAACGTGACGTGATTTTTGTTTGGATACCTTTGCTGAAAAAGTGATTTTTATCAACTCTTGTTTGAATATGTTGGATTAGAATTGTTTTTAAGTATAAAATTAGCAAAATGGGTCTCAACATAAAATTTGTGTTTGTAAAATAATTTAAATCTATAGGGTCTCGTCTATTGTTTAGCTTATGTTTGTAAAATAATTTTTTTATTAAAAATAATAATAGTTCAGTAAATTATTTTTTTATTGGGTAAAATAATTATTAAAACCTGAAGAAAAACCAAGCAAATTCATTTAAATTATTTGATATACTAAATAAATAATAATAGTACAATGAATAAAATAAAAACATATAAGGGTTAAAACGGACAAAATCATTTTCTGACAATTAAAGTATTAAAATGTAGAGAAATTATAAGGGTTTTTTTATATACCCCCGTATTTTACCCCCTACCCCACATATATAGGAATACCCCAAAATACCCCTGTTAAGACCCTTTAAAAAAAACAATCGTATATATGTCTTGAACATATATATGATGGTATGAATTTTTGCCATCGTATATACCCTTCAATAAGGTATATACGATTGGCTTCATAATTTCAATCATATATACGTTTTAATGACGTATATACGATGGTGTATTTATAGGCACCGTATATATCTAGGGTTTAGGATATATACGATGCTAGTGATATTTTTTTTTTAATTTCATTTTTTTTAAATTTTAACGGTTAGGATTTCACTTTCAATGTTGATCAACGATGTAGATTGCACCGACAAAATCAATTATTGATAATCTTTGACGACATCTATAAATACCCACTCCCACCCTCACTATTTTCACACCAAAAATTAAACTTCTCTCACACAACACAAGTCAATATGATGCATGCTTCCATAATGTCATACTACGAGCCTTCTTCCCTCACTATCGTTCATTCTAATCTGGGGCTCGCTGATCATCAGGGCATCATCATACAAGATGATAGTGTAGGTTTCGATGGGAGAGATGTTATGCAGTGTAGGTTAAAACACTGCATATCATTCGCTGCTCTTAAGCAGAAACTACTGCAGAGGGTTCAACCTGAGAACGACGAGCATGAGATAATTTGTATCATTTATCGGAAACCGGAATGGGCTGATGGAGGCCTGTATTGGTCTACCATTGATGTCAACAACGAGGATGGCCTCCGAGACATGATGTCCATTCATATTACGTTTAAATGGAAGGGTTATATTCATCTGTATGTCGGAACCAGAAGGACCGTCGGTAAGATCCTTCGTCGATTAACTCCACCAGCTCAGTAGTTTCTATTGCATTTTATTTTATCTGTCTATTTTTATTCTAGTTGTTTATGTTTTATCGCTTATGTAATTTTGTTTTATCGAATCAATGAAATCGAAAATTTATGGAAACTCGTAAAATATAACAACTGAAAACTAACAATAATAAGTGCTAGAACTAATAATAAAGTCACAAATACATCAAAGTACGAATACAAAATGCCCTAACGTCGCCTACATGGTAACGGAAGTTCGGGTGGTGCCAAACCCACCAGCTCATAGAGTCTCGCATACGCCTCAGTGCCATGACGGATCTTGCCTCTACGAAGCCCATGCCTACAAATATCCACCAGCTGCTCTAATAGGTCACTATCGTGTTGTGGTAGTCTTTGGCTCATCAGCCGTATCTTGGTGGTCAGATCGTGGTGGTGGTGCCGAGCAGAATGACCGGGGATAGATACACGGACGTACTCGGGCCTAAGTCACGCAGTCCAACCTCATCTGCCCGCTAAGCATCCTGAGTAGTGCGCAGAACGTCAGACACACTAACCATGAAGTGGGTGATCTGAAAGATGCAGTCGTCATGGCTCGGTTTACCTGCAAGAGGGTCACGTGGGATGAATTGAACGTACCCAAACTGTCGCAGGCACCTATCAGGCATGTAGCGAACTCTGAAGTCGCCCTGATGAAACCCATGTATAGTGCGATCTGCTCAAAGGGTCTAGCACCCCGGTGCTCCTCAGAGGGTCACCAACAGACATCCTCCGGTCTCAGCTCATCAACCATCCTCCTATAATGGCGTAGCTTTAGCTCATCTGTATTCTTCTTCCTCCAGCGCCCAGCCAGTGGCTCCGCATTCTCTATATGACCAGGCCTCCTCTCCGCCATCCGAGGGAAATACCAAATAATCTAAGCCTGAAATGCAAAAATAAACGACATGGTTAATTAAAAACTATTTAACCAAACTCAGAATTAGGAAAAAAATTAAGTTAAAATTTGTACATGTAATAGGGTGGCATACCCTCCTAACTACGTCGTGTCCTCAAAGAGGCCCCCTTCAAGGACTCATACATGGTCGCTAGTGCACTGCGCCCCATGCAAATTGTCCAAGAACATCTGCATTGAGATCTTTAAGGCAAAGTAGCCACTTAGCCTCGGCCCTGTCTCTATTCTTTGAACTGAAGATGTTGTAGGCAGAAGTAGAAGGAGAAAAGCCCTCACAGCAACAGTCCTGTCACCCCCCCACCATATTACGTGTAAGAATATCTCGCAGCCAACTGAAACTGTAATACGGACCCCCACGAGTGTTGTTACGAGCCTCAGTCTGTGAAACACCCAGATACGTCTGTGCAAACTGTACGACAAGCTCCGAGGGGCTGAAGCTCTGGCATAATTCCCCTGGATGGGAATATGCATAAAACAAGAGACATCATCCAGAGTGATCATCATTTCACCAAATGGTAAGTGAAATGACGAAGTATTTGAGTGTCATCTCTTAATAAAAGCTGACAGCATCTCAAGATTCACTGTGTTGTGGCCAGTGTAGACAAGTGGGGTCAATCTGGAGTCCCTGAGCTGTTGGGAAGCGAGAACTAGCTTCTGTTAGGGTCCATACAGCTGGCTAAGGATTTTGTTTCCATGATCTCAGACTTTCACAACACGTGTATACTCCTGAATTAAAAATAAACTAAGAAAATAAGGCTATAAAATAAACAAGACTATGTGACTTAACTATTAACCTATGTAAGCAATAAATTCAACTTACCGGTCACGAGTACTGTAGTGCGTATATGATCCGCGGATCGGTGAAGATAGTCTCAGGCTGAGGCTGAGACTGATCCTCTTGAGGATGAGGCTCCTCATGCTGAGACATAGACGTATCTGACGACATAGACATATCAGACTCATCATGCTGCTAATAGTCATTCTGCTGATAGTGCCTCCTCCGATAGTTATCCTCAAACTGAGTCTGCTGCAGATAGTCCCCATGATAATAGTCTCCACCACCCTGATACTGGGGCTCCGACTAATACTGGGGAGGTGGCTGCTGATATTGAGCAGGCGGCTGCTGATATTGAGGTGGATGATGCTAATACTGAGCCAATTGCTGCTGATGTTGAGCCTGTCTCCTAGCCAAGTCCCTGGCAGCCCTCCCCGAAGCATGATTCTGAATATGCCTGCGAGTCTGCGTACTGGAGCAGACGATGAAGACGATGCCTCTCCTCTCCCTCTACTATGAGATGCCTCCCCTCTGCTACTGTGACCACGGTCCCTCTGACCATGGGACCTACCAGACACTGCAAAAAAAAATTCAGTTAGTATAAAAAATTGTCATGGTTGGTACATAAGAAGGGAGGTAAATACGATCCTTACTTTTAGGGCGTCGTATATACTATGGTTGGAGGTAAACATGATTGGCTTGAAGGTTGCCCTGTCGTATATACGTGAAATGGGAGGTAAATACGATGGCTTAAAATCTAGGGTTGTATATAGGTGGGTTCAAACGTATATACGATTGCAAAAATCTAGGGTCAATCGTATATACGTCTGTAGAGGTATATATGTGCCAAATGATAAAAATTTTGGGATTTTGTAAAGTCTTAGGGGTATTTTGGTCTTTTCAATAGGTCTGTGGGGGTAGAGAGGGAAGAGGTGGGGGTACAAAAAAAAACCCAAATTATAAAAGTGAAGAAATGGGCCCACGATGGCTTTTTTTGTTTTTGTTAAAAAAATGGGCTTTGAGCCTAATCTCTCTTCTTTCTCTAACCTAGAGAACTTTAGAAACGTAAAATTGTAAAACACAGGAATGCCGAACGCAACAGAACCACAAGAACGCCGCAACAACAACACAAACACCGCAAGTGGCCAATCTCTCATTATTAATACTGGAAGGTGAGATGATGAAAGGGTAGTAAAGGAAGTGAGAAAAACTACCTACTAGAATTAATTTTCTTTCACCGTGAAAGCTTCAAAACTAGCTTCTGTCAAAATTGATTTTGGGATGTAGAATTGCTTTTCCGAGAGGACACCCAAACATAATTTTGCATCAAGAAATCGCGAAAGCAGGAGGGGAAAAGCGCTCCTCTTCCTCTCCATCGCCAAACCAAACATATTCTGACTTGGGGGGCTAACCATTATAAACTTTTTACAGTTAAATCTTGCTATTCTTGGTAGATTGATTGCATTGCAGGTAGACAACACTGAATTGATGCAAAGAGCTAGATGATGGTTTCTAACAATCAAGAATTGTGTCTAACCACATTTATCTAATTATATAGAAATCTAGAAATAGCACAACCTTAATTCAATACTTTATGAGCCCATTCCCGAATTCAAGATGAAGTAGAAAGCGGAAACGTACCTTTAGGATCAATGTAATCTTAATGAAAGACAGTGATCTTGATAGGGCAATGAACTTCCAGTTGTAGATTCATTAATTTCGTAGTTTCTCTTCCTATGGGATAAAGAGAATCAATATTTTGTTATATTGTGTTGTCTACAATTGGGGACCATAACCCCTTATTTATAAGAATCTTATGCCCTTTCAAGAAGGGTCATGATTATTCAAGTTTTCTTATTTCTATTTCTACCCATCATAAAAATAGAAATAATAGTTTTAGTATCTACACAATAATTTTCATGACAATTATATCATTAGCCATAAACCTTATATTAAGACCACTTTAATTTGGCTAATTAAATAATGGTCCTAACACATTAATTTATTACATGTATGACTCAAAAAATTCTAACAATATCCCATTGGTCATATATGGATCCTTATAAATGTGTTAGACTTTATGAGCTCAAAAATCTCCATTATAAACATTGAACAAATCATCATCTCGTCCATTGGTTATATCAATATATACAATATATAGGATCAAAGAGGTTTTCATTATATAAATCATAATTAAACCCATCATTGATCACGAATATAAACTCAACTAAAGAGGCAAAATGTTTAATAAAAAAAAAATTCGTCGCTAAATCCTGACAGCTGTAGCACATTAAAGTTGATTTCCAAAAATTTCGTCGCAAAAGGTAAGTTTCTGTCGCTAAAGGCCTGTCACCTCTGCTAACAGCAGATTCCGTCGCTAAATCTGATACGTCTGTCACTAAAGACTTGTCCCCTCTGCCAACAGCAGGTGTCAGTTTCCGTTGTTAAAACCAATAAATCCGTCGCTAAAAGTCAGTTTACCTTTCTGACTTGATTAGACATCACTGTCCGTAGCTAAAGGTCCTAAATCTGTCGCTAAAAGTCATAAATCCGTCGCTAAAGGTCAGTTAATGGGTTTTCATTCAAATCTCCCAACCACATTACTCTCATTTCCATTTCACTTCATTTTTTCTCCCCAACTCTTCTCCCCCCCTCTCTCTATCCGAATCTCTTCACCACCACCACCACCACCACATACCTCCTACCACCCTCTCTCTCTCTCTCTTCACCACCACCACTTCCTCTCATCCTCACTCCTCCCTTCCTCTCTATCACTCTCTTTCTCCCTTAATAATCTTCTTCATCTCTCTCTACCCTAATCCACCCTTCACCACCACCACCACCACACAACCACCACCACTAGAGATCCTCTTCCTCTCCCCTCTCTCTCTCTCTCTCTTACGACTTCCCCTTTCCCTCTTCTTCTCTCCACCTTCTTCATTTATTTCATCTTTTAGCATCTCATGAATCAAATTACGTTCAAAACAACCACAACTTCCAGAACTGACTATCCACCTTTCAGCACCTTTGTTCACATTAACGAAAGTAATTTGCTTAAGAAAATTCACGTTCCTCTAAAAGTGACTGGCTAACTCAATAACATTTATGGTACCAACACAACCATGTAACTCAACGTATTTCAATTCACTATGAAAAAATCCCACATATTCTCTTCTTTCTCTTTGAAGTGAGATCATAGGTGAATTTTTCAATTGTGAATTTCTAATCTGGAAAAAAAAAGAATAATCATCATGTTATTACGTATAATACAAAACGTAATGATTTTTTAGTTGATAAGAACTTAATGAATAGTCCAGTTGATAAGAAGTTTTTATTTTGATTAATAAACAATGAAATATTAGTTTTGATTTTTTTTCCTAGAGTGACTGGGTTGAAATTATTCTTGCAAATTTCAACAAGTTGTTATATCTATGCTCCCAAGAAAATTACATGTTGTAACCTAAGTACGTTGTTTTAAGGGTTGGATCACATCTTCTATTCCCCTTCAATGTATATTTTGCTTATGAAAAAAATCAATGCTAGAACCTTATGCTACAACCTTGTAATTGATTAACTACTTATATATGGATTCTTGTTTCTATTTTTTCTTAGGGATTTAAATATAGTACACCTTTGTAACAAACAAAAAAAAGTAGTACACGTAGATATTTAACATTTAGTTCTGAAAATAATTGAAGTAACCAAGAGAAAAAATGCAATGGTTATTTATTAAGCATGCTAAATCATACCATTATGATTATGACTTATCCAAATGTGACTTAAACAAGTTTTACTATTAGAAAAGCTTCTATATATAGTTTTATAAGTCAAGTTTAGTTTCATCGGAGTGAATATTATTCATAACAAGTCAAATTATATCATTTTTTAGATTATAATATAAAACAATAACAACATAAAAGAGTTGAATAGTTCACCCTGAGAGAATTTTTTTGAAGATGTGGAGAAACCATTGCAATATCTAAAATCCACAAGTAGTCACTATCAGGATCATATGCTCCTTCGAGAAAGAACTTTAATCGTTCAATGTAATTCACACATGACCTTTGGTAATGTAGCTATCTGTTTACAACAATAGTAATTGGAGTGAAAGAGTAACTTAATAGCAAGAATAGTCATCAACTAACTAGCATGGGTTATGACTCACCTTTGAATGGCTCATGATCATTAGCTAAACTCTCATGTTCTTGTAAATTTGCAATCATATTAAAGGGTCGTGGTCTTCTTTATTTTCTTTGCATTCAAAAAACACCTTCAATAACTTTTGAGCTTTAATAGATGATATCATCATCGTACCACTATAGTGAAAGGATGAGAGATTCATTGCATCAATATAAATCTTAGAGTTACTCCAAGAGTTACAGTCAATTATGGTCAAGTGACGCAACATTGGACTTATAATTTTCACTTTAACCAGGACTCTGCAACTTTCAAAGGTGACATCTTCTAGTTGGAGACATTCAGAAAACAAACGAGGCACGATCTTATCTAACGGCTCAGTGAGTCCATGCAAGACAATTGTTGACACATTTTTTAGTGCATTGAATCCAACAACTTGAGACACTAGAGTATCTTTATACCTAAACATTGATAACTTATCTGTCACGATATTTATTGTGTGTAGTAGATTTTCAGGTTCAAAAGCAGAAAATTCAAAGGATGAGAGATTAGATGCAATGATATCCATCCTTCGATGAATGTGATAGTTATAGTTCAAAATGTTCAAATGACACAATGTTGGACTAATTATGGTTAACACAAAATCGAAGATACATTCATCAAGGGTGAGGTCTACAAGATGGATGCAATTGGATAAAAGACCTTGAAGCATAGCCCGTTCTATAGTAACAAGACGCAATACAAGAGTTCTCAAATTCTTGATTCCAGAGAATTGCATAGTGTCAAATAGTAGACAGTTTTCTAGGTGCAAATGCTTCAAAGAATTGGTGTCGGATAACAGAGTAAAGGAAAACTTGTATGGCACTATTTCCATTGAATTGATAGTTTTGAATGAGAAAAGTAATTCAATATGTTCGACACCCTTAGCAATCCCTTGAGAAATCAATCTATCAACTGCATCACTTTGTTCATCATCTAACGGAAAATTTACTCTGAGTGAACGGATTAGGGCACCTTCATAATGCAACATGGATTCATCAACTCTTTCGGCAAATTGAGATTGGACCTCTTTGAAGAGTGGGAAGCTTTTTGGTAACTCTAGAATTGTATTATCAAACATGTTTTGGAGATCAAAGTTTAGGTCAGTCCATAATCTCAGATATTCATGATACCATTGTTTGGACAATGTGCTTGTTTTCACCAAATCCTTCACGCTTAACTTGGAAAATATATACGACAAAACATGATGAGGCAACTCGCTAATATTTTGATGAAAGGGTACTTCCTTACTCTTCATTTCTGCAGTAATGAACAAATGCAATAATTAACTGGAATCAATAATAGACAACATAACCAACCAAACAAAACATTACATTAGATTTTATTTCATAAACAAGGACGTTGTTATTTATCCCTTCCCAATATCCTTTTCACGCAAGTCAGATATACTATCACGAAAATAAAATTCAACAAGAAAATTAACACAAAAGGAAGGTCATACTTAAGGTTAATTTGATTTTTAAGGTAACAATAGTATTGTAAGTTTACAGAGCAGCGAAAACAACCAGAAATAACATAACATAAAACAATAAACATTACCTGTGAACCTCCGATTAAAACGATGAAGGCAAGGATGGCATTCAGATGGGAAAAGGATGTGAATTCGTCCAATATATAAAGGAGATAATTTTGGCATTTTGTTTAGAATGAATTAATTAATTAATATACAATATAATAATGAAATCCTTTGTTAAATGTAGAAATCTTCTTGAATCATGTAACCTTTGATGGATAGACATGATGATATATTAATTGATCAAATCAAATAAATTTGATTCAATATTTTAATGATTCCAAGCACGCTAGCTTTAAATAGAAATTATATCTTCAAACTACAAATCCTTTTAAATCACAACTGTTTTGATGGATAGGTGTGATATATAATTTAGGCTTAAATGTTTGTTACCTTTGCAAATGTTGTCATTATCCGTTTACTCCTTGCAAAAAAAGAATAATTAAAAACTTTTGCAAAATACAACATTATCCAGTTACTCCCTGTAAAAATAAAAAATAAAAACTATCCATTTACCCCCTGAAAACAGGGAGGTAAATGGATAATTACAATATTTACAGGAGTAACTAGTATTTAAGCCTATAATTTATAGATTAATATGAGTTAGTGTTGCCTTCGGGGCCGACTCATATATTGAGGCTAAAGTGACATTTTATACAAGGCTTTTTGAAAATTAAATTTAATAATTCATTAAAAAAATTATTTATTTATAATTTTTGATATATTAAAACATTTCAGTTGGTATATAGTTTTATTATATTTTTTATTACTAATTCGAAATATAACTATTACCCAAGTAGGAAGTATAAAGCTAACCTAAGGGGTGTGGTTGAGCGGTTGAGGCTCACCCTCTTTTAACCAAGTGTCGAGGGTTCGATTCTTGCCTTAGGTATTGAGCAACTTTAAATCATTGGACCAACTGTTCCACCTTTTGAGGTGCCTCCAATTAGGGATGGCAATGGGGCGGGGCGGGGGCGGGGAGTACTCCCACTCCCCGTCCCCACCTCCCAAATTGTCCCCCGTCCCCATCCCCGTTCCCCACCTCGGGGACATTTCCTCCCCCATCCCCATCCCCACAGATCCCCACGGTCCCCGCGGGGACCCCAATAGCTAACAAATATATAAATTGAAATATAATAAAAATTAGAAAAATATAAATGTTAGTCTTAGTTTTATATTTTAATATTTGGAAAGTATAAAAGTTAGAACAATTTAATATTTTGTTAATATTTTAAATTCAAAACACGTATAAAAAGACTAAAAAATTAATTACTTATAAATAATATATATCTATAATAAGTATATTTATGTAATTTATTCATATGGGGTACACACAACATGGAGGGTATAAAGCTTTATTATATATATACACCAACAAAATTTGACTCATTTTTTTAAAGAGAGAAAAAGTTAAATAATAATGTATTATAATTGTACTAATTTGGATTTATTAAAATAATGTATGGTTAATTTCAATAATAATAATAATAATAATATCAAAAAGTGACATTGCACATGATAAAAAAGAAAGAGATGTGCTAAACGGTACGAAAAGAAATGTACCAAAAGAAAGTACGAAAAGAAACGTACGATCCCATGTAAAAAACTTGGGATAGACTAAACGGAGAGGCATGGTGATAAACACGAGGAGACTAACTATGAGGTGTTGACCAACACCACCTCATCTCAACGCTAACCAGGGACGAATCTATTCACATGAAATTAGGGGCACTTGCCCCCACTTAAAAAATTATTTTGGTTGGAAACATATATAACAAATTTATTTTACCCTATAAAAAAATAATTGTTGACCGCATAAAATCATTTTTTAAAATTAAATGTAGAAATTTACAAAAGATCTAAATAAAAAAGAGAATAAATAGGTACTAATTTTACCTTTTTAGTTATGTAATTTGTAGAAATTTAGATATTTTAGAATATTTTTTTGTAATTAAATTATGTGTTTTGTAAAAATTTACAATATTTTTTTATAGTCTCCTCCATCATATATATTCTCCATTTTAGTCTCCTAAATAGCTACAAAACCTAACTTTTAATACATATTAGGTTCCTAATTTTCCTCATTTTAACCCGACCCCAGCCCTCTAATATTTAATGAGGAAACTATCATTGCAAAATAGCAACTCGCACCCTATTCACCTCCCTCTCCTCCAAGGCAACTAACTTACCGACAAATGACCATCCTCACCACCCTTGACAAACCAATGTCCCTACCTGAAATCAGAATTTTCACTGCTGCCAAAACAGAACTATCCTCATTCCCTTGCGAAGGAGGATGATATCTAATGTCTTACTTGGAATAAAACTCCCCACGGCGGGGATCAGGGACGGGGACGGGGGGACATTTGGGTGGAGGGGATGGGGAGCGGGGGAGTACGACGTGCCTCCGCCCCGCCCCGTTGCCATTCCTAACAGGCCCTAGCCCAATACTTATTTTTTTAGGGCCCAAAATCACTAACAGATTGTATATATAAAAGTTATTTCATATAATATCATAAAATTCTGCTTAGTTCAACGGTAAAGCACTTTGGTTTTAAGCACATGTATCGTGTTCGAGTCCTAGGGAACTCCGAGATTCAAACCCAGTTTCTTCTAGTTACAGAATTAAGCCTTACCACTCGATCACTAGCTATTTACATTAATGCTCCGCAAGTTATTTATTTTAAGTATACTTAATAAAAAACAATAAAAACTAAAGGGACCGGGACCTCCACAGCTTGTTAATTGTATATTCTTATAAATTATCTTTTCTTAGAAAATAAATTATTGATAAATTCTTATGTGTGTTTAGGACGACCATGAATTCAAAACACCAATTTTTTTTGTAATGATTCTTTTTGCACCCCCAACCTAAGATCTTGGGTCGACCATTGGCTTTAATGGTTTCACTACATAAAATTATTTAAAAAAATAACGTAATATATAGTAATGTGTTTTTAAGTTTTACTACTTAATATATAGTAATGTGTTTGACACCATTGACCTTTTTCAAGTTCTAGTAAAAATACAAAATCTCGTAACCTTTTTCACACTCCTTTACAAAATTTCTATTCATTTATATATATATATATATATATATATATATATATATATATATATATATATATATATATATATATATATATATATATATATATATATATATATATATTAAATTTCCTGCATACGTATTTAAAAATTTAATTTTTCTTTACAAAACTGTTATTTTTGGATTTGGTTCCCCAGAATTAAACACCTGGCACCGCCCCCGCTTGTAGGTGTAAATAAACTGTTTCATTCACTAGTAGAAAATTAGCACTTTTGGATGGAATAGTTTTCGTTTGAAATTATATAATAATTCGGAAAATATTGAGACAGATTTTGGACAAAAAAATTTAAGACAGATATCACATAGATTTGAGATGGATTTTGGATGGATTCTGGCCAAAATTTGTTTGAAATCCGTTTAAAATGAGTTGGGACTGAATTTGGGACTTTGCAACGAGGAACAGAAGACATTCTATGTGAAATCTATCATATAAACAGTGGCGGATCCAGGATTGAGAGGTCGTGGGGGGAAAGAATAACGTTGTTTGGACAATTAAGCAATAATGGTTTGAGAGAAAAAGACGCTAATAGAAAAAGGCAAATGCTAATGAGTTTTTTTAACAAATTTTGAGGTGAGCGAAAAGCTCCAATCCAAGACAAAGAATACATTCGGACTTTAAGAGCACTTGCAAAGGAAGGTGGGGATTCAAACATGCGACCTGCTAAGGTTTAGGCAAGTATTAAGAATGTGTTTGGATAAAATATTTTTTTAGGGGTAGTGTAATTTTTGTGGAAAATTAAAATAACATGAGACACAAAGAGTGGTTGCAATTGGTTGTGTTTATGACTTAGAACTCCATGCATGCTATTGATTTCACCGACTTTGTTGATGACTAATCTACGTCGGAAAATCTGACTGTCCATTAGTATCCGGCTCTGCCGGCTCATGTGGTCCTCCTTTTCCAATAGAGTTTTTGCCACACTCAATATTCGAACCCAAGACCTTGGGGTGAGATCGGAGTCCAATTATCACTCAGACCCACCCTTGTTGTTGGTTGAACTTGGTTCCATATTTCCTTCTAAGTTTACACACAATTTTTATTTAAGTCTTAAAGTATATGGAAAAAAAAAAGTAGTCCATAAAAGTAACTAATATCGATAAAATTACTTCCTAAAGTTTAATAAATAGTCCCTTCTGGAGATTAATAGGAAAAATTTATTAAAAATTGGGCAAAATTACACTGGAGTCCTTTAAGTTATGTAATTGTAACAAGTTGGTCCTTTCAGTTTTTTCACCACTTAAGTCCTTTAAGTTACATAATGTGTACACTGTTAGTTCTTTTTTCATTTTGTATTACAAAAAAGCCGAATTCGCACTAACAGAGTTGATGTGGCCGTGACAGAGGCTACCTATCATCTATCTTGTAAAAATTTGGTCATTTAAGACTATTGTCATGTAACAATTTGGAACTTTCAACTTAAAATTTTTAAAAAAGAAATGGTTCATCTTCTTTTTGATTTAAGTTGAAAGGAGAAATTTGTTACATGAAAATAGTCTTAAATGACAAAATTGTTACAAGACATATGACATATAGACTCCATCACAGTCACGTCAGCTCAGTTAGTGCGAATTGGTTTTTTTTGTAATAGAAACGAAAAAAGACTAATGGATGTAACTTAAAGGACCAACTTGTTACAATTAAATAATTTAAAGGACCTCTAGTGTAATTTTGCCTAAAAATTGGGCGTAAATTTAAAGACATTAGTGCAAATTTAAAAGCTCAAGGGATTCAAAAACATTTTATATAGAGGTACTAGTACAAAAAAAAATTATTCTAGGGGTTCAATTGAACCCTCTGAATACTACATAGGTCCGCTACCGAGGGTGGTGGTGGTTGAGAGAGAGGCGTGGTTGATTGGGCGAGAGGGAGTGTGTTCTATTGTGTTTGTGTTGTGTTATGAGAGAGTCGAGTGAGAGAATTGGAATTTAAGGAAGAATTGACGTTTCCGACACCGAGGGAAATGTCCGTCGCAAATTTCCGACCAAACCTAATTTCGTCGCAAACGATGTGGGAAAAACTTTAAAAAATGTGCAAACGCTTACTGAGGGAAGTTTTTGTCAAAAATTAGCGACCTATCTGTGTTCGTCAGAAATTTTGGTAGCAAAACAAAGGTTTTCTTGTAGTAGTTGGTGAGCTAAGAGATACCGAATGAGTGAACTAAGGGTGTGCAAGTAGGATCCCCCAGATTCAAACCCGAGAAATTAACATTTCTCCCTTCTCCACAAACATTCGCTCATAAAAAAAAACACTAAGTTAACATCATAATCAAAAGTTCAAATGAAGGTATAAGTAGAGATAAAGAAAATTAAAAAAAAAGTTATTAATGACCAAAATGAGAGCCTCATATTTTTAGAGGAACTAAACACATATCTAAACATTTTTTCCTATAAATATATTTAACCTAAAAATTAATTAAGGTTTGTTATCTATTTTACAAAATAAAATTATTAAAAGCATTTTACTTTTACTTTTTATTTTAAAATAAAATCATCGTTAAAAGCACAAATATTTCCTATGAAGTCTAAACATTTCAAAAATAGCGTTTCTTTTGGTTGGAGAATGTTTAGTCAACCAATCATTGTACATTGACAAATACTTTTTGTTCAGCTTAATTTTCATGAATATTTTGCCTTCATTCTTGAATTGGAAAGGAAAAGTTGGATGGAAGAAATTAAAATGAAAAGAAGAAAAGGGTGGAACGTGAAAAGTTTTTTCTTTTTTAATTGTTTGGGTTGAGTGAAAGTGAGAGCAAATAATGTTAAACTTTTCTCTTCTCTTAACTGACTTAATAGAAAGTGAGAGAAAAGAAACAAGTGAAAGGTGTATTTGTACCCATAAGATAAATTTTTAAAAATATTAAAAAATTGAAAAAATTACTCCTTAAAATACAAAGCAGATTATTAGCAAATAGATCTAAATTATTGAAAATTTAATCTTGACTTCACAAAAAACTCTGGCATCAAAGTCTTTTAGGTAAAATTGAAAAATTATATTCCTTATTCTGTTAAAAAAATGATTTTTGTGTTAATTAAATTTAATTTTGAAAGGTTATAAGATATTTTGCTGCACTAAAGTAATTTTACTTCAGAAAATAAGTGACAATGTTTTATATAAAGATATTTTGCTGCACTAAAATTATTTTGCTGCACTATAGTAATTAAGGAACGGTGAAATTGCATGCAGAAAATACTCGATTTATATAAAAATAAAACATTGTGGTTTTTTGCTAATAATCTGCTTCGTATATTAAGGAATAATTTTTTCAATTTCTATAAGCTTTAATGAATTTTTTTTTTTTTTTAAATTCGATACAAAAGATAACTGAAATATTGAAATTGGGGTTTAAGTTTTTTGTTGTTTTTTTTTTTTTTTGACAAATTTGTTGTTGTTGTTGTCTGGAATAGAAACCAAAGTTTCTTCGTTGGTGGAAAAATTGCTTCTTGATGGATGGATAGAAAAAAAAAATGAATGGGTTCTTGGAAAAGGATTTCAAAATGGCATTGTGAAGAAGATGAGATGAAAAACAACAGTTTCAACAACATGGTGAAAGTGGTTTTTGTTTTACAGAGCAAAGAATATTTTATTTCAATATGTTGGACCCACTTGGTTTTTTAAATGAAATAAAAATAATAAAATGGGTCAAACTGTAAATACAATAAAGAAGGGAAAACAGGCAGCAGCAGGTTAAATGGGCACTTGTTCATGTTGCACATTTAGTGCATTTGTGCAGAAGAATGGGCACCTTTTGAAAATGCAGTTAAAATAAAAGCTTAAAAATATGTTACCCCCGCAAATATGTCCATTATCCATTTACCCTTCTGTAAAAATAAAACTCTTAAAAAAGACCTAACAAATGTAAACTATTTACGGTTACCCACTGCTGTTAGATTATGTTTTTTTAGGTTTAAAGGTATGTTTGGTCCCTGCAAATATCCAAAAAATCCAGTTTCATCCCTGCAACTTAATTTTTTTTAAAAAAGCCCTTGCAAATACCAAACGCTTCTAGTTTGGTCCCTGACGTTAGTTTTGACTAACACTGTTAGTGGATGCTGACGTGGATGCCAACATATATTCCAAATCATCATCTCTTTCATTCATCTTTCTCTGAAACTCTCTTTTTCGTTCTTCTCTCTTAATATCTCTCAACACCTTCTGATTAATTGAAACCTTCACCGTTTTTGATTATCTTTCTTATATAATATCTCAACATTGATGATTGAAATACCCATAATTGAAATAAGCCATAAACGAGTCTGTGAGGGCGTTGTTGAAGATAAGCCATAAACGAAAATACCTATAAATTGAAGGTTTCATTTTCAATCAGATTCGATTTCAATTTTCCCATTTCGATTTCAGATTCGATTTTCCCATTTTCCATTTCAGATATCGATTTTCCATTTCAGATTTCCCATTTTCTCATTTTGATTTTGATTTCAGATTCGATACCTATAAACAAAACCCATTTTCCCAATTCGTTTATCGTTTTGAAGATGAAGATTTGTGATGCTGTAAAAACGATTTCAAGGTTGAAGATGAAGTTATGTGCTTTTCCAGATTTATTTTAACTCCCAAAGATTTAAATTTTAACTCCCAACGATTTAAATTTTTCAGATCTGTTTTTTCAAGATGAAACCTTCTTCCGGGATTTGAACCCAAGACCTCCATCTTGCAATTTTTGCAACTCCTTCATGTCCTTTACCTTGCAAACTGAGCTACCTTTCTGAGACTATTGTTAGATTATGTTGACAACGTTAAGTGTAAATATATGTTACCCCTTGCAAATGTGTTTATTATCCATTTACCCCCTGCGTAAATATATGTTACCCCCTACAAATATGCCCGTGATCCATTTACCCCCTGCAAACAATAATTGTTTCAGCATACACTTAACTAGGGGTGTTCGCGGTGCGGTTTGGTTCGGTTTTGAGACAAAAAGTGAACCGAACCGCAAGGTAAAATTATATGTGGTTTGGTTTAATTCGGTTGGCTTCCTAAAATAAAACTGAACCAAACCAAACCAAACCAATGCGGTTTGGATTGGTTCGGTTTTTTCCAAGACAAAAATAATTTAAAACGGAGTGAAAATTAACTAACATAAAAAAGGCTAACATAAATCTTTTAAGAAAAAATCTACTCAAATATATGTAGTATATAAATCACTCTCTTTTAATTCTTTTCAAATAGCTAAGACAATGTTTAAAAGAATTTGAATTAAATATTTTGTTGTAATTTTTAAATCAATAATGTTATTTTGAAAAAAAATGCTACAAGAATTTTGACAAATATATCGTGGGACCCAGTCTGAAGAATTTACTTTACAATAAAAATAATAAAAAAGTAACTATAGGAGATACGGTGTATGTGTATCAGTATATTTGTAACATTTTTTGTCACATTTCTGGGCTATATAGCATTGTTGTTTTTAAATATAGCATAACAATATGGATTGTTTGAGAGTGAGTCAAAGAATTAATTGGATTTGGGCTAGTAAGTGAGTGAGAGTTGGGTTGTAGTTGCATTTGGGTTAGTAAGTTAGTAAGGAGGGTTGTAATTCAACAAGCCTTAGTGTTACTTGTTGTTTGGTTTGGCTTGGTTTGGTTTCGGAAATCAAAACCGCGAACCGAACCGAACCGCACGGTGCAATGGAAAAAACCGAACAAAACCGATCAAAAGCGGTTTTTTGTGTTTTTCGGTTTCCTTTGGTTCGGTTTGCGGTTTCCCTATTGGTTTGGTTCGGTTTTGAACACCCCTACACTTAACGCTGTTAACATAATTTAACAGCAGGGGTAACTAGAAACACTTATTATTTTTGCAAGGTCTTTTTTAAGAGTTTTATTTTTACAGAGGGTAAATGGATAATGAATATATTTTCAAGGGTAACATATATTTAAGCCTAAAATCAATTACCCATATAAGAAATGGGTATAAGAGATAAATTTTACCAAAAAAGGAAAAAAAACTATATAAGAGATAGGTAAAGTAGGCTGGCAACGGGTAAACTTATTGCGCAAGTTTACGGCAATCATGTGTGGTTTGTCTAATGTGGGAAATGCATGCTCTGATTTTCTATTATTTAACTTTTTACTATGGCTATGTTTGGCAAGTCATATCTGCTAGCATATAGTGGATTTGATTAACGGATTTGACTAGTAGATAGCGGATGAAAAAAATTAGACCCGTTTGGCAAGCAATAGCGGTTAGCATTTTTGGGTAGCTTATGACTCTGTTTGCAAAAAAGTAGCGTATAGCAGATAAACTAGCGGATAACGGATAAGCTAGCTTATTGCGGATGAAGTAGCTGATAGCGGATGAGGTAGCTGATTGAATTTAAAGTGTTTGGTAAAATTAGCGGTTGAAGTAGCTTATAAATATAAAATTACGTAAATAGACATATGTAATTAATGCTTAAAAATGAGAGATAAATTCATTTAATGTAAGATAAATGAGTAATTTAATTAAAGTAGTGAGGGTAAAGTTGAAAGAAAAATGAAACGCTATAAGCTATAAGCTCAAACACTACTACAAGTAGTGCTCAAAAAACACTATAAGCTATTGAAAAAACGCTAAAAGTTGGTATTGTCAAACACCTATAACTAGCGGATCCCCTATAAGCTAGTGAATCGGCTTTGCTAAACAAAGCTTATAGCGTTTTTTGAGAACTACTTCAATTAGCGGTTGAACTTGGCTCTGTTTAGCAAAAAGTAGCAGATAGCAGATAAGCTAACTTATAGCGATGAGGTAGCTGATAGCGGATGAGGTAGCGGATTGAATTAAAATGTTTGATAATACTAGCGGTTAAAGTAGCTTATAAATATAAAATTACGTAAATAGACATGTAATTAATACTTAAAAAAGATAGAGAAATTCATTTGGTGGTGGATAAATGAGTAATTAATTAAAGTAGTAAGGGTAAAATTGAGAGAAAAAATGAACGTTATAAGCTATAAGCTCAAACGCTACTTCAAGTAGCGTTTCAAAAAAACGTTATAAGCTACTAGAAAAACGCTAAAAGCTGATATTGTCAAACACCTACAACTAACGAATCCGCTATAAGCTAGCGGATCGACTTTGCCAAACATAACCGTCTCATCTTTTTAGCCATTTTTACTCTCATCTCATTAGTTTTATAACATTCCTTCATTATCCTCAAAAAAGTAAAATAAGTTTTTATATCCCTATTTTTTAATTTTACGGTCTGTGTGCTGTGTGAAGATACTGTTGTCTTTCTTAACTCCACAAAACACGCATTTTTCCTTTGTTGATTATTCGTTTTATTTCTTGCATTTTTCTTTAGTCAAAACTTTTTACTTCCGTTAAATAATTTTTTTTTGACAAAACTTTCGTTAAATAATTAGTTGCTAATAAATAAATAAATCAATTTAGTTATCAAGTAAATAAATAAATTAGACTTTTAAGTAAACATTAAATTAGACTATCATGAAATTTAAATACAGAAATAAATTAGAATTTCAACTAAATGTATAAATCAGATTAATATAAATTTAAAAATTCAATCTATAAATATCTTAATAGTTAGTTTAATTATAATGAATTTATAGTAAAATAATTTATGCATATTTTATATTGATTAAGTAAATCTAACCATTAACTAACATTGTCTTTTAATTGTCAAAAAAAACTAAACATGTCCTTTGATGTCATTTTACGTTTATTATCTAGTCCAACCGCTAATTTTACCAAACACATCATTTGTCATTAGATAGCTTATCCGCTATCCGCTAACTTATTCGATATCCGCTATTGAAAACCAACCTTGGATTTGACTTTTGAGTGTAACCATCTTCAATAGCATTTAAATCCTTCCACCAAACCGAGACCACCTTTCCTCTCGTCCACCTCAACTCTCCATATAATCGACAGATTAGTGGAAACCAAACACTTTGTTTATCCCATAAAATCCTCCATCTCCACTTACCGAGCAACGATAAATTAAAAATCTCCATATCTCTAATTCCCAATCCACCATCTTCCTTAGGTACACATAGTTTTTGCCAACTCCTCCAAGCCATCTTACGAGACTCACTCCCTCCTCCACACAAGAAGTTCCTTTGAACTTGCACCATTTCCTAGATTACTCTCTTAGGGGCCTTATAGAAAGAGAAATAATACAACGGGAGGCTTGCTAGCACCGAATTGATTAACGTTATCCTCCCCCCATTGATAGTTGTCTACTCCTCCATGTAGATAACCTGTCTCTCATCTTCTTCACCACTGGTTGCCATGTTGCACTACTCAATCTTGGGTTTGCCCCTATTGGAAGCCCAAGAAATTTTGAATAGAACCCAACCTACCTTACAATATAGAAACCGAGAGGCAAGCCTTACTTCTTTTTCATCTACATTCATCCCCACAAGACAACTCTTATGGAAATTCACCTTAAGCCCCGACACCATTTCGAAAACTCTTAGTATAGCTTTCAAGCACCACAAATTTTCCCTTGAGTTTTTACCCATAATGAGTGTATCATCCGCATACTGTAGAATTGGGAACATTAGATCATCCTTCATTGGCTCGAAGTAACCAAGATCCACACTCATTTTGACTAGCCCGGATAGACCTTCTGCCACTATTAGGAAGAGGAAAGGCGCCAACGGGTCGCCTTGCCTCAGTCCTCTTTCCATAGGGAACTCCAACGAAGGACTCCCATTAACTAACACTAAGATCGAGCCACAACACACACAAGCCTTCATCCAAGACCTCCACTTATCATTGAACCCCATTTCGTACAGCATGTAATCTAAAAAACCCCAACTTACCGAATCGTATGTCTTTTTGAAGTCTACTTTGAACAAGTACTGTGGCCATCTCTTCTTCTTCACTATATTCACCACTTCATTTGCTACTAGTACACCATCCAGAATTTGTCTTCCTTGTAAAAAAGCGGTTTGAGACGAAACAATGATCCTGGGCAGCACCCCTTTAATTCTAAACGCCAACACCTTCGCTATTATTTTATGTATACACCCTATCAAAGAAATTGGTCTAAAACTCATTCAAAGTCAGCGGATTTTTTGTTTTACCAATCAATGCGATGAAGGATGGTGTGAAATCCCTAGGGAGCTTCCCATTCCGGTGAAATTGTGTCAACAATTCAAAAATCTGCGTCTTTATGGTATCCCAACACGACTTAATAAATGTGAATTAAGTATCCATCCAGTCCTTGACTCTTCTCACCCTCACAGCCCCACACTGCTTCTTTGACCTCCTCCAAGGTGAAAGGGGTCGTAATACTCTCAGCTTCTCTCTCTCAAATTGAATTAAATTGTACCCATCCAGAGTTGGTCTATCTTGTTGTTGCTCCTTGTATTGCAAGCTAAAGTGTCGCCGTACCTCGCTCTTCTTTAATTTCCTCCAGTCGACTAATCCACTTATCTTCTACCCTCAACATCTCTATTTGGTTTCTTCTCTATCTTATCTTAACTGCATTGTGAAAAAACTGTGTTCCCATCACCCTGTTGAATCCAATTAATCCTAGCTTTCTGAGCCAAGAGCCCTTCCTTATGTTGCAGGGCTGCCCAAAATTCTGTATTCAACCCTTTCCATCTATCACCATCCCACTCGACCTCCTCATCACCAACATCCTCCAACATATTCAGTTCTCCTACATAAAATAAATTGTCTTAACGCCGCACTAATAACTGACTTAAAACCCGCTCTTTTGTGAGTTGTTTTAATCTTTAAAAATGACCGTTTTACGCCAGTTGTTAAAAGAATTAGCGTTAAAAGTCTAACTTGCTATACTCATGGAAACTACACCGCCGTATAACCGGGGTGGGAAATCTTGGATCCCTTTCCTGTACTAGTTCTATTTCAAATTATTCATAAATAAATATCTAGTTATTATATAAACTATCTATATAAGACATAAAAACCACTTTTGGTATTTAAAATCAATTATAAAATAACTTTTATTGGTGGTGAATTATAGTAGTTCATAACAAGCAACACAAACGACTAGTTTTCATCCTCTATATTCCGTAAAGGCAATAACACTAACTCATATATTGATCTATCAATCATATATATCCATCAAAGCTGTTATGATTGAAGAGGATTTCCACATTCAACATAAAATCTTCTCTTTACATATATCGATTCAAATAGGACCAGCTCATGCCATTTGCCAGCAATTGATATCTATTTAGAGCTGGCGTGCTTGAAATTAATCATTAATTAATTAGTTCTTTTCTATTTATTACTACAACTTTCTAAACAAAATGCAAGAATTATGTCCTTTATAAATTGGACCAGTTCACAATCCTTTTCCCATCTTAATGACATCCTTGCCTTTCTTCCTTTTAATCGGAGTGACGAAGGAGAAGGTTTAATTACAAGTAATGTTTATTGCTTTATGTTATGTTATTTCTGGTTGTTTTCGCTGCTCGCTCTGTAAATTTACAATACTGTAGTTGTTTGAAAACAAACATTTTCTATTTGGTTGATTTTGTTGTCAATTATTAATTCCAATTACTGCAGCAATGAAGAGCGAGGAAGTTGTATTTCAGTTAAGCGTGAAGGAATTGGTGAAAACTAGCACATTGCTTCAGAAATATCAGGGATTAAGGGCAGACGCGGACCTGAATTTTGATCTCGAAAACGTGTTTGACAATACAACTCTAGAAAACTGTCTTATATTTACAACTATGAAACTCTCTGAATTCAAGAATTTGAGAACTCTTGTGTTGTATCTAGTTATTGTAGAGCAGACTATGCTTATGGGTTTGTTATCCAATTGCATCCATCTTGTAGACCTCACCCTTGATAGATGTGAGTTTCATTTTGAGTTAAACATAACGACTCCAACATTGCGTCATTTGAACATTCTAAACTATAACAATCCCCTTTGGCGGAGAATAGATATCATTGCATCTAATCTCTCATCCTTTCAATATTCTACTATTAGTTACGCAACAATCCACTCAATAAATATTATAGCTGATAAGTTATCAAAGTTTTGGTATAAATCTAGTGATATTTCTGAAGCTCTTGGGTTTTATGTACTAAAGAATGTGACAATGATCGTGTTGCATGGACTTTGTTGTGAGTCGTTGGATCGGATTGCACCTCGATTGTTTTCTGAATGTCTCCAACTAGAAGATGTTACCTTTAAAAACTGCACAATCTTGTTTGAAGTGAAAATTATGAGTCCAATGTTGCGTCACTTGAACATAATTGATTGTGGCTCTCGGTATTGCAATACGATATATATTGATGCACCCAATCTCTCATCCTTTGAATATAGTCTTCCCATGACAATATCCTCTATTAATGCTCCAAAGTTATTGAAGGTTTTTTGTAATGCAACTAAGAAAAGAAGAAGACCATGGCCCTTTGATATTGTTGCAAGTTTAAATGAACTTGAGAGTTTAAGTATCATCATAAACCATTCAAAGGTGAGTCACTACCCAAGTTAATTAGTTAGTTGATGTTTATTCTTGTTCTTAAGTTGCTCTAAATTCACTCCAATTGTTATTGTTGTAAACAGATAACTCTATTTCCGAAAGTCTGGGGTCCATTTCAAAATCTTAGACAATTAAAGTTCTTTCTCGAAGGAGCATACGATCCTGATAGTGATTACTTTTGGATTTTAGATATTGCAATGGTTTCTCCACATCTCCAAAAATTTTCACTCACGGTGAATTATTCAACTCTTTTATGTTCTTCTTCTTTATATTATAATAATCTAAAAAATGATATAATTTGACTTGATAAATAATAATATCCACTAAATTGTTCAACGTAATTCACTCCGACGAAACTAAACTTGACTTTTAAAACTATACAAGCTTTTCTAATAGTAAAACTTGTTTTGTTTATAATTAGAAAACAAAATAGACGGTTTTTCAAGTAGACTTACATTTTGATAAGTCATAATGATATGATTTAGAATGCTTACTAAATAACCATTGCATTCTTTTCTTTTGGTTACTTCAATTACTTTTCAGAAATTTGCTTATCTAGAAAAAACAACTTGTTCAAATTTGCAAGAATAATTTTAACCCAGTCACTCTATGAAAAAAAAATCAAAACTAATATTTTATTGTTTATTAATCCAAAAAATAGCTTATTAATTATCAACTCAATTAATCATTAAGTTCTGTATTATATTTTTTGGTTGCAATGAAGTTCTGTATTATATGTAATAACATGACGATTATTTATTTTTTAGATTAGAAATTCACATTTGAAAAATTCACATGTGATCACACTTCAAAGACAAAGAAGAGAACACGCAGGATTTTTTCATAGTGAATTGAAATACGTTGAGTTACATGGCTGTGTTGGTACCATTAATGTTATTGAGTTAGCCAGTCACTTTTTAAGGAATGTGAATTCGCTTAAGCAAATTACTTTTAGTTCTTGTGACAAATTCTACATAGGTGCTGGAAGGTGGACAGAGAGTTCTGGAAGTTGTGGTTGTTTTGAACGTGATTTGATTCATGAGTTGCTAAAACATGAAATAAACGAAGAATGCCAACTTATAATTTTGTAATGGTTTTTTTTATATCGAATTTTGTTAGCGTTATTAATAAATTCAATCATACATAAATTTTATAACTTATTTTAAAATGAGTTTCAAGGCGAAAACCAATTATGACGAACATAAACATTATGAAGCTTTAAAGTTTTGTTCTATACACATTAATATCTACTTTATTTTTTAGATGAGATTTCCATCACTCATGTTTGATGTCGATCTTTATGTTAACGAAATATCGAGTCGGAATCGAAGACATATATTTATGCTTACGATCCAATGATTGTTTACTGTAACATCCACAATTCGGTTAATTTCGATTATCGACATTAACTAGTGTCGCTTAATTGTTTGATAATCAAATTAAGTCATTGAGCATATTTGAATCTATGAAAGTAATATTTAATTTTTAAAGTATGTGAAGTATATATGTTTAGTGATGGATTGTGTAACTAGAAATGGGTTTTAGATAAAGAGTTAAGAGCAAGGGTAAAATGGTCATTTCGCTCAATTTCATTTAATTAAAATTAGCAAGAGGTCATTGCTAAATTGTTTAGTTAATTAAGTAATTGAGCATATTTAATCGTATATGATAGCTAATCTAATTATTGAGAATATGAGATTGTGCATTAGTAGTTGATTGTTTGATTGGAAATTGATTTAAGTGAAGAATTATGGATAAGGGTATTTTTGTCTTTCCACCAGGTAACCCTCAGCTCATAGACGCAAAAAACACCAACAACACCTCACTGAGTTAGTTAGAAGAGGGGGTTGAGAGCTCATAGACGCAACAACACCAACAACAGAACGGATTATCATTGTTTCAGTCTTTGATATTCTTTTATTCTTTTTTATTTTTTTTTATAAACTTAGAAACCTGCAACCAACCGAAAATATGAATTCTGTAAAATCTAATTAAGCACTATTGTTTACCTTAGAAAATATATTGAAGAGCTCCACTATGCATTTTTTTTTATTTCTAAAAAATTACTTTTTAGAAATAAAAAAAAAATTATTTGGCAAATTTGCAGTGGCATATAGAATTACATCCACAATAGCAATAGTGAATAAATTGCAAATTATATATTGTGACAGTGATCTACTCATCTTCACGTTTCATTGGCATTAGATTTCAATTCAATTGATAAAGATTTGAACAAGATGGTAACACATAATTAAACCTGTAATACAACATAAAAGTCCTTAAATATGTGTAATGTAGTACAAAAACTTAATTTAAAGATTTAGAGACTTAGAAGTACAGAAGCATAAACTTTCAATTCAAAGAAAATATAAAATTCTCAATTAATAAATTTGTTACTTCGGTACTACAAATAAACACACAATACTTTAATTTTCTAATAGCAATAGTGTAATTTTGTGGGCTTGCGGGCTACCCATAGCCCGGTCGGGCTAGTCCGATGTGGGCTCGGGCTTTTTAGGATCGGGCTCAAAAGTCCGAATATTAAAATGGGCTCAATTTAATCGGCCCAAGCCCTCTATTTTTGCGAGCTAACCCGGCCCGGTCTGGCGGGCTCGACCAATTTTGACAACTCTAGTGGCTAGTAGTTAACTAACCGAAGTTGTGTGAATGCGTGGTTAGACAATATTGAATAACATTGTAGTCATAAGATAAGGGAGAGGATGCGTTTTGGGATGCGTTTTTGATTAATCATAAATATATGAATAACATTGTAGTAAACTAATCATGCATTGGCAATTGTGACACTTGGCTTTTTCTGGGTTAATTTAGACTCTTTTAATTGACGCATCTACAAATGTAAAGAATTGCTTTAAAACAATGTGGCTTTGTGGCTCTGAGGAGATAACGCACAGTACTCTGCTCTGAACTTCCATCACTTCTCAAATGTCAAGTCTCACATCCAAAAATTATTTTCTCACTACTCACGCATTCGTCTCTTCATCTCACTATTCAAGCTTTCTTCTTCTCTCAGTTTCACTAAAACCTCTCTTCTTCTATTTTTTTCAAACAAATTGTTCCTTTCTCTCATCTTCAACACCCATAAGAAACTCATCTTCAACACCCAAATATTTAATAAACTCATCTTCTAAACCAAGATTCCAGCAATGGGACTCCACCGAAACCCTAAAATATGTGTTTTTGGGAACCCTAATCAGTGAATCAGATTGTGAAGAAGTTGAAACAACTCTCATCACAACAGGTATTTTCATTCTCTCATATATTTCATCACTCTGGTATATTGATTTTTCTTTTTATCATGAGATTATTTGGGTTTTTCTGATTGATGTTTCAAGGTTTTGTGGTTTCCTCTCACTTATCTCATTCACTCGACAACAATCTATTATTGTCTCACTTCTCACCAAATCTGTTGCAAAGTTTTCTCTGATTTAGGTTTTGTTCCTCCTGTTATTACCATTCATTGAAGTTGGACATACAACTTGGAAAAGTTTGTTATTAGGTTTCCTTTATATTTGATGTTAGTATGTATTATTGATGTTAAAACTGATTTATAATAGCTGAATGTGTATTTAGATAACCATATCATGCTACTTAGCACTAATAAAGACTTTCTAAAATTTCCAAAACAAAATAATGTTGGATCTGATATTGGCAACCTTAAATTTGAAATCGGAAACTAGCACTAAAGAAAATGATGTCTTTACAATATTCTATGTTTTGTATATCTTTATTTGATTAGTCATTAGTGATTTATGTTTTTGATGGAAAATCTTGATAATCATTTGAGTAAATTGGTAAAATCTGTTTCAGTATTCTCTTCAAATGGCAAGTACGGCGGACAACATTGTTGATGTCAACCCTGAGAAAGAGGTGTGGAAAATTGATGTAAAGATAATTGATCTTTGGACTGTTTTGAACAGACAACAACAAGATCCTTATGAAATGATCTTTATGGATGCCAAAGTAAATGTTCATATTCCACACTAAATTTGAATTCCCTCAGTTACTTTTTTTCGTTTCCAAGGTAAATGATCATTATGAACTGTTTCTCATCGACTGATGCTAATTTTGTAGGGAGACCGGATCTACGCAGTTGTCCCGATAAAGGAAATACGGCACTGGCGAGGTCGGTTAATAGAAGATATGACATGTCGTTTTCGAAATTTCAAAGTACATGCAAATGACTTCCAATTCAAAAAATGCACACACCCCTACAAAATGCTTTTCACAGCTGCAACTACGATGGAAGACATCCCTCTCCCGGAGATTCAACATCCAAAATATCTGTTCAAAGACTTTGAACAGATACTGAACAAACATTATGATACTCTTGCACTATTTGGTTAGTTCTAAGTTATTATACTTATAAATAGATACTTTACATATATTTATTAATATGTTAAGTACGATTTAACTTTGATTTGGTATTTATATTTTGATTTCCAGATTTCATTGGGGCTGTATGTCAAATGTTGTTCACTCCAACCGAGTCTCAAAAAAAGGCTTTCTTCACATTCAGAGATCTTAGGTACTTAACTTCTTTTCTTTTTATTTATATACAACATAACTTAATCAAATTTATATGAAAACTACTATCATCACAAAGGCCATACACTGCATTGCACTCTATGGGATGAGTATGGAAAACAAATCCAAACTGCTTTCAACAACCGCAATCAGTCTAAACCGTTCGTGATTATTGTCACAAATATGAGTGCCAATGAGCCGAAAGGTATGACACAAAAAACACTAATCAACTTTAACAATGTTGGCTACAAATTTTTCTATGTTTTTATATTTATCATTGGCCTATTTTTCTAGGAAATTATCCTTTAACGTTAGCCAACACGTTTTACTCCACCAAAGTCATTTTAAACCAAGACTTACCGGAAATTAATGACTTCATTAGCAGGTTCGTGTAATCTTTTTTACCTTTTGTAATACATTTTTCCATACATACACCATCCAACTAAGCATGCATTTTTTTCATCCACTTTTGATAGGCTCACTCCAAGTCAATCACTTGAACTCTCCGCTCAACTTTCATCACAAATCAGTCAGTCATCTCAGTTTTCGGAGTATGATCGGTTCATGTATAGAGCTCCAGCATTTAGTATTTCACAGATTAAAAAACTTCGTGAGGTAATTGTTACATTTCTAAACAACACTTATTGCAAAATTGTAGTGTTGTTTTTTATATGTGCTTTATATTGTTCCTACAGGAAACAAATTGCACTACCGTTGCAACCACATATAACTTATAGCTAGCAAAAATGATTGGACCATTCTTGGGTGTAGTGCTTGCTCAAGAGCATGGAAGGAAGAGCCCCCACATCAATGTTTTTGTGGTGCCATTACTGAAGTTCACGTTCTTAGGTTGACCATTTACAACTTAATGTTTATGACTATAATTGAAATCCCATTTCAATTCTATTGATGATGCCTCTCTTTCATTTCACAGGTACAAGGTTGAAATTGAAGTCAAACACATGAATGTCGAATACAATTTCACGTTTAGGGTTAAGAGAAAAAAATGAAAAAAAAATAAAGCCCGCTAGACTGGAAACCTACAAAGGCAGTCTAGGCAAAAATTAGGGCACAAAAGGGGAATAAGACTTACAATGAGAAGTTGTGCAGTTCACTGAAAGAGTTTCTCCTACCTATGCCAAACAACAATGTACATTGGGGCAATTTTTGTGGAGGAAAAGTTTGAGAGTCTCGAGAGACCCCACGTTTGGGGAAAAATTTGTAAGACCATTGTAGGAGTCAAAGAGTTTCTTGCTACACCATGTGGTATTCTGTCAAGGCAATGCCCTTCACTAGAGTTAAGCAGTAATCTTACATGATCCTATATCGGTCAAGCTTTGATTGCCACGCCAGTACACTTGTGTGAGCAACAACTTCTTACCAATACTGAGGCAAAGCTTGTACATGGCCCTTCATGAGTCAACTTTGTTTTGTACACCCGTGTAGCCTTCTCTTGGGGCGATTCCCTTTTACCAAAATCGGGGCATAAATGTTTGCATGACCCTTGAGGATGTCAAATTTTACTTGCTACGCCTGATAGTCTTCCATCTGTGATAAAACCCAATTCCCAACAAGTCAGGTACCTCAAGTAAATGGAATGCCCAATAACTCGATGTTGCCATAATACCTCTTCCTCTACCTTCTTGAGTTGTGTAACGCCCAGATAATTTAATTAATTATTTAATTAAATTATTTCGGTATTTTATGAGTATTGTCGTATTAAAATATTAATATAGTGTTTTATTTAAATGAAGGGAGTAGTGCCTGGTAATTACGGAGTGGTAGGAAGAGGCCCAAGAGCCCAAGCCCAATGACTTAGGCTCCTAGGCGCTAGGGTTAGAGGGGAGCGCCTCAATTGGGAGAAAAAGAAAAGAAGGAAAGAAAGAAGAGAGTGCGAGGAGAGAAGAGGAATCGGCGATCAAGAGAGAGAAGAGGGAGAAGGAGTTTCGTTGTTGTGGTTTCTTTGGTGTTTTCCTAGAAAGATCATCGTCTTCGGCAAAACCTAAGGTAATGGTGGGTTCTTGCTCTATAATAGGGTTTATAATGGGGTTTATGTGGGAGTTAGGTCCTAGGTTGTGATTTGATTATGTTTGATGTGTTATTTGATGATTTTGATTGTATTTGTGATGATTATAATTGGTTTTGGTGATTGATCATGATGAGTTTTACTTGCTTATGGTTTTCGTGCGTTTTCGACACCTTTTTTGGTCTTTCAAAGCTAGCATCTGTTTGGTTGATTGTTTTTCCTCCCTATATTTTCCCTCTAAAATACCCGCCAATTTCAAACCAAAGATCCAAAAAACACAAAATCCCAGCTCTCAAATACCCGTGAATCCATGCATGTTCATTAAGCAATGCTTCAATAATGGTCAACTTGGAATCAGTGATGTGATTTAGAGAGCTAATGACAATCAGGAAAAAAGAGGGGGAGAAGGTCCATTTGGAGGTAGACATGGCAACGGGGCGGGGCGGGGCCGATTTTTACACCCCCCGTCCCCGACCCCGACACAATACCTGATCCCCAACCCCGACCCCAAAACCCACGGCATGAAATCCAGTATCCCCATCCCCGCCCCCTTGGGGGGTCGGTTTTCCCCGCCCGTCCCCGTCCCCGGCTCCTATGTTGACAAAAAAAAAAAAATTCATTCTGCGGGAAAAAAACCGACTCCAAATTCGATTTCCTTGGGGAAAAGTACTTGTTTCAAACCTGTGTTTAATTCTATATTCTGCATTGTAATTTATTAAAATTGTTGAAAGAACTACATAATCATTAAAGTGTTCAAAGTAAGCTCCAGACTTTTTTGGTTACAAAATAAGTTCAAGACTAATCTATCACCACACAACCAAACCAAATTCTGAATTATCAAAACAACAAACAATTCAAAATACAACCCAACAAGTAAAAACAAGTGTTACAAATTAGCATATTCAAAAAGAAAATTGTCTCATAAGAAGACATCTATTGATAGACATGGCAGTAAATAGTTGATCATCTTCATTCTTCAAAATAAGTTGTAATAGAGCTTGCAAGTTCACCTGTATTAATATTAAGACAAAAGAAGTGTTAAAATATAAACATTAAACCTTACAAAATTTGAAGCAAATAAAGTAGAGAACATCATCAGACTCCATTTCATCTAGTAAAGTAGCATATGCGTTGCATAATTTAGAATTAGAACAACCTGTTAATATAAAATATACTAAATTATAATCAATTCCTAATTAAATTATATAAAAATGTTTGGCAATTATGGAGATATTAGAATGAATAATTTAATACATACTCGTCTTCTCAGCACTCCATAACCAACTTCTAGCACACATCAAAGCCTCTAAAGTAGTCCAATGAAGTCGACTGCGATGGGGACTTAAGATAATACCGCTAGTGCTGAATGATGATTCAGAAGCTACGGTAGAAACAGGAATTGCTAATACATCCTTCGCAATTTCTTGAAGTGTTGGATCCTTGACACCATTCAATTTCCACCACATTAAAATATCAAAATCTGAACCTTTTCTAGGAATAACATCTTCCTCTAAATAATGGTCCAACTCAGTCTTAACAAATGATGTTTTTGCTCTTTTTTTCCTCTAAACAAACACATCAAAATCATCGAGAGCATCACCACCAACAGCCAACATTGAAGAGTTGTTGTTGGATCCTTGATTCATTTGAGATTGATAGTCGGAAATCAAAGCATAACACAAATCTTTGATCTTTTGGATTTCAGTAGCACAAGAATCATATCCATACATTTGTTCATAATAATACTCCACCAAATCCATTTTGAATCTAGGATCCAAGACACTAGCAACTCCCATTATATCATGAATAACATTCCAATATTTATCAAATTTTGCCAACATCTTTTCACCATTTGTTTAATCAATGTATCTGAGTCACCAATCCACTTGAAATTGCCAATTTGACATCACATATCTTGAAAAATACAAATTTGCAAAGTGGGATATTTAGTGCCGTAAAAACTTCAGAATGTAATTGAATAATTTCAATCTTTCACAAACATCCTTTGCAAATTTCCTTTGTAAACTAGTTGGCAAACAAGTGTATTGAGACTCGCGTTGTTTTAAACGATTGAATACCTCCTGATATGAAATGGCAATATCAAGCATCTTGTATGTTGAATTCCATCTGGTTTGACAATCTAAAGCCAAACTTCTGGTGCATGTAACTCGCAAATGTCTGGCTGTCTCTTCAAATTTTTCCTTCCTTTTAGGTGTCGCAGTCCAATATGCGACACTATCCCTAATATTTTCTATGCGACACTCTCTTTTGATTGCTGGAAGTCCACATATCAGATGTAATTGCCACTCTTCCTTGAAGACTGTCTAATAACTTCATGGTAGTTGATCTCTCATACTCATACACTTTCAATATCTCTTTCTTGATTGTATTTCTTGAAGGAACTTGAAACAATGGTTGAAGAGTCACGAGTATCTCTTAAAACCACAATGATCCACTATCGAAAGTGGATAGTCATGCATAATTATTGCGTGTGCAAGCTCTTTCCTTGCATTTTCAGCATCATAAGTTCCGGCACGTAGCTCCTGCTTTCCTTGAATGATCTTAGGCATAAGAAATGATTGCCCCTTGTTATTACTGCCTCTCTTCTTCAACTTTTTTGAACACATGTTTCCATGTGTGAGAGCAAGTGTTTCGTTCCATTTCTTGAATCTCCACCAAGTTGTTTCTTGCAATAATTACATTGAGCTTTTTGTTGTCTGTTAACCATCATTAATTCGAAATGCTTCCATACAATACTTTTGCGCCTATCCTTTTTGACTACATCTGTTTCTGCCTCCGTTTGTGCATCCGTTTGTGCATCTGTTTGTGTCGTCGTCTCCAAAGTTTCCCCTATCTCAACACCTTGGGGTGTTGGCATAGATTCAACATTAATTGGAGGGTTGCAACTTTCTTGTGGAGTTGGATCATGTTCACCTTCTTGTGAAAAAGGCAGTGGAGAGTTACCAACATTACCAATAGCATCCATCCTTTTTATGTCCTGTGATATATTCAGAAATGATAGATAAATTATAAGATCAACACTCAGCAGATCCTTGAATTTTATATATTTTTCCAATCAGAAAAAAAAAAGAAACATATATCAGAATCGAGAGAATAGATGCATGCAGCCTACACGGGTGAAAATGGGGTCAAATTTTCCAATCAGAAAAAAAAGAAACATATCTCAGAATTTACATCTAAAAAGTCTTTGTTTTTAATAGCTATCTTAGCAAATGTGACCATCCAAAAGAGAGAAATGAGCAACTAGCAGGGAAAGTTGGAAGGCTGACAAATAGTACAATCAATAACAGAGAGTTTCTAATTATCTGCTATCTGAATATCTAGCATGACAAAGGTTTTTTGTTACGGGAATACAAAAAATGAAGTTAACTCCATTCTTCCAGAATCAAAACCAGAATCAAAATCACCATTCTTCAAATGCACAACATTGATTTAATTTCAAATTCAACAATACAACACCCATATAAGTTATAAAAACCAAATCCAAAACTAAGAAATAGCTACTCTGATTTTATTCAAGGATTGTATTATTATAATATAACCTTCTCAAATCCAGCCAATACAATAAAAAAACTGGAAGAAGAAAACGAAACCTCACCTAAAAAACTGGAAGAAGATCCGTCGCGAGAGGTCGAGAGAGAGAGAGAGAGAGTCGAGTTGGTTGTTGAGTGAGAGAGTGAGAGAAGATCTGGTCGCGAAGGGAGGAGGAGGTTGACGGTGGTGGCTGGTAGTTTAGGAAAGGGAGAGAGTCAGAGAGGCTGAGAGTGAGAGGCGGAGAGTTTGACGGTGGCTTCTAGGGTTTCTATTCTTGGAAGTAATATATATATATATATATATATATATATATATATATATATATATATATGTGGGATATTTAAGTAATTTAATATCATTAGCATTTTAAGTAGCTGAACAATTAGCGGGCGGGTTCGGGCTCGGTATCATACTCCCCATCCCCGTCCCCGTCCCTGACTTAGTAAATCGGGGAAAACCCATCCCCGTCCTCGACCCCGTTCAACTCAGGTTTTCCCCGACAAAATCGGGACGGGTTCGGGCGGGTACCCGCGGGTCTGGGTTTTACTGCCATGCCTATTTGGAGGTTGTTTTGCTGTGAAAGGTGGGAAATAATCTTAAAAGAAAATAAAAAGCTTGAAAGGGCAATGATAAATTCCCATTTGAGGACAAGTTTGATTGGTTTCAACTGAAGCATGCACAAAGAAGACAAAAAGAAAAATGCTTTCAGTAAATCTAACTTTCATTACACACGAACTCAAGACACATGCATAATTCATGCATTTCATGTCATAGTTTGCATACATTTCATGTCCATCCATGCATTCCACTTCATGACTAAAATCATACATTTGTTTTCTGTACTTTGTAAATAAAGCAATAAAAAGAGTCATCCAAAGCAAGGCGTGCATTACCTGCTCTAACTTTATGCTACCGGTTCAGCCCTGGCACATTCTTTCATGCTACCGGTTCAGCCCTGGCATTTCTCTTCTCATCCCCGTGCTATCGGTTCAGCCCTGACACATTCTTTCATGCTACCAGTTCAGCCCTGGCATTTCCATTCTCATCCCCGTGCTATCGGTTCAGCCCTGGCACATTCTTTCTTGCTATCGGTTCCGCCCTAGCATTGTCTTTAATTTTCTTGCTATCGGTTCCTCCCTGGCATCGTCTTTAAGTTTCATGCTATCGGTTCCGCCCTGGCATCGTCTTTAATTTTCATGTTATCGGTTCCGCCTTGGCATCGTCTTTAATTTTCTTGCTATCGGTTCCGCCCTGGCAATATCTTTAATTTTCATGCTATCGGTTACGCCCGGGCATTGTCTTTAAGTTTCTTGCTATCGGTTCCGCCCTGGCATTGTCTTTAATTTTCTTGCTATCGGTTCCGCCCTGGCATTGTCTTTAAGTTTCATGTTATAGGTTCCGCCCTGGCATTGTCTTTAATTTTATTGCTATCGGTTCCGCCCTGGCATTGTCTTTAAATTTTCTTGCTATCGGTTCCGCTCTGGCATTGTCTTTAATTTTCCTGCTATCGGTTCCGCCCTGGCATTGTCTTTAATTTTCCTGTTATCGGTTCCGCCCTGACATTGTCTTTAATTTTCCTGCTATCGGTTTCGCCCGGGCATTGTCCTTAATTTTCTTGCTATCGGTTCCGCCCTGGCATTGTCTTTAAGTTTCATGCTACCGGTTCCGCCCTGGCATTGTCTTTATTTTTCTTGCTATTGGTTCTGCCCTGGCATTGTCTTTAATTTTCATGCTATCGGTTCCGCCCTGGCATTGTTTTTATTTTCCCCGCTATCGGTCTTGCCCTGGCGTTGCTTTTATTTTGTGCTATCGGTCTTGCCCTGGCATTGTTTATCTTTTGATATCGGTCTCGCCCTGGCATCAATCGTCTCCATTGTAATATAGCCCTGACATCGTACTTTTAAATTTCGTGGGGCAACTGTGAACACTCAATTTTTAACGGTATTTTTGACGTTTTCTCGAAAAATTACGAAAATATGCACTTTTTGCGTGTTTTGCGTGTTTTAGTCGTTGAATACGTCATTTTACTAGTTTCGTCACTTTCGCGTTGTTTTTACTCTTTTTAGTTAAAAGAAAAATTATGTGCTAATTCGAATATTACAAAAATAGTAGATTTATTTGATTTTCTTATTAAAATGTTTTTTACAATAACCCAAAAACTAAAAATAAAATAAAAAACGAAATTTATAAATAAAACAGCTTTCAAAGAGACTTTGGGGTCAACAAGCGTTGTAGGAATCGATTTGGGTCGGGTCTTCTCAGCAAGTTCAAAGCCCATATTTGCATACAATAGTCAAGCCCAGTCAAACCACATTAATGTCCAAAACCCTAATTTTTACCTATAAAAACAAACCAAATCATAGTCGAGAGGAAGAAGAGAAAAAAAGGAAAAAAAACAATATAGGAGAGAGATGATGTGAGAGAGGAAAAGGGGAAGAGCACCACTCTTCTCACTAATCACCACTCACCCCACTCATCTCTCCAACCACCACCACACACCACTCTTCTCTCTAACTACCACATCACCATCAAACACCACCACATACAAATAACCACCATCCAACACTCTCTCCCTCACTTCGCAACCATCACCACCACTCTCTCTCTCTCTCTCTTTCTCTCTCCTTGAAATCACACCATCACTTTCTCTCTCCCCAAGATTTAGATTTCGAGATCACTAAAAAACGATTAGGCGTTCACATTGAAACCCTAATCGCGAGGACTGAGTTCGTTGGTGGGAAGAGCTAGATTTTCAACAATCAAACAACAAAGAATAAATGTAAAGGAGTGACACATAGCAACAACGACAAATCATAAGGATCGATCCAAAAAGTCAAAAGGGAAGGTTGGCTAACTTATTTTCTTAGTCACATTTTTTGTTTTTTTGCTTATCTCAAAATCTAAAAATGTGAAGACCAAAGAGTGTTGTTTTTCTAGTTTTGTTTCTATTAGTGATTAGTAATGACCAAAAATTAAGTTCAAAATTTTTTTTACAAAAATGTAAAAAGAATTCAAGAATCAAAAATTAATTAGCTTTAATTGTCATTTATTAATTAGCTTTAATTGTCATTTAATTTGAATTTTAAAAAGGAAATTAATACAAATAAAAATTGAATCAAAATATTAGGAGAGAAGAAGTCAAATGCAATCAAACCAAATTAATCAAATTAATGAATAAATAAGTAGCCATTAAATGAATCGATTCTATTTTAGTTATAATAACACAATTAGGATTTGATCGAGATGTACATCTTATCAAATCCGTCATACTGGTTTAAGAGACCCGAGTTGTACAGCTTGGTCCTAAACCCTTCAAAAAATTAAAATCAAATCAATAAATCAACATTTTCTAAAAATCTCCAAACAGTTTCTTTTCCTTTAAACACCTATTTTTCAAAATACCAAAAAAATATGAGTTTGACCGAGATGTACATCTTGTCGATCCCGGTTTAAGAGACTCGAGTTGTACAACTTAGATCTTAAACCCCTTCAAAATTAAAATCAACCAACAAACAAATTTTCAGGAAGAACTACGTGACTTTTGAATCTCATAGCACCAGAGAGTACGTAGGCGCGGGGTCTCCCTGTCAAAGTCAAAATTAAAATTTTCCAAATTAATCCCTATTTTATCTTCTTGTAAATAAATAATCATTCCTTTTCTACTAAATTTTTGTAAATCTTATTTTTGGGTAAACAAATAATTAAATGACTTGGTAATTATTGCACAAATCAATTTAGGGTAACTGTCTTAGGACAGATGTGTTAGGGGTGCAGTGAAACTAGTTTTCACCCATTCCCTTCGCATAACCGACTCCCGAATCCAACCTAGTTACGCAGGCCGATAATCTTAGGTTTAGGTTTTTCTCAATTTTCCTATTTAAAAATAAATTGGGTGGCGACTCCTCAAAATCATATTTTTGAGCCGTCTACGTCGAGATCCACGTCACTACAGATGGCGACTCCACTGTGGATAGTGAGATTCAAGCCAGTATGTTTGGTTGTGCAAAATGATTATAAGGTACGCTTTGTTTACCCCTCTTAGTTTCTTATTTATTTATTTATTGTTTTTCTCTGTATATATCTTATCTTTATATTTATATTGTTCCTTATAAACCCTAGGCTAGATGACATGTATTATTTGTTGTTTAGTTGTATTTATTGAAATATTTTGTGATTTTATTTTATTTTTAAGTTTTGAGGTTTGTATGCTCCCTTCACACACTACACCTACACTGTGAGCACACACTGAGAGTTGAGCTCATACCTGAGCCACAAAAAACACCCTAAGTTAGAACGAGGATAAGTGGGACTCATTTTGGATGTACATCCTATGTGACTTTCATGAACTCCTCATCTAGAGCACGATCCTTCTATGCGGGTACTCACATACGGGATGTACATCCTGTTGTGTTTAACTCTCTAAAAGGGTACTTGGCTCTAGAGACCTTAAATCTCCATGGGATGTAGTTACCACCCTGTGAGTACTCACAATAAAGACATTAGCCCTATAGGTCCCAATGCCCTATAGCACGGGCTAACCAAATTAGACCACACAGGGAGCTATTTTACCTCTTATCATTGTTTTTGATTGAATATATTTTTCTCGTTATCGCTCATTAGTCTACACACACAAAAATCATCAAAAAAAAATTGTGTAGCATTTCATGCAACAGAAAAATCATATAGTCTTTCATGCATAAAAAACAAAATAATCATATTACATTTCATGCATAAAAAAAAACCTTATTGCATTTCATACATAAAAAAAATAATCATATTGCATTCCATGCATAAAAAAAATAATATTGCATTTCATGCATAAAAAAATCATATTGCATTTCATGCATAAAAAGCATAAAAAATCATGTTGCATCTAGAAGTTCATTTCATCTAAAAAAAATTAGGATTTACCGCGTATCATTCATTCGTATTGCATAAGTCCTTAAAAAAATTGCATGTAGTCTACATTTTCATTTCATTGTCATTCATCATAAAATTTCTCCATTGTTTTTCTTTGTATGTATGCCAAAAAAAAATTTGCATATCTTCATGAGTATATAAGCAAAGCACATAGCATATTCCCCTCAAGGGGCAAAAAAATTTGCATTACTTTTTTTTTCATAAAACAATGAAAAAATATTACAAAACAAATGCATGTTGCATCTTAGGGTGAGTGCTTCACTACAATAAAATCGGTGATTTGCCACGGACAATTCCGTGGCAAACGCACAAATTCCCGTCGCAAATTTGCATTTGCCACGGATTTGCGACGGCCAAAAAATGGTGGCAAAAACGCTCGTCGCAAACGCTTTGCCACGGGATTGTCCGTGGCAAATGGGTCCGTGGCAAACTCGTCGCAATTCCGTGGCAAACTTCCGTGGCAAAGCCGTCGCAAATCTCGTCGCAAAGCCGTGGCAAAGCTGTGGCAAATAATTTTGAATTTGTTTTTAAATTCCGTGGCAAAGCCGTTGCAAATCTCGTCACAAAGCCGTGGCAAAACCGTGGCAATTAATTTTGAATACGTTTTAAATTTCGTCGCAAATTGTGCAAAATTCTGTGGCAAACACAATAACTTTCAAAAAACTCCGTGGCAAATTCCGTCGCTACGCAAAAAATAATAATTTAATAGTAATTCCCTAACTATTCAATCCATACTCTCCAATACAATAATATGCGCAATACTTCCTGCCAATTCAATTCAGACTCCAAAATATCAAACATTGTCATTCATATTTGCAATACTTCCTGCCAATTCAATCCACCAATTCAAACATACATAAACTACACTAATGTTAAAAGTGTCAAACATACAAAATATCAAATACCAAAACATATCAGTAATGTTCAAAGTGTCAATCCAAAACACAAACTTAGTTAAACATAAACTAGACTAATATTAAAAGTGTCAAACATACTAAATATCAAAATATATCAAAACATACCACTAGTTTATGTCAAACATACATAAACTACACTAAGGTCTAGTAAACTCAAAAAAATTCGACGTGAAGCATCTTCAACTCCAACTCGAACAATATACCTAACAAAACAAAAACAATAATGATTACTAATTAATTCATAAAACTAAGAAAATTTGCACCTTAATTAAAACATAGATTACCTAGATGTCGTCAATAACCTCCCCATAAGGGCGGTCTCCATGATCTCCACCGTCTCCATCATCCGCATATTCGTTCTCGCCCCTGCTGGGGAAATTTGGTTCTCGCTTTCGGGTGTCCGCCATCATCGTGGAGGTAATGGAATCCCGAATGGTTAAATACGTATTCAAGTAGTTGTTCTTTGTGCGTGCATCACTGCTGCTCTTTGTCGTCGCTATTTCCTCCCGATGTCGCGCTATTTGCTCCTATTTGCCACGCAAATTGCCGTGACATTTCTTGGATGATCCTACGGGCCTCGGGAGAGCAGGCTTGCGCGCCGCCGAAGCTTCGTGAGTTGTCGTCAACTATGCCTCCCGTCCCATAGACACGACTCTTATAGGGGCCTCCAGCAGCCTTGCTCCCACAACAATCGCTTCAACTTAGCCAACTCAACAGGTCTCATTGGTATGTCTCGATCGAGATAACGATCATTTGAAACTCCTCCTATCAAATGCACAAGTTATAATTATAGTCAAAATAAATGAGATATTATATCAGGCACATTCATAATTCTTCTTTAGATATAGATAGTCTAATAAAGCTACGTGTGAATGAAATAACATAGAGTTCTAGGTACAGATTCCGCACCTGCACTTCGGAATGTTTTAGCATTTGATGCATATCTCACCACAGAGCCCCAAATATGCGGACTCCAACTAGAAGAAATAAGGTTCCTGGCAAAATATGACCCACAAAAGATCCCATCTTTCTGATCTCTAAATAAATTCTTCTAGTACACTAAAACATTTACACCTTGCTAATATACCAACTAATCCTGTTTTGGATAAAAGCATAGTCATTAGTCACTAGTCAGTGTCAAACTTCCAATAACAAGTTTTTGGATAGAATTTCAGTATCTCTTCACAACCTCATTGGTAGTTGGAATGAGAATTTAAACAACTTAAGTATGCTTTACAGCTTCCATAACAAAATAATGAGAAGAAAAATGAAAAATCATTTTTTTGCTTAATTGGAGAAGAGTTTTCTTTCTTGCAATCAGGGAAAACACAACTCTAGTAGTAGACAAGTCAAATTAAAATTAAACCTGCTAACAGAATAACAACCCAAACTGAGGAAGATCCATCTACAAGACAAATTAGGTGCGCGAGTAAGAAAGATGGATGTTTTTTAATGTTATATCATATGAAAATTGATCCTAGAATTTAGTCACTGGCTACAGATATTTTCAATATGGAAGTCTTAATGCAAGCCCTCCTAGAATACAATATGGAAGTCTTAATGCAAGCCCACCGAGATTAACACACATGCAGCACAGATATTTTCAAGCAATACAATCACAATAAATCATATAGGAATATAGGATTAATGAGAGGAAAAGATAAGAATGGAAGACATGATATTTTCAGAAAAGGAAAGCTACGAGTATTATAACAGAACGGTGTATGACACGACAGTGGTAGATTTAAGTTCTAACAAGAGTTGCAAGACGCTTAGTTTCAATTTTTTTGAGATAAAAATGTTGGACCTAGTAGTAATCGATTAGACTAGACAGAATCTATTATTGCAACATACGGTTGATTGACATCTGAGTTTCTGAATGAGTGTCATTTGGCATTACACAGTTACATAAATCATAAGAAAAATGTGAACCAAGAAACAGTGCTAAAATGCCACCGTAAAAAAGCGATAGAACACCAGGTATAAATAAAATAATTACAATCATGCTATTTGATGCAAAAACACAATTTTATATAGTTTGTGTAGTGGCTAGTATGTCTGCAAACAAGTTCTGGTCGATAAATAAAGGCTTAGATTCTAAGCCTCTTTAAACTTATTAATTGAGACACAACAGCAGTATCGTAGTACATCAATTCATTCAAAGGTTATCAAACTAGAGTCAATACAAACTTGTAAACTTTTTGTAGACTCAACCAAGAAAAGATCATAAGAGTTTACTTAATACAAAAATAATATTTAAAATATATATATTCAACAGCTTTATCAAAACTTACAATTAGACTAATCCTATACTAAACTTGACAATTTAATTTTTCGGTCAAGTTTAGACATGAAAAATAAGCCGGATTAGCCTCTACACATCGAAAGATTTACACCCCAAATAAATACTAGGACATCACCCACACCCAACCCCATTAGGAAATGCGTTGCATCACCCTGAACCAAAAAACAAAACCCCTCATAATTGTTACACCAAGGCAAAGAAAAGATTGCCATTTTTGACAGACCAAAGAAAGATGCGTCTAATAAAATTTGAGGTCTCAGACGCCAGCCAAACAACAAATGGTGAAAAAGCAGGCAAAGCTGGAGCCTCTAATGGAAAAGGCCAAAAGTAGACTAAAATGTTTTAGGCTTTTAGCACTTACAAATTCAAGCTAGTGTTCAATAAACAAAGTGATACCAGTTACAACATATTGAAGCTTCTTTATACCTGAGTAATGCGAGCGCGGTCCTCTACATACTCGCCTGTGCCCTTCCTAATGTGAGTGTGGCGATGAAGCTCTTCTACATGTGGCTTCCTCCCTATCTTCTTGGCCTATAATTAATAACTTAAGTTTGTAAATGGTAAATTATAAGTAATCATATTGCATAAGGAAAACATAAGTTTATAAATATACCAATCTCTTTGAATGCTGCAACATAGAGATAGAACCTTGAGCGTGCAAGCTTCCACCCTTTTCTGATGCCCTGTTCTTCTTATTCCGCTCACACGTATCTTTGAATTTTGGATCATTCCATATGTGGTTTATTAGGTGATTATAGACTCCATCCCCATCCAAGTAGGTTGGCCCTCCCTATGCGGACACGCCCGAGCATATCACTGAGTCGATCAAAGACATCTCCTATGAAAAAGATCCTCAACGGCGGCCTCCCGAGATTTATGCCAAGTAACTCTCTTACGCATTGTGAAAACATGTACAAAACAAATGTTACATCAAATAAAATAACTTCACAAATTCTTTTAAAAACGACAAACATTGTGATGTGTTAAAATGTACACTTACTCTAAAAGCGTTTAAAAATGGTCTCGCTCATCCTTATTAAGATCGACCAACTAGTACATGGATAGTGGTATAACTCGCGAATAGTCAATCGAATAGCATTTGCGGTGGCCTTGAAGGAAGAAAAACTCGCGAAGTTAAAACAATTGAAACGATTATGTCACATTATATATAACAAAACAATCAATCAAACAAAGTTGTAAAAACTTTACATACCCTCCACCTCAACCTCGATGACTACCCGATCGCCGACTAACATAATCTCATCCTCATCATCACCCCCTCAACATCGATATCAAATCATCACCCCCTCAACATCATGCATCCTGGTCACCATCGTATCGCATCATCTCCAGTGAAAGTCGCTCGTCGGAGATGGCAAAGAGGTCGAGTAGCACAAAGATCGGGTGAAGGGGTAGGAGTAGGTATCGCATGAAAACCTGGTGTAGGAATCATGCGATATTGAGGACTCTGTGATAGTGGGGGAGTCACTCGTGGAGATGCACTACGACCATGTACCTCTCTGGGAGATGGAGTGGGTGATGGAGTAACTCGTGGCGAGGAACTAGAGCCAATATGGAAAGACCTAACTCTGAGAGGTCTCACAGAAGACCTAACTCTGAGAGTCCGCTCTAAGGACCTAACTCCAGAGGTCTCCTTCAGAAAGACCTAACTCAGAGAGGTCCGCTCTAAGGACCTAACTCTCGCAGGTCCGCTCTAAGGACCTAACTGCAGGTCTGTCAGAAAGACCTAACTCTAGAGGTCTGCTGTAAGGACCCTACTCCAGAGGTCTGCTCTAAGGACCTAACTCCAGAGGTCTGCTGCGTCTGTGTCGGAGGATTTTGCAATGATCTCACTCTACCGCATGTCTTTGGGCGTGTATGCGTGTAGGGGTAGATGTGGTAGGCATCTCTCGAATAGTCGGTTGTGTTCTCAACGTGTATCACCATTTTCTACGACGAGGACAACTATAGACTTCCCCTTACGATCGTGGGGTGGTCTAGGTGGCGACGAATCACCTCCACCGATGCCATCTTTGTAGAGGAAATGAAACATAAGCACAAATAAACAATTTAAAAACATAAAATTTACATCTAAAATAAATCATTAAACAATTCACACACAATTCAAGTTGTTTGGATACATTCATTACAAAGTGGTTCAAGTTGTTTGGATACATTCATTCACACACAATTCAAAGACAAACATGAATTAAAAGCAATTCAAGTTGTTTGGATACAACAATTCACACAATTCAAACACAAACACATTATATATATCTAATCTTTCCGCCATTCTTCATCTTCATCGTCTTCATCTTCTACATCAACTACAACCTCATGTGAGTCCTCTTCTTCCAAGTTGTTTGGATCCACTTCTTCACCATTGCCTTCCAAATCACGTAAGTTAGAAATTTGTTCAACTTCATTAACTTCATTTACAAGTGACATATCATCCGCTCGATAGGGAACATCTTCCACTAGATCATCTATTTCAACGCGACTTCTCGGCTTTGTCTTGATTGCGACACACCAACCTCGCTTGTCTCTTGAGTTGATGGATAAGGAACATAGTACACTTGTCTCACATTCTCTGCCATTATAAACGGATCAAACGCTGGATATTTTTTGTCCATTCGTATGTCCACTCTATTATACTTTGGATCCAATTTGGTACCTATAGCTGACGGATCAAACCAATCACAATAAAACAACACTACAGTTTTAGCGTAGTCTAACTCGCTGAACTGTAGTTCATAAATGTGTTTGATTACACCGTAATAATCATCTTCACCTCCTTCATTGACCCCTTTTACATAGACTCCGCTGTTAATTGTTGCTTTGTTTTTCGTCCAGGAGTGGGTATGAAACTTGTAGCCATTCACGAAAAATGTGTGATACTCTTTCACTTTTGTATAAGGACCATCAGATAAATTTCTCAAGTGTTGATTGATTGGAGTTGGTTCCTCAGAGTAAACCTATGTACATGACATACAAACAAGTTATTTCGTAAGGAACACATGATTAAGGTTGAGGAACAAGTAACTCAACACTTACTTTTTCTTGAAACCATAATTGAAAATGTTCATATATATGAACAGATGCCTGATCAACTCTTACGTCTTCCGACAACAAGAATGACCTGATCAAATTAGATGATACGCACTAAATGAGATGACAGATATGAACAATTAATTGAATGAAAATATTGATATACATACTCAATGTATGGTTTAACTTCAATGCAATTGTTCAACACATGAACATGAGCTGACTTATACTCCTTATCCGTTAACCAATGAATCGACTCCTTCCCAGAATGGCGACCAGATTGGCCGAAGACCGATAACATTAATGGGTGTCTAACACAATCATTTTGCATTTCATATCTTTCATTTCTCAAAGTGAAGTTGGTGAAATAATGTGAGCAAAAGTGGGTTATTTCGCGGTGTAGGTATGATGCACAAATCGATCCTTCAACTCTCGCCTTGTTTTTCACCGATCGTTTAGAATCACCCATGAATCTATAAAACAACTTGATTAGATGGAAAATTATACTCACCGCAAATGGGAAAAAATGAATATGTTCTTAAAATGATACCTTTCAAATGGATACATCCACTGTCATCGAACCCGGTCCATCAAGTCTTGCTTCATATGCTAGATGAACGGGGAGATGCTCCATAGAATCAAAGAAACCAGGTGGAAATACTCTCTCCATCTTACATAGAATGAATGAAATGTTTTGTTCCATCCTAACAAGGTCAACATCTCTTAAAGATGCAGATCACAAATCCTTAAAAAATTGACTCACTTCAGTTAGCGGATTTAGAACATGTACCTGGGTTTACACTTTTCACGCCGAAATCCAGAAACTGGGTTTACACTCTCACGCCGAAATCGAGCTTGTGGAAACCGGTTTGAGAGAGAGAGAAGACGTTGTGGCTGCACAAGGAAATGCAGGGAGGAGAGAAGACTTGTGGGTTGTGGCTGATGGAGGAGGACGGAGGGTAAGATGGAGGAGGACGGAGGGGAGTCCGAGCGAGACGGAGGGGGAGTCGAGCGAGACGGTGTTATGTGATGAGAAGAGAAGTAATAGGGTTTAGTAACTCACGCGACAAATAAAAATTATCATTGACATTTGCGACGGGTTTGCGACCAACCCTCCGTCGCAAATTAGCGACCCACATCCATTCCCGTCGCAAATTAGCGACCGACATCTATTTCCGTGGCAAATTTAAGCGGGATTTTTAGCGCTCATGCCAAACATCTCTTTTCGTCGCAAATCCGTCGCAAATTAGCGTCGGACAGTCCTCCGTGGCAAATATTGGTGGCAATACAGGGTTATTCTTGTAGTGCTTGCATTCATATCACACATTTCATAACATATTGGTTTCTTTGACCCATTCTCATGTAGCATTTTTTTTCTGTTTAAAGAAAATCAATAAAAAAAAAAGAGTTTTGAAGTCATTAAGTCTTCATTCATGTTAAATTTTTGTGCTTGCGTGAAAATGGATACCAATCAAGCTTAGACTCATGGAATTGGATCATTCTCTTGAAAGTTGTTGGTAAGATTAGTCATTGGAGGATTAGAGAAGTAGGGTGAGAGGACAAATATCATGGGGAACTATACCGGGGCATATTGGAAAAGATGAGTGGAAAATAGGGAGACATAAGGTTGTGACAATCAGTTCTTGAATAAAGAGTTCAAAGCCCAAAAAATAGAGGATTGTCATTAGCGCTTGTTTAGTCATGTAAGCTTGAAACTAAGTTAACTTTGTTGAAGCTTTACACTAATGGATTTGCATGAATCTCATTTTTCCCCGTGTCCCCTTAAAACACCAACCCCTTTTGAGTTCTTGTCTCGTGATAATTCTTAAAGATCTTTTGGTTGCATCATTCAAGGATGAACCAGTGAGCATCAGATCTCAAAGGTCCATTTCCTTAGAAAAAACAAAAAAAAATAGACAAAAAAAATATATAAAGAGCAAAGGATGTGTAAAAGAGTGAATGTTATTTTGAAATTAAATTTTTGAAAATGCGGAATCATGATTTCAAATGAAGAGTGACCATTTTTTTTCTCTATCCCATAAAAAGAACCCTCATTGTCGCCTTTGAGCCTACAACTTCCATTCACTAAACCCTAGACAAGGATCAACACTACAATAGAATTTAGTGCATTCAGTTTTCCAAAGTTATGAAATCAAAGAGATACTGGAAAAAGTTCAAAAAAAGAAAAAGAGAAAAATGAATAAAGCCCGCAAGACTGAAAGCAAGTATTGTTAGTATTGGCAAAAGTTAGGGCACAAAAGAAAAAGTAATGAAAAAGCATAGAAGTGAAAAAAAAATAATAGTCAAGCCCAGTCAAACCACATTAATGTTCATATTTGCATACAATAGTCAAGCCCAGTCAAACCGCATTAATGTCCAAAACCCTAATTTTTACCTATAAAAACAAACCAAATCATAGTCAAGAGGAAGAAGAGAAAAAAAGGAAAAAAACAATATAGGGAGAGGAGATGACAGTAGAGGAAAAGGGGGAAGAGCACCACTCTTCTCACTAATCACCACTCACCCCACTCATCTCTCCAACCACCACTCACACCACTCTTCTCTCTAACTACCACATCACCATCAAACACCACCACATACAAATAACCACCATCCAGCACTCTCTCCCTCACTTCGCAACCATCACCACCACTCTCTCTCTCTCTCTCCCTTTCTCTCTCCTTGAAATCACACCATCACTTTCTCTCTCCCCAAGATTTAGATTTTGAGATCACTAAAAAAATGATTAGGCGTTCACATTGAAACCCTAATCGCGAGGACTGAGTTCGTTGGTGGGAAGAGCTAGATCTGGGTTTGGTTTTCAACAATCTGAAACAATAGCAACAGTCAGAAAGAAGTGACACATAGCAACAACGACAAATCATAAGGATCGATCCAAAAAGTCAAAAGGGAAGGTTGGCTAACTTATTTTCTTAGTCACATTTTTTGTTTTTTTGCTTATCTCAAAATCTAAAAATGTGAAGATCAAAGAGTGTTGTTTTTCTAGTTTTGTTTCTATTAGTGATTAGTAATGACCAAAAATTAAGTTCAAAAAATTTTTTACAAAAATGTAAAAAGAATTCAAGAATCAGAAATTAATTAGCTTTAATTGTCATTTATTAATTAGCTTTAATTGTCATTTAATTTGAATTTTAAAAAAGAAATTAATACAAATAAAAATTGAATCAAAATATTAGGAGAGAAGTCAAATGCAATCAAACCAAATTAATCAAATTAATGAATAAATAAGTAGTCATTAAATGAATCGATTCTATTTTAGTTATAATAACACAATTATGATTTGATCGAGATGTACATCTTATCAAATCCGTCATACTGGTTTAAGAGACCCGAGTTGTACAGCTTGGTCCTAAACCCTTCAAAAAATTAAAATCAAATCAATAAATCAACATTTTCTAAAAATCTCCAAACAGTTTCTTTTCCTTTAAACACCTATTTTTCAAAATACCAAAAAATATGAGTTTGACCGAGATGTACATCTTGTCGATCCCGGTTTAAGAGACTCGAGTTGTACAACTTAGATCTTAAACCCCTTCAAAATTAAAATCAACCAACAAACAAATTTTCAGGAAGAACTACGTGACTTTTGAGTCTCTCATAGCACCAGAGAGTACGTAGGCGCGGGGTCTCCCTGTCAAAGTCAAAATTAAAATTTTCCAAATTAGTCCCTATTTTATCTTCTTGTAAATAAATAATCATTCCTTTTCTACTAAATTTTTGTAAATCTTATTTTTGGGTAAACAAATAATTAAATGACTTGGTAATTATTGCACAAATCAAATTTAGGGTAACTGTCTTAGGACAGATGTGTTGTGAGGTGCTGATGAAACTAGTTTTCACCCCTTCCCTTCGCATAACCGACTCCCGAATCCAACCTAGTTACGCAGGCCGATAATCTTAGGTTTAGGTTTTTCTCAATTTTCCTATTTAAAAATAAATTGGGTGGCGACTCCTCAAAATCATATTTTTGAGCCGTCTACGTCGAGATCCACGTCACGATAGGAACACTGCCTCTATCTCAAGATGTTCTGATGACAACTTGCTTATTGGGAAAATTCTGGAAAAAATGAAACCTGATGAGGTACGAAATATATGTAGATTTAATGGAAATGTTACCCAACTGAATCTGTGAGCTGTCAAAAACACTGCACTTACCACAACTTATATTATTTCACACCATATTCAAATTATGTTTCTAAAATAAATTTTACACAGGATGGAGATTGTTCTATTGACAATAGTAAATCAATCATATCTGATTCTGAAGGGCCCAGTTATCAATTGGTAAACTCATTATTTTAATTTTCAATTTCTGAGGCTGCAACTAGATTTATTTGTCCTTTATATTTATTTGTCGGTTTTTATTTTTTATTGACAAATACTTTGATTTATAAACTATGACCTGAACTGTTTTTCATGGATACTGCTATATGCAGTGTGAATGCTTGAAGGCTTTCATACTATTGACAAGATAAAGTAAACATAACTTCAAAAGACCTTTAATGTATTATCCCATTTATTGATTTGAAAGACCATCATCCTCTGTTAAATCTTTTTCCTGCTGTCATCACATACATTGTGGAGACCTTTGATTAGCATGCTAATCTTTGGTTCACACTTTTTAATTTCTATTCATCTTTTTAGTATGCTCATTTCCATCATGATTCAATACTTATCATGTATATCTTCCCGTCACTCGGATCAAACGTTCGATATTAAATTCATGGCTTGACTTTTGTAGTTGTCGCAACAAGCTTTTTCGGGGACAGCAGATTATGATCCTGATTTGGTCATTACCAATAGCCCTTCAAAGATGCTCACACTTGGAGAGTCTGCTTATGATTTTAAAAGCCCCCAGTCTTCAACAACAAAACTATCCTCAACCAAAACTTTGACAAATATCAAGATAGAGAAGTAGTTGGATGGTTGTAATTAAACTAATTGCTCAACTCCTCATTTTGTATAACTTAACAGTTGCTGAACCAGAAACAATGTTATGGCTTTCCACTATTTTGTATAACTTAACAGTTGTTGAACCAGAAACAATGTTATGGCTTTCCACTATTTTAAATGTATTAGGAAATATAAACTAATTTTGAATGGCTATTTCTTTGTTAGTAGCTTTCTAAATATCAGTTTTATTTATGCAGTTGAATGAACGAAATTTCCTACCAACATCAGAAATGAATTTCAGGCATGCTCAGTTTCGATCAACCTTATAACATATAGTAAATATAACGCGGAACTTTGAGAAGGGCCATTTACCTATAATAGTCCAATACTACAACATAATCCCCCTGGAATTTTTCTGTACATCCTTTTAAATACCCAAAGTTATTTTCAAAAACAGGGACATTACTTAAAAATAAAGTTAGTTTTTAAGGGTGATGGAGATTTTTGGTCGCAACTTGCTACCATATGAACATGTAGACTTCTCTTGATATGATCGATTAGGAACTAAATAAGAATGTTCTTTTATAGTCATCAACGTGTATCTGATAACATACATTCCTGCAAATTAATTTAACTCATAGAACCACAACCTTATTTACTTATCCTTTATAGTTAGATTACATACATTAGCCTTTGTAGTTAGACTTCTATCAGATACACCAACTATGGCTATTGAAAAAGAGAAAAGAACAAGGCTATTGATTTTTCTTTTGTCTCAAAAACTTTATCTGTTATAATTTGTTGACTATACATGTTCGCTGCTTCCAAATAAAATTACTACACAAATAATATTATAATTTAAATAAATACGTACACCCTATAATTATCATTTCATGAACACCTACTTTCATTCCTAGACCCAAACTGTCCTATCATATGTACCTTCTACTTTTCCCTCCCACTCAATTACCACCAATACAATTGACTCCTTTTACCCCTCTAAGTCTTTTACAACAAAACATTAACTAGAGAAGAGAAACCCACTTCCATCTTCTTTCACACACCCACTGAAAAAAAAACGTTGCAGTTGTGCCAAGTCCACCCCTTTCATATTTGCTTCAAAGACACAAACAATGTATTATATTTTGGTTTCATGTTCAGTACATCTTTCTTGAACATTCTTTCTTTAAGGTTCTTTATTATGTTGATTGATTCTTTACTCCTATTATGTTCTTTCTTGAAGGTATATATACAGTACTTTACTTGCTCAATTTTTTGATTGATTATAATGTATTACCACCTTTTCATAGTCAAGGAAAAACTTGGTAGTTAGTAAGTCAAAATATATATATTGCTGGCTTCTAAAATAAGACTATTTCCTGGCTTCTAAACTTGGTTGTTAGTAACTCAAATTAAGCTTCTTGGAGGAACTTCATGTCCTAAACATTTTTCACCATTATGTTATTTCTTCCTTTAACATGACTTTTTTATCACCAAATTAACTTATGCGGGAGATTTATCATGCTTTACTTTGTCTGATAGAAGTCTAATGTACACACATTGATGAATGTCAATTTTATCTAACTAACTTTCTTCTACATTACATCAGACCTTATTTGATATCATCCATGACCATCTTTATATGTATTTTTGACCCCTAACATTTCATAGGAATGGATAGCAACAATGACAAGGAAAATAATCCTTCATCAAGTGCAAGAAATGACAGAAGGAAAATTCTCAAAGGAAAGTCTAGAGTGAGTTTTAGAAGAACTCCACCACAAAATGTATTTCCTAACTCAACACCAACTCCAATTACACCTTTCTTAGCAACAAATAGCAATCTTTCAAATGTCAATGACCTTGGACATCACTTGCATAAATCAAACATGAATGCTATCTCTAGCATTTATTCTTCTCATTGTTCAACTACACAAAGAACTCCACTGAATGACATAACTGTTGCAACTATTAATCAACCAACAAAGACAAACACAGCTTCCACTTCAACCATCTTTCCTACATCAAATGTAACGGTCCGAAATGACATTAATTGCAATCATTCAATCCAAAAGGAAATGAAAGTTTGATGACATTGTTCCTTTCGGAATCAATCTTATGAATAGATTTGGATATGTGAATTCAAACCTACCATTTGAAACACAAGGTGCATCTTCTCCGGCAACGACCACTCAACACATACCATCTACGGTTGCGGAACATTCAGATGATGATTCAACAAGCGATGAAGACAATTTTCATGGTAATCAGTAGAACTTACATTCCACTACAATAATGCCAATTATATTTATATATCTTTTTTCCCCTGATAAACATTTTGCTACTTCGAACAAACAGGATTTGATGCACAACATGGTAACAGCTCAGATGATGACTTTGTCGCTGACGAATATGTAGCTCCTCAATCTACATTTCTCATTCAAGGTTCACAGAGATTTTTGTCCTATACCAATGATATTTCACGGCCATGCTTACAATTTCACATGTTGGCTTACCTTTTGATTTTACAATGCTGATTTTTTCAGAGTACTTTGATATTGGTCATCAGCACTTCCAGTGTCAATGGTGCAGGGCTCAATTGTGGTACCAAGAGCGCATTGATAAGTATAGACATGCTGCAAATCCAAATTTTTCACTATGTTGTTCTAAAGGCAAGATTCAACTACCTCTTTTGAATATGCCACCTGATTCACTTTGCCATCTTTTGTTCAACAACGTCTCAAACGATAGCAAGAACTATCAAGAAAATATTCGGGCTTATAACTTGATGTTTGCCTTTACATCTCCGGGAGCAAAACTAGACAGGACTTTTAATAATGGTAGAGCAACTCCTACTTTGCGTATTCAAGGACAACCATGTCACCGAATTTGTAGCCTCTTACCAACACCAGGAAATACTCCTAAGTTTGCCCAGCTATATATTTATGATACTGACAACGAGCTAAAACACAGAACTGCAAATTTCAGGTACAGGGTCACACTATTTAAAATATGAGTCTTATCAAAATGGGAAATACTTCTTTACCACCATATTTTCTAATTCATCATTTCATATTTTTCAGCAAAAACTCAAAGATTGATCTTCACATAGTCCAACAATTGAAAGACATGCTTGACCAGCACAATACTCATGCAAAGTCTTTTAGAATGGCAAGAGGCCGAATGCAGGGACTCAATGTTCCAAACCTTAAATTAAGACTTATATCAGAGAGGTCTACAGATGGAAGAATTTACAATCTCCCATCTGTTAGTGAAGTTGCTGCACTTATAGTTGGCGATGTTGACACTCCTTTTCCAAGAGATATCATTATGGAAAAGTGTAGTGAAATTTGAAAAGGATTAATGAGCTCCATACCAGCTATCTAGCCTACCAATATCCCCTTCTCTTTCCTTATGGTGAAGACGGTTATAGGCAAGATGTCCTTCATAGAGATATGGGTCCCTACATTCAACATAAAAGAAATCGTCTGACAATTAGAGAGTGGCTTACTTTTAGGATAATGTCAAGAGAAGTTGAAGTACCTTACTATTTTAAGATCAAGAAGATTATTTCAACAATTTTTGGTGGATGGATACAGCATGTTGGAGTCAGACAGATTAAACTTCATCAGGTTTAACCAACCAAAATTGAGGGTAGATAAATATAGCAACTTGGCTAAATCTACAACACATCCAGACACACAAGGCTCAACCAAAGAATTGTTTTACCCTCAAGCTTTGTTGGAGGTAAATGTTTTATGGATCAATTCACTAGTGCAGAAAAGACTTTTAGTATCGGTTATCTGTCGATACTAATTCGACTGATACTAAATGTCTGACATTTAGTATCGGTTAAACAACCGATACTAAATGTGACTTTTAGCATCGGATTTTCAAAAAATCGATACTAAATGACATTTTTTTGGTGTTTTTTATGTCTTGAAAACATACTATTAGTATCGGTTATTTAAATAACCGATACTAAATGTCACTTTTAGTATCGGTTATTTAAAAAACCGATGCTAAATGTCTTTTCAACATTGTGTTTGTTGTCTAAAAAATGACATTTAGCATCGGTTATTTAAATAACCGATACTAAATGTCATTTCAACATTGTGTTTCTTTGTTTAAAAATGACATTTAGTATCGGTTTTTAAATTAACCGATACTAAATGTCACTTTTAGTATCGGTTAATTTAAAAACCGATACTAAATGTCATTTCAACATTGTATTTGCTGTCTAAAAATGACATTTAGTATCAGTTTTTTAAATTAACCGATACTAAATGTCACTTTTAGTATCGGTTAATTTAAAAAACCGATACTAAATGTCATTTCAACATTGTGTTTGCTGTCTAAAAATGACATTTAGCATCGGTTGTTCAAAACAACCGATGCTAAATGTCTATTTTTCTTAAAAAAAAAGTAATTGGCACTATTAATAGATATCAATTGCCAATTTATAAAATCCTGATATACAAAGTTATTTCCAGACAATAATAAATTCATAAAAGTACTTCAAATTCTATTGAAATTTAATATCATACAATACAAGTTATTAATATTTCCTATACATACAAAGGCTTTCCTGTGTCTACTAGAGGAGAGGAGCCAACAATAATATGAAATGTTTACAACTCATGATTGTAAAATATTTTTCAGATAAAATAAAATACAGTGCATACACACAACGAACCCATGAAGTCCTTGAGAATCTCCCACGAAGACTTTGTAGTTGAACGGTTTGGATTAGGCGAGGGTTTGGAGTGAGCTCTTCGACGCCATACATAAAGTGCCGCTTCCACACGGTTAGCAATCTCTAGTGCAACATGTTCAGAGGAGAGGTCTAAGCAATCAAGAAGGCACTCAGGAGAGAATTGATCTGATGTGATGTAACGGTAAATAAAATCCCCTAAGCAAGTTCTTCCATTCTGTAAAACAAGACCGTGTTTAAAGGTACTATCTGTTAAAACTCAAAATAATATTCAAATAAGTGTCATAAAATTGACAATAAGATTAACTAGAGAATATTTACTTGGAGGGGTAGTGTACATATATGTGTGTGCTAGCAAAGTTTTTAGTGTAGTAATTCATGTCATACTCTTTGCTTGGTCATTCGTCTTAGTCATATGATAACATAAAGAAAAATTACTTTTTATGTTACAAAGAAGAACTTAGAGAAGACTTCTAAATATTACTGGAGAAATTCCAATTCAGCAAAGTTTGCAGTGTAGTAATTTATGTTATACTCTTTGTTTGGTCATTTATCTAAGTCATATAATAAAATCAAGAAAAGAAAGTGTTTCTGTTAGAAAGAAGAGTAAAGACCTTAGGAGGCCTTCCAAATATGACTCAGAACTTCCATTTCATTGCCAAAGCAATCATTGTTGATAGACATGGTTTGCTTTGAGAATCTGCTTGCGTTTTCTCGAGAATGATTCAACCGCTTTCTTGAGTTCTCACTAAGACTGCGGGAGGAACACGGGTACCAGGAGCCACCATTTCTCTTCTTGCGCTGAATCGCTGCTAAACGCAGGCGGAACCATCTCGCATCTCGAGCTACAATTCCTTGATCAACATACCAAAACTCAGCACTGTGAAACTGTCTAATATTTTCTGTGTGAGAAGAAAATATAAATTAAGTCTTAACTATATAAACCTCAATCATTCAATCAAATGATGTCTCTGGCAAATACCACGTGACATGAAAGAACAAGATTTGTTACTCACGAGAAGCATGTTATCGAGTTTGCGAAGGGCTGGAAGATTGATAAAAATATCTGTCCTAGGCCTGCAAGTCATTACCTGCAGAATGAATGAATCAGATTAGAAACATCAATAATAATTTACTTGTGTTAAGAGTTACAGAATTGGACTTGAGGACTCAATTCAATTTTACCTCTAATATTTTGCCATCAGGAAATGCTTGCCAAGAAGGTATCAATTCAACAATGTGATCACTAACTAACAAGCCATTCCATTTCTCTCTGCCACAATTATTTCTTCTCACAAGGTAAAGGTTCTAGTCTCCACAGTTGCCCAAATACAGTAGCTACATGTTACATAAAAATTCAAATTGGATAATTATACAACTTCAATGATCAATAAAAGTTTAAATTTAAAGCATTTGCTAACTTGGACAAACTAAACACTTCATTAATTTACACTAACAGTAAAGCATATTAGGATGATAATCACTTACAATTGACTGAGATTCTTCAAATTGCCTAATGCTTCTGGTATTGTCCCTGTAAAATTATCTGTAGAAAGCATTCTACATATTCATTCACATAATGCAAAAGTAGTTAGGCATGGTTTGGAAAAGCAATATGAAATCAAAGATATTTCATGCATCTAAGTTTCTTTGATGATTAGTTAATACTATACTTAGTAATTACAACAAAATTGCAAATTGTAGCTCTGCTTGAGTATAATTTGGGCTGCAAAAATCAAGTTTAGAAGCTTCCATCCAAGAGATTCCCAATTACAAAATGAAGTACAATGGTTAAAGCTAGATTATCAAGACAAAACTTCTTTGATTATCCGGTCTTTAAAATTTGCTAGGGCCTTGTAATGACATACAAGTCTAAGACAAAACAAATGATGGCTAGCATTGACCAACCTCTATTTTATTAATAACAAAAGAAGTTATTAATCCCAAAACACAACACTGAGTAAAACACAAAATAAGGAGTAAATCCAAACACAGACTGAATCACAAAAAGAAGTTATTAATCCTAAAACACACACCTACCTAGAAACTTCTTTACAAAGAACCTCTGAAATGCCAATCCATTGACACAAACAAAAATACTCTCCTAAGCTTGTTTATTGCTCCAGCTTAGCAGAAGTTTGGAACAAGGAAGAAGAACAAAACTTATGAAAGAAGGAACAAACAACAAATTAGCATAAAACAATTGATGGCTTTGTTGTTTTCATTGCATACAAATCAAAGCCATAAAATAAATAACAGATAGCATTGAAAAACAATGCATACTTCACAATTTGTGAGACAACTTGTGAGCTCATTATCCTACAATAATGAAACCAACAAAGCCATCAATTTCAAAAGAAAAAGAAAGAAAAAAAACAGTAACTATAACATTGGTGTGTGCTTGCAGGTAGCACTTCTATAAGATAGATAACACTATGTCAACATCTATATATGCTTATAGTAATGAATCTTCATTCAGTAAAAAGCATTCCTTATATCTACAAATATGTAAAATACTAATGCTCAGAACCATTTGAATAAATGCTACAAACATACCATTTCCATGGCAAGGGTGTGATACTTCTCAATGGCCTCAGGCTATAATATCTGCACAAAAGAATTTACACCCATACCAAATTAATTGTACTTTGTTTTTAAAGTTTTATAACAGATGTATGTAGCATATGGAACTTAGACCCATAAACTTGACATATGTGTCTGGATTTGGAATTTGCACCCAGAAAAAATGTATGTAGCATATGGATTTGGATTTGGATGATTCTTTATATATTATTATTACTCATTAAGTTTTCTCCCTTGGTCACAAATAGAGAAGGCACAGTTGTACAATATCCCATCTCTCTCAAATATCTCTCCACCTTGTTCCTGCAATTTTGTATCTTTATACACTCCTCTCTTCCCATAAAGCTTGAGCTGTTACCACACACCAAATATCATCAAACACAAATAATAACAATAAAAATAGTAGTATGAAAAAGTAAGTAATGTACTTCTGCTGAGAGTGATTCAATAGCCTCTTCCCCAGGATCTTGTTTGTCCCATGGGATTCCCTTGCCATCCACAGAAAGATCAGAGACAAAATCATAAGCTTCCAAAGGTTGTGGCTCTTGTTTTTCTATATTGTCTGTTAACCATGCCTCCCTAACCACAGGTATGCCCCTTTCCCTATAAGATAGGTTCATAGTTGCTTAGACATACATATACATATCAGAATAAAATTAAAAGACAGAAGTGTTTATAAATCTTTTGTTGCACTCACATGGCTTCTGCAAGTTTGGATGTGCCACCACGTTCTCGTTCAGCAGGTGAAGCCACCAAACAAGTTGCTCCTGAAAAATTTATCAAGCCAGGTTATAACAATTAATAAACAGAAGGATGAGAAAAGAAACTTAGTACAAGGATGAGAAAAGCAAGTTGTATCAGATTACCAATAATAGAATTTGCCACCTTCCCTCCATGCTTTTCAATAGTTTTTTTCCAATATTGCTAAATAGCCAAAAATAAATCCAATCAACAAAACTCAGTAGTACAGTAGATGCTAAAAGATATGAAGGTTAGTTGAATAGTAATGCAAGAGAGAGAGGTGCATAAAAGAAAGGGGTAAAAATAAGAGAATATCACTTCTGAAATAGGAGAATTCTGAACAGAATCTGGTAGAAAAAAATTGAATAATAAAATTAGATTAGAGGAATTGAGCAAGAAATTATGAGCAATGACACCACAAACTCCGCCGCCGCGAGTCTACCCTCTCCCATGACAGCGATCTTCCGCCCCTCTCTCGGCCAAACACAAATCTCTCTTCTCTCTCGGTCCTCAGCCTTCTCTTTCTCCCTCCTTTCCTCTCTTTCTCTCCTATCAGATCACTCTGTCTTCTCTCCTATCTCTCTGTGTGTGATTCCTCTCTTCTCTCTTTGTACGAACACCTCTCTGTGAAATCCAAACAACATATATAAAAATAAACTTCAAAATCACCATCCTCAATGTATCATTATCAAATAACAAAAGTAACATCAAAACGAAAATCTAAAGCGATTGAAAACAAAACCCTAGATGAGCGGTGAGCAAGGCGGCGGCGCGAGGAACGACGATAGCGGCGGTGTTCGATTTGCTTTTTATGCGTTTTATGTAAAGTGCCGGGTTTTGGCATTTCGGGGTTCGCGAGGAAGAGGGAAACATTGCAAGGGTTTTGGTATTTCTAGGGTTTCGATTTGAGAGAGTTCAGAGAACAAGAGGGTTGAGAGCGAGAGAGTTAGTGTTAGTTATAGGGAAAATTTCTTGACCGTGGAAAACGAAGGCATATCGTGAACTGGAAATGGTGGTGATGAAGCGGAGGAAGAGGAAGAAGACGTGGTCTTTGCTTGAGTGAGAGGGTTGAGAGCGCAAGAGTTTGAGAGAGTGAGAGATGTGAAACACGAGAGAGTTGTTTTTGGGATTGAAAAATAGAAGAAAAAGAGGAACTTTAGTATCGGCTGTTTCAACCACCGATACTAAATGTGTTTTAGAACATACATTTAGTATCGGTTTTTTAAAAACCTGATACTAAATGTGTTAGAAACACACATTTAGTATCAGTTGTTTAAACAACCGATACTAAATGTAAGCGTGAAAATTGAAAACTTCAATTTAATTTCAAATTTGCCACCGCGCCTACATTTAGTATCAGCTGTTTAAACAACCGATACTAAATGGTGCTGTCTAAAGTCATTTTTGCACTAGTGATTATATTATGATGGTATAGCCATTTGTGGGTCTGTTGGCTTTCCTGACTTATTTATCACATTCACTTGCAATCCAAATTGGTCGGAGATTCAACGAGTCTTAAAACCTTTGAATCTAACTGCTAATGATCGGCCAGATCTGATATCCAGAGTTTTCAAAATTAAATTGGACCAGCTAATAGCAGATTTGACCAAGAACCATGTCTTTGGCAGAGTATTAGCATGTTAGTTTTCTTCTTAATATATTAATTTCATTTCTTCCTCTTATATAAATGATTTTTTCACATTTGCTCTATTATTTTCAGATATGTATACAATAGAATTTCAAAAAAGAGGATTGCCACATGCTCACATCATGATTGTTTAATTTTTTAAAAAAGATATACTCACTTATTTAAGAGTAAATGACCAAATTAGTTTCTAAGTTTACCCGTCATTGCATATTTAAGTCCTAAAGTATACAAAATAAGAAGTATTCGGTGATATCAGTAAAATTACTTCTTAAATTTCTATAAATAGTCACTTACAGAGATTAATAAAACAGATTTATTAAAAATTAATTACAAATTTAAAAATACTAGTACAAATTTAAAATTTCGGGAGATTCAAAGTAATTTTATATAAGGCACTAGTACTAATTTTTATATCCAGAAGATTCAACTGAACCCTACAAGCTATGTAGGTCCGCCACTGATCATGCCTATCCATGAAAGTTGTTATCTTCACATAATATCGATTCAGATAAGATCAGCTCATGATGCCATTTGCCAGTAGTTGATTTCTATTTAAATCTAGCGTGCTTGGAATCATTAAAATATTAAATCAAATGTATTTGACTTGATTTTATCAATTGATATTAAATCTAGCGTGTTTTGTTTGGTTGAATATGTTGCCTATTATTGATTCCAATTATTGTGTTAGTTCATTATTGCAGCAATGAAGAGCGAGGAAGTGGCCTTTGAGCAAGATATTAGCGAGTTGCCTCATCATGTTTTGTCTATATTTTCCAAGTTAAGCGTTAAGGATTTGGTGAAAACAAGCACATTATTATCCAAACATTGGCATCATGAATATCAGAGATTATGGCCTGACCTCAACTTTGATATCCAAAACATGTTTGACAATACAACTCTAGAGTTAATTACCAAAAAGCCTCCCACTCTTCAAAAGGATCCAATCTCAATTTGTGGAAAGAGTTAATGAACTCATGTTACATTATGAAGATTCTTTGATCCGTTCACTAAGAGTAAATTTTCCATTAGGTGATGAACAAAAAGATTAATTTCATTGGTAGATTGATTTCCCAAGCAATTGCTAAGGGTGTCCAACGTATTGAATTGCTTTTCTCATTCGAAACTACTACTAATTCTCAAGATTTGATGTTGGAAATAAAGTCATACGAGTTTTCCTTTACTCTTTTATCTGACACTAATTCTTTGAAGCATTTGCACCTACAAAACTGTCACCTAGTTGCAACTATGCAATTATCTTGATTCAAGAATTTGAGAACTCTTGTGTTGCATCTAGTTACTATAGAACGGGCTATGCTTCAAGGTCTTTTATCCAATTGCATCCATCTTGTAGACCTCACCCTTGATGAATGTGTCTTCGATTTTGTGTTAACCATAATAGTCCAACATTGTGTCATTTGAACATTTTGAACTATAACAATCGCCATTGGCGGAGGATAGATAACATTGCATCTAATCTCTTATCCTTTGAATATTCTATTGGTCGTCATGAAATTATACCACACACAATAAATATTGTGGCTGATAAGTTGACAAAGTTTAGGTATAAAAATACTCACATGTATGAATATGTTGGTTTTTATGCACTAAAAAATGTCTCAACAATTGTGTTGGAAGGACTCACTGAGCCGTTGGATGAGATCACGCCTCGATTGTTTTCTGAATGTCTCCAACTAGAAGATGTCACGTTTAAAAATTGCAGCGTCAGAATTGAAGTGAAAATTATGAGTCCAATGTTGCGTCACTTGAACATAATTGATTGCGGCTCTTGGAGGTACTCTGAGCTATATATTGACGCATTGAATCTCTCATCCTTTGAATGCAGTGATCCGATGAGGATATCCTCTATTAAGGCTCCAAAGTTATTGAAGGTTTTTTGGAATGCAACTAAGAAACAAAGAAGACCACGACCCTTCAATCTAATAATGGCAAGTTTACAGGAACTTGAGTGTTTAGCTATGATTATGAGCCATTCACAAGTGAGTCATAACCCATGTAAATTAGTTAATTGATGTTTATTCTTAAGTTCTCTTTCACTCTCTAAATATTATTGTTGTAAACAGATAGCTCAATTAACAAAGGTTTGGGGTCCATTTCGAAATCTTAGACAATTGAAGTTCTTTCTCGAGGGAGCATATGATCCCGATATTTACTACTTTTGGATTTTAGATATTGCGATGGTTTCTCCACGTCTCCAAAAACTTTCTCTCACGGTGAGTCAAAAAAGACATAATTTAACTTTTTATGAATAAGTCCATTATACTTTTTTTGTTAGCGAATATGTCCCTTGTGTTTTTTTGTTATAAATAGGTCCTTTATTTTTAAAATTGTTGCACTATTGCCCTTTTCAAGTTTCGAATAGGCCCCTTATTTTTTTAGTAACAATTGGTCTTTTATGTTTTAAAATTATTACTCCATTGCCCTTTTTTTAACAGAGTTCATCGGAAAATATCAAAAAAAAAGACAACAGTGCAATGATTTTAAAACATATGAGACCTATTTGTTTTAATACTCCACAAGTTTTGTTTCACTTTTAAAGTTGTTGACCGTATAACTTGGGAGCATAGGCATTACAACTTGTTGGAATTCACATGAATAATTTCAACCCGGTCACTCTTGGAAAAAATCAAAACTAATATTTCATTGTTTTTCAATCAAAATAAAATCTTCTTATCAAGTGAAATTATCATTTATTGTTCTCGTCAACTTAAAATAATCATTTATGCTATATATTATATGTAATATCATGACCATTATTCTTTTATTTTCAGATTAAAAATTCACATTTGAAAAATTCACATAGTACCACACTTCAAGGGAAAAGAAGAGAATATGGGTGGTTTCTTCATAGTGAATTGAAATATGTTGAGCTACATGGTTGTGTTGGCACCATAAATGTTATTGAGTTAGTCAATAATCTTTTGAGAAATGTGAATTCGCTTAAACAAATTACTTTTAGTTCTCGTGACAAAATTCTACATGGGTGCTGAAAGATGGACAAAGAGTTCAAAATGTTGTGGTTGTTTTGACAGTAATTTGATTCGTGAAATGTTAGAAGAGAAAATAAATGAAGAATGTCGGCTTATAATTTTGTAATGATATTCTATTTAATAATCAACTTTGATAGTGTTATTAATTAATTCAGTCTTACATAAATGGTAAAAAGTACTTTAATATGAATTAAAAGGTGACCCATTACACCCACTGTTGAGTTCATCAAATGATCACTTGAAGGTAAAACAATATTCGAAAAAACAGTTCCTTCCACACCTAATTTATTTCCCCTCTCTTCACAATCTGAACCACAATTGTTCACCTCCCTGGTGCAGCTACATTTTATCCGAGCCATTGGCCGGGTTGGTGGAATGCCAAGGTTCTTTTTACATGGGTTATAATGCTAAGTTTTTATCACTGAGCTAACACCTCAAGTGTAATTAACGTAATTGGACTTAAGATTTAGGGTTAACAATTTCTTGCGATTCACTTTCATATATTATCTCTCAACATTTACTGTGGTTTGGTGATTTGTGCAAAGGTAAAAGGGCAAAGAAGTTGGTCAAAAAAAATGGCAAAGAAGGTTAAACTTTTATTATGGTTAGCAACTTGTTAGTGTATTTGGCTAGCTCGCAATGGCGCTATGTTTAGGGGAGAAGAGGTCAATATTGAATCGATTGTGAATCATATTATCTGTATCTCTTGAAATTGGTTTGTTTATGGGGTTCATGGGAAGAGGTTGCAGCTTTGCTTTATCTTCTTGGCAGAATAACGCTTTCACTTGTATCAACAATTTTTGATTCTCTTTGTAATGTTCGGGATTGAGCACTCCTAGTGTTCCTTTCAATTAATCAATTTCTTATAATAAAAAAAAAACATTTGGAGCACCTAGACATGCGACAAGTTCAAAGCTTCACGTGGGTGTGAGCTTTTCAACCCACTGTGGAATATTAGTTTCGGAACGCACTAAATCAATTTTTTTAAAATACCGTTACTAAACAAAAAATCATTTTTAAATCTCGTAAGAAAAGAAATTTCATATGGTTGAAAAAGGGAAATCGTTGATGGAAAAACATAGGCGTATGGGGTTTGAACCCTAGTCCCACATCCCCTCTAACAACTAACACACTAATTTCTAACCATTTTGCCTATATAAAAAAACAAATCAAATTTTTTCGACTTCGTTTTTTATAAAAATGAATTTTGCTAACATAAATTCTTTGAAAATCTAAAACAAATAACCATAACCATTACTACTACTTAAAATGGCAAAGCTGTAAGTAGCTAAATTTATTGGTGGGGACGTACGTAAAGTGATTGGTTTAGCGTACTCTAGAGTTGCTCTACTACCCATGGGCCATGAGAAAGAACCCTAGCTATGTAGCTGAGCATGAGAAGAGATCCTTAAGCATGTGAAACCAGATAACATAGCTGAAATCCTTAAGCTTATAGGCCTGTAGAAAGATCCTACGGAGATGCGGTTTTTTTATTGTATCCAACATCCAATTGAATACTTTGTTGATCGTTCCAAAGAGGTAAAGGTCTTGAATGAAGCTTATTCATTTTTCTTTTTTTAGATCAGAAAATTGTATATTAGTGACCCAATAAGGGGATTGTATAATAAATGAAATTTTGTTAAATCTACAAACTTTATTATATACTGTTAGTGACTGTACACAGGACCTGCAAAAGAAAGTAATCCCTTAATTGGACCTCGACCTTGCAAACTGAATGGCCAAACACGGCTTTAATGCTGCTTTGTCATTTCAAACCTTTGTGATTTAACACAAGAGCTAGCAAGTAAATCTGGTCTTGCACAGCTAATGATAGACCAGGAAACACAGGCAAGCTTGTCTATTGAATTAGAGGTTGTTCACGTGATAACCAGTTACAATTCAATAGGAGGAGTATAAGTTTGGTTATGAAAAAAACAACTGGTCAATAAAATAGTCATAAAATAGTCACAAAATCGGTCACTAAATTAGTCGCAAATTTCAATCATAAGATCCATTGGTAAATTGGTCACTAAATCAGCCAATAGTTACAGTCACAAGATTAGTGTCTAAATCCGGTTGCTAAATTGGTCGCCATAACAATCACTAATTTGGTCGCTATAGAATCAGTCACTAAATTAAATTGGTCACACCAATTAGCGACTAGTGATTTAGCAATTGATTTTTTGCGGTCACAATTATGTCTCAAAATCTCGTGGTGACTAATTTTTCTTATATACCGCCTGAAATCTCGGTCGCTATTTGTGGGTTTTGTGTATAGTGTGAGTGAGAGTGCTAAGGAGTTTAGTGAGAGAGGGTTTAACACTCACTTATTCATATTTATGGCCGTTGGGGCAAAACCGCACACCTAAGCTGAATAACTCATATATGATACATCGCAAGAAAGTATAGTTGATAAGCTAAAAGATACTGAGAGGATGTCTGTATTCAAACCCCAAAAACTAACAACTTTTGAGCAATGTTTTCGGTCGGCTGATTTTACAGCAGGAACTCTAACTTGCCTGTCATGCACAAAGTAATTATTGATATACATACTCACTACTAAGTAACTAAAATCTTTGTTATTATTGAAAATTATTAGAGTGAAAAGATAGTAACTCAGTCTAATGCAGATAATGTGAATTCCATCATATTTCATGTAAAATACATTTCTTGGGGGTTTTTCCTCTCTGAGTCTTTTTCTCTTTAGATTTTAGCTCATTGAAATTTTAACAAGGTCCACCTCCTTTTAAGGGTTAGAGCAGCCCTTGTGGTTACCGTAATTCCATTTATTGCTTATAAAAAAAAAGTCTTATGCAGATAATCTACATAACTAAACCTATTGATCCATATTTAGTTTCAATTTAATTATTTAACTTTTAAAATTAAAAGTGCTCATTCCACATCTTGTCTAGTTTCAATTTCAAGTTAGTTTTATAGTATTTTATAGTAGCAGTTTAATTAATCCTTACAATTTGGTAGTACCATGACACATAGTCTGATTTTAGCATTAATGTTATGTTTGGGAATAGGCTAGGTCAAGCTAGGCTTTGTTTGACCTAGCCCTAGTCTACGTTGAAAATGTTAAGCCTATAAGCCTAACTTGTGGCCTGTCATAGACCCATTTTCTAGGTCTGGTATGACCTTTCTGAAAGCCCGACAAGCTATGAAAGCCTGTTTAAAATCCTATTTAATTATTTTCTTAATAATGTAATATGTTAATATAAAGTAACTATTTTCTTAAAAGCCTATACAACATTTCTTAAGAATCACATACTTGAAGTTATTATATTATAAAATAAAAACTATTGTAGGTTAATATGTTTAAAGTAACAAAAAATGTTAGCGAGGTTATGACTTAACATAAAGTATCAAATTAAATACAAAATAATATTAGTAATTTAAAAAATTAGTTATATTTATTCAAATAGATCGGTCTGATAGGCTTAAAAGATTTTTTTGATAGCTTATGACCTAACCTATTTAGCTAAATAGTCTTTTAAAAAAGTCTAGACCTTATCTGCTTTTAAAAAAAGTCTGACCTATTGTTACCTCAAAATTTCGACAGTACATTAAATGAAGCTTTAAATGGGGTTGACTTCACATTTAATATTGTTCTGTGGGCCATAGGTCAATATCCAAGTCAGTGCACCATGATTTCGACAGGAAAGGCAGACAAGGGCAAGGAGTGCAAGTGAGCTTCGACAAGCTTAGCTCTCAAAGCTATGAAGCAAGTAATGCAAGGAATCTTCGACAAGAGAGGACACAACACTTCGACGGTTCTTTGGGCTCAACATTTAAATCAAGCGGTTGACAACGGTCGATCGAAAGTGCAGAGCAAAGCAAGTAGTGGCGGTTACTCTCCCGTAGTTTTAGGGAGCGATTACCCTTTTCCCACGATTGTTCCTAGGAGTATAAATACCCCTTTGTAATAGGAAATCAGGGTCACCACATTTTACAAAAAACTCTGAGAAACTCAACTTCCAAGTCAAAGCGAAATACGAGTGAAACAGATTACATTGTACGTGTTGGTGAACCATCTTTTCTTTCTCTCATCTTAATGCAATTTTTACTTTCTTTTTACGTTTGTTGCATTTATTGCTTTTACTTCGCTTTCAAGTTATCTCTTTCTACCATTCTCTGTTCTTACGCACTTCAAAAACACAAACTTACGAGCAATCGTCAAAGAGATTTCCTAGTTTGATCTCACAATCTCAACGTTGAAAACTAGTGATTGTTTGCTAAAAACACCAAAGAAACAAATTGGCACGCATGATGGGACCTTTGCCATTAATTTTGTGTCTTTTCTATCAGTATATGTGTTTGTATGCACTTGAGGAGTGGTAGGATGGTACGCACCAATTCTAACAACGCCTCTAGTTCCAGCCCTGTGATATCACAGGTGCAAGGAACAACGGTAGATTCTGCCAATGTCAGTGTTGGAAATGTTACAGGGACCATGGCCCCAGTAACATCAATAACCGTTCCCACGATGTCAATGACCAATGTTGGTTCGACACCGTCTATGTCCTTGCCACAAAGTATAGGACTTCCTTCTAGTCCTTATGTGGCAACAGGGAATAGTTTGGAGACACGTTTCCAGAACATGAGTCTACCACCATACCCTTTTGGGGTATATGGCATGCCTACTGGAATGCCACATGTCTCGACCTTTTCTCCTTCACACGTCTCTTCCGAGGGCGCATTTTGGTCGAAATCCTCTGCGATTAACCAATGCGTCCTTGTTGGCGTTAAGACAACAAGTAGACGTAAAGCAATCATGATATGGTTAATATGTCGACTCAACAAATTGGTATCGTGTTTAATCCTTTGATCGTAACACCAATACGATTACCAAATGTTGGCAAACCAAATGGGTAGGATTGCGATTTCTTTGGGACTCCTACAGAAACAATAGGCAATTACCCAATTGTGGGAATAATGCGCCTAATACCCCCACGAGAGATTCATCGTGAAGCCCGGCGGTTATGGGCGAACAACAAGGGACGGGAAACCACGCCCCCGAAGTAGTTATGGTAAATCGAAACCAAAATGCCGATGAAGTTGTTCGACAAGTGCAACGAAATAACGTTTGTGCTCAAGACAACATAGCCACTTTGGTTGAAACCATAATGGCGCAGAATGGCCTTTAACGTAGGTTTACACGAGCCTAATTTCATATCGCCATCTTTGTGTGAATATGTCTTACAGAGAATTGCCAAGAGGTTGGAAAATCCCTAAATTTACTAAGTTTGGGGGTGATACCAATGAGTCTACTATCGAACACATTGCCCGTTACATGACTGAGGCAGGGGACATAGCCCAAAATGAGAGTTTGAAAATGAAATATTTTCCAAATTCTCTAACTAAGAATGCCTTTACGTGGTTTACCACTCTACCCCCGGTTCCATATATACATGGGGCGATTAGAAAAGGCTTTTCATGAAACAGATTTTACATGGGCGATCGAAGATTAGTCTTAAAGAATTGGCGGTGTTCGACGTAAAGTGCCTGAAGCTATTGATGACTATCTGAATAGATTTAGGTTGTTGAAGGCGAGGTGTTTTACACAAGTGCCTGAACACGAGCTTGTCGAAATGGCTGTAGGGGGCCTCGATTATTCGATTCGAAAGAAATTGGATACTTCTCATTTGAGAGATATGGCCCAATTAGCCGACAGAGTTCGACAAGTTGAAAGGCTTAAAGAGGAAAAGGCTAGAGTGAATAAATACAATAAAAAAGAAAACTCAGTTGGCTTTCACAAGAAAGAAAAGATAGCCTATGTCGATGAGAAATTCGACTTTGCGTTTAGTGATGTCGAATCTGAGGAAATAGACGTGGCTGAACTTAAGCCTGGTCCTCCTTATGCCTGTAAATTATTAAGGCCTGCAAATGGGAATAACCCTGTAGAGCCTAAAAATGATAGATTCGTGCCTAAAACGTACACTTTTGATGTTACTAAATGTGATGAAATCTTTGATTTGTTAGTAACTGATGGCCAAATAATCGTGCCAAATGGCCTGAAAGTTCCTCCTCTCGAACAGAGGAAGAAAAAGGGTTATTGTAAGTTTCATAATTTTTTGGGACATACAACCGACCGTTGTTGTGTACTTTTTGGGGACATGGTTAAAGCAATCGAAGAAGGAATGCTCAAATTTGGGGACAAGAAGAATAAAGCACCCATGCAAATCGACGCTGACCCACTTCATCAAGTGGAGGCTATGTATGCAGAACCGGTTGAGATGAATATCAATATGGTGGATGCAAAAATGGTGGATTCTCCAAAGCCTATCAAACCTTCTGTTGACAAACTCAAAAGTGTTGTGCAAAAGGGTGTTACTGTACAACATGTCACTCAGGAAGAATATGATGAGAAGGTACAATCTGTGTACCCCAAAGTCGAGGAAGAATTGATAGACTTCCTAAGCAGTGTAAACCGAGAAACTCGAGGTCATGTTGTGCCCAAGATGTAGTGCTGTGTTCGATAAGGAGGCAGCTAAAAGTGTCGAATGTTGTGAGGTTCGACAACCTCTAAAAAGGAAATGGCCAGACAAGAGGCCAAACTTTTGCTTTAAAAGAGGGGACCTTCCTTATAAGGTCAAAAGTTCGAACAAGGCTTCGACAAGCAAATCACGATTTCTTGGTGGTAAGAGCTTGATCAAGAAGGAATTTGTGTTATCCGCCTCGCCAAGCCATTTACTCCAAGAGCAGATCTCTCCAACAAAAAGTGGATACATCTTTGGGTGTAGACACTATAGGAATCTTTGCTCAAAATCTTTGAAACTGGTCAAGCCACATACGGTGAGGCCGCAAAATATAATTATAAGAATAATTATAAAGGGGAAGAATCCCATGACTAAAACCCAATGGCGTCGTTATCAACGATCGAAAAGAAAGCAACACCGGTTCTTGACGAGCAACGCCAAAAGCGGCTAAGAATATGACTCCTAAGGCCGTGGGAATACAAAAGTAAACATAGGTGCTGCCAATCAGGTAAAGGTTGGGAATAAGGGCTAAGGGTAAATCTATTGTGATAGAGGAACCAAGGAGGCCTGCAATGGAGATAATTTTTCCTCCATTAACATCGTTGAAGAAGAAAAGCGTTTCGTTCGACATGGATGAAGACGTTACTTGATTTTGAAGACTCGAAGCGATTTCGGCGTCATCCGCAGCGTGGTGTCCATTCTCGCCTAGTGAGTATGACGCCATTACGCATGCAAACGATGTCGAAGAAGACTTCATTGGAGATATGGCTAATCACAAGCCAAATGTGTGCTATTACGTAATGAACAACGGCTGCGTCGAAGAAGCGGATGGCCACTTTCGAAAGGCCGACGAAGGCATGCAACACCATCCAAGCCTTTTACGCCCAAGCCAAAGTTAATGGTGTGGGTGTCAATAAAATATTGGTCGATGGAGGTGCTTGCTTTGTTAATTTGATGCCTCAAGCAATGTTGAAGACAATAGGGATGTATGATCTACAGACCTTAGGCCCCACAATATTGTGTTGACTAATTATGAGGGTAAACCGCCGGTCTTTGGGGAAGCGCGTCGAAGTGGAAGTGGTGGTAGGAACCGCCGGAAGGACTACCATGTTCTTTGTCATCGCTTCAAAAGCAAGCTATAATCTGCTCCTCGGGAGAGAGTGGATACATGGAGTAGAGCTGTCCCTTCAAGCCTACACACGAAGCTAGTAATGTGGAAGGATGATGGTCTTGTGGAGTATGTTGAAGCGGACAAAGCTACTTCCTTCTTGGCGTAAATAATGTCACCAAGGAAAATTTCGAAAAACAAATGGCGAATATTGCGCCATGTTCATCTTCTAGTCAAGCATATATCTCTTGAGATAATGTGCTTTCCTCTCATTTCGCCTATACCAAACACATGGTTTTGTGTGGGAAAGAGAGGTGATAGAAGGTGCAAATGTCTATCCCGAGGTGTATTACCTCCAACGGGATGTCGGTGCCCAATGCAGGATAGAATTACGGCTTACATGGCCGAAAATAAAGTAAAACGGCTTTGGAAGCCGAAATAAATCAACAAACAATGGTCATCGAAGCCATAAATTCATCTCAAGAAAATGGTGAAGTCATAGATGACAAGCTTGATTGCATTTATGATGACGAACCATTAGGTTTTGAAAAAGACCCTAAAGATTCGACAAAGCGCATGCAAGCTCAAGATCCGATAGAAGAAGTGGATTTGGGAGATGGCCTAATCAAAAGGCCAACATACATTAGTGCACACCTTGATGTCGCCTTCAAAACCCAAGTTATTTCACTGCAGGAGTTCAAAGATTGCTTTGCTTGGGAGTACAACGAAATGCCGGGTTGAGTCGAGAAGTGGTGGAATTGCAAATACTCATTCGACTGGGGAAGAAACCGATTGAAGCAAACACCAAGACGATTTGCTCCTCGGATATTGGCTAAGATCAAAGAAGAAATAGAGAGAGTCGCATTCAAGAGCAAATTCATCGAACCGCGGTATGTTGATTGGTTAGCTAATATTGTTCGAGAATGAAGAAAAATGGAAAACTTAGAGTTTGCGTGAGACTTTAGGGATCTAAATAATGCAACACCTAAAAAGACGAGTGCGCTATGCCCGTAGCGAGAGATGCTAATAGATTCAAAGCAGCAGGATTTGATTATCTCGGTTTGCTAGATGGCTATTCAGGTATAATCAAATCTTTATTCTTTGAAGAGGGCGTGTAAAAAAAACTTTTCGATGTCCGGGGCATTAGGTGTTTATGAATGGGTAGTAATGCCCTTTGGTTTAAAAATGCTGGTGCCACTTATCAAAGAGCAATGAATTCTATGTTTCATGATTTTATTGATGATTTTATGCAAGTATACATAGATGATGTGGTGGTTAAGTCATCCTCAGAAATTGGTCATTTAGACCATCTCCGACGTTCTTTCGAACGAATGAGGAAATATGGATTGAAAATGAATCCAACCAAATGTGCTTTCTGTGTACGTGCAGGTGAATTCTTGGGTTTTGTAGTACACAAGAAAGGCATAGAGATCAACGAAAATAAGTCTAAAGCAATTATGGAAACGAAGGCTCCTTCGACCAAGAAAGAACTTCAGTCGTTGCTGGGAAAGATCAATTTCCTTCGAAGATTTATCTCAAATCTAAGTGGCAAAACACAAGCTTTTTCGCCATTGCTGAGACTGAAGAAAGAAGATGCATTCAAGTGGGAGCATGTTCATCAAGATGCTTTCGACGCAATCAAGTCTTATTTAGTCAATCCACCGATTTTACTGCCTGTTATTAGAAACAAATTGCTAAAATTGTATATAGCAGCTTCTGATAACACAATAGGTAGCATGTTAGCACAAGAGGATGATAGTGGCGTCGAAAGACCCATATATTACCTTAGTAGGGTTTTGATTGATCTTTGAAACAAGGTATAGCCAATAGAAAAAGCGTGCCTTTGCTTATATTTCTCTTGTACAAAATTGAAGCAATATATAAAGTCGTGAGATGTTTATGTTTATTCGCATTTTGATGTTATTAAACATATGTTGTCAAAACCAATGTTACATAGTCGAATTGGCAAATGGGCTTTGGCTTTGCTAGAGTACAACTTGACTTATCACCCCTTAAATCAATCAAAGGACAAGTGGTTGCTTGATTTTATAGTAGACCATTACGTTGTCGAATATGAAATACATTCGTTAGACATACGCCCTTGAAATTATACTTTGATGGCTCAAGCCATAAAAATTGGGTAGGTATTGGAATCTTGATTATCTCTCGAGAACATTCCAACGAAGTATAAATTTAAAATTCGAGACTCTTGCTCCAATAATGAAGTCGAGTATGAGGCTCTAATAGTAGGCCTTAAAATTTTACTCGAATTGGGGGGCAAGCCATGTCGAAGTAAAAGGTGATTCTCAACTAGTTGTCAAACAATTGACAAAAGAATACAAATGCATCAATGAACACCTTATTAAATATTTCGTCATTGCCAACACTTTGCTAAAAAGGTTTACATTCAGACACCTAGAACATCTACCACGAATTGAAAATCACGTGGCAAATGAGTGGCACAAATTGCCTCAGCTACAAAGTGTCAAAGCAAAGCCTAGCAGAGTTAATTGAGATAAAAGATAAACTAATCTCAGAAGACTCTCTTTATAATACCGCTCCTCCTTCGACGCTTATTGTCAACACCAAAAATTGGGGGCAATAAATGCAAATGAAATACGCGCATTTAAAAACGCCACATTTTTGACGATATTGACTTAGCGTAAATTTTTGCTATTGACAATATGGTGATGATGATTGGCGCAAACCCATTGTAGAGTATTTGCAAAATCCTACAGAAACACTAATAAAAAGTGAAGTACTGAGCTCTAAGCTACGTGTTAGTCGGAAATGAGTTGTTCAAACAAACTCAAGGAGAATCTTGTTAAAATGCCTTAGTGAAAGCGAGGCATACTTAGCGGTTTGACACGCATGGTGGAGCATGCGGCTCACATCAAGTAGGCCATAAAATGAAATGGTTGTTATTTCGACAAGGAATATCTTCGCCAACCATTTTAAAAGATTGCATAGAATTTGCTAAGAAGTGCGCTAAGAATGCCAAAAACATGGAATCCGGCATGTACCGCAAATGAATTGCATTCTATAGTGAAACCTTGGCCATTTAGAGGTTGGGCTCTAGATGTAATTGGAGAAATAAAACCAATGTCGTCGAAAGGCCACGTGTACATCTTGGTAGGAATTGATTACTTTACTAAGTGGGTAGAGGCAATACCTTTAGCCAACGTTGATCAAGAAGCGATGATAAGGTTTATTCAAAACCATATCATTTCTGAGATATGGAATACCATAAACCATCACTACGGACCAAGGCAATCGCTTTTTACCTGGTCGAAAAATGGTAGATTTTCTTTCTTGAAATTGGTTTCAAGTTGTTGACTTCGACACCATACTATCGCGCAAGCCAACGGTCAAGTAGAGGCTGCAAATAAAATCATTATTAACTTGATCAAAAGCACGTTGGACGTAAGCCTAAAAGTTGGTACGATTCTCTTGACCAAGTGTTATGGGCTTGTCGAACTTTCGCTAAAGAGTCTATAAACACTACTCCTTACAAAGTTAACATTTGGACATGATGCGTTGTTACCGTTGAAATTTGTTTACAATCAACAAGGATTGAAACAATGCGAAATTTCCTTTGATCATTATTGGGATATGATGATTGATGAATTAGTTGATTTAGACGAAGAAAGGTGTTAGCTTTAGAGATGCTTATTCGATGAGAAGAGAGAGTAGCTAAAGCTTACAACGAAAAGGTTAAGTTAAAAACCTTTGAGGAAGGAGAGTTAGTGTGGAAAGTCCTATTACCTATGGATAAAAAGATAGAGTTTTAGGCAAATGGTCTCCGGGGTGGGAAGGCCCATTTTCGCGTGTTGCAATGCTTTTCGAATGGCGCTTATGAAGTCGAAGAGCTAGGTGACGAAAATAGAATCTTTAGAATAAATGGCAAGTATTTAAAGCAATACAGCCAACATTGACCGAAATAAAAATTGAACGAGCATAGACAAAACGAGAATCGTTCATAAGTGGCAATGTATAATGAAATGTCAAAATTACATAGCCATTTCAAAGGTTCTAAACTATTACAAGACCTTAGAAGTTCGACAAAGTCGACTTATGCCTCTCCGCACTCGCGCTCAAAGAGATAGAAGTTTCAAGAAGGTGCAAATTTTGGTCAAGTTCAAGAAGATTGGCTTGATCTTCGATCGCCTTTCTCCGGATGTTCTATGGCCGTCATTGCTTTCGTTGTTTTGATTGACGAAAGCGACGCCTTCATTCTTTCGACAATCAAGCCCTTCTCGATACTTGGCGTTTGACAACTTAGTTTGGAGTGCTTTGATCTCTTTGTCAATACGCGTAATCTCGCATCCCATTCAAGAATTGCTTGTTCATCATTGGTGCTTGGGCTTCGAGAGCTTCTATGTCATCTTGATCGACTTTGAGGAGGCAAGCGCCGCTTCGCAGAGTTGATTTTCTTGAGCCTTTGGCGAGAACATTCGACCGTTGTTTGATCAAGAGGAGAGTTGTTCAAGAGTGGACCGAACTCCATGAAAAAGGTGAGGAGGTCTTGGGAGGATCCAACTTGGTGATTCTATGAATGAGGATTTCACCTCAAGGTACACAGATGGATCACCCTCAATATTCGCCACCAAATCCCCTTCTAAAACTCGCGTCTTGGTGGCGAAGTAGGCTTTCGATTGTGTCCCGATTAATGGAACTAAGAGGTTGTTCGAAGATTTTGCAAATCAAGCGACTCGACGAGCTTTTAAGACTCAAAGATGATTTTCAAAGTCGCCAGCGGATCTGTCTTCTTCACATTTCGACTAACTCGTGATCGCTAATAAGCTATTTGTTGGGCGACTCTTTGGAAGAAGTGCCTTGATTTGCGCACTCCTCCATTACGGGCTCCTCTTGTTCTTGATTAACCATATTCTGCGGGAATTTCAACAGAGGTAGCCACCACTTCTTGCATTTCGGTTTTGGGGATGTTGGGTTCTCGGAACTTGAGCATTTTCTTCGACAATGACCTGCGGTTCCAGATTATCGCGATCCGGAGCAAGTTCTTGAAAATAGGGATCCTGTGGTCGCAAGTGCTTGAAAAACTTCTTGTGATTACACTCGAGGCGACGAAGGAAAAGGAAGTATTGGGAGCCGACAACTCCCGCCAAAGAACCTCGATCAAAGATTCGGCAGCCAGGATTGTCGACAAGTAACCCACCTACTGCATACAAAGTGAGTGATACTATTTAAGTTAGAACCGAAAGGTGAAGATCAAAGAGGTGCGAAATGACGTCGAAAGGAAAGTTACCTCATGTACCTTAAGCCTCTTGATTGGAGGAGAAGAAGGTGATTCAGAAGGCTCGGTGATGGTGATGCCTTGAGCTGCCCTTTGAGATTCAGGTAAGGCCCTTTTCTTCGACCTCTGAGTGAGAGGAATGTTGTCATCACTTTCAGTGTCCTGCAAAAGAAATCAAGTTATGGTACAAGTGATGCCACGAGAAAGTGAATAATAAAATCGAAGAGAAATTTCGACGTGTAATAAGGTAGGTACTGATGACCTTAACCGGAGGAATAACCATTTTCTTTTTGGCTTTGGGCTTTTGAAGAGGTTTAGCCGCTTGGGTTGTTGCCTGGAAGAAATTTCCGACATGAATAAAAGCCACAGTAAACAAACAACTTAAGACAAGTGGAAAGTGTCGTACCTTTTTTGGGGTGTTGTCTGGAATGGGATTTGCTGCCACTTTCTTCGTGACTTGGGGAGAAGGTTTTGATGTGGTAGCTTTGCCTACCTTGACCTTCAACTTTGTTGCAGGTTTTTCTAGAAATGTCGAAAACATTGGTAAGCAAATGGAAATGAAGCCAAGTTATAAGTGGTTAAGACCTAGAAAGCTTTGAGTGTCGAAAAGTGTTTACCAGTGTTGTTCGAAGGGAAAGCTGCTACCAATTTCTTCACAATGTTGTCAGCAAAAGTATCAATGGCTTCCCCAGCAGCGTTGGTGTAATAACCGGTCCACCATTCATGAAATTTCTCAGTACATGAAAACCTTGGATTGAATTTGAGAGGTTCAAAGTTCAAGGCTTTGTAATGAAATCTCTTGAAGGCTTGTTTATAAGCCACCTCTGATTCTGGACTTATAAAATCTCGCCTGTGAAAGCACACTGGTGCAGGGCGAATTTGACAAAGGCCAAACTGCCTAGCAAAATAACTTGGGAAATATCTAGTAATTCCCAAACTATTTTTTGTTTTGCTAGGGTGAGCCTAGTGGAGAGGACGAGAAGGAGAGAGGTAAGCTTGCCAAAGTCGGTTAACTTCCTCAAAGAGCTCGACAGAGGAAGAAGGAAATGGTTGTTTAAACCATCTTTGGACCACAAGACCTCTGCGGACAAAGGGAGCCATAGAATGCAGTAAAAAGTGGCGCATTTCAAGAAGATTTGAAATAGGCTAGAAAGGATTCTTGGCGAGAAAGGGTTGCTTGCTTAGGTCTAAGCTGCGCCAATCGAATCCCTTCAAGATCGCTAGTCTCCACGGTTAGTCGAGCGGACTTGGGATGTACAAGTTTAGTCGAGACTCAAAAAGTGGCCAATGACCACAATTGAAGCGACCATAGTGGGCAGAGGCCAAAAACTTGGTGGCGGTTCATTCTCTTTCAACTCTATAACAAAGATTATCGAGTTGCTGGTAGAGAGAGCCTAAAATCAACTTGGCAAGGTTGATGTCTTCTCGTTCATGGAGTTGACATGCCAGGGGGATGTAAGTTTTGGAAACTTGGAGGGAGCGTGTGCAGAAAACGAAAATAGATAACCACAGAGTTAGAAAGGCTACATGTTCTATAGCAGACACTTCCTCAGTGTCAAGCCTATGGTGCTCAGCAATGTAAAAGGCAAAGGTGGCATTGTTGAATTTGAAACCGTATGTATAGTCAGGACATGTGGGATCAAAGGTCTCTCCTAAGGGTTTCAGACTTGTAATGGCAGCCACATCTAGCAGAGTGGGGGATAACATGCCACATTTCAGGTGGAGGCTATGGGTGGTGGCACAGTCCCCAGAATCGCATAGCGACCAAAAAGTAGGGTGCTATCGTATTTGGGCCCATACCTAGACAGTTGGATAAGGTCGAAGATGCCCTGTTTTTTCCAGACTTTGGCTTTTTTAGCTTCTACTTTGTCAAGCCAGTCTATGTAGTTTTGTTGGTTGAGCAGAGAGCAGACCTAAAAACCCTAGAAGGGTTAGTCGAAACTCTAAGTGAAAAAGGGTTTCAAAGAAAGATTCTAGGTTGAAAGCGAACATGGCTAGGAAAATCTCGTAAACTTCGTAGTTTCAGTGAAGATATCAGGCGAGAGGACCCAAGTAAGCATGGGTATAAACCTCGAGAGGGGATTAGTACCTGAGTCTGCCAGTGGGTAGATCGTTCGTCGTTGATGTCAGGTTCATCAACGAAGCCATCTAGGGTTTGAACGTTTCTGGATTCGTCGTTCCTCTTTGAACTCTCAGGTCGCGTCACTACAGCAGATGATGAAGCCATAAGGAAGAGAAAGTGAGTGCGAGTTGAAATCTGGGGGTAGATTAAAGGAAAAGTACAAAAGTTTGAAACTTTGGTGAAATTTGAGGTTTTTGCAAAACGCAGGGATGAAGAACGCAGAAAGACTTCACAAGGTTTCAAACTGAGTAAAGAAGAATTTGAAGGGTTGTAGCCGTTTATATATGTTTGGAAGTAAATAGTTATTGGCACGTTTGCCATAACTCGCACGCGCCATGACGTTTGGGAGACGTGATGGCCCACCAACTATGCGACGTGTGCCAATAAAGCGGTTCGTTTTACTGCGCGCAAGTAATGATGGTATCTTTTCGACCATTGTTGAAGTGCAAAAGGCGGTAAAAGTGACCATTGCATGATATTCAAAAATGCATTTTCTTAACTCCTTTCCTTATTCCGTCGAAAAGCATTTTTGGGGGCAATCATTACCTCAAAATTTCGACAAAGACATTAAATGAAGCTTTAAATGGGGTTGACTTCACATTTAATATTGTTCGTGGGCCATAGGTCAATATCCAAGTCGGTGCACCATGATTTTGACGGAGAAAGCGCGCATAAGGGCAAGGAGTGCAAGTGAGCTTCGACAAGCTTAGCTCTCAAAGCTATGAAGCAAGTAATGCAAAGAATCTTCGACAAGAGAGGACACAACACTTCGGCGATTCTTTGGGCTCAACATTTAAATCAAGCGGTTGACAACGAGTCATCGAAAGTGCAGAGCAGCAAGTAGTGGGCGGTTACTCTCCCGTAGTTTTAGGAGGCAATTACCCTTTTCCCCACGATTGTTCCTAGGAGTATAAATACCCCTTTGTAATAGGAAATCAGGGTCACCACATTTTACAAAAAACTCTGAGAAACTCAACTTCCAAGTCAAAGCGAAATCTGAGTGAAACAGTTACATTAGACGTGTTGGTGAACCATCTTTTCTTTCTCTCATCTTAATGCAATTTTTACTTTCTTTTTACGTTTGTTGCATTTATTGCTTTTACTTCGCTTTCAAGTTATCTCTTTCTACCATTCTCTGTTCTTACGTACTTCAAAAAACACAAACTTAAAGGCAATCGTCAAAGAGATTTCCTAGTTTGATCTCACAATCTCAACGTTGAAAACTAGTGATTGTTTGCTAAAAACACCAGCAAACACCTATCGTAAGCCCCTCTTAGGCAGTGCTTATTTCCACCCCTAGTTTGGAACTTTGAATACCTAGTTTACCACATTGAAGTGAACCGGTTAATAATAGAAGCTTTCACCAACATAATTATGGTTGTAGAATGCTTCTGTCTATGCTTTTGAAGGATACAATCATAATAGTAATAGTACCATAGAAAGTAAACAAACAAGGATCGCCACATTCTAATTGATCAACAAAAAGGATCGCCACATTCTAATTGATCAACAAAAAGGATCATTCTTTCAAGTTTCAATCAACACAAAGAAAGTAACACCTGGAATGAATGAAAAAAAAAGGAGATGGTGAACAAGTCTAAAATCTGAAATATATACAAAACGTTAAATAAGGCAGTGAAACATTTTGCCCTCTAGTCTAGCTAGCTAAGATATCTCATCCGTCATATAAATTATATTTTTTTTATGTGAAAAACAAAACAAAAAAAAAAAAAAAAACTCATCATCCATGTGATGATGATATATCACGAAGGAATCTTCTGGGCTTGGGCCTGATGTGATTGGGCTTGTCCAATAGGAAATGGCAACATTGACCTAGTAGGTTTACTAAGAGACAACTCCACAGGTGGAATTTGACAAGCATTTTTGTTGCTGTAGGTTTGGTTGTTGCAAGAGTTATTATTTGTAGCCACACGTTCACAAGAAGGACACATTGTAAGAGTAGTAGCTGGTAATTGCATGTAAAATGGCTTTGATGTTTTTAAAGCTCTTAGCTCTTGTAGTTCCTTTTGTAACCTCCTATTCTCTTCTGTTAATGTCTCACAACATCTCTTCAAATACTCACAATCTACTTCTGTTTGCTTCAACTTTGTCCTGTAGTAATTACCATCACATTACATTACTCACTTTCTGTCTCTAAAGAAAAAATTAAAATAAATTTTTTTAAGAGCTTTTAATTCTTTCTTACCTTGCTCTTCTGTTTTGAAACCACACTTCTACTTGACGAGGACTTAGATTCAACTGTTTAGCTAATGCAAGTTTTTGTTTCTGCAAATTAAATAATATTATTATAAATTAAACTAGAAAAACATGTAAACAAATAAAGAAGATTGAGAATAAACAATAACAATAATAATAACAGTTTCTTGATTAATTAGTCCTTAAATATCATTGTCAAAAAAATCAGTCCTTAAATATCCAACATTGTATATGGAACCCTTTTGACACAATTTTTTTTAACAATAATCACTTTTTAAGTGAAAAAATTAATCTAGTTTTCTCTCATGTTGTTAAGACTTTTTCCAAAAAAACTAGAATATAAAAAATAATTTAAAAAGGGATCAAAATGAAAGCTATTCTGAGTAGATTCTAATAAAAATAATTTTATATAGAATAATTTTTTTTAAAAAACAATATTTTGGTTATATTACACAACACAAAACAACGTTTGTTTTGCTAAATATCTTTAACAAGTAATCTCTAAATTAGTTAACATCAAAATCAATCACTTAATTTTTTTAATCACTAAAAAACACAAATTAATTAACAAAAAGAGTAGCATGTTCTTTAAAACTTTTTTCAAAATGAAAGAGAAGGTAATATAATGGATAGAAGAAGTGAAAAGAGAACCTTGTGTGATGAAGGACTTACAGGATTAAGAGTAGTATGTTCTTTAAAACTTTCTTCAAGAAAAGCAGATTGTTCTTTAGAAAGTCTAAGTTTCTTCCTAGTTGACCCATTTTCATCATCATCACTACCTCTCTCACCTTCACCATTCTCATTCTCTCTCTTATTTCTACCACCACCACCATATTCACCATTATTGTTATTCCTCACACTAAAATCCATTTGAAACGGTGAAACAGCACTATTAGGAGAAGACAATGAGGTACCATCATCACCATCTTCCACAACCACCGTCGTCACCACCGGAAAACGGTTAACGTCTAGTTCCCTCACCGGAGTAGTACTACTACATGGTTGAGTTAACCAAGGAATTGGAAGATGAGAAGAAGATGGATGAGATGAGTGAGATCTAAGAACAGGAGAGAAAGGAAGTAGGTTAAGTTGAATAGGTGGATCTGATGAATCTCTTCTTTCATTGTTGTTTGTTTTTTCAGGTTCTTGTGGGTTTTTGTGAAGAAATGAAAAGGGTTTAGGTGTGTCTCCTAAGCTTAAAGCTAGCTCCATATATGAGAAAAGTTAAGTATGCAAAAGGGTAAGCGTGAGGGTTTTTCTTTTTGTGAAAGAAGAAGAAGAAGAAAAAGAAAGATTGGTTTGTTTGTTAGAGAGAAAACAAGAATGGGAATGGCTTTTTATTTGTGGGGGGAAGGAAGGAAGGAAGGAAGAGAGTAAAAAGATTTACCGACAAACACAGGTTGACAAAGCTAGGCACGTGAATGTATTAAATATATATAAGTATATATGTATCGATCATTCTTAGTTCTCACACCTTTCCCATCCCCCACCACCCCACAATCGGATAAAATAACTCACGAGGAACACCCTGAGATTTTTTTTCCTATTTAATTTAATAATAATGGTCTCATTTCATGTGAATTTTTTCTATCTCAAGGTCATAAAGTTTAAACCTAATATTAGTATATATCTAAATTATATGAAATATTAAGCAAACCCAAAATAGGATAGGATGTGAAGTTAATTATCGCATTTAATCAGTTGAGTTTTCATAATTTCACAATTTTAAAGACCATTCAATTTTTTAAAAAATAAGGTGTCATTTGCGTCCAACAGACTAATCTCTCAGACCGCATAGAGTCATAATAAGCGGTAAATAGGGTTATATAGGGTGGAATAGTCAAGCTCTGGCTATTTAGTCCAACTCAAACATAAATTTTTTATTTCAGAAAAATCTACTTTGCCATCTAATCTAGTTTTTGGTACAAATTTGGCTTATGGTATCCATTCCATTTTTAACATAAGATAAGATATACGCGCTAAAATCAAATCTTATAACACTAATTTTCTATTAGGATTTTGTGAAAGATAATACTCCATAAACTTTTGAGAGAATGAAAAAGAAAAATAATCACTCTGGTCAGAAAAGAACGGCTGAAGATCCTATATTGGCTTTTTCCCAATACGTTTTTTTGGATACAATACGATTACTATTAGCCTCATTTATATTTTTAATTCCATGGTTGTTGATCATATATATATAGTAGCGTTAAACTAGAACACGATATATGATATTAAAATGTTTAAGCAAAAAGTAGTAGTATAAAGAAAAGTGATATATAAAAATTCCATTCTTAGTATACATTTAAATTGTGACACAATAAAGAAAAGTGGAATGAAAAAATGTGTGGTCAATTTTCAGGTCAGTTTAAGCCAAAGAGAATAGAGTTTCCTTCCGGTAGCACACATGCACCCAATAAATGCATTTGAGCTCACCCAACTTGACATAGTAAAATATTAAAGAGGTTTACACCAAACCAAACAGAGTCCAAAGTAGTATTAGTAGTAGCGTCATGATGACAAAGAAGAAAATGATATATCATCTGAGAGACATGTCTGGGATTATAAAAACCTGTTTCTGTTGTTGTCTTATTGATTAGCCAGTATATATGTTTGCCTCTCATCTATCGTCGCCATCATCATATAATATATCCTCATTCTCATTCTCATTCTCCATCTCATTATGCATGACAATATCATAACAATGATCATTTGTCTTGGCTACCAATTCTGAATCATGTGGACTATATTTATTATGGCATGAATTCTTTGGTGTACTATTTTCGGTGTTTTATTTCGAATTTCTTTTGGTTCTTTAAAGTATTAATTATGGGCCAAAAAGTTTCTGTAGTTTCCTTGTTAAACTAAAATACAAATAGGGTATGTAAATGCTTGGCCAGTTGAAATGAAATGACTCTGCCAGCTTCCAGCTGTAGATTTTGAAGCTACTACTGAACATACTAGCTACTAGTATAAAAATTAAGAAGAAGATACTAAAAATCTTTATCGATTTGTATGTTAATTTTTAATAGAGTAAATGTTAAAAAATGGCCTGTAAAAAGTTGTATAGCACGTTAGTCCTCGTGAAAACGTGAGTCTCAACTCCCTCTCTCTTAGTTCTATGAGTGGGTTATTATCTGGTTATGAGAATTGATTTTGATAGTATTGAATTTACATAATTAATTTTTGTTAAAAGTGAATTGAAAATGACGTAATTTTTATTTAGATATATTTATTAAAAAAGTGATTTTTATTGATCAATGTTGTTTGATATATTGAATTATAATTGCTTTTAGGTGTGATTTTACCAAAATAGGTCTCAACTTAAAATTAGATTAGAAATTTCAATTTGATAATATAGACAATAAAATACTAAATAAGCATATAAAATATCTAAATTAAAATTACAATTAGAGAATAGGGTGTTTCTAAGGTAACAGAGCAAATCAAATCTCTCATTCTTAATCATTAAATATAATCGTAGGATGTAGTATAAAAATTCATCAACGGTTGAGATTTAGGACTGGTTAATTCAATCTTAACAACTAATAACATTTTACATAATATCCTACCGTCAATTTTAATGGTTCAAATGCGAGGGATTTGATTTGTTCTCTCACCCTAAAAGGACCCTAGAAAATATAATTTAAATTTAGTGAAGAAAAATTATGGAAGATGTAAATATAGTGTAAGACAATTATAGAAAAACTAAATTTAGTGAATGAAAATATGGAAGATGTAAATTAGAATGTGGTTCAAATATTATTAAGAGTCTCACATCGAATATGATATGGCCTGAAAAATAGTTTATAAGTTGGAGGCATCCATCACCCTACAAGCTGTTTTGTAGGGTTGAGTTAGGCATAAAACCACATTCTAATATGGTATAAGAGTCTATCCATCGGGTCACCAACAGTTATTATCCACGCACCAATTAAGCATAATCGTGATAGGCATGAGGGGGTGTATTGGGAGAAACGTGAGTCACACATCAACTAGTGATAAGGTCTCAAAAGAATATATAATGAATGACATCACACATCTTACAAGCCAATTTTAATTTGTAGAGTTGAGTTAGGCCTAATCTGCATTCTAATTAAGATGGTATTAGAGTCTATCCAAGAACCGTTGGGCCACCCGCTATCGAGTCACTCGGGTCACACTCTAGTTGTTCAGTAGCGTGAGGGGTGTGTGTTAAGAGTCCCACATCGAATGTAGTATGGCCTGAAAAATAGTTTATAATTAAGTGGGAGGTACCCCTCACTCTACAAGTCGGTTTCGTAGGGTTCGGTTAAGCCCAACTCAAATTCTAAGAAATATGTAATATAATTTATATTACGATTAGAGCATTTAAGATCAATTAAATAAGAGAATATAATTTAGAAAAATGACAAAAATAAATATAGTAAAGGGTAACTATGAAATATACTAATATGCAATGGTAGATTCAATTTTATATCATCTTAGAAACTACAATTTCTAGCTTCTTGTAGAATCAATTCTAGATCAAGAAAATTAATTTTAGGTGAAAGAGCTAAACATCAATTTAGCACACCAAAATCACTTCCACAACCTTTAGAAGTGTAACCAAATATACATTGAGTTTGTTTCCGCGTTGGGATATTACTAAGTGTGAGTTCAATGAGATACTACAATTAGTAGTGCGTGTTTTCTTTGGCGTTTGTAAGCAACAAACGCGCGCCCAATCGCGTCCCAAGGTAAGGTTTTTTAGAAGCTAGAAATTAGAGAGTTGGCTTTTACGTGAGTTTGGAAGCCTGTGGCCGCGGTTCCAAACACGCGCAGCATGTACTCAGACGTGCGATTGAAAGCTTGTGATCGTGAGTTTAGTTGAATCTCAGGGTCCGTTGGATTTGCAACGTAAAATCTTTGGATTTGGACAATGCGAGCACTAGATCGAACGAAGAGAAAGATTAGACAACTTTTTATCCAGTATATTGTTTTGTGAACAATAGATAACACAAGCAAAAACATGTAACATTTATTGTATTTCTCTTTTTGATGTTAATAATGATTTTATATAATATATTATAATATAATTAGAAAATTATAAAGAAAAATGTGGAGGGAGAAGATAAGGAGTTTGGTTCCTCTACAACGGTTGCAAAGTGCAGCAAGGTGCAGAACCGTTGGATTTAGAGGGAGAACATTTTAGAGACTCACATAGAGACACTATTTTGACCAACTCCAAATTTATGCAAGAGGTTAACGTGCTCCATCTAAATTAAGAGACAAACTCAATTTGTACCCAGATTTGATCCCAAAAAATGGAACAATTTGGAGTCAGACTTTATTTACTTGCTTGTCAAAATATGGATTAGTCGGATCTATTTTTATCTGGACACCAGTACGGGTCAAAGACCTCTAAAAAACACTATTTTGACCAATTTTAGATTAAATTTTGTTAGTAAAAAAATGTGTTTAGTAAAATATGTTTCACGAAAAAAAAAAAAACACACACACACACACACATATATATATATATATATATATACACACACTTGTACTCTCTCTGTATCAAAATAATAGTTATTTTAAGTAAGGTAAAAAATTTCAAATTAATTGTCGTTTTGTCTTTTCAATGCATCATTTATTAAATCTTTTCAATTTTACCTTCATTAATTGTTGTAACTTTTCACTAACCAAAGATATCACCGTTATTAATTTATGGGGATAATATAGTAAAACTATCATGTTACTTTGTCAATTTTTTGTTTTTCTTAATCTCTATGTCAAAATCTTAAATGACTATTATTTTGATACGGAGGGATAGTATTTATTGGAATAAAAGTAGTGCAATTTTAAAAATTTGGGTGATTTGGTCAACAAATTAAGGACGGAGGGAGAAAGACAAGTAACCTAGATTATTGAGAAAAAGATGGATGAGTTGATTAGCACGAAATTTCAATTTGACCTTATTATGACCGACAAACAAACCGCGTTTTACTATTCCCAGAAAAGTTTCACTTCAATCTTGCTTTGCGTTGGTTTAAACAAATTACTCTTAGCTTATGTTTGATTCAAAAAGAAAATGAGAAGAAAGAAAGGTAAGGGAAAGGAAAGAAAATGAGTTAAAAATAGATGTTTCTTTTTTATTGTTTGGTTGGAAACAAAATAAGAGGAAAGAAAAGTGTATATTTCCTTTCAATCTCAAAAAAAAAGTGTATATGTATGAAATGACAAAACTAACCTTTACAAAAAAAAAGTAAAATATTTTTTAATTCAATACATTAATTTTGGTGCAAGGGTAAATATGTCATTTAACTAAAAAAATGTTTTCCTTTACTTTTCTTTTCAAAATGGGACCCACTAAAATTTTTCTTTCCTTCCTATTCTATAAGGCAACCAAACAAAGGAAAATGGTACATTCCCTTACTTTTCTTTCCTTTCCTCTCTTTTCTCTTGCTACCAAACACACGATATGGTTTATAGAAAGGTTCCATAGAGAACATAAAATTTATTCATGGATAGTTTTGTTATTTACTAAAAATAAAACAAATACTCCATCCGTCCCATTTTGTTTGCAGTTTAAGATTTTGGCACACCCTTTAAGAAAAATGATTAGGAGTCTAGATTCTTTAGAAAATTTTGTCTAGTTTACCATTTAACCCTTTATCTCTCTACCTAGATAAATGTGAACTTTTTATTGGAGGTAACAGTTGTCATAATTAATAGGGGTATAAGAGTAAAATAACATTAAAAGTTTCATTGAAAATTGAAAACAACAATCAATTTGAGACAAATTAATTTTGCTAAAATAACAAATAATTTGGGACAGAGTGTGTAATTGGTATCCAATGACCATAAAATATGGTCCTTTGTTTACAATTGACTTTGGTGAAACTGGAAGGTGAAGAATAATGGGTAGAATTGTAGAAATGAGTTAAGGGTGGTGTGGTGGTCCCTCGCGCGTGGGTTAGCTTTAGAATGAAATGGAATTTAAAAATAGGCATACAGAGGAAATGAGGGAGGTCAGATATGTCATGCTTTTGGGATCATTGCAATAATTGAAGTCATGCAGGCTTTAATGATAAGCTGCAGAGAGAGATGGGTGAATTATTGGGTGGGACCCTTTCTTTCAGAAAACCAACCTTTGCCAAAAAGTGACCCTCTTGTAATAATTGTTCATCAAAATGGAATGTTAAAAAAGCCAAAGTTCCACACCCCAACCGTGAAACTATCAATCTCTTTTTCACTAGTAGTTGTCCACAATCATCTTGCTTCATGCAAGAGATTCGCGAATTAGTCCAACAATAACCGGGTTAGGATTATCTCCATTTAACAAATGGTTCCATTTGGAGAGAAAATGACACAATAAATATTTTAATATTATTTTAAAAATAATATTAAAATATTTATTGTGTCACTCTCTCTCCAAATGGAACCCTCCATTAAATAGAGATGATCCCAACCCAACAATAACAATTACTCCTAGACTCAGGTAGTATAAACAAAAGTACTAGTACTAACTCCATTAAGGGTATGAGGGGAGGGGAGGGGAGGGGAGGGGAGGGGAGGGGAAGTATTAGATATACAACTTGCATTTTCGATTTTGCAAGCATTTTGCTTTTCTCTATATGAATCGTTCTTGATTTCGTTTTCATTCTAGTTTTGTTCTTCAATTCTTGTTCGAAACTATTCCTATTGATGAAGTTACAAAATGTTTCTAGACAAAAGTAAAGTGTGATTAACAATGTTTTATTATTATCAACTTTTTTAAAATATCAAATAGATACTAAAATATAAATCAGACCCTCGCTGCTAGCCCTCCCAAACATACCCTAAGATAATAACCAAATGCAGTCAATTCTCTCGATCACATTTACCGGTGTCGGGCCTAGCCATGGCATGGGTGTGGACTCTCTGAGATGTGGTCCGAGCGGAGAATTTTACAATGCACCATGGTGACCACCAAATGTTATTGCCAAAAAACAAGAGATCAAGTGTGTGTTTGATTTTGCAGTGATCATCATTGATTTTGAGAAAATTGATTTTAGTCGAAAGTAACACGATTTTTGTTTGGATAAAATGATGAGTTGTTTGAAATTGAAGTTGCTTTGAAATTAGGTAGGAGTGTTTCAGAACTTAGACAATTTTCTACTAGGATTTCATTATCGGATGATGAGAATGATGTTTCTGAAGAGTTTGCTAGCAAACTTTTCTAGTATTATTAGAAATAAATTTGTTAGTAATTTGTTATTAGTTTGTTAGAGTTAGTTATATTAGTTGTTATTTTCTTCATTTTTATATGGACTTATATGTAAAAATAGGGTCCATTGTAGTTAATCTAATTGATCAATCATCAATAATATTTGTTCATTACATTTCTCTATTTTTTCTCTATGACTTCTATCAAGAATTTCATATTATTACTACAATGTGTACTATAACTATTAAATTTTTTTTTTGTAGTAAGGGTGTAAATGTTGCATTTAAATGCTGTATTATTATAATGTAAAATAGAGAATATACAAAAAAATAGAATATATATTTTTTTTTAAAAAATAGGGAACAAGGAGCGCTTCAAAAAAAAAAGCGCTACTTATTGTCTTAGCGCATGTGAGAATTAGGAGCGTTTGAAGTAAAAAGCGCTATTTATTGTATTAGTGCATCTGGGAATAAGGAGCGCTTGAAATAAAAAGCGCTACTTATTGTCTTAGCGCATCCGGGAATAAGGAGCGCTTGAAGTAAAAAGCGCTACTTTTTCCTAATTATTAGTAGCGCTTTTTGAGCGCTCCTGTAGGGGGTTTAACAACAGGAGCGGTAGCTTTAGGAGCGCTCGAAAGCGCTACCAATGGCTAAAAAAAAGCGCTACAAATGGCTTTTTCTGTTGTAGTGTTGATTTGGTTAATGTCATTTAGACAATTAATTTGTCTGATAATTTGTATTTGTAATGGATTGTTTTAGGAGATCTTCAAGTTAAGGTTTCATATTATTGTTTTGATATTATTTTCTTTTCTTGCAAAGGGTGTGGTCGACTCCTCCCTTGACCTCTTTTCTGTCTTCTGTCTTTTTTCTATTATTAAATAAAATCAAAGAGAAATTCTCATTTTCTTTCTTGTTGTTTTTAACATTATAAATTTTAATAAGGCTTCGTTCCTTTATTTTTTTGATAAGTGAAAGATTTTACTAAATGTACGCCTAGCACTAGCAAGAAGCACTGAAGCAAGGCTAAGAAGAAATCGCCAAGGCCAAAACACACCAAAACACTAAGCCGATAAATAAACACCAGAACAACAACCACCCACAAAGGCAAAAGCCCTAGATAGCATTATTCTTTACTAATTCATCATGAGCAAACAAAATTTATATATTAAAATTTAGAATACAAACAATTTAAATATTTAATTTAGTGAGACCATATCCGAGAAGTACTCTTATTTAACTCAAATTCTATTTTCAATATATCTCTCTATTTATTAAATTAAATATTATCATGGACTATTTTGAGGTTAGACCTTACATTTTAACTGAAATTAAGAAAACTACTGTTTTATTTTTTTACTATAGAAACTAGTGATGTACACTTTTTTAGTTAGGATGAATATATTATTTTTTCTTTTCTTTTTAAAACCCGGAAGGAGTAGTTGTGACTTGTGAGTTGAAGTTGAATTGAATTAGAGGGTGGCGGAGGACCCACTGAATAGGGTGTGATAGGGACGTGGTGCAGCGTTTCAAGGAGACAATATTCGTAGCAGCAATCATTTGTACGTCGGATCTTATAGTAGCTCCTCCATTTTATTCTCTTGCTCTTGCATGTGATCATCATGAATGATGTGATATTTATCACACTAATTAACTAATTAACATAACATAACATATAGATATAAAATTATTTACATGTAGGATGGGATGGATGACAATAAACAAAACAAGTACTAGTACTTCAAGAGGGTCCCAATCCAGAGCTTTGTCCAATCCAATCCAATCGAATTGGACAATTATTTGAACCTGATTGATTTGTATTTCATTCAATTAATTCAATCCTCTATGGAGTAACTTGCGTTAAAATGTCATGTCATTCTTCTCATCCTTTTTACAGTTACATTATTTTTTGGATTAATAGCAGTGGCACCTAGCAAACTCGCGCTATACAAGGAATAATAACACTTGCTTAATTAGGCTTTTAATTTACGTACCCCCCTCATTCCCTCCCACACCCCCATAATCCAAAAAATTCCAAGAATACCCCTGCCTTTTTAAAAAAAAAAAAAATTCAAATTTTTCGGAATTACCTCAAAATAAGGTAATTCGGTTCAAAAATAATTGATAATTTGGAATTACCTTTAAAGCAAGGTATTTTTAGGTTCATAAACATAAAAAATTTTGAATTACCTCTAAAAAGGTAATTCGAAATTTGTAATTTTTTTAAAAAAGTTTGTATTTTGGTCTTAAGATTTAAACGCGTTTTATTGGAAATATGATACGAACGATTTACGATTTAATAACAATACGTCAAAATATATAAAATGACCAACATAAAATAGGAGTACAAATACAACTATGGGTCCAAAATGTCTAAAATGATGAAAATAAGCACGTGAAGTAGGTGAATGGGCGACATCTAGGCATCCCGCCAATCCAGACGCAAGCATGATGCGTATATATATACGATTTGTTTTAATTTTTATTACTAAAAGGCTACTAAAAATAGTCAAAACTACTCTAAAAAATATAAAAACACCACTAAAAATCTAACAAAACCAAAATAAGGCTATACAAATTTTTAAGATTTTTGGAGACTATGAAAAATTAAAAAAATCGTAAAAAATAGTAAACGATGGAATTTGGGATTTTGAGGTCGTTGTCCCGTAAGAAGTCCTCTACGAGTCTTGATTCTTGATTTATTTCGCTTCTAATGGCTGTGGTTTCATTACGATCCGAGTATGTTGTCCAAAACCGATTTTTAAATTTAAATTATTCGTTCGAAAAAAAAAAAAAAAAAATTCTAATTACCTCTAAATATAGTAATTAGGTTCACAATTTGTGATTTTTGAGGTAATTAGAAATTTTAGATGTAATTAAATTTGTAATTTTTTTTTTTTTTTTTAACAAAACCATGTAATTTTTGTAAATTTTCAGGGGTATTTTTGTCCATTTGGGACATTATGGGGGTGTGGGAGGGAATGAGGGGGGTACCGAAATTAATAGCCGCTTAATTAATGGAGTAAGCTGGAATAATTTATCAACGAGTAATGTGTGGACTGTGTACAATAATTTGTGAAGGGTGGGTGGGGCATATGTATACCTATCAGGTATAGAGAGGGTACATTATCTAGAAATTAAATATGTATGTGCGCAGGAAACCCAATGAGGATATGGTCAAGATCTTCTTTCTAATCCTTTTGTAATCATGTATGAGGACCGATGTTGCTGTCACTGTGAGCCAAACCCATCATATTCATACCAAGAGACCAATACTCCTGTGTGTGAAATTATGGAGAAATTCGTAAGCATTCGCCAACGATATCTTCTTACATTTTTTCTTCTTATATTAAATAGCCAAGCAATCGTTCAAAAGCATATAACGTATAGTTGTAGTTTTAAGACTGCTTTGGATCCTGTGGTAAAAAAAACAAAAAATATACACCTTACTGGCATAGTCAAGTCGCCAGTGAGGTGCGGACAAACTGCTTCATTCTCACAAAGTTTTGTGAGGGGTTGTGTACTGAAATAAGCTAAGTCGCCCATAGAGAGGCTAGTAACCCAAAGACACTACACGCAGCACAACTAGCTCAAACCAGACAATCAAGTCGCCCATAGAGAGAAGTAGCCCAAGGGCGCCTATAGAGCTGTGTATTCACCTGGTCATCAAGTCGCCCATTGAAGGGCTCAATAGCTCGTATCCACCAGATCACTCGTTATAGGGCTCAGTAGCTTGTATCTACCAAGTCCATCATTAATTAAAGAGTCCAAGTAGTCTCTATCTACCAAGTCGTTCGTGTGAAGGGCTCAGTAGCCTATATCCTCCAATCATTAAAGAGCCCAAGTAGCATGTATCTACCAAGTCGCCCGTTGAATGACCCAGTAGCTTGTATCCACCAAGTCTCCCCTTAAATGGACCAAGTAGGTTGTATCCATCAAGTTGCTTGTTGAAGTGCTCAATAGCATACTTCGACCAAATCTCCTGTTAAAGGACCCAAGTAGCCTTAGACCCATCTTACCTAGCACATCCAACCCAGTCAGTAAGGCCTGACCCGACCATGACGAAGACCGAACTCGTCCTCTTAGGACTTAAGAGACACTTCTACAACGGTACTTGCCATTTCAAGGATCTTCTCATGGAGCTCTGAACTCAATCCAACAATCCTTACAGGTGAGAAATGTTAAACTTGGTTTTCCCAAATTCGACCGCAAGAATGTCATGGACTAGGTTCTAAAAGAAGAGTGTTTATTATTTATTATTATGCTATATCTGATATAGATAGATTAACAAGTTAATAGTCCACGAAGCCAATTATATATTTTAAAATAATCAAATACTCTATCTGTCCCTAACTATCAGAAATTTTTTACACGTTTGTTTATCCCTAAATACAAGACCCTTTATATATATATATATATATATATATATATATATATATATATATATATATATATATATATATATATATGTGTGTGTGTGTGTGTGTGTGTGTGTGTGTGTGTGTGTGTGTGTGTGTGTGTGTGGATACATTTATTACTCATTTTCCAAATAGGCCTTTTAATAATACTACTAAATTGTCTTGGTTTACGAAAAGTTAACATTGAATGTTTCTATACAAAAAGATAATTTAGTAATAATCATACACAAATTATACACATTAATTACACTACCAACTTTTCTTAAGTGTCATATTGTCTTTATGTTAAGAGACGAAGGTGATATGGTTTTATATTAAGCGACTGAGGTTTTGTACTTTTAGAAAGGAGAAAGGGTTTTTGGGAAGCTTTTGGGAGGAAGCTGGAAGAGGAGACTATGATTTCTAAATTGAGAGAATACTTTGCTCTTTGGAATTTCTTGTTTATTTGCTTAAGCTCTCCCTCTTTTATAGGCTTTGTAACACCCCCTTCTAATAGACTACTATTTAATTAATAAAATCAGAGTTTTCAAAAATCTTTCACACAATTGAAAGCGAGTGTCACATTTACTTCAAAACGAGCTGACATCAATTACATGCTCACATAAATAATATCGTTGATACATAGCACATAAAGTTGGGACGAGCCCTCAAATACACTTATCTCAGCACATCACAGTCATAATGAATAACTCGCAGCGGAATATCTCAAAATAATAGTATTGACTCTTTTACATCCCAAATTAAAGAGTGAAACAACATCAAGTCAGTAAGACATAAACTACTACGCCCCGATTGCTACGATCGAGCATGACTCTCTGGACAAAAAGGAAGGTAGAAGAACCTTCAATCGCTATCACCTGCACGTTGCCGACATGAGAAGCAACATAAAAGCAGTAGGGTGAGTCTCTTTACATAAAGGGTTTTTGGGAAGCTTTTGGGAGGAAGGGAAGAGGAGACTATGATTTCTAAATTGAGAGAATACTTTGCTCTTTGGAATTTCTTGTTTATTTGCTTACTTGCTTTTTTTCGTGGTTTACAAATGACAAGCTCTCCCTCTTTTATAGGCTTCAAGAGAGAGTTCTACGTAAATCAAGAGAATATTCTACACACTTCAAGCAGAGTTCTACACACTTCTCTCAACTACTTATTTAATAATAGATCTTCCACCTTCTAACCTTATCTTCAACCTTCTAGGACTCCAATATAAAAATGCAGGCTTCACGTCAATTTGATGAATTTTCCACTTGTGTTGGAATGCTAGTGAGATTATTAGTCTTATGGTTTCCAAGTTAGCGACTAAAGAAAAACACCTCATCATAATCAATCTCAACCTTTTGACTATAACCTTTTGCAAATAGCTAGTATTTCCTTTTATCTTTCAATTTCCATTTTGACGTTCTTCTTTTCCTTGTACACCCACTTGACACCAATAGCCTTATTCCCTTTTGAATGAGACACGAGTTCCCAAGTGTTGTTCTTCTCGATGACTTTAATTTATCCGTCTATTGCATCTCCCTATCACTTATCTTGCACAACTTCTTCAAAGTTCATAGGTTCACAACCTTTAAAGAGGCAGAATAATGTGAGGTTAGTCGTTGCCTCGACTTTCTAATATCTTCAAGCCTTCACGGTGAAAAGGCTTCTGTGTTATCATATATATCTTGGAGACTTCGTGTACGCATCATGATCCTTTCACTCTCAGTGTCTTCAGAAGTGGACGATGCTGGTAATGTTGGCCCTTATTGAATTTTTCCAGATGCCTGTTCTTCTTAAAATTGAGGAAGGAAATTGTACTCTTTTTCGTGAGGTACAGAGTTACATTGTACTTCCTCGTCGAAAGACTACATCTCGACTGACTACAGTCTTCTTGCTGTTTGGGTTGTACACATTGTAACCCTTTGATTTTGGATCGTAGCCGACAAAGGATGAATCTCCCACTCTTATCGTTGAGTTTTTCTATTCTCTAGTCTAGTATATGAACATGGGCTACAGTTCAAAAGACTCTCAAGTGTGAGTTACCTGAATTTCTTCCATCCATGCTTCTTGTCGGGTACGGTCTTTCCCAATAAACTTCTTGTTGGAGATCGATTTGATAGATAGACTACACGCACCACAGCTTCAAACCAAAGTTCTTTTGGCAGTTTCTTGCATTTAAGCATGCTTTGAGCCATGTCAGGGATTGTTTTATTTTCCCTTTATACCGCGCCATTTTGTTGCGGGGATATTGGAACCGCCAGGGGACGCCTAATTCCATTATCTACACAAAACTCTCAGAACTCTTTAGAAGTGAATTCTCCAACTCGATTAATTCTCATAGCCTTGATCACTCGACCAGTTTCTTTCTCTACTGCAACTTTGAATTTCTTGAAAATGTTAAAGACTTCTGACTTCTATTTCAAAATATATACCCATTTCTTTCTTGAAAAATCATCAATGAATAGAAGGAAGTTGTTATTTCTATCGAGTGAGCTTCACTTGATTGGTCCACAAACATCAGCATGTGTGAGCTCGAGCCTTTTTTTGGTTCTTGAGCTTGACTCCTTTAGAAAACTCATCCTGAATTACTTTCCAAGTAAACATCCTTCACAGAGTTTATCAGGTTTGTTGATAGGCAATAGCCCTCTCACCGTATTCCTTTTCGACATCAAACTTAAGCCCCCAAAATTTAAGTGCCCAAATAGCAGATGCAAAAGCCACGATGCATCATTATAGCAAGCTTTGAGACACTTTGTCATATTGTTTTGGATATTCAATAAGAACGTCCTATTTCTTGACATCGATACCTTGTTGATGAGATAATTTCTCTGATCTCTGATGGAAAGACTAGAATCTTTCAAGTAAATATCATAGCCCTTTTCGAGAATTTTCTCAGACTCAAAATAAAGTTCTTTATATTTGGGACGTAGTAGACATTTAAAATAAAATCATGTCTTCCATCTTTCTGGATGATAAGGATCTTACCCTTTCCTTTTACTTGAATCCTAGAATCATCACCAAATGAGACATTGCCACTTACTAATTCATCAAGATCCACAAACATGCTTTCTTTTCTGCACATATGGTTGCTTGCACCAGTGTCGGAGTACCACACATTTTCTTGGCTTCCTTCAGTACTCTTACATGCTAGAAACATTGTTTCATGCTGGTCTTTCTCTTCCACATAGCTCTCCTCCTCTTCTACTCTATTATTTGGAAATTACATTCTAAAGCGTAATGGCCAAACGTCTGACAAGTATAGCACCGAGTTTGAGATTTATCAAACTTTGTGTTTGGAGATCCTCGTCCACGTCCTTTTGTTGAGCTTTCTCCCTTCTTGTAATTGTTGGTGAAATTTGTACCTCGTCCATTACTATGTCATCTAAACTATCCTTGGCCTCAACCTTAACCTCGATCTTGTCGACCTCTCTCATTTCCTTGACTTCCTTCTCCTCCTTTAGTTGGATCTTGAAGAGTTGCTCGATGATGTCCCTCTTTTTCTTCTGTTTCTCCTCGTAAGCTTGTAATGATCCTTGAAGTTGATCAATTGTCACGACCTCCAATTGTTTTTGGTTTCCACGACCATCACAACAATTTTCTCGAATTTGGTATCCAAAGACTGTAGTATATTTTCCATAATCCTTACATCTTCTAACTTCTTACCATTTCTTTTTAACTCATGAAAAATATTCAGAAAAATATTCCGACTATTTCATATGCAGGGATTTGAACTCACCTTTTAGTGTTTGGATACATCCAATGCTTTTGTGATGAGGGAGAAAGCTTTCTTGTCTTTCTTTCGTGATAGAAGAGGAAGAAAGCTTTCTTGTCTTTCTTTCTTGAATTCTTCAAAATATACCCTTTCTGCTTGAGTTAAGGAATCCTCATTTTGTGATTATCTATAGGCTTTTTCAATAATCTCCCCAACATCATGTGTTCCAAGAAGAGCCTTCATTTTGATGCTCTGACTGTCATAGGTGCTCTCTCTTTTAGAAGTGGAACTTGAAAGGATGTTGCATCATTGCTTGCCATGGCTATGGAAGGGTTTCTTATCAGAACCTAAGCTCTGATGCCATTTTGTTAAAAAGGAGAAATGGTTTTTACGATGCTTTTGGGAGGAAGGGAAAAGGAAACTATGATTTTTAAATCGAGGGAATACTTTTCTCTTTCGAATTTCTTATTTATTTGCTTACTTGCTTTTTTGCTTAGTTTACAAATGACAAATTGTCCCCTTTTTATAGGCTTAAAGGGAGAGTTCTATACAATTCTAGAGAAGATTCTACACACTTCAAGTGAGAGAGTTTTACACACTTTCTTAACTTATTTAGTAATACATCTTTCACCTTGTAACTTTACCTACTAATCTTTAAATAAAAAGGACTAAGACACTGAAAACAAATGGGTCTAACACTTGATTAATCTAATAGGTCAAATCAAGTTTAATTTTCAACATTTTTTTGGTTATATAATTTTTTTTGATAAGCAACAACTTTTATTAAGGGAGCACAAGGGGTGCACCAACCCTTACAAAGGGCCCTCGTTAAATGGTTATATAAAGTTTAGTTGAATTGGGCTCCGGGGCTCACCAGGGTTAAGGCATGGCTTCAAAGCTCTTTGAGCATTAACAGTGGTACTCATTAGATAGGTAGAGAAAAGGATAGAGAAGAATGATATGAGAGAGAGAGAGAGAGAGGGACAATGAGATAGGACAGAGGGAGCACTACAACGGATTTAGCCAATGGGCAGCGTTTTTTTTATCCATGGGCAGCGCTTCTGAGCGCTGCTAAACGTGGCGCTGCTGATTCCACTCCAACAATGGGCAGCTCTCCCTAAAAAGAGATACCCATTGCCCAAACGCGTCCTCAAATAGGCAACACTCACTAAAAAGCGCTGCCCATTGTCCCAACGCGTCCTCAAATAGGCATCACGCCCTAAAAAGCGCTACCCATTGCCCAAACGCGTCCTCAGATAGGCAGCACTCTCTAAAAAGCGCTACCCATTGCCCAAATGCGTCCTCATATAGGCAACACTCTATTAAAAGCGCTGCCCATTGCCCAAACTTGTCCTACTATAGGCAGCACTTCCCTAAAAGCTGCCCATTGTTTAATTTTTTTTGTCTGTTATTGTGTATTTTCCTTTTTATATTTGCAATTTACCTGGTCATATACAACCAATACAATACAACCCAATCAAATCTATCTATCTATACAAATAAATTAACAATAAATCTATCTATACAAATAAATTAACGATAAATCTATCCAGTCAAGCAGTAAACATATCATCTAAATACTCATAATAATGGACCAACAACTTGATGATAGAGAACTTATATTTCTCCTAATAAATGTATATTTCATATTCTTGTACATCAAGAGTACAGATATGAACAAAGAACAATTTAATTTTCCACCCATTGAATTCAATGACTGTATCTTGTACATTAGTAATTCAAGTAAGAAGAAACACAACTATCTTAAGATAAAAGTAAAAAAAAAAAATTATACATTATGAGAGAACCTGAAAGTGAAATAGGAGCCAATGTATCACTAAACTATTTAATATGTAACCTTACACATAGATATAAATGTACACAACCATTGCTTGCTGGTGGAAGCTAGAATAGAGGAATTTATTGAGTAATCCCTTGTTTGCTTGGGGGTTGCGACTCCTCCTCTATGCTAGTAAAAGAAAAAGGTGATAACATTAACAAAAATAAGCAAAATGACACAACTCTAGAAATGAAATGCAAAGGAAAACCGAAAAGCATAATTGAAGAAATTGTCAACAACAAAGAAGGAAAAAAGCTATTATAAAAATAAATAAAAACCAAAGCAGAGGATAGACAAAATATTATGTGAATATTTGATGCAAAACATGTACCTATAAATGAATTGGTGTGTTACTTCGCCATTTCATTTGTCACCTATGAATTCACCCCTCACCTGTGAGTGACAAATTAAAGTAACACACCAGCCAAAGTTGAGAGCATTGGTCGTCTCAACTAAGCAATCTATTGGCAATAACTCTTTATCATTAATATTACCATGACAATAATACAAATATCCTTACCGAGATGCATAACAATCGAGTCGACATGCCTATGATAGATGAAAGCCTCATCTTGCCATGTTAGGTGACTCCAAGTAACTACTCCATGCCTTTGAATATGAATTTTAAAGAGCAAAGTGAATCAAATAATATACTAAACTGATTGCTAAATCAACAACAATCTAAAATAAAGCATAAATTCAACTAAATCATACATTACATATAATTTTTTAGAAGTAACACAAATGTATTGAAACTGGTTGGTGAATTGAATTGAAAAGCCACACAACACACAACACACAATTGATTCTTTATTCACATTCGTATTCCTCTCATATTAGTATTTTTTTCCACTGAAAGAACAGGCATATGAGCTAATTAAGGGGTATTGAAAAAGGGGGAAAAACAAACTTTTTTAGTTTTTTTGACCATGTAAAAGGACCTAGTTTTTTTTGAAGAAATTGACTCAAAAAATTAAATCAACAACAAAATAATGACACAAGGAGGAAGAAGAAGAAGAAGAGGAAGCAAACTTGAGATTTTGAGCCTTGTGGATTGAAAATAAAAACCCTAAAACGAAAATCCAACTGCAAATCATCAAAATATTTCCAGAAAAAATTAAATCAACAACAAAATAATGACACAAGGAGGAAGAAGAAGAAGAAGAGGAAGCAAACCTGAGATTCAAAATCTCTCACCTTCAGAAATAGACATGGATTTGGAATAAAGAAGAAGAGAAAAAGAGTGTTTGAAGGAGAGAGTGAAGAGGTCGACTCAAATTTTTTTTGGAAGTGAGAGAATACAAGTTCTCTATCATCAAGTTGTTTGGTGAGATGGAGAGAAGGAAAGAAGGGTGTAGCTATACTCTGCGTTTTTTAAGAAGCGTTGGCTATTGGGAGAATGCGTGAAGCGATGGACAGCGTTTTTTAAAAAGCGATGGGTATTGAGAGAACGCGTGAAGCGATACCCAACGTTTTTTAAAAAGCGCTTGGTATTGGGAGAATGCGTGAAGTGAAGCGTTGGGTATTGGGAGAACGCGTGAAGCGATGAGCAGCGTTTTTTAAAAAGCGCTGGGTATGACTAGTGCGTTTAAAGGCAATAGGCAACATTTTTTTTAAAAAGCGTTGGGTATGGGTTAGTTGTTTTGGTCATCCGTGGCGTTTTTACTTAAAGCGCTGCTTATAGGGGCGCTCTTTTTTGACAAATCTGGCGTAGTGGAGGGAGAATAGAGAGAAATTTTTTTTTTGAATTGAAAATAAAAATAGTATTTTTGTACTTTTTTGAGTGATCAGGAATTTGTACTGTGAGACAGAAAGTTGTACTGTGGTTTTGTGAGATATAGAATTTAGGGTCTCATTTCTAATTTTCAAATCAAACATGGTACAATTACAGTTGTCTAGTCCATTATCTTACTACTTTGTAAATTAAACACACTCATAAGTCACCTACCAAAAAAGTATTCACGCCGACAACGGGAGTCGAATGAAAACTCTTTTTAACTATATGAACTACTCGGATGGGAGTTTACTTTCCAACATTACTAACCGGAAGTTCATCAATACGTAGAGATGTTTTTGAAAAGTGAAAAAGGAAAAAGGGAAGATGGAAAACAATCATGATAGAATGGTTCAACGTCACTAGCATAATTGCACGCTTCGTAGACGCATTCGTTAATCAAACACAATGGTTACTACTACGTGATTACCAAGACCAGATCGAGAGCAAGAGACAACTCGGCATGAAATCCTGTAATTAGAAGTGTTTTGCTCCCTTCATCAGACATCATTATGCGACATCTCATACACTTCTTTTCTCTCATTAATTATGATAATGATAATCATCACCATCATAATCTTCAGCTTCTTCAACTTGGGATGTTGTGCAATGCCGGCAAAGTTTGAGACAATTCACCCTAAAATATTTGCACTTGGGTGACTGTTTTGATGGCAATGTTGATCATTTTGTTTTGACATAGACCAATGTTGATAATTGATTACGCGTTTATTGTGATGCCTTTTCGCGTGACATTGGCTTTATTCAAATTACTCTTTATTTGACCAACATGGTAGTACTATAACACAAGTGGTAGAGATACTCTGCATTCTATATTATATGAATTTTTTATTAAAAACCCATAATAGTATATGACTTTCTAAAATTCCAATAAAACTTTAATGTTTTTTTCTAGCCATACCCTTCATTATTTTATTAATTTATCTTTTCAATGTGATTAATGAGAACTAGTTTGGTAAACTAACTCACAATTCATGTTTTCAATACAAAATTAACTTTCTTCCTTAATATGTGTGAAATGATCCAAAACGTCATATAATATGGGACATAGAGAGTACTTGTGTTCCTTAATCATTTGATCAATGATTTGATTCTGATCAGTGTTTATGAAAAAATACCTGATGGGAGATATTAATCCCTTAAATGGATCTCAATACCTCGAGAGATTAGTCTCTACAATTGTGTGCGCTGGGGATACCTTGATTTTAAAAAAAATTACTCTTTATTGAAAGTCTTGCATTTTGTTTGGATGAAAGGGGAAAATTGAAAAAAAGAAAGTAAGAGAGTGAGTAGAAAATGAAAAGAAAGGAAGAAGATTTTTAAAATTTTAGTTTTGTTATTAACTAAATAATGACATGGCAACTACGTGTGTTGCCTATGTCAGCTGTCACGTCATTAAATGAGGGTCAAGTCACATTTTTTTAAACGCTCAAAATTAGCAAAAAGAAAATAATGAAAAATTTCTCTTTGCACTAATTGCCTGAATTTTTTAAAATAAGGAGGATTAAATGTTTGAGTTTTAAAATAGGCTGACCAAATATATGAATTTTGGAAAATAGGGGGACCAATACTATAATTTAGCCAAAAAAAAGAGATATATTTAGTAAATGACATAAGTATTCTTATATAAAATGGTGTATATATATACTTTAATTTGTCTGTCCCATTTTGTTCGTTGTTTTAGCAAAATCAATTTGTCTCAAATTTATTGTTGTTTTACATTTTCGACGAAACATTTAATATTCTTTTCCCTCATACCTAGGGGTGTTCGCGGTGCGGTTTGGTTCGGTTTTGAGACAAAAAGTGGACCGAACCGCAAAGTAAAATTGCATGCGGTTTGGTTTGGTTCGGTTGGCTTCCTAAAATAAAACCGAACCAAACCAAACCAACCCAATGCGGTTTGGATTGGTTCGGTTTTTTCAAGACAAAAATAATTTAAAACGGAGTTAAAATTAACTAACATAAAAAAGGCTAACATAAATCTTTAAGAAAAATTCTACTCAAATATATGTAGTATATAAATCATTCTCTTTTAATTTTTTTCAAATAGCTAAGACAATGTTTAAAAGAAATTGAATTAAATATTTTGTTGTAATTTTTAAATAAAGCATAACAATATGGATTGTTTGTAAGTGAGTCAAAGAATTAGATGGATTTGGGCTACTAAGTGAGTGAGAGTTGGGTAGTAGTTGTATTTTGGTTAGTAAGTTAGTAAGGAAGGTTGTAATTCAACAAGCCTTAGTGTTACTTGCGGTTTGGTTTGGTTTGGTTCGGTTTCGGAAATCAAAACCGCGAACCGAACCGCGCGGTGCAATGAAAAAAAGAACCGAACAAAACCGATCAAAAACGGTTTTTTGCGGTTTTCGGTTTGGTTTGGTTCGGTTTGCGGTTTCTCTATTGGTTTGGTTCGATTTTGAACACCCCTCTTTATTATGAAAACTTTTTACATCAAATAAATTATTCATATTTATCCATGTAGACTTGTAGAGAGATAGATGTTAAATGATAAATTAGACAATACTTTTTAAAAAATTTAGACTACTAATATTTGTTTAAGGGATATGCCAAAACTTTATACTGCATAAAGAATGGGACAGAGGAGTATATATTTCAATTTATAATTAATCATATTAGAGATAATTTACTTATAATCTTCTATCTTATAAACGGCTTGGCGCCGTTGCCGCCAATTCCTTTTTTTTTTTTCATTTTTTTTGTTGTTTTTTTCCTTCATTTATTTATTGTTCTTTTCCTTTTTTTAATATTACTTCACTTTATTTTTATCTTCTTATTTTTTTGGTTTCATCTATTTTTGTTTTTTTTCTTCAGTTTTTTTTACTTCTTTAATATTTTAAAGTTTTGTATTTTTTCTTTTTTACATTTTAAGCGGTACTTTATAGGCTAAAAAAAATTTAGATATTTAAATATGCAAATTTTGTTGTTGAATAATCGATTCAGTGAAAAATAAATTTAATTTAATTACAAAATACGTAAAGTAAAATGCTAAACATTGTACTTTGGTGTACTTGATGGTAAAAGAAATTGTTTTGTAACAAAATGCGTAAAGTGAAATGTTAAGCAATATGTTTTGGGGTATTTTAGGATTTAGAAAAAATTGTAACTCTTCAAATACCAGAAGTTTCTTCGCAATTAATAACGGGTTTGGTAAAAATAATCATAAGTTTGACACAAAATACGTAAAGTGCGATGATGACAGTGTATTTTGGGTTATTTTTAGGGTCCCGAAAAAATTTAGATGTTCAAACACGCGAAGTTTGTTCCTCAATAACCTGTTTGATGAAAAAGAAAAAAAATTGTGAAAAATACGTAAAGCGTGATGCTAGACACTGTGTTTTGGGGTGCTTTAAGAACCAGAAAATTTTTACATGTCCAAATTGTTGTTTTCTTTTTTTATTTTGATAATTCTACACGAACGAGTATTAGAAACATACTTAAATTGGTGTTTAGTTTTAAATCAAACTCAACATGATATCTACGTACGTGTTCCACTTTCTAATTGTGTTGTCTTCTTTTCTCTTTAATTATGAGTTAAGTTTTTATATTTCTGATGAATATAGATAACGTTATTAAAAAAAATTAGATTTTTTTTCCTATTATCTGTGAATGTTCAATTCCAATGTCTTTGTTAAAGTTTATTTTTAATTTTGTAATATAGTTTTCTAATTTATATTTATAATTTAACTTTTTTCGTGGGAACTTCGGTCTCATTTACAATAGAATTCCCCAGAATTTTCTTTCAACTTTGTATTGGTGTTTTCATTTTAATGGTGATTTTTATTCAACCCTACATGATGTATTCATGTACTCCATCCGGACTTAATTATAAGCAAAAATAATTACCTTTACACATATTAAGGATAATAGTGTTATGCATTTAGTTTTCTTGAATTCATGAAATTTTTTTTACTAAAGTATTCCCTAATTAATAATTACATTATTTCAACAATATTAATGAGTTAATTTAATGTATTTAAATCCATTGATACTAACTTACCCCGTGCATCGCACAGGACATGAGGCTAGTTAACTTAATATGTTTTAAAATAGAAAAGAACAAACATGCATTTCAGTGTGTGTTTGTTTCAAAATAAAAAATAAAATAAAATTGCATTCTCAGTGTGCTTGGAAAGCTTTTGAAATTACGATTGGTTATCATATCAACATGAAGCTGCTCTTTGTAGCTTCTAAATTTCACGTTAAAAAGGATCTCAATCGTATGTTGGCAATGGTTTGCTCCTACTCAACCAAACAAAATAGAGAAAATAACTATCTCATCTTTCTCCTATACCAAATAACTTCTATAATCTATCTACTCTCATTCATTTATTTCTTCTCTCATTTTCTCTTTCCTATATCTCTCTTTAACTAAATACGGTGTAAAAATTGTCTTTTCCTTCGCTATAATTAGAGAACCAAACGAAGGGAACGTTGATTTCAGAAAACTTTAGTACATGCTATGCGGTTTCTTTCCTTTCACTTTCATGGTTCCAAACAAGGCGTTAGTTTGTGATGAAAAGGAGCGATTGTAGCATCTAGCTATTAAAACTTTTTCTTGGTTACAATCAAGTATAATTTAGTTTGCCAAAATATATGGATAAATGATATGATTCATTTTTTTTTGAATAAACTGAGTATCCTCTGTGCGCAAGTACAGAAACTAATTCATTGAGTCGGATAGAACTACAATGAGCAGCAAAACTCTCTCTCAAGAGATTGATATGATTCATTTGATTCAAAGTATATAATTTAGTGTTTTTGATAAAATTATTACTCTACTATATCTCATAACGAGTGTCACACTTATTTATTTCAAACAAATTTAAGGAAGACAAAATTAAATAAAGATGATAATAATAGTTTTATCAAATTACCTCTATGTATTCATTATTATCATAAAATGCAAAGTGGGTGATAATTAATAATTTGATATTGATGCACATAGTACAAATTAGATAACATAATTGAAAAAAGTAATTAATACTATTAAAATAAAAAACTAAAAAAGCCCAAATCAAGTAGTAGCACTGAATTATTACATTACCCCTGCTCTTGGGTTCGATTCGTGCCGTAGACAAATTCGATATTAGCCAATATGAAATTTGATCGTAGGCACAAGTGGATATTAGTCTTTCATTAAAAGCGTTGGGATACTACGTGTAGGTAGCCAACAATAGTCCAAATAAAAGAAACTATTACTAATTAATCCCGTAATAGTAATCGCGTAGGCTCTGTTTCGTAAAATATCATATAAGCTAGCTTATATCTGATGAGCTAATAGTGGATAGCTGATACGCTAGCAGACTGCCTTTAAAATGTTTGGTAAAATTAGCAGTTGAACTAGCTTATGAATATAAAATGACATAAATGGACATTTGTAATCAATGTTTAAAATGAGAGAGAATATTCATTTGATTGATGATAGGATAAAAATTTAATTAAAGTAATAAAAGTAAAAACGAGAGAAAATATGAAATACTATACGCTATAAGCTCAAGGGAATGGATTCCCTCATGTTGGAAAAAAACATGAGAAGGTCATGTTTTTAATCTCTACCATTTAGATTATCTTGTTTTCAATTTTTTAATACTTTATACATTTACTTTGTCGAGATTGAACATGATACAAAATAACATGAGAGAATCATTTCCCAACACATATTGGGAGTTTCAAGGTAACTTGGGATTGAATGGGTAAATAGAATTGATTTTGCTGTTTTTTTTTTCTCCCCTGTCTTCCTTTGTTGTTTCCGGGGTAAATCATCAATAGTTGATGTCATGGTGTTTGGTCCTCGCTCTTTGTGGTGTCTCTGTGTATGTTTATGTTAGATTTGTGTGTATTTCGGAGTTTTTTTGAGATGGTTTGTCCATGGTGTTTAGTTCAAGATGTGCTCGTTGATATTTTTTTTAGATAGATAATTGTTAGTGAGGTGGGGGAAATGTTAGTTTCCGATAATTGAATCCGGGATCTCCTTCTTGCACTCATGTGATGCACTCCTTCATGTCCCTTAGCTCGCCAACTGAGCTACCTTCTTGGGGTGTGCTCGTTGATATGGTGTCCTATGGGTTATCGGGTTGTATGGGGTGTTTACATGGTGTTGGTAAGGAGTTGATGAGTTTTTAGGTGTTCGTTTCAGTTTGTTTTCGTCTCCACCTTTTTGCTAACAGTTCCTTTTTGGGTTTAATGGTGTAGCCTCCTGTTTTGCTGATTGTCTCAAGGTGTTTTTGTAGTTCTAGTGTCATGGTGGTGTCTCTCTTTGGTGTTGGTTCTGCTTATTTAAGGTGCTTTGATGGCATCCTCACCTGCATTGTTTGTTGGAAGGGTGTTGAGGTGTAGAGCTTTCACTTGAGGTGCTAAGCAACACTTGAGGTAGACGTGTGACAACAAAGATTCTGTGTGGAGATTGTCCATCGAATCTAACAGAGGGAGTTCATGTTAACCAGACTTTCAAAGGTGTTATTCTTACTCATTTCTTTTCATGAACGAACTTAGACATAATTTAAATAGTCTGGACAACACCTCGTGAAAAAAAGATAAATTTATAGTTAAAAAAGGAGTCTCAAATAAAAAATTAGATAAATATTAAAATCTAAAAATGTAAAAGTATCGTTTAAAAACAATTTGTGCATATCCCGTGTTCTTTTATATATTAGTGTCAGTGTTGTTATCTCGTGTTTTTTTATATATCAGAACAGCTATCTCGTGTTTTTACATACATCATTGCATGCAATTATCCCGTGTTTTTTTATATTTTAATAAAGTTATCACGTGTTTTTTAATACTTTAGTGAAGTTATCTCATAGTTTCAATTGATTATTTTTAGTTGATTAATAGATTATACTAGACAGTAACGTATAGATGGTAGGTTATCAAATATTTCAATGAAGTGTTTTTTATATATCAGTGTAGTTATCCCGTGTTTTTATACATATCATCATAGCTTATCTCGTGTGTTTTTTACATATTAGTATAGTTATCCCATTTTTTATATATATCAGTGCAGTGTATCTCATAGTTTCAATTGATTATTTTAGTTGATTAGTACATTATAGTAGATAGTAAAAGATAGATTATCAAATATATTAGTGCAGTTATCCCGTGTTTTTTTTATATATCAATATAGTTATCCCGTGTTTTTTATATATCAGTACAGTTATCCTGTGTTTCAAATATTAATAAGTAGTTGAAATAGTCATTAAATTTTCCTTTTATATATATATATATATATATATATATATTAATATCGTGTTTTTTTATATATCATTGAAGTTATCCCGTGTTTTTATATATTAGTGAAGTTATCTCGTATTTTAGATTGATTATTTTAGTTTATTAGTAGATTTGATTTGGTTTGAATTTCGAAAAAAAGTTTAAAAAAAGAGGGGAAAGTTAAAACAAAATTGGAGTGAGAAGAAAGTGCATTGGGAGAAGAAATTTGAAAAAAAATGTGATAGTAAATTACAATGTTGCCCTTAGTTAGATGGGTTGTCAAATAAATAGGGAAACTTGTTTGAGTAATTTAAGTATAGTTTGTTTGTATAAATAGATATTAGATTAGTAGATAGTTGGTAAAGAAAGTTGGCGAGTTTGATTTGAATTTGAATTTTGAAAAAAAAAGAGTAAGAGAAAGCAGGAAAAAAAGTGGGATTGAGAAGAAAATGAATTGAGAGAAGAAGTTTGATAAAAGTATGATATATAGTAAATTACAATGTTGTCCTTAGTCAGATGAATTGTCAAATAAATAGGAAGACTTGTTTGAGTAATTTAAATGTGGTTTGTTTGTATAAATAGATAAATAGATATTAGGTTAGATAGTAAATTGTAGATTATTTAATATTAATTTAATTATATTAGATTATATAGTGGATTAAAAAAATTGGGAAAAGAAATATTTTTAAATAAAGGGTGTGGGGGCCACTAATAATAGATGTGTAAATAGTAAGAAATATTGGGAAATTTGAGATTGAAAGAGAGTGAGTGAGAAAGAAAGAGAAAGTAGAATTTAAAAATGATAAATAAAATTAAAGTGGTGATGTGTCAAAAAAGTAAGATGTCTAAAATTGTAATTTTGTAAGTTGTTTGTTTGTATAAATAGATATTAGATAGATTTGATTATTTTTAGTTGATTAATAGATTATAGTAGACAGTAGCGGATAGATGGTAGATTATCAAATATTTCAGTGAAGTGTTTTTTATATATCAGTGTAGTTATCCCGTGTTTTTATACATATCATTGCAGTTATCTCGTGTGTTTTTTTTACATATTAGTATAGTTATCCCATTTTTTATATATATCAGTGCAGGTATCTCATAGTTTCAATTGATTATTTTAGTTGATTAGTACATTATAGTAGATAGTAAAAGATAGATTATCAAATATATTAGTGCAGTTATCCCGTGTTTTTTTTATATATCAATATAGTTATCCCGTGTTTTTTATATATCAGTACAGTTATCCTGTGTTTTAAATATTAATAAGTAGTTGAAATAGTCATTAAATTTTCCTTTTTTATATATATATATATATATATATATATATATATATATATATATATATATATATATATATATTAATATCGTGTTTTTTTATATATCATTGAAGTTATCCTGTTTTTATATATTAGTGAAGTTATCTCAGTATTTTAGATTGATTATTTTAGTTTATTAGTAGATTTGATTTGGTTTGAATTTCGAAAAAAAGTTTAAAAAAAAGAGGGGAAAGTTAAAACAAAATTGGAGTGAGAAGAAAGTGCATTGGGAGAAGAAATTTGAAAAAAAATGTGATAGTAAATTACAATGTTGCCCTTAGTTAGATGGGTTGTCAAATAAATAGGGAAACTTGTTTGAGTAATTTAAGTATAGTTTGTTTGTATAAATAGATATTAGATTAGTAGATAGTTGGTAAAGAAAGTTGGCGAGTTTGATTTGAATTTGAATTTTGAAAAAAAAAAGAGTAAGAGAAAGCAGGAAAAAAAGTGGGATTGAGAAGAAAATGAATTGAGAGAAGAAGTTTGATAAAAGTATGATATATAGTAAATTACAATGTTGTCCTTAGTCAGATGAATTGTCAAATAAATAGGGAGACTTGTTTGAGTAATTTAAATGTGGTTTGTTTGTATAAATAGATAAATAGATATTAGGTTAGATAGTAAATTGTAGATTATTTAATATTAATTTAATTATATTAGATTATATAGTGGATTAAAAAAATTGGGAAAAGAAATATTTTTAAATAAAGGGTGTGGGGGCCACTAATAATAGATGTGTAAATAGTAAGAAATATTGGGAAATTTGAGATTGAAAGAGAGTGAGTGAGAAAGAAAGAGAAAGTAGAATTTAAAAATGATAAATAAAATTAAAGTGGTGATGTGTCAAAAAAGTAAGATGTCTAAAATTGTAATTTTGTAAGTTGTTTGTTTGTATAAATAGATATTAGATAGATTTGATTATTTTTAGTTGATTAATAGATTATAGTAGACAGTAGCGGATAGATGGTAGATTATCAAATATTTCAGTGAAGTGTTTTTTATATATCAGTTTAGTTATCCCGTGTTTTTATACATATCATTGCAGTTATCTCGTGTGTTTTTTTACATATTAGTATAGTTATCCCATTTTTTTATATATATCAGTGCAGGTATCTCATAGTTTCAATTGATTATATATTAGATAGTAAAAGATAGATTATTTTAGTTGATTAGTATATTATAGTAGATAGATTATTTTAATTGATTATATCAGTGCCGGTATCTCATAGTTTGAACCATTTTGGTTTCTTGATAATTTTAAAGTCCATGTGATATGACAGGCAACCAAATAAATTGTTCTACTCCCCCCTCCCCTCTTTAGAATTTATTAATTGGTGGTTATGAATGTGATCCTACCTAGTAAATTGCATGCCTGAGTTTTCAGAAGGATGAGTATACAATAATTATAATTATGATGGGTATGATAATAATGATAGACAAGTAAATTCAATAATGTAAGTTTGTCCAAAAGAGCGATGATGAGAGGAGCCAATATACTACTACTATTGGCTTTCATCATAGTAGTAACATTTGGGCATAGAAAGAAGGATGATGTTTGAAATGATGATGAGAGTTTGCAAAGTGTTGTTGACCAAAGATAAATAGACAATGGTAACATGAGATAGTAAAGAAGAAGATGCCTTCAGACACACTCACCCGTGTGTCCAATCATCACTATCACTCCATTCTTCATTTTATTCCCTTTATGAAAATAGAAAGGGAACAGAAAAATTCTTAACTAAAAAAATGTTAATCAAAACTCATCGATAATAAAAGACATTAAATACAAGTTATAGTATTCTTATAGAATATACTCATTAAAAGTGTTGATACAATAGCAAGAAAAACGAAATTTAAAATGGTGTATAAATAAAAGGTGAGGGGGCTAACTTTAAGTAGGAAAATTGTGCTCTTGTCCGTTGTTGTAACTAGTCCTGCCTTGCCGGGCATTGAGCCACACAAAACTAAAATCGTAATAAAGCTGCATAGAACTAATGTTAGCAGGAGTTGTAGTATGAAAACTTAGAGGACGTGCAATTGTTTATTCTTTCAATTTTTTTTATTTGCTCTTCAACTTCAATTCAATAGTTTTTTTTAAACAATTGATGATGTCAGCACCGGTTCAATGCATTTCTGATCCAACTCCCAACTCGATCCGGTTACCCCACCAATTCCCGGTCGGGACGGTTCAACCGGCCGGTTTGAGTCGGGTTTTAAAACACTGGTTAAAACTCCACAACTAACTGGTGCTTTTCTATTTTGTGTAGCTGCCTACTTTCGTGTTTGTGATCCCTTGGCCGTTTGGTCGCCTTGAATGGGGAAAGTTCACGACTTTCCGTTCATTCCCCCTACTCCTCCTTCGTGGGTACTGTTTCTTGGTGGTGGTGGCCTACAATAATGCTTTGTGGTGGCATTAGGCTTCAGTTGCCTTGTTGGGTGGCTAGCTCTATGCTCGGTTAGCTTGCTAAGTGGTGGTTTCAAGGAAGGGATATTTTGGTACTTTGGTAGCCTTCCAGTGGATTCTTAGTGGTCTTGACTGAGATGTTTAATTGTTTTTATTTCGGGTTTTAATTTCACGTTTAATTATGTCTATCATTAAGTTAGTTCAATAGATCTAGTTTCGCCTGTGATCAATGAAATGTTGCATATTTGACAAAAAAAACTAAAGTAGTAAAAATGTATACAATTCCATATATTATAAATTTTAATTTTTTTTATTAATTTTATTGTATTCATTTAATTAAAGAATTTGAAACAAAAACCAACAATCAAGAAATGAAGAAGAAAACATATTACTGAGCCAGTAACTAAAATAAATGAAGACTTTCAATACTCTACCGATATATATTGAGCAAAATAAAAACATTTTTTTACAATGTATTATTTTTTTGGTCAAGAATGTATTTAATTATTAATTAAATAATGGGAAAAATAAATTTGGTCCTATTGCCTTAGTCGAACTCATACCTTTTATCGGGCTAGCCAGCCCATTTTGGTACCTCAACACATTTACGGTGCAGGCCCATCAACAACGACTGGCTTTGCTGAAATGAAGCAACAATTTTCACTCAAAGCAATATTTTCTATTTCAAGGATCATGGCTTTTCAGGAGAGTATTTCCTTTGATTAATAACATACTGTAAATGTTTTGAAAGGTTAAACCAAAATGTTGGAAGAGGAAGCAGCTATTGGTCTTTTAAATATAGATTTTCTTCATATACTGTTGAATAACCCCCAATTTGGTGTGCCCCAAATAGGCTGTTTAGTTGATATGTTAAGAGACGTCGAAGAAGTGCAAGAAGGTCGAAGAACCAAATATCGAAAACTAGCATTTCCACTTCCCTCTAACTAATTAATTACTAACATTTGCCTATTTAAAAAAACAAATTTGCTTTTTGACTTTTGGTAAACGATAAAATGATCAGCCTAAAAGGTTAAGGGGGCGTTTGTTTCAAGTTTAACATTTTCATTCCTGGAAGCAAAGATGGACAATTCTTAGTGGCAAGTGCTTATAACTTGTTGTGTGGTTTTAATTTTGTAGAAGCCAATACTATTTGGAAGAAGATATGGACAATAGCCGTTTCAGAAAGAGTCAGGCTCTTCATTTGGTTGTTCACCCACAACCGTATTTTAACAAATGCTAGGAAGAGCAAGATGAACTTGGGGAATCCTTATTGTGCTCACTGTGGCAATGTGACTGATAGTTTTGGGATGTGTCATGACATGGAGTGGAGTGCTATTTGGGCTAATTCTTGTCATTTGTTGTGGTCATGACATAACAAAGAGACTCACGAGGATAATTACTCTAGGCCTTGGAAGGAAGTGCTTAACATTACTCTGCAAGACATAGCTGCTGGCCTTAGGCAGTTTAATCCTTTGGAGGTGCCTCGATGTGTGCAGCAGGTGAAGTGGGTTCCTCCGGCACCTGGCTGGATCAAATTGAATACTGATGGGGCTTGCAATTCTAATTTGGATCTTGCAGGGTGTGGAGGATTGTTGAGATGTGATAAAGGCTTGTGGATTAAGGGATTTGCCAAGTACATCGGCGGTTGCAGTGCTCATGTTGCTGAAATGTGGGGTTTCTATGAAGGTCTTCTCTTGGCAAAAGAGTTGGGGTTCAAGAAGATTGAAGTTGTTATTGATGACTTAGTCCTGATTAACAGCTTGGAGGGAACTAGGAGGCCCATCACTGAAGGTTGGAATTTGTTTCAGCGAATCTCTAACCTTCTCTAGAAAGATTGGGATATCAAGCTTATGCATTCATTCAGAGAGGCAAACAAGTGTGCAGATGTTTTGGCTAACATAGGGTGTTATCAGGATCAAAACTTAGTTATCTTACAGGAAGTGCCGGAGCATATTGTTGTGCTCTTGGCTGATGATTTTGTTGGAATTTCTACTCCCCATGTAACTGTCGTGTAATCTCTTTTTTTGGGCTTCGGCCCTCTCCATATTAAAAAAAAACATTTTCATTCCCAACGATAAGTTTCCTAGGAACAAAATGATGGGAATCCTATTCTAATGTACTATTGAAAATTGTGTTTGGTAAATATTTAAAACATTCCCAAGAATTATTCTAAGAGTGGGAATATTGGTAGTTACTCATAGTTTTTATTCACATATCCATAGAAACTTTTTTTCCCACTCTTTTCCTTAGGAATAAATCTATGATGGAAGTTTTTTCACTCCTAGGAATTTTTTACCTAAGATTAATTTTTTTCAAACTTCTAACAAACATAGGAATACTCATTTCCAACCTGCCTGTGTATTCCCAGAAATGCTAACTCTAGTTAATTGTTGGACCGGCACGAGTATCTATTAGCCTATTACATACATAATTAACAATCATGAAATGTTTCAAAAAAATACCAGCAACCATATGTTATAACTTATATCCAAACATGAAATGTTTCAAAAAAAAAATGTATCCATTATTAAATTGGCATCCACATTGTTATGAATAATTAAATAAAAGAATACAGAGCCTTCCAAAATCACCTAACTTCTAGTCTGCTATTTTAAAAAAATAAAGCAAGAGGGACTCACCAAGGTAATGCAAAAATATGATAATCAGGTATTTCACAGGATAGTGTAGTAATATGATTATCAGTTCAAACGTCTTCGCATTGGAGAAGGAGAATCTCCACTATCCTCATAAGACAAGTTTGAACTTGAAGCATCATTTCTCCTTCTAGTTCTAGAAGAGGAAATTGACAGGAAATTTTCTTCACCAGCACCAGTATCCACTTGACTCTCTGAATTAGCAACAACAGCAATGCTAGAAAACGAATCTCTGTCATCAACTAAAGGAGGATTCTCTTGGTTTCTACCTAATCTTTCAGCAGCATACATTATACTATTTCCTTGGGCTCTTTGAAACATAGAATTTCCCCTAACTGCTCTTTCTATACCTTGGCTTGCATTGTCAAGCTCATATGGCAAAACTAATTCCAGATTAAGATTGAGTCTGCGCCTTTCAAGACGGTTTGCATTGGGCCTAATAGGGATGTTCAGATTAGATTCCTCCTCTTCCTCATGAACCTTAGCATCACTCCCACAACCATATATTGGTGTTACACTCTTAATACTAACTTCTCCTTTGCAAACAGGACATCCTTTAATAAACTTTGATTCCATGTCTAGCCATCTATATATGCATGGCCAACAAAACAAATGACCACAACAAGTCACAATAGGATCCTTAGCCATGTCGAAACAGATATTACAATCGAAAAACCCCGCATCATCGCCACCACCACTTCCCTTTTCAATATCTTCCTTCTTCTCTGATGTCTTATCCAATCCAACTCCATCGTTAAGTAATTTCACATGCTTTTGGTCTTTCCTCATCTGCTACACTGCCTTCACCAGCCTGCAACTCACTTCCATTGCCAGAATAGGCCAAAGGAAGATCCAAATTCAAGGTCAAATCAGTGGGTTCTATTTGCATACCCTGAAGATCATCAACAGTGGGTTCTTGTAGCTGCCAGAATCTGATAAAAGGTGGTTCATCAATAGACCAATCATCCAAGATCATAGTTTCATCGATTATGGGAATTGTTAAGGAATCTAAGCCAGGACCCATATTCAAATCAAAGTTTCTTCCGCCATTAGATGTTACTTCCCCCATCAGAAACTTCAATCAAGCTATAAAGATCCTTGCTTTTTCACAAAATTTGCCAAGAAACAATATTTAATGTACACTGATAAAAAAAACCCTAAAAAAAATATAAAATTGAGAGAGGTAAACGGATACAGTAGAGATGCGTCACAAAATTAGAGCGAAAGATTTCAAATTGGACAGAAAAGTGAAGGAACCTAGCGGTTGAATGAAATTGGATGGAAAAGACACAGTGAATTGATTGAATTTGAGTGAATTTGGAGATGAATTGAAAGAACAATGGGGAATTGAAGATAAAGAAAGGAGAAGAGAAAGTGCAATTGAATGTGACGTAAGAAAATAGGCGTTGGGGGAAAAGAAGAAGCAAAAAGTGAAAAATGAGCGAGAACGATGCTAGCGACTAGAGAAGGAGGAGGAAACCACCCACCTTATTCTTCTTGGCCGCTGAGAATGGATACTCGCATGCTGCTTTGCCTCTGCACACGTAGTCACGCTCGTTCGTCTTTGAAATTTTCACTTTTAACCCTAGAGAGTAATTTAGTTATAATATAATACGAGTTTAAACCAGTCTTATCAAAACCGGGCAGCTCAACCAGTTGAACCGGGAGCCGCTCTATATGGCAGTAGGCTCAATGCCATTTGGCCCGTTTGATTTCTAGTTCGAATTTAAAAACCAATTAAACAATGACTCGAAGATCTCGCCAGTTTGATTTCTAGTCCGAATTTAAAAACATTGGTTTAAATAATAGGTGGACTTGGTGTATAAATTTGGATGAAATAAAATTAAGGTTAACAATGGAGATTGTGGAAGAGCCATTGGTTGAGAAAAGCTCTTGGTCTGTTTGGAGAAGACCTTGGTTGATCAGAAGATTGCTGAAATAGTTGTTGTCAAATGTGTCTTGGGATGAGGGGTCAAGGTTGTTCAAGGTAGACCCACTACCGTTTTGTGGACAATTTTGTTGTAATGTAGCAAAATATAGGTTGAATTGAGGGTTGGATCAGGGTTTCCACTACCACTGAAATTAAACAACCTTTGGGAGAAAAACTGGCATTAGGCACGACCAAAAGTATGCGCACCTATAAAATTCAATGATTTTAGTTCTAACATTTTCTAAAACTTATGTACTTTTAAAGAAAGAGACTAGACATATAGAATTTGCTACTATAATTGAGATTTTGTTGTATTTACATAAATATATTTTTGACTTATTGCAATTTTAGTCTCTAGGTTATCATGTGACTTTGATACTATATTTTTCAATTGTGCGACTTTGGCTCCCAATACGTTTCTCTTTCACAATTTCAGAGTCTCCTCCTTTTTAGTTAACTAGTTTTCAATACCGTCATCCTCCTGACGGCCAATACATAAAAATAATATTACAGGATGTGAATGGGGGTTCTTACATATTTATGAGTTACGGTGAAAAATAAGTTAATTATGCGTGACGTGAGACTCCCTATAGGCATAAGTTAATTATGGCTAAATTTCATCATATAATCGAGTAATTAATTTCTTTCGAAAGAATAATATAGTATCATACTTGAAAGAAAATTTTATCTTGGTCAACATTGAAGCATCAATTGTGATATAAAATCTAATAAGTGAATTTTATGCCATTAGGCAAATGAAAAGTTACTTTGTAAAATATAAAATCTAATTCTTGTGAATAAAAAATTAAATTATAAATATTAATTAAATAAAGAATATTATAAATTTAAAATGAACTTTAATAAAGACATTTAAATTGAACATCCTTCGTAGATAAAATAAGAAGAAAAAGTCTAAAGAACTTTAATAATTATAAACATTCATTAAATACAAATTCAAAAAATGAACCCATAATAAGAGAGAAATATTGAACATCAATGTATATTTTTTTTTCTCATTGTAAGGGATGGACACCGTTGTGCTCATTTCAATGAAATTGCTTATAAAAAAAAAAAAAAAAAGAATATGGAGGTTTTATTGTAAATGTATTTCAAGGTCCGTTGAAAGAAGATGATGAAGGTTCTATTGTAAACGTAATTGAAATTCCCACTTTGGAGTCAACAACAACACTGCATGTACTCGAATATTAAAGAAAGATAAAAATATAAAACCAATTAAAGAAAAGATTTAATACCGTTGCAGTGCAAAATGACCAAAATAAAGAAGACAATAAAATAGAAAGTGAAACACGTGGTATCGTGATGGATTTGATGGAAGTTATCAATAAAATAGAAGCACATAAAGAAAGTTGAAAGAGTACGATTGATGATCTATTGTAAATGTGTTTGAAGTTAAAGTAGATAAAATTAAATTGAAACTATAAATTAAATAAGAAGATTATAAAATCAAAAAGAGATGGTTATTGAGGAACACACTTCGTGTATTTGAATATCTACAATTTTTAAAGTACCCCAAAATACACTGCTAGCATTCCACTTTACGTATTTTAATTTTTCACAAACTTATTATTATAATTTATCAAACTTCTGGTATTTGAAGAGTTAGTTTTTTTTCAAATCCCAGAATTACCTCAAAACGCACTACTTAACATTTCACTTTAGACATTTTGTTACAAAATTAAAAAAATTTCACGATCAAGTACACCAAACCACATTTTTTAGGATCTGACTTTACGTAGTTTTTCATGAAATGAATTTTTTTTACCGAATCGATTATTGAAGAACAAAATTTACATATTTAAGCATCTAAAATTTTTAGAGACAATAACTCAATTGATTATTGAAGAATAAACATCACATATTCAAATATCTTAAATTTTGTGGGATCGCAAGAATACTCCTTAAAATATAAAAAAAGAGGTCCCTTAACCATTTGGTCATGGGTTCAATCACCGATCGATACGTATGAAAAAATATTTGTTGTGAGAGTTCAACCCTTAAATGGATCTCGATACGTCAAATACATTAGTCTCGATAATCACCGGAGGATACCTTGATTTACACAAATATATATATAAAAAAAGACAAAACATTAAAATATAAGAGATAAAAAAGGGGAAAAAAAGTGACTAAAAATAGGGAAAAAAAAAGACAAAAAGACAAAACAAAAAAAAAGAAAAGAAGAAAACAAAAAATAAAATAAAATTGCGAGCATTGGCGGGAGGAGCGCCAAGCCGCATACAATATAATAAAGAGGGTCCTAAAGTACCCCAAAATACACGGCTAGCATCCCACTTTACGTATTTTAATTTTTCACAAACTTATTATTATATTTTACCAAACTTTTGGTATTTGAAGAGTTAGTTTTTTTTTTTCAAATCCCAGAAGTACCTCAAAACGCACTACTTAACATTTCACTTTAGACATTTTGTTACAAAATTAAAAAAATTTCACGATCAAGTACACCAAACCACATTTTTTAGGATATGACTTTACGTAGTTTTTCATGAAATGAATTTTTTTTACCGTATCGATTATTGAAGAACAAAATTTACATATTTAAGCATCTAAAAATTTTAGAGACAGTAACTCAATTGATTATTGAAGAATAAACATCACATATTCAAATATCTTAAATTTTGTGGGACTGCAATGTACTCCTTAAAATATAAAAAAGAGGGTCCTTTAACCATTTGGTCATGGGTTCAATCACTGACTAATACGTATGAAAAAACATTTGTTGTGAGAGTTCAACCCCTTAAATGGATCTCTGATACGTCACATACATTAGTCTCGACAATCACCTGGAGGATACCTTGATTTACACAAAAATATATAAAAAAAGACAAAACATTAAAATATAAGAGATAAAAAAGGGAAAAAAAAAGTGACTAACCGCATTTTACAAAATCCGAACATATTTTACAAACCGGAAATACCGTAGTAAAATAAGGTAAATCGGGAAACCTAAAAATTGGCCTCTGGATTTATCTATTTATGATGTATTTCCGGAAATTGTTTGGATATCGAGGATAATCTCGTCTATTTTGATATTTATGGGGGTATGGGGTATATGGAGGGGGTGGGAAAAAAAGGGAAAAAAAAGTGACCAAAAAAAGGAAAATAAAAAGAAAGAAAGACAAAACAAAAAAAAATAAAAAGAAGAAAACAAAAAAAAAAAAACTTGCGAGCATTGGCGGGAGTTAGCGCCAAGCCACAACTGTGTCACCATTGTCTGATTGTTGCACCATTCGGGGTTCCTCATTAAGCCTCAGAATACGTGGAGGAGCTCCACAAAATGGTGCATTCAACAGTCGATCACGGGCCTCAATATAGAAACGCCTTGGAATCACATACACCATCTTCAGCCAGCCACCATCGATGAGTCCCAAGCATCTCCCAACATGTCGCCAACCTTGAGTAAGATAGACATCCAAACCACGTTTCACAATAGCTACCTCAAATTCATTGCCACGATTATCAAAAAGAACAACAGATTCAGAAACTTGGTGCCTGTGTTGCATAGAAAATAGATAAGGCAGCTTCACTTCAAGCTACATTATAAACACAACAATAAGTTAATATCTATGATGATAATGTCAACTTGGAAAACATATTATTTGGTATGTAAAATAGTTACCGCATCTGGTACGATTTCAACATCAAAATGCTCAAATTTGATTGCTAAGCTGAAATGAAATGACCGAGGAAAACGCTGTGGTGGTGACCTACTCATTGTTGCATGCAAAGATGAAGCAAATCTTAAATCTTCAGGAAAAACAGTGGTTATGTAATGTATAAATAAACACATGGAGGGTGATATATATATATATATATATATATATATATATATATATATATATATATATATATATATATATATACACACACATGGATAGCTTGAGAAATTAATTGGTTAAAAATAGTTGTATCACAAAACCACCAAATAGGTAAATCATGTAAAATCTCCAAAACATCCTTTGTATGAGTGATTGGCTATCAAAATAATAAGGATAATAACCTTTAAATTATCTTCGCTGGAATAATAACCTTTAAAGTATTCATCTGACATAAGCTTAAATTTCAAAACAACCAAACCACCAAACACGTAAAGCATGTAAAATGTCCGATACACCCTTTGTATAAGTGATTGGCTATCAAAATAAGCAGAATAATAGCCTTTTAAGTATACTGCATAAACCAATATGTGTGAAGCTGACAGAAACTCCAAATTCAAAAAAATAATTGGTCATAATTTATTAAAATTTTCACATGGCATACATACCTAAATTATATCAACAAAGACACGTAATGACAGTTTACAATTATTATAATGATAAAGCAAACAACCATTGAAACCAAAAAAAAAAATCTTGAGAAGCAAACAATTTCAGCGGCAAAATCCCAATCAATTTCCAACTCCTGCCAAGCCGAATAAGAGTCTTAGATTAAATATTTAAGAGACTAAAATTTGTGAGTAATTGAGGAAAAATCCACTAACGAGTGACCCTTTATTGCACAACAAGAAAATATGGGGACTAAAATCATAGTTGAAATGTGGGAAATCACACAGACCCTCAACAAGGGAATAAAAGTAAGTCATTATATAAATTTTACTACTTTCTTTTTCTTTTATTTTTCTGTTTTCACAATTTTATACAGAAATAGCCAAAAAAAAAATAAAAATTACTTTTACTATTTCTCAAACAAATCTCTAAAGGTGATAAACAAAGTAATAATCATGTGAATAAAAGTATCACTATTAGAAGAAATTGACACGAGTTTCACCAAAATCATGAGTCACCCGTGTGTCCAATCATGGATATCATTCCATTCTTCATTTTCTTTCCTTTTTAGCTTTTTCTTCTTAGATACTATAGAAAGGGAAAAAAAAGTTATTGACACAAAAAATGTTAGGGCTTTATTTTTCTCACCCCCCTCAAGATCAATCCCACCCCCATAATTATCCAAACGGACAAAAATACCCCTGCAAATTTACAAAAATTACATGGTTTGTTAAAAAAATTAAAAATTTTGAATTACCTCTAAAAAGGTAATTTCGGTTCAAAATAATGGAATTTCGGATTTACCTGTAATTCGAAAGATTTTGAATTACCTCAGAAATGAGGTAATTCCGGTTCACATTTGTGAACGAATTACCTATTTCGAGGTAATTCAAATTTTTTTTTTTTTTTTTCAATTATTAATATTTTTATTTGAACGAATAATTTAGGCTAAAAATCGCTTTTTAGGACAACATACTCGATCGTAATGAAACCACAACCATTAGAAGCGAAAAATCAAGAATCAATACTCCTGTAGAAGGGACTTCTTACGGGACTACGGCCTCAAAATCCCAAATTCCATCGTTTACATTATTTTTTACGATTTTTTAAATTTTTCATAGTCTCCAAAAATCTAAAAAAATTTGTATAGCCTTATTTTGGTTTTGTTAGATTTTTAGTGGTGTTTTTATATTTTTTAGAGTAGTTTTGACTATTTTTGGACATATATACGATGTCTACTAACCGTGAGCAGAAATGTCATGATACAGCTCTGAGCCTCTGTAGAGTGTCCGGAGAAGGAGTCATCGCTATCTGCCGCCCTCCCAACATGTCGTTGCCGTCGCTGTGGTGTCGCTGCCCAAAGACTCTGCTCGCGCTTACACTGCAGTGCGGTCGTCTACTCGCCATTTGTTAAAAAAATAATGTAAATAAAAATATTAATAATTGAAAAAATTGTAATTTTTGAATTACCTCAGAAATAGGTAATTCCGGTTCACAAATGTGAACCGAAATGACCTCATTTCTTAGGTAATTCCGAAATTCCTTTATTTTTTGAACCGGAATTACCTTTTTTAGAGGTAATTCCGAAATTTTTAATTTTTTTTGAACCGGAATTACCTTTTTTAGAGGTAATTCCGAAAAAATTAATTTTTTTTTTAAAAGACAGGGGTATTTTTGGGTTTTATGGTATTATGGGGGTGGGATTGATGTTGAGGGGGGTGAGAAAAATAAAAGCCAAAATGTTAATGTATTGATATATGCCGGCTGCTTATAAGTTACTTACAAGCCATCTCATTTTCACTCAAGTCTCATGTTGGGAGGACTAGCGACCTAGAGAGGCACGCTTAGTTGTGCAAGTCGCCCATAAGAGGCCCAATAGCCCAAAGATGTGCTTGGTTGTGCAAGTTGCCTGTGAGGTCTTAGTAGCCCAGAGATGCACTTAGATGTGCAAGTCACCCATAAGGGGCCCAATAGCCTAGAGAGGTGAGTTTAGATGTGCAAGTAGCCCAAATGTGAACTTAGCTATGCAAACCGCCCATAAAGGGGCCCGGTAGCCTAGAGATGCACTTAGCATGGTAGCCCAAACCAAGCATCTGAGACTGCCTAGTGTTACCCAACTCGTCTACCTTTAGAGAAATGATTTTACTTAGGTCGCCCAAACAACAAGGAACTAATCACAAGAAAAGACTAAACTTTACTTAATTCCAAATACAAGAAAAGATCACCTCACTTCTTACACAAAAGCCCGAGTGTGTTATGAAGTCGGTCTCTTCACTTCTATACAAGTACAATCAACAAGCAAAAACAAACTCATTGACAAAAGACATTAAAACTTATAAGTTATACTATATTCTTTTGGATTTACAAGTAATATATTCTTATATCATACGAAATAGATATATGATTAAAAGTGTTGTTAAAATAGCAAGAGTAATGAAATATAAATTTAAAATTTAAAATAGTGTAGAATATAATATATGTAAACCTTTACTATATTAAGGTACCTAGCCATCCGGTTAAAAAAAGGCACCTAGCCTTGGAATTCAAATATTATAAAAAATAAATTGGGCGACATATGAGTAGTCAAACCATTCTAAACTAGAAAGAGAATCTCTACTATCCACATATGAAACATCATTTCTCCTCCTAGAAGAGGATGTTGCCACGAAATCTTTCAGCCGTTAGACTATTTCCTTGTGCTCATTGAAACGGACTTGGAGTCTAGTTTGTGAGAGATAAGAGTATAGAGGACGATTGAAAGAGTGTTGAAGGAGAGAATCCGACCAATTCCTTTGAAACAGACTAGAATTTCTCCTAAATGATCTCAATACACCTTGGCTTGCATTGTCGAGTCTGCCCCTTTCCAAACGTTTTGCATTAGGCCTAAGAGGGATTTTCAGATTAGAATCCCCCTTTTCCTCATGAACCTTAGCATCATTCCCACAACCATATATTGGTGTAACATTCTTAATGATAACTTCTCCTTTGCAAACAGGACATCCCTTAATAACTTTTGATTCCATATCTATCCATCTATATATACATGGCCAACAAAACAAATGACCACTTCAAGTCACAACAGGATCCTTAGCCATGTCGAAACAGATATTACAATCGAAAAACCTCGCATCATCATCCCTACAAGTACTACCACCGCCTTTTTCATCACCCTCCTTCTTCTCTCGATTTCTTATCCAATCCAACTCCATCATTGGGCAAATCATCCAATATCATAGGATCATCAAAAGACCAATCATCCAATATCATAGTTTCATCCATAAATCCTAATTTGGACACAAACGTGAAGGAACTGTGCTAGGCTGAAGGAGAAGCGGAAAAGCGAATTAGAAAGTGAAAGAATGAGAGAGAACGGTGCTAGCGGCTAGAGAAGGAGGAGGGAAGCAGCCACCTTATTCTTCTTGGCCGTTGAGAATGAAGCGGCGGTGGACTCTTCTTTGCCTCTCGCACGTAGTCACGCTCGTTCGTCACTCACTTTTCACTTTTTACCCTAGAGAGTACTAATTCAGTTATAATATATGAGTTTAAATAGGTGGGTTAGGGTAAAATAAAACTTAGCTTAAATAACAATTTAGTCACGGATGATGGAGATGAGAGAGAAAGTAGAGAGAGAGGGAGTGCTAGGGCATGAGGAAGTTGAAGGGTGGCAGGAGAGAGAAAAAAACAAAGAAGAGAGAGAAAGAGACTACTTGAATGAGCGCGCGACGGTAGGGAATTCGAAAAGCCAGAACGGAAACGAAGGAGAGGGTGGCGGTTGGAGGCTGGTGGAGGGTAGAAAGAAGAAGCAAACAGCCACCACAAGCAAAACTGATGTAGTAAGCTGTTGGAATGGGAAGGTGGATGGGACTATCTCGCGTTCTATTTTTGATTTTCCGGATAACCATGGTGCAAGTGAGATGTTCAGGCATTCAGTTTATACGGGAAGGTGGTGGAGGTAGTTATTCCGCGAAGAGAAACAAGTGGGGAAGCGTTTCGGTTTTGCTCGGTTCGTTAACGCAAGAAACCCATGCATTCGCGGTGAAACTAGACAACATAATAATCGGAGCGGATAAGATTCACGTTAACTTACCCGCTTCGCTCGGATCGCGTGAATGACGCAGTGATGCAGACCAAATGGAGATGCCTGTGGTCGCTCCCGTTAGCGATCGGAAGGTGTGGAGGCGGTGGTGGCTGGAAAAAGGGAGAGGAAAGGAAGTGTAAGGCCTCGGTTGTATTGGCGGCATCGAAACGTCATTTGAGTCCGAAAAGACGACGTGGATCAAACACTGCTGGGTATTTGAGAAGACAAACAGTCGCTTTGGGGGAAGAAAACAAGGTCGCAGGGAATGGGAAGAGGTATGGTGAGGGGAAGGTGTTTGGGCAGTATGGACAGGGTGGCAGGAAGTTGTTCGGTCAAAACAGGAACTGGTTGCAACGAAGAGGAGGGGTTGATGGTGTTCGTGGTGAATACGTCGGTGGTAGAGGGAATTACAGAGGCAACCGATTGGCTAATAGTAGTTGGATTCCAAGGCAGCAACAAAGAGAGCAAAGTATAGTGTATCACCGGAAAAAGAATCTATGCGAGGTGTGGTATAATGCTCCGGAAGAGGAACTAAACAAGTTCAAAAAAATGTATGTTGCAAAAGTGTGGAATGCTGGCACTACGCATATGGTGCAGGAATGGTTCAATATGCAAGGGGTATTCGCAGTGAAGGCAACACCAATGGGTGCAAACTTGGTACTATTGGAAGAATTGGAGGAAGGGTTATTAGATGATCTTATAAGGGAGGCTAAGGATTGGATGCACGAACACTTTAGTGTCATTAAAAGATGGAGTGAATCTGAAGTGGATAATGAAAGGGTGGTGTGGGTTAGGTGTCATGGAATTCCTCCCCATGCCTGGAACAATGACTTCTTTTCGGCATTAGCAAGGAAATTTGGAACTTTTTTGGGTGTGGATGAGAACACTAGAAGGATGAAGTCACTGGATGTGGCAAGGATATTGATAAGAACAAGGAGTTATGATGTGTTTAACATGGAGGTGGATGCAAAAATTAATGATGAGTTGTTCAGTGTTAAAGTTTTGGAGGAATGGTGTGGTCCGATGCACTGGGAGGGCCTCTCTCCCCCAAAAGATGACTGGGATGCAGTGACATTGATGTCTAGTGATGAAGAGAGTGAGGAAAATAATGATCCACCACTGTTCGAAAATGATGTAGAGAATAATGATGATTCGGAGGATGAAGAGGTAGGGTTTGATGAAGAAGGGGTGAAGGAAGGACGCTTGAAGGGGGAGGAAAATAAAAAAAATAAATGGGGAGACCCCAATGGTGGAAGGTGAGGAGGTGTGTAAGGAAAATAATGCTGAGTTAAGTTCGGGAGTGGGAGGCTCTAATAATATAGGGGGTGCAGGAGCTATGGTGGCTGTATGTGAATCTGTTAGACATTCTGGGATCAATACCAAGGTGATAACTCCGGTGGAAGCTTGTGGGACGTCTTCGGCTAGTAGTGCTGAGAGTGGTGTTAATCTAGCATTAAAAGTGGCAGCAAAAGGTAAAAGCAAATTGAAGGAGGGTGGGGATAGAAATAGCAATATCTTGATCGGTGTGGTGAATGAGGAGGCTAGGAACTTGATTCTATCTGAAGGAAGTTCAAAAGGTAACTTATCTGAGCCTCAGACTTTTTTTGTAAAACGCAATCCCCCAAATCCTGGTCTATCTATTTCAATAAGTTGTGAAGGAAGCCCTGCAATCTTAGGGGATGTGTCTGTGGGTGATTCTGGTATTCGGTTTTGTAATGAAAGATTTTTGGCTGAGCATGAAATATCCCTGGCAAACAAAATGTGGAGTTTTGCAAAAAATAACCTTGGGGTACTTGGAAGAAACAATGATGAGGTGTACTCGGGTAGGATAAAATCATTGGAAATTAGGGATAAGATTGCCAAAGGAAAGAAGGAGAAGAAAAGTAAGTCTCAATGAAGGTTGCAACTTTTAATATAAGAGGGTGGGGGGGCCTGCGAAGAGAAGGCGCCTAAAGAAAATTATTGTGGAGGAGAAAATTGATATATGCATGATTCAAGAAACAAAAAGTAGTGGCCTATCTAGGAGGGCGGTTGGAAGTGTCTGGGGGGATGATAATTTTGATTGGTTGAGTAAGAATGCTGTGGGGCTTTCAGGAGGTCTGATTTGTGTCTGGAAGGCGGATTTAATTGAGGTAATGTTCTCTTTCTCGGGGGAAAATTTTATTGGTATGTGTGCAAAAGTGGAGGGCCGTATTTGCTACTTTATTAATGTGTACTCTGCATGCAATATGGCTGGTAAAAGGAGACTGTGGACAAATTTAAAATGCTTGAAAGAACAATTTGAGATAGGTGATTGGTGCATAGCGGATGACTTCAATGCAGTGATTTCTAGACAAGAAAGAAGTGGCTGCATGACAAGTTTTAACCAAGCGGAGGCTAGTGAATTCCTTGCTTTCATGGAGGATATGGAACTTATTGATGTGTCGGTCTTAGGAAAGAAGTATACTTGTTTTGGGTCTGATGGGAGGGCGAGTAGGTTGGACAGAATCCTATTGACAGATGATCTTATCTCAAGGTGGGGGGTTGGTGCTCAATGGGTCGGAAATAGAGAGATCTCGGACCATTGTCCAGTGTGGTTAATGTCTTCAGAGTTGAATTGGGGACCAAAGCCATTCAGATTTAACAATTGTTGGGTGGATCATCAGGATTTTAATAAGTTTGTACATGAGTGTTGGGCTTCTTTTAAAGTAGACGGTAGAGGGGCTTTTGTGATAAAGGAGAAAATGAGAATGTTGAAAGAAAAACTTAAGATATGGAACAGAGAAGTTTTCGGCATTAATGACTTAAACATTGAGAAAATAGTCAAGGATCTGAATGAAGTTGAAAGGTTGTCAGTGGAGGGTGGAAATGTGGATGACGAGTTGAGAAGAAAGTTAAATAATGAATTTTGGGGGGAAATTCATGTGAAGGAAAGTCTTCTTGCCCAAAAGTCCAGGGTTAGGTGGCTGACTCAAGGCGATTCAAACAGTAGGTATTTTCACGCTTGCATGAAGAAGAATAGGAGGAGGACACAACTCTTGAAGGTGAAGGTAAATGAAGAATGGGTGGAAGATGTAGAGGGTGTGAAAAGGGCGGTTAGAAATCACTTTGAAGAGAAATTCAAGGAGGAGGAATTTATCCGTCCAACACTTGATGGGATAAATTTCAACCAAATTAGTATAGCTGATAATGAGTTGTTAGAGATGCCGTTCTCTATGGAGGAGGTGAAGGAAGCGGTTTGGGAGTGTGATGGAAACAAAAGTCCGGGGCCGGACGGGTTCAATTTCACTTTTATTAAGAATTGTTGGGACTTAATCTCTCCGGAGATTATGAGGTTCTTTGAGGAGTTTCATAGGCAAGCAAAGCTACCAAAGGCAATTTGTGCATCATTTCTGGCATTAATTCCTAAATGTAGAAATCCAAACGGGCTGGGAGAGTATAGACCTATCTCTTTAATTGGGAGTTTGTATAAAATGTTGGCAAAGGTGTTGGCGGGCAGATTTAAGAAAGTTCTTAAAGGGGTAATATCGGGGTGTCAAAGTGCATTCTTAGCAGGAAGGAATATATTGGATGGTGTGGTGGTAGTGAATGAGATAATGGATATGGCCAAGAGAAGAAAACTGAAGTGTGTGGTCCTGAAGGCTGATTTTGAGAAGGCTTATGACTCTGTTAGTTGGTCATATCTGGATAATATGCTAAGCAGGTTGGGCTTTGGTACGAAGTGGAGGGGCTGGATGCGAACATGCTATTCCTCTAATTCTATCTCTGTCTTAGTTAATGGCAGTCCCTCACAAGAGTTTGTTGCGCAGAAGGGGTTGAAGCAGGGAGATCCCCTGGCTCCTTTTTTGTTTCTTGTGGCAGCAGAAGGTTTAGCGGGGCTTGTAAGGAAAGGGGTAGAATCAAATAACTTGACGGGATTTAAGTTGAATGAACATCTAACGGTGGAAGTTTTACAATTCGCGGATGACACTATTTTCTTTTGTGATGGAAGTGACAGGAGTGTGTGGTGTTTAAAGGCTATCTTAAGGAGTTTTGAACTTGCATCAGGATTGAGAGTGAATTTCTCAAAAAGTAATGTGATCGGAATTAGTATGGAGGATAGAACAATGGAGGGGATATCCCAATTTCTCGCATGTAGTAGGGGAGCGGCAGTATTTAAATTCCTTGGTGTTCCGGTAGGGTCAAACCCGAGGTTAACAAGTACATAGCAACCGGTTTTGGATACCATCAAGGCAAGGTTAAATAGTTGGAAAAGTAAACAATTATCCATAGGTGGGCGAGTTACTCTTATTAACTCGGTACTTGCATCTCTACCTTTGTATCTATTTTCATTTTATAAAGCTCCGAAAAAAATAATAGAGGAGATTATAAAGATACAAAGAAATTTCTTATGGGGTGGTGATGGAGAGATAAGGAAAATGGCTTGGGTGAGTTGGGAAACTATTTGCAAATCGAAGGAAAAGGGCGGACTTGGAGTGAAAAACTTGGAGGTGTTCAATATTGCACTTTTGGCCAAGTGGAGGTGGAGGATTCTAACGGAAGAGGGAAATCCGTTGTGGAAAGAAGTATTGGAGTCTAGATACGGGTTGGATGGGAGATGGCCAAGCGAGGGGGAAAATAGAAGAGGTTGGGGGAAGAAATCTATTTGGTGGCGTGATTTAAGTCAATTGGGTGATGCAACAAAATTGAAAGAAGGTTGGTTTGGGGAAATAGCAAGAATTAAATTGGGGAGAGGTAACTTGATGAGATTTTGGAGGGATAAATGGCTAGGGAGAAACAGCTTTGCTGAACTGTTTCCTACTTTATATGATAGAAGTAATAATAAGAACAATGTGGTGGAGGAAATGGGGTCTTGGGTGGATAATGTGTGGATATGGAATATTAGTTGGTTGGAGGAGTTTCGTGAGGAGGAGGGTCATAATGTTAATTATATTGTGCAGCTGTTACAATCGGCTCAACTAAATGATCTATCACCGGATAGATGGATATGCCTTATCGATACAGTAAACGGATTCTCGGTGAAACGATGCTATTTAAAAATGTGTGATTTAATTGAAAATTCGATCGCGAGGATTTGGTCGGGGGTCGGCGGTAGAGGGTGGTGCAAAGAATCGGTAGCGGCCCATTCGCGCCTGGCGATCTTTGCGATCGGTCAGCGCGTAGAGAGAGGTGTAGGGGCGGTGGGGAACACGCAGAGGAGGTGAGTTTGGACAGAATGAACACAGGGTTCGGTTATGCGCGCAGTAAATATGCTGCTGCGGGTTTGATTCTGAGGCAGCGGCTATCTGCTGCGCGCAGTGGTGGTGTTTTTGCTCACCGGTGGTGTTGAGGTGTACTGATAAGCAGGTCGTGGGCGGTTCGGTGGGATTGGTTATTCGGAAGTTGGTGTTGAGGTGAGTCGGGTGAAGGGAAACATTGGAAACAACTATGGAAAAATGATGTGCCATCAAAGGTGTTAATTTTCGGGTGGAGATTATTGTTAAACAGACTGGCTACACGGGAGAGGTTGCATGTTAGAGGTATTTTACATTCCAACTTGGATAAGTGCTGCGTCTTTTGTTTCGAGGAGGATGAGTCTTCGGGACATTTGTTTATGGGATGTAGAATAATTAAAAGCAGTTTAGCGTGAGATGAGTTTGTGGATTGGGGAAAGCATAACGGACTCTGTGGATGTGGTGCATCATTTTTTGGAGTTTGGAAAATTAATGAAGGGAAGGAAATTCAAAAGGGTTAGGCAACTTATATGGCTATCGGTAGTGTGGAACATTTGGATTATGAGGAATCAAATTGTTTTCAATGGGGAGGTGGCTTCGGTTCCTAAATTGGTCTCGGGTATAAAGGATTCGGCGTGGAGTTGGTTCAAAGCTAGGAAGGGGAGGAAATGTTTGGCGCTTTGGTCAGATTGGTACAATAATCTGTTGGGTTGCTATTCTTTATTGTAATCAATTATTAGTATGTATTTTATTAGAAGGGGGAGAAGCAGTGGGCTAGGATGGTTTTTCCCACTGTTGTGCAATTCTTTGTGCGGGGTACTCTTTTTCCTCCTGGAGTCTTTTTCCCAATGGGTTTTGGCTTCGGGAGGTTTTGAGGAGGCCCTCCCCCTTCCCTTTGTATTGTTGGGCACTACTCGTGCTTCCTATCAATGAAATTGCTTATCTAAAAAAAAAACTTAGCTTAAATTGAACGTGTCCCTTTTTTTTTTAATATAATTATATGAGTTGGAGCACCCTTGGGCCCCTATTAATTGGACATGTCCTCCCCCTATTTTTAAGTGGCTTTTTTTTTGCACCCCCTCCTTCTCTCCTACACCCCCATAACCCCATTAAACCAATGTTATTAAAATCGAATAGGAGGGGTTAGTAGTTGACCCGCATGACCCGTGACACTACTAAAACCTGTTAAAATTAGGCATGTTGTATATTCACATATCGCAGAGCTATGAATTTTTTTACCATACAATAAAATTGTCCAAAAACTCACTACTCATTCATCATTGAAAACAAACTTCAACATTACACATAACTTAAAATTGAATAATATTCAACTCAACAACAACTACAGCAACTAAATATCATTCTTCATTGAAAACAAACTTCAAGATTAAAGATTCAACATCTACATTCAACAACTTCAACATTACACATAACTTAAAATTGAAATTATGAAAGAACTTAAAGATAAATCAAAACAGTGCTTCTAAACTGAAATGAAAGATGAATAACAACCTTAATGTTAAAGTTAAACTAAATTAGAAAAAGAAAGATTGAAGAAAGCTAGAGCAATGATAAAACTCATAAAAGATGCATCAGAAATTAAATAAAAACCTTAAAGTTAAACTGAACAAGAAAGATTGAATTCAAATTTAGCTTTTCTTTTAAAAAAAACAAAGAAACGGGCGTCGTTTTACTTAAAAATAAAAACAAGCACAAATCAGAGAACCCGAACCGGTAGTCAACACCGGTCACACCGAGGGGGTCAACACCGGTCGCCACCGACCGGGTCAACACCGGTCGCACCGGTCGAGGGCTTCTTCGCCACGTCGTCGCAAGGTCCGGAACAACCACGATCAAATAGGTGACTCGAACTGACCTAGGCACCGTTTCCCGGTCCGACCGACCGGGTCGGTCATGGTTTAATAACATTGCATTAAACCCAAAAATACCCCTGTTTTTAAAAAAAAAACATTAAAAATTTCAGAATTCCCTCTAAAAAAGGTAAATCCGATTCAAAAAAGGGGGTATTTCGGATTTTTGAACCGATTTACCTTTTTTAGAGGTAATTCCGAAATTTTTAATTTTTTTTTATTAAAAGTTTGTATATTAAATTAAGATTTACACGCATTTTATTTTTAAAATACGATACGAACGATTTACGATTTAAATAACAATACGTCAAAATATATAAAATTCCCAACATAAAATCGGAGTACAAATACAACTATGAGTCCAAAATGTCTAAAAATGACTGAAAATAACAACGTGAAGTAGCAGGTGAACGGTCGACATCTAGGGCATCCCGGGCCAATGCAACTGCTCTCTGCACCCTCTCCTCTAAAGTCTCTGGGACAACGGGCTCGATCCGCTCGCGAGCAATTGCACCCGAGTAAGACGGACCGGTTACCGATCGTACTCAAGGAAGGTAATCAGGATCGCACTCGCCGTGGTAGGCCGCCTGTCTACTAGCCTGCCAAAAAGTCTGCGCCCGAATCTGATACATCAGCAAGAATGTCATGATACAGCTCTGGGTGCTCTTGTTGGTGCCGCATATGGTACTCATAACTGGGTGGTCACGGTAGAGGTCGCTCATACCGGCCGAGGCCGAGGCTCGTGCTCAACCATCTCTATCACTCTGGCGCGGGCTCTCTGGCGCCTCTGATGCTCAGAAGCATGTCCAGCAGCTCTGAGCCTCTGTAGAGTGTTCGGAGAAGGAGTAGCACTCCTACCGCACATATCGCTATCGCTGGACACCCCAAAGATGCTTTGTGCTCGTCGTCGGTGCGAGGTGCCGCTTGCCCAAGACTCTGCTCGCGCTACACTGTCTGGTCGTCTACTTGCCACTGTTAAAAAAATGTAAATAAAAAATATTAATAATTGAAAAAAAAAATTGGGATTTTCGGAATTACCTCAGAAGTGAGGTAAATCCGGTTCATATTTTTGAACCGGATTTACCTCAGTTTTTGGTAATTCCGGAAAACCCCAAACCCTCTACCGGATTTACCTCTTCTCTAAAGTAATTCCGAAATTTTCACTATTGCTGGGGGCATTTTTGTCCGAAACGGTATTTATGAGGGTGGGAGTGATAATGAGGGGGTGTAAAAAAAAGCCTTTTTAAGTTAGGTTAAAATTTAAGTTTTTCTTTTACCGTGAATTTCATCTTCATAAAATTCAAATATTTTTATTTTGATAAATTAAACTGAGAGCAAAAAAAATATTTGTTAAAATCAACGGTTGAAATAATTTATAAAAATCAAATAACATTAATTTATAATTAATATATTATTTTTGAAAAGTTTGTAATTAATGCTTAAAAATTATTGGAAACATTATTTAATAGAAAATAAACGAGGTTTATATTGAGCTCAGAGTTCGTTAACTCGGTTGGGTTATCAAAAGGTTGATATTGAGCTCGATTGTAAACACGTGGTGGATGCAGTCAAAGGTAGGGTCGAGTTTTTCAATAGAATTTGGGGTGATTATTTCTAATTGTCGGAGCTTTTTTCAACGTTTTCAAAACTGTACGCTCAGTTATGTTAGGAGACAAGCCAATTGTGTTGCTCATAGTCTGGCTAGGGAGGCTCAATCTTTTGCTATTCACCAAATTCATGTTGTTATTCCTCATTGTATCAACACTATTTTAATGAATGAAATGACTTAAGTTTATTTGCCTAAAAAAATAAACGAGGAATTTAATTAAGTTATAAGAATAAAACAAAAAATGAAACGATATAGACTTAAACGCTACTTCAAGTGGCGTTTGAAAAAATGCTATAGACTAATAGTATCAAACACTTACCACAATTAATTTCTGGTAAAAAAAAACACTTACCCCAATTTTATCCACTATAAACCATGTGTAGAACACTAGTTGTTTAGTCTTACCAAACAAAGCCTTAAATACTCTTGTAGATCAGAACAAGAAAAACAATAGTGACACTCTATTTAAAACACTCAAACTTTGAATTATGAAAGTGCACATATATGAAACCCTATGTATATTAATAAGCAGGGGGTACAATGGGCATATAAAATTGATACACAAGAATCACAAATGTTCATAAGTACGTGAGTAAGGAAATATTAATTCCTTCTCCAATTTTTAGTTCCACATAAGCTTACTCAAATAATGCATAAACAAAACATACTCTCTCTTCTTCAACTTCCATTGACTTTCTTACAATCAGTTCTGATTTCTCCTTGACTTCCCGTTAATGGGTTGATATTACCCATATTAATCATTGATATTGCAAATTGTTGGAAGAAGGCAGTTTGGTTGTTAGCAAAGTTGTTAACAATGGAGATAGTGGAAGAGCCATTGGTCGAGAAAAGCTCTTGGTCCGTTTGGAGAAGACCTTGGTTGATCAGAAGATTGCTGAAGTAGTTATTGTCAAATGCGTCCTTGGATGAAGGGTCAAGGTCGTTTAAGGTAGACCCATTACCGTTTTGTGGACAATTTTGTTGAAGTGTAGCTAAATAGGTCGAATTGAGGGTAGGATCGGGGTTTCCAGTGCCACTGAAGTTAAACAACCTTTGGGAGAAAAATTGGCATTGGGCACGACCAAAAGTATGTGCACCTGTAAAGTTCAATGATTTTAGTTAGCATTTTCTAAAACGTGTCTACTTTTAAAGAAAGAGACTAGATATATAAAATTTGCTACAATATAAATATATATTTGGGTTGACTCGGTCGTAAATATGTTAGAAAAAGAGGATTATACTTTTGTTGATGATATAGTAGTACCTGATAATGCAACGAGATCAGTGGTGTCAAGGTTAACAGCAGAGAATTTGGCAGTAATATTGGAAAGACTCTCAAATGGAGAAGGAATAGAGCTATTTGCACCACCTTGGTTTGCAGTTAAACCATCCCTTCTTCCAAGTAGTACATTCCATGAAGGACCCCTGACTGCAATTCAACAAATTCACTTCAAATAATTAGCACATATTGTTAGGACTAGAACATAAAAAAGAAAAATAATATTATTATATTCTAAGAGCTAGGAAATTAATTACCAAGGACACAGAAGATTCAGCTGCAAGAGCAAGAATATCAGCACAAGATACGATACCAGGACATGAACTTTCTAGAGAGCTTTTGATGCTGTCTACTACACCAAATCCTCGAATAGAATTCGCGTTGGGTGCAGCATTTTTCTCACTCTGTGTAATGTTCCCACCTTGGTCTAACAAAATTGAAGCATCACACCCCTGAAGAAATTAAGAAAGTAGAACAATTATTATATTAGTATTTAGTCCTCTAATACAACTTAATTGGAATGATTATAAATAATCAGTGTTTTTTTATATTCTAGGTATAGGATTTACATTGACAAAGCAATCATGAAAGTGAAGACGAATTAAGCTAGCTCCAATACGAGAATCAGATTGCAGAGCTTGCTGAACAGCATTGCTTATAATTGTTGACACGTTTGGGCATGTACTAGAATAGAAGGTTGCATTCAATTGTCCATTTGAACGATAGAGAAGAGTTAAGATTAGAAGAATTGTAGCCAGTAGGGAATTAGTGGTTGTAGAAACCATGGTTGTTTCTATTTGTTCTATCTTCTTTCCTCAAGGTATATCTTGTTTTGTGATTCATATCTAGGTGATATGTGCATATATATAAATAAGAAACCGCGTTCGTTTATTATTTTATATTAACTTTCTTTAGGATAAAGTTTTCTCTAGGTTAGTGTTTAAAAGTGTCAACTAGACTTAGTTTAAGGTAACCAATATTTGTAATCTGTAGTAGTAGGTATGAATGGGACTTTGGGAGATGAAAATTAGTGATTGACACTTCACTTACTAGTAGTTCAAGGTAAAATATGACAAGTTGACCGGATAAACCTTTTCAGCAGCAATTAGTATTGTGATGCCTCAATTCGGTGCGATAATTGTGTTCAGGTTTGAGTACCTCTTCTACGTGGCAGTATGGGGGGCTTCGTTAAAACTTCCAAGAGCCGAAGCCCAATGAGTACCCCAACTAAAAAATTACATACAAAATATCTTATTTTAGAATGTGGTTCAAGGCTAACTCAACCCCATGAAATCGTTTTGTTTGGGGAGGGATGCCCTTTTATTATATACTCTTTTAAGAGTTTATCACTAGTCAATGTGAGACTTGAGTTTTCCCAATACACCCCCTCACGCCCAACACTATTGGGCTTGGTGCATGAAAAATAACGATGGGTGGCCGGCCCGATGAATCTAGGATAGACTCTGGTACCATCTTAAAATATGGATTGGGCTTAACTCAACCCCACAAAACTGGCTTGTAAGATGAGAGACACACTTTCATTATATACTCTTTTAAGACCTTATCTCTAGTCAATGTGAGACTTAAATTTTTCCCAATAAGATAAGCAGCCCAACAGGCAATTTATCCAACTAGAGAATACATTGTTAACCTTCCTCCCCCTCCTAGAGATAAACTACCCCCAATATAAATATTTAACATGGTTTACAATAAAAATTCTACTTGCTATTGCTCCTTCGAAAATAACCCGGTTCCTTGCCTTCCAAGTAGCCCAAATGGATACAAGCCAAATAATATGTTTTGTTGTTTTCATCTTCCTTCCTTTCAATACTTGCGCCCGAATTGGTTGAAATGAGAAACAACATCATGACTAGCCCGTATTGGGATGTCCATCCATCTGAATATATCTTCCCAAACTCCTTGAGATAATATATAGAATACATGGTTACAGTTTCGTCCTTCCTGAAGCACAACACGCAACACATTTCATAAACCTGTGAGATCACTCCCCTTTGCAGTAGTAAGTCTCTCGTTGGCAACCTATTAATATTCGTCCTCCATGCTTACACCGCCCACTACAAAAAACATTGGGTTTAGTGAGGGAAATATCAGTGGCTAAAAGGCCCAATTCCGTCGCTAATTGCCATTAGCGAGGGACCAGTTCGGTCGCTAATATCCTCCTCGCTAATGGCAATTAGCGACGGAATTTGTGTCAGTTGCTAATTAGCGAGGGACAGTCCCTCGCTAATTCCCTCGCTAATGCTAACAACACGCTTCCCAAATCTGACTGACACGCTTCTCAATCTGATCAGTTTTTTTATTTTATTTTATTATTATTATTATTATTATTATTACTGTTGTTGTTATTATTATTATTATTATTATTATTATTATTGTTGTTGTTGTTGTTATTATTAGTAGTAGTATTATTAGTATTATTATTATTATTATAACCAATATATCCAGAGAGAGAGAGGAGTGAGAGTTGTCTAACCAATTAATTAGCACCTAAAAATCCTCTTATAATAAGGACCGGAGGCGGTAAGTATTTGTCTAACCAATCAATTAGCACCTAGCTAGCTACCAAATTTAAAGTAGACAAATTTACTTAGTGTGAATCTTATCCTGTTAATATTATTGACGAATTTAATTAGTCCAAAACTTATCCAATGACAATATTGCATCCCCCTACAAAACATGACAGCATTCATTCATTAATAGTTAATAATAATGTTTAACCAATTGTTTTATACTACTACATGTCTGCATATTATTCTCTATCGTTGGTTAAGGTATTACTTTTTTTTTTTATGATAAGCAGTTATTGCTTATTTTCGTTTATAAAAGTTGAGAGAGCAAAAGATTTGTTTTAACAACATGAAGTACAATTTAATTTAGTTGAATTACACACTTGTTATTTGTGCAAAAGTGAAAAAGATTGCACAAAGGACACTTCTAAAACCAATTTTAAAATATATAAACTTATTTGCCTTTTCAGAGTTCATCTTTTATTAGTCTTTTAATATATTATACAAAAATCACCGTTCATCTTTTAATATATTAATGCTTCTCTTCTTTCTCCGCATTTTCCTCCCCTTCGTGTTTTGCTTAATTTCAAAGCTATTAGTTATTTCCTTTTTGGTGTTTGCTTCAATTTGAGGAAATAGGTTGTGATTAGAAGCATGAAAATGAAGTGGGGTGAGCAAATACGCAGAAATCCATACGTAGGGGGTAGCAGTTTCTCCACCAACCCATTTTCCTCTAAATCAAAACTCATCCTCTTCAACTCCTTCAAACCCATTTTCAGATATTGTTTTCCTTCTTTCTCAAGATCAATAATTTTGAGATCCGAGTCAAAAAAAAAAAAATTCAGATCGATTTGTTTTTCTTCCTAAATATGAATCACCTTCTTCCCTAGTAGCAATCATTTTTAGATCCGGTTTGTGCTTCAAATGTAAAAATGGATCTGTAGACAACACATAGATGATAATAAAAAAATATAAAGGAACGATTACTTTTTAACTTAAAATTAAAAGCAACTGGGTATGTGCTCTGTGGATGAATGTGGAATTGTGTGGTATGATGTGATATCATATATCGAGAGAGAGAAAGAGAATAGAAGTGGTGGATGAGAATAAATTGAAAATGAAGAAGGGGTAAACTGTCTAAAGTAATTAAAATAATTTTTCCCACTTGTGCAAGCTGCGCATTTATGTTGTTTGTGCAACAATGGATAACCTAAAATTTGTACTTGTTGTACACAAAAATAAAAGGGAAATCAAAAAATGGAGAAGAAATTTGAACAGGCGAGAGAGGAAGAAAAAAATGGAGACAAATAGAGAGAGACGGAGTGAGAGCTTTTGAATAAAGAGAGATGGTGAGAGAATGAGAGAGAGAGAGCATTTGAAGACAGAGAGATAGTGAGCTGAGAGTTTAAAATTCAAATTTTGAATATGGCGCCTAAGTTTGAAAAATAGGACATAGAAGGGCAAAATATTGAGGATGTTGTGAGGGTAGTTAGGTAAATTTGGTAGTAGTTAAATAGCATCAATTTATAGTAAATTATAGTAGATGAGTATTTTTCTTCAAACCAAGATATATACAATAGTCAATAGGTATGTCTAAACAAATAGGGATCCGCACACTCATTCAACACACCTGGTCCAAATGGAAATTCTTATAATTAAGTGGACTATACATATGGTAATTAAATCTTAATATTAGATGCCTAATAATTTGTATATTGCATGCCGTGACAAATGCAGAATTATATTTTTTTGATGCTCAACAAATTGATTAATTTGAAGTGTGGACCTTACATCACTCTGTTTTTGTATTGCCCAAGGTTTTATTATTGAACCAGTCTCCGATAGAGACCGGATAAAGTTTTAACTAATATCGCCATTTAAATATAACACCATTGTCAATTATCCATAAATTACATATTATAAATTAGAAAGAATACCTCCATTTAAGAATATGATTCTAACTTGAAAATAAGTAAATATTATTTTCTTACATTATGCGCTAGTTTGAGTTGACCTAACTCAACCCAACAAAATCAACTTCAGAAAGTGGTGAATGCCTCCTATTTATAAACTATTTTTCCACTATATCACATATGATGTGAGACTCTTAACACGTTTATCTTTCCGAAAATATTCAAATCTGAGACAAGTTGATAATGAAGCTTCGTGGTGTCAATTCAAAAACAAAAGTAGGGTAAACCGCGTATTAACAATCTGCAAGTAGAAAGTCACAAATCACAAAGCTGTTCTTCTTCATACAAATACAATATAATGATACCCTACATACGTGGATATTAAGTATAAGAAAGTGAAAGAATCACCAATCATTTGTTCGCCGACGTCTGCATGGTCCTTTCTCACCATTTTGGTCAATAATATATTAGGGTCCGTTCGGGGTGGTTCTGAGTTTTTGGTTTTAGTTTTCAATTTCGAAAACAAAACACGTGTTCACAGAAAAATGGAGTTGAGTTTTTTCCTTAATTTCAAAAAAGCAGCTTTTCCATCAAAACTCAAAACCACAAAAATAGGTTTTATAATTTGTTTCTGTTTTTGTTTCATCCACCTCTGATCATCAATATATCTAACCACCACTAACTACCACTCCGACCACGCCAACCACCACCGACTACCGCCAACCACCACTCCAACCACCACCAAACACCACTCCAGCCACCGTCAACCACCACTTTGACCACCACCAACACCACTCCGACCCTCGTCAACCACCACACCGACCACCTCCTACGTACCACCACTCCGACCACCCGCCGACCACCACTCTGGCAACCGTCAACCACCACATTGACCACCACCAACTACCACTCTGACCACCGTCAACCACCATCGACCACCGCCAACCACCACTCCGACCACTGATCACCAGGCAACCGTCAACGTCCACCACTTTGACCACCACCAACACCACTCTAACCACTGTCAACCACCACACTGACCACCACCAACTACCACTCCGACCACCGCTAACCACCATCGACCACCGCCAACCACCACTCTGACCACCATCAACCACCACTTTGACCACCGCCAACCACCACCGACCGCTGTCAACCACCACCTACACCACTCCGACCACCACCAACCAACACCACCGACCACCACTCACCGTCAACCACCACACTAACCACTACAACTACCACTCCGACCACCGCCAACCACCACCGACCACAACCAACCACCACCGACCACTGTCAACCACCACTTTGACCACCATCAACCGCCACTCTGACCACCGTCAACCACCATTTTGAAAGTGATTTTGATTTTTGAAAATTTTTTAACTGAAAACTGGTTTTGATTTTTGAAATTTTTAAAACTCAAAACAGAAACTGATTTTGGTTTTTAAAAATTTCAAAACAGAAAACATAAAACCACCCCGAACGGGGCATTATTCCTTATATTAAGATGTCTATGCAATCCAAAGCATGCCATTTAAGAATTTGTCTTCTTTAGATGCTAAGTCAGTTTTATCTAGAAACTAGAAACAAGACAGATTCTCTAGGCCTAACAAAGGATACGCCCTTGTTTCATTAGTTGTTTAGGATGAATTGGTCGACCTAAGACCCTAAATTAATGGGTGCATGTGATTTTAAAATTAAAAACCTCATGTTGAATTCACACGAATGTAATATTTATATATTTAATTAAATAAAAACCTCTATTTGCTTTTATGTTTTCAAAGAGGACTTCTATACATAGCGAAGAGAAGCGACCACGAATTCGCAAAATAGTATCCTTATCATGCGTGTGTAATTTGTTTTTGTAAAAAAAAAATGCTTGTGTAGTTCGTTTAAAAAATCAAAAAATAAATATATTCAGCAGCATCAATCCCTCTCTAACCTTCAATTATCAATCAATCAATTAACAATCTAATAAAAGTCACTACATTTGCTTAACTAAAACCACACGTGTAATGTTTTCCTTCATTCTCTTTCCCGCTTCTCCCACATATAACTCACTAATAGTAACCGTAAATCCTCTTAATTCTCCTATAATAACTCCTCAAATAACTCATACATCAACTCCTACTAACTACTACTTTTTGAAATCTTAAAACGGTTTCACACTACATTCCTCTCCATGCTTTACACGTGTCCCATTTTGCTTCCTCATTCAACTGTTGTTGCCCTTGCTTCCTCTTTCAACGGCTTTTGCCTAACCCCTAATTAGTAACTCCTTTTTCAAAAATAGAAACCGCTTCAACTCCTATTCCCCTGCACTACTGCCATTTTCACATGCTCTTCTTTACAAAGAGTCAGAGATAATTAGATTTTCAATTTAGGTAATCCCTTCGCTTCTTCTTCTCTATTAATCCCTTCTCTTCTTCTTCTTATTCTTATTGTCAATTGATTCCCTTCTTATTTTGGTTAACCCTTCTCTTCCGTTTTTTTCGCTTTTGTTACTGTCTTGCATTCATGGTGTTTGATTATTTGTCTCCATTGAGTTTACACATGTTGCATCAATAGTTTAAGTCAATTTCAATTTTGCAATTCCTTCATTCTCTCAATTTATTATCTTCTCCCACACTTGATTTACACTACGCCCTCCTTTCTATATTGGAAAAGTGTTTGCTTTGACGATGCTATTGTTGCATTCTACATGTTTGATAATTTGTCTCTATTGAATTTCTATTGCTGCTTTAATAGTTATATACAATTTAAATACATATTTACCCAATTTTTCCATTTTCCCTAAAGTTATGGTATCTCTAAAGTTGTGTTTCCTTTAACATCTGTTATTATTTTTACAAAATGTGTTCTAATTATTAATAGGTACTGTTCATAATTGTCATTTTATTTGGCTTGCCTAAACTTCTTACTCCTTTAACCATCATTTGAAGCATAAACAAAAATGATTACAAACGACACTACAATACACGTGACTTGGTTTCCTGCATCATCAAATTCCCATGAAGCATCATTTCTCTATATACCATATACTAATATTTATGATTGAATTAGAATGCCCCGTAATATTTCAGTTTTTGGAATGACATGATTGAATTACAATTATAATGTCCTTTATGTAGTTTCTTTATTTGTTTGTTTGTGATCTTACCAAAGGTTTCTTTGTTCATATGGTCGATTCCGGGGAGTATATGCCCTTTTAAATTGTTAATTGATAACAACCTTCACAAGTTTGAAACTTTTGGTATCTTCTTCATTTTGGTGCGATGTTTAATTTGATTTGTGTTTTGATGTTTGTTATTAATTTTTATTTATGTATCAAATGAATTGCTTAATATTGGTGCTTTGGTTATTATCTGTTTATAGACATTATTTTTAAATGATTTCGATCCTAACTCATTTCTAAAGGGTTTGAAGTTGCACAATAACAAGTGTCATGTAAGGACATAATAAGCAAATTATCCTTGAGTTTCAAATTTGTTATTCTCAATCCTCAACGTAAAGTACTAGCAGTTATGCTTTATGGAGACTCAACAATGGTAACTACAATTCTTTGTTCAACCAGCAATAGTCTGCTGATAGGCCGTAGTTTGCTACTGTATTGCTAAGTCTCCAATTTTTGTCGCCAATCATTGCTTAACTTCTTTGCTCAAGGATGAGTTAAGGAGAGGATCGATGTTGTCCTCATCACAACAACTACACCCCCAGTTGCGGTAAAACTGTGTTGCTTGAATATATATGATGAATGGAACAACCATAAGATATCTTTGAGGATTGTCCCGGCCCGTAAATAATTACGAGAAACACACGAGGACATAATTTGAGCTAATCGGGTTTTGCACTATTCTAAATTGGTATGTAATTTTGCAAATTATGGTTCTACTTTAGGTCCGATTCTAATTACTTTAGGATCCTATGTGTGACCAATTATGGTCACTGTGAAGTAGAGATTTGTAATAATGACGATGATGAAATTTATTATGGGAATTTAAGAAAAACAAATGTGAACATTTGTAGAAAGCAGCATCCTAAATTCATGGAACATGAATCAATATATTGGTTCAGTAATTATTTTTTGTGTAACATTTTTTCTAATTTTATCTTCATTCTTAATTTATTTATTATTGCAGGACATAGGATTTGAAAACCATATAGCAAATGAACCCTAATAATTGTAATGTTACAACACTAGGTTTTCCTTTACTTTTTATTTGGTTTATCCATTTGATATATGCTTTTAAATCTTTCAAAGTTAAATTAAAAAACCTTATACTAAAAACTACAATCATTGTAGCTCATAGATAAATACTTATATTATATTTAACAAATTTCTGCTAACATTATTCATATTAGATTCTAATGTTGGTCTGGTCTTTTCTGCCTCCTCAAAAAGATATTGAACGTGGAAAATATGTGCTTAATCATTTTGAATCATTTTTTCAGCCCAAATTGTAAAACTATATATCAACATACTTGCAAGGAAGATCTATATCTAGCAACATAATTGCAACGAAGATCTATAGCACATTTGTTTTATTTTATATGCTACAATTTAGCCCATGGAGAATATTGTATTCATATAGGAAACACAATTGTATAAAACAAATTTATTCATTTCTTTTCCTCTTATGTATTCACATGTATAACTAAACTTCATCAATATTACTAAAATAAATTAAAATATCAACATCAAATATCGACAATTTAGTCTTTGTAATATTGGGAGATGTTCTTCGAGACATGTTTTTGCAATTTTGTAGTCTTTAAATATTCATCGGTATTTCAACTTTCAAATTTTTCAAGAGGTAAAGCATTCAAATGTAATATTTTTATATTTAAGTTCATCTGCAGAAACATTTCACATCGTTAATTTGATCGTCTTTGAACAAAAATCAAGTTTGTATATACTTATTTTGCTCTTTAGTCCCTTCGGGGAAACATTACATGATTTTGATTTGACTTTTTGGTTTCTAAACACATGTCAAAATTACAACAAAAAATAATAATAAATAGATATTTTTAATTTTAACTCCTGGAACAACATTACATATTGATGGTATACTTTAACTAACTAAAAGGCTAAAAGCATAAACTAATTGTCTTTTATTTATTTTACAAAAAATTATTACTACTACATCCAATTAGCTTCATTATTAATATACATCGTATTCTATTACATGTTTTGCTTTAACACATGTGTAGCAACGAAACAAACCGCATGAAATGCACGGGTATTCCGCTAGTTTGGTCAAAAAAAGTTAACCTTGGAAAAAAAAATTCCTCTCAAACCTAACGCCCCAATCACCATTAGCAAACTAAGTTGAGGTTCATCGTTTTCGACAAATTTTTAGCATTAACTTTGAGAAACTTTGGTAACAATTAAGCAATTTGATTTTTTGGAACATCAATCCCTCTCAAAGCATCATGACTGCTCTAAAAAATTTCACATTTGCAAAACCCAAAAGAGAAAACAGTAACAGAGGCAAGATAATTTCAACAATCCACCATGACAGCCACACCTTTGCCCTCTCATCTTCCTCAACTGCAAACATCATATAGATTTGGGATAAAGAAGATTCAGATAAAGGGGAACGTAAGAAATAAAAAACAAGGAGAGAGTTTGCAAAGGAAGAAGGTCGTCTCATCCAAATTAACCGAAACTGCATCCACATTATAAGACACGTAATTCGTGGCATTTTCACGAAACTTTTGTCGCGAGAATAAGCATTTCTCGTTTTCAAATAGTTGAATGGCGAGTTTAATTTATTGTCAATGTCTCTAAATATAATTCATTAAACAATCATTCATCTATGCATCTCTTATTCGATTACATAACCTATTCTTTAACAATAATAATCATAGTAGAAAAGTATATTTTTCCTACTTTGCTATATGATTGCTATGACAACTAAGAAAGTTATTGTCAGCTTCGAAAAAAATAAAGTTATGACAACAGGCAAAATCGACCATTACTCTTTGTTTGTTATAATATAGCTAAAAGAAATTAATTTTTGACTATATTATTTAAAGAAATCATTTTTTTATGATGATTAAAATGAAATACTCAATATAAATTTTGACTATGTCTTTTTTTTTTATGTATGTGAAATAGGTTAAGGATTTGATACACAATTTTAAATTGAGAAAAGTGTCAAAATATAAATTTATATAAGAGGTAAGTGAACAATTTTAAATTTTAGAAAGTGCGGTTGTCTCTTATTAAGAATGTCAATTTCTTGCTGTAGGTGCAGATCCCCATTGGGGGTGCCCCGTTTTGGCCCTACAAATGGGAAAACTTTTTCCCATGAGGATGGAGACAGAGAACAAAATCTCCCAAAAGGCATGGGGACAGTGATATTCATACCCAGATCGCGAAGTTCCCATCTCTATTTGTATATGTATAAATATGATAAATAATATATTTTAATTTGTAATTTAAAATATATATTATTTAATCAAATTAAAAATTATTAAGAGCCCGGAAATACCACATAATCATTATTAGCATACCTTTAAATTTGAGACATCTTTTAATTATATATATAGAAATTTATTTAATTTTAATTATTAGTCAAAAAAAATTAATTATGAACTACGAGTCCCCACAAAGATCGTACGGGTCGGCGGAGATGGAGCTAAGGGAGATATACTCTCCTCAAGGAGAGGGGGGGGGGGGTATGGAGTAATATAGAGGACAGGAACATGGAGAGTATTGAGAGGAACCCACAAGTGCTAATTGTACAATTGGGGAAAATTTTAGCTTCTAAACCCCAATCTATTACAAGTAAGAAGACACTAATCCTCAAATCAAGAAACTCTGCTTGCCTCATTTTTCTTCTCTCAAACTTCCTTTCTCAGGACCGATCCTCGCCTTTCCTCTTCTTCTTTACCAATCCCTCAAATTCAATACAGCCAACACCGGAGTAAGAAACTTCAAATTGAAAGCTGGTGTTTGCTGGTGTTTTTAGCAAACAATCACTAGTTTTCAATATTAAGACTGTGAGATCAAACTAGAAAATCTCTTTGACAATTGCCTTTAAGTTTTGTGTCTTTTAGCGTGCGTAAGAACAGAAAATAGTAGAAAGAGATGGTTTGAAAGCAGAATAAAAGCAAGAAATGCAACAAACGTAAAAACAAGTAAAAATTGCATTAAAATGATAGAGAAAAGAAGATGGTCCACCGACACGTACAATATGATCTGATTCACTCTTGTTTCGCTTTGACTTGGAAGTTGAGTTTCTCAGCGTTTTTGTAAAATGTGGTGACCTCGTTTTCCTATTGAAAGGAGTATTTATACTCTCGGATACAATCGTGGGCAAGCCACGATAACTACTTCCTAAAAACCGGAAATAATCGCCCACTAACTCGCCGCTGCTCCTCGCGCTCGACCGCTTGTTGTCGAAGGATCGCGAAGTATTGGACCCAAACTTTGTCGAACAATTGGGCCTCTCTCCCGCCGAAGGTTTCGACATTGTTTCGTAGCTTGAAGAACCAAGTCTCGCCGAAGTTTGCTTGCGTTGTCAGCACTTGTACAACTTCACTGCCGAATTTATGGTACATTGACTTGAACATTGACCTGTGGCCCACAAAATACTTATTAAATGTGCAGTCAATACCATTTAAAGCTTAATTTAATGCCCTTGTCGGAATTTTGAGGTAACAGATTGCCCCCAAAAATGTTTTTTCGATTTTAATAAGGAATGGAGGAAGAAAAGGCATTTTTGAATATTTGTGCAATGGTCATTTCTACCGCCTTTTGCATTTCAACAAAGTGGTCGTAAAAGACAACCATCATTACTTACTTGCACGGGTAAAACGAACCGCCTTATTGGCACACGTTGCATAGTTGGTGGGCCATCACGTCTCTCAAACGTCGCGAACGTGCGAGTTATGGCGAACGTGCCAATAACTGTAGCTTCCCAACATATATAAACGGCTACAACCCTTCATATTCCTCTTTACTCAGTTTGAACTCTTGTGAAGTCTCTCTGCATTCTTCATTCTCTGCGTTTTGCAAGAATCCCCAAAATCACTAAAGTTTCAAACTTTCATTCCTTTCCTTCAATCTACGCTTGAATTTCGTCTCGCATTTGCTTTTTACCTCTCATGGCTTCCTCATCTCCTTTGAATGTTCAACGAAGAACGACGAACCCAATGACTAAAACCCTTGATGGCTTCGTTGATGAGCCCGACATTCACGCACGATCGAAAGCAGTTCAATGGCAAACCTGTATTGATTCCTCTACTAGGGTTTATACTCATGCATATCTAGGTCCTCTACCCGATATCCTCGTTAGAAAACACTCAAGTTTTTCAAATTTTCCCTACCATGCCTGCCTTCAACCTTAATTTTCACTAAGACCCTTTTCATTTAGAATTTCGAATAGTCCTTCCAGGTTTTTAGGTCGCTCCCAGGCTCGACCAATGATTTACATAGACCGGCTCGACAAGGTAGAGGCTAAAAAGGCCGACATCCGGAAAAAACAAGGTATTTTTGACCTTATCCAGATTGTCAGGTATGGGCCTAAGTATGACAAAGACCTTGATATTGGTCGCTATGCGATTTCCGGGATCGTGCCACTCATAGCCTCCACTTGAGATGTGGCATGCCGACTCCCACTTTACTAGATGTTGCCGCCATCACAGTCCGAACCCCTAGGTGAGACTTTTGACCCTACTAATCCTCGATTATGAATACCCGCTCACTTTCAACAATGCCACTTTTGCTCCTTACATCACGAACACCACAATCGTGACATCGACACGATGGTTCGCTAAAGAACACGTAGCCTTCTTAACCCTTTGGTTATCCCTTTTGTTTTCTGCACTGCTCACTCCGTGTCTCTAAAACCTATATTCATCGGCAAATTTCAACTCCACGAGAAAGAAAACATTAGTCTTGCCAAAACCGTTGTTGGGTTCTCTCTATCGGGAGCTTGATAATGCTATTCTAGAATCGAAAGAAGACGAACCCACCAACAAGTTCTTGGCCTCTCGCCCATTGTGGTTATTGCAATTGTGGTCATTAGCCACTTTTGAGTCTCGACTAGGTCTCAGATATCCCCAAGTCTCGCTCAACCAACCTTAAAGTCTAGGAGGATCAAGGGATTCGACTAGCCCGCTTGAAACCCAAGCGGATAAATATTCCTCCGTAAGAGTCTTTCAAATTCACTTCGACATGTTCCTCAAGTGCACAAGTTTCAGAGACTCTATGGCTCCCTTTGTGCAAAGGCCTTTCGGTCCAACTTGGTTTCAAGCAACCATTTCCTTCTTCTTCTTCTGTCGAACAAGTCGAGGAGATTACCCAAATCGCAAACCTACCTCTCTGCGCTATTCTTTCCACCGCACTTACCCACGGCAAAACTAAAAATAGCTTCGGAATTAAGAAATACTTCCCAAGTTATTCTCGCTGCATAGTTTGGCCTTTGTCGATTCGACTGCGCAAGGTGTGTTTTCATAGGCGAGAATTTTCGAATCCGAACAAACAAGTGGCAAACTTACAAACAAGCCTTCAAGAAATTCCACTATAGGGCCTTGAATTTCGAACCTCTCAAATTCAACCCCAGATTCTCATGCACCAAGAAATTTCATGAATGGTGGACTGATTACTACACCACTGCTGCTGGAGAGGCTAGTGACACCTTTGCAGAAAATATTATGAAGAAATTGGTGGCAGCCTTCCCTTCAAACAACCCAGGTATTTACTTCTTGATACCCAAATCTTTCTGAGTCTTAAACATCTCAGAATTTAGTTTATATCTCTGTTTGCTTATCAATGTTTTCGACGCCAGTCAACTCGCACCCAAGTCAAGACCAAAGTAAGCAAGGCTACCACAGCAAAATCTCCTCCAGCAACCAAGAAAACAGTGGTCGTGAGATCTACTCCAGACATTGTCCTAAAGAAGGTATGTTGCCATTTATTCGCTTCAAGTTATTTTTGATTACGACTTTTACTTATGTCGAAAACCTTCTTTTTAGAAAACAACCCAGGCAAAATCCCCTCAGCAGACCAAAGCTAAAAAGAAAATGGTCCTTCCTGAAGATGAGGTACTATACTCTTGCCTTGTTAATCCGTCGAAATTTCTCTTCCCTTTGTCACTCACTTTCCTGTCATAACCCAAATTCTTTTTTGCAGGACACTGAAAGTGATGACAACATCCCCCTCACTCAGAGGTCGAAGAAGAGAAACCTTCCTGAGATTCAAAGGGCAGCTCAAGGCATCATTATTGATGAGGTTCCTGAATCACCTTCTTCTCCTCCAATCAAGAGGCTTAAGGTACAAGAGGTAAACTCCCTTTCGACATTAGTTTAGACTTATTCGGTCTCACCTTTCCAATCCTTAACTTAACTGATATACCTTGCTGTGCATAGGTGGGTGGATCGCTCGTGGATAAACCTCAAGTTCGGATCTATGGTTGAGGTCAGCGATCTAGAGTTGTCACCCCCGTGCTCCCTTTTCCTTCATCTCCTCGTGGTGTAATCTTTGAAGAAATTTTCCAAGCGTTGGATAACCCCAAATCCTCATTTCGAGGAGTTTGCTCCAAGTGCTGGAAATGTCGAACAAGAGGCGGTCGTCGAAGAGAATGCTCTCGCTATGGAGGAGGCTATTCCAACCTTTGGTAGAGTCGAGCCGAGATCGTTGTTGGAGAAATCGCCAAGTTCCGTAACTTAACGCGTTCCAACAACCGAGGACGAGTAGCGGCTACCTCCGTCGAAATTCTGAAGCAAATATGGTCGATCAAGAACCAGAGGAGCCTAGAGTGGAGGTGTACGCAGATCAAAGTGCTTTCGCCAAAGAGTCATCCAACAAATACGTTAGCGATCAAGAATTGGCCGAGCTAAAGAAGACGAATCCTTGGCGAACTTTGAAGATCATGTTGAGTCTCAAGAGCTCGTCGAGCCGCTTGATTTGCGGTTCCTCGAACAACTCTCTAAGTTCTATCAACCAAGAGACGGTCGAAAGCTTGCTTTGCCAGCTGAAGACGAAGGTGTTAGAAGGGGACTTGGTGGCAACCATTGAGAATGACCCATCTGTGTATCTTGAGGTAAAATCCCTCATTCACAAGATCACCAAATTGGACCCTCCTCAAAACGTCCTTTCGTTCTTCATGGAATTTGGCCCCATTTTTGAGCAACTTTCTCTTTTAATCAACCAACGGTCGACCACCTCCAAGCGCAAGGTTCAAGAGACTCAACTCTGTGAGGTAGAACTCGCCTCTCTTAAGGCCGATCAAGACGACATTGAGGCTCTTGAAACCCAAGCAGCTAAAGATGAGAGAGCAATCGCTGAATGGGATGCAGAGATTGCGCGTATTGACGAGGAAATAAAGACCCTTCAACTCAAACTGTCAAACGCTAAGCATCAGAAGGACCTGATCGTCGAACGCATGAGTGCTGCTTCTTCGTCCACCAAAACCACCAAAGCATTGGCAGCTATAGAGCACTTGGAGAAGATTGACAAGCATCAAGCTATTCTCGCCGACCTCGACAAAGAGTCTGACTTTCTCGACACCTCTATTTCTCTAAGTGTTAGCATTATGGAGAGGCATAAGGCTACCTTGTCGAACTTCTGAGACTGTAATAGTTTAGCATTCTAAAAATGGCTGTGTAACTTTAACAATTTCTTTATACATTGCCATTTATGAACAACTTTCGTTTACTTATAATTGCTCAATCTTTATCTCAGTTAACGTTGGCCTCAGACGCTTTAAATACTTGCCATTTATTCTAAAGATTCTATTTTCGTCACCTAACTCTTCGACTTCATAAGCGCCATTCGAAAAGCATCGCAACACGCGAAATGGGCCTTCCCACCCTGGTGACCATTTGCCTAAAACTCTATCTTTTTTATCCATAGGTAATAGGACTTTCCACACTAACTCCCCTTCCTCAAAGGTTTTTAACTTAACCTTTTTATTGTAGGCTTTAGCTACTCTTTCTTTCTGTCGAATAAGCATCTCTAAAGCTAACAACCTCTCTTCGTCTAAATCAACTAATTCATCAATCATCATATTCCAATAATGATCAAAAGGAATTTCACATTGTTTCTGAATCCTTGTTGATTGTAAACAAATCTCGACTGTGTAACACCGCATCATGCCCAAATGTTAACTCGTAGGAGTGGTGTTTATAGACTCTTTAGGTGAAGTTCGACAAGCCCATAACACTTGGTCAAGAGAATCGTACAACTTCTAGGCTTACGCCCAACGTGCTTTTAATCAAGTTAATAATGATTTTATTGGCAGCCTCTACTTGACCATTGGCTTGTGCGTAGTATGGTGTCGAAGTCAATAACTTGAAACCAAATTCAAGAAATGAAATCTACCATTTTTCGACCAAGTGAAAACAAGACCTTGGTCAGTAGTAATGGTTTTCGGAATTCCATATCTATAAATGATATGATTTTGAATAAACCTTATCATCGCTTCTTGATCTACATTGGCTAAAGGTATTGCCTCTACCCATTTAGTAAAGTAATCAATCCCTACTAGGATGTATCTGTGGCCTTTCGACGAGGTTGGTTTTATTTCTCCAATCACATCTAAAGCCCAACCCCTGAATGGCCAAGGTTTCACTATAGAATGCAACTCATTTGCAGGCACATGTTGTATTCCAGCATGTTTTTGGCATTCTTGGCAACCTTTGGCAAATTCTATAGAATCTTTTAGCATAGTTGGCCAATACATTCCTTGTCGAAATAACAACCATTTCATTTTGTGGCCTACTTGATGTGAGCCACATGCTCCACTATGTGTATCAGAAACTGCCAAATATGCCTCGTTTTCACTAAGGCATTTTAATAGTACCCCTTCAGGAGTTTGTTTGTACAATTCGTTTCCAATTAACACATAGCTTAGAGCTCTGTACTTTACTTTTTTATTAGTGTTCCCTGTAGGATTTTGCAAATATTCTACAATGGGTTTTCGCCAATCATCATCAACCATATTGTCAATAGCAAAAATTCTCGCCAAGTCAATATCACAAAATGTGACGCTTTTCGACGCAAGACTTCATTTGTATTTATTGCCCCCTAATTTTTGGTGTTGACAATAACGTCGAAGGAGTATTATAGAGAGAGTCTTCCGAGATTAGTTTATCTTTTATCTCAATTAACTCTTCCCAGCTTTGCTTCGATACTTTGTAACCGAAGCAATTTGTGCGATTCATTTGCCACGTGGTTTTCAATTCGTGGTAAATGTTCTAGGTGAACGAATGTAAACCTTTTTAGCAAAGTATTGGCAATAACGAAATATTTAATAAGGTGTTCATTAATACATTTGTATTCTTTTGTCAATTGTTTGACCACTAGTTGAGAATCACCTTTTATTTCGACATAACTTGCCCCAATTCGAGTAAAATTTTAAGGCCTACTATTAAAGCCTCATATTCAAACTTCATTATTTGAGCAAGAGTCTCGAATTTTAAATTTATACTTCGTTGAAGTGTTTTCCCGTGAGATAATCAAAATTCCAATACTGCTTCCATTTTTATGGCTTGAGCCATCAAGTATAATCTCCAAGGACGTATGTCTAACGAATGTATTTCACATTCGACAAATGTAATGGTCTACTATAAAATCAAGAACCACTTGTCCTTTAATTGATTTAAGGGGTTGGTAAGTTAAGTTGTACTCTAGCAAAGCTAAAGCCCATTTGCCAATTCGACTATGCAACATTGGTTTTGACAACATATGTTTAATAACATCAAAATGCGAATAAACATAAACATCTGCTGATTTTATATATTGCTTCAATTTTGTACAAGAAAAATACAAGCAAAGGCACAGTTTCTCTATTGACTGCACTTAGTTTCAAAGATCAATCAAAACCCTACTAAGGTAATAAATGGGTCTTTCGACACCACTATCATCCTCTTGCGCTAACATGCTACCTATTGTGTTATCAGAAGCTGCTATATACAATTTTAGCAATTTGTTTCCAATAACAGGCAATAAAATTGGTGGCTTGACCAAATAAGACTTGATTGCGTCGAAAGCATCTTGGTGAACTCGCTCCCACTTGAATTCATCTTCTTTCTTCAATCTCGAATGGCGAAAAAACTTGTGTTTTGCCACTTAGATTTGAGATGAATCTTCAAGGAAATTAATTTTCCCTAGTAGTGGATCAAGTTCTTTCTTGGTCGTGAAGGAGCCTTCGTTTCCATAATTGCTTTAGTCTTATTTTCGTTGATCTCTATGCCTTTCTTGTGTACTACAAAACCCAAGAATTCACCGCACGCATACGTAAAGCACATTTGGTTGGATTCATTTTCAATCCATATTTCCTCATTCGCTCAAAAGAACGTCGAAGATGGTCTAAATGACCACTTTCTCGAGGATGACTTAACCACCACATCATCTATGTATACTTGCATAAAATCATCAATAAAATCGTGAAACATAGAATTCATTGCCCTTTGATAAGTGGCACCAGCATTTTTAAACCAAAAGGCATGACCACCCATTCATAAACACCTAATGCCCCGACATCGAAAAGTCAAGTTGACACATCCTCTTCGGCAATAAAGATTTGATTATACCCCGAGTAGCCATCTAGCAAACCGAGGTAATCAAATCCTCGCTGCCGAATCTATTAGCATTTTCGCTACGGGCATAGCGTATTCATCTTTAGGTGTTGCATTATTTAGATCCCTAAAGTCTACGCAAACTCTAAGTTTTCCATTTTTCTTCATTATCGAACTATATTAGCTAACCAATCAACATATACCGCGCTTCGATGAATTTGCTTTTGAACGACCTTTCTATTTCTTCCTTGATCTTAGCCAATATCCGAGGAGCAAATCTTCTTGGCGTTTGCTTCATCGGTTTCTTCCCCGGTCGAATGGGTATTTGTAATTCCACCACTTCTCGACTCAACCGGGCATTTCATTTGTACTCCCAAGCAAAGCAATCTTTGAACTCCCGCAGTATGAAATAACTTGGGTTTCAAGGCAAGATCAAGATGTGCACTAATATATGTTGGCCTTTTGATCAAGCCATTTCCCAAATCCACCTCTTCGATGGATCTTGAGCTTGCATGCGCTTTGTAGAATCCCCTAGGGTCTTTTTCAAAACCCAATGGTTCGTCGTCATAAATGCAATCCAGTTTGTCATTTATGACTTCACCATTTTCTTCAGATGAAGTTATGGCTTCGATAACCATTGTTTGTTGATTTAACTCGCTTCCAAAGCCGCTTTTTATTTTATTTTCGCCATGTAAGCCGTAATTCTATCCCAAATCGGTGCGACATCTAAACCTTCTAAGAGTCGGTGTCCCATCCTGCTGGAGGTAGCACACCATCGGGATAGACATTTGCACCTTCTATTTCCTCTCTTTCCCACACAAAACCATGTGTTGGGTATAGGTGAATGGAGGAAAGCACATTATCCAAGAGATATATGCTTGGCTAGAAGATGAGCATGGCGCAATATTCGCCATTTGATTCTCAAAATTCTCCCCGGTGACATTATTCACGTCAAGAAGGAAATAACTTTGGTCCGCCGACGTATTCCACGCACCATCATCCTCCACATTACCAATTTCTCGGTGTAGGCTTGGAGGACGACTCCTACGCCATGTATCCACTCTCTCCCAAGGAGTAGATTGTAGCTTGCTTTTGAAGCTATGACAAAGAACGTGGTGGTTCTTCCGACGTTCCTACCACCACTTCCACTTCGACAAATTTCAACCAACGACCGGCGATTTCCCTCATAATTGGTTAACATAATATTATGAGGTCTAAGGTCAGTATCAAAAAACCTATTGTCTTCAAAGATGGCCCGAGGCATTAAGTTACCACAGCAGCCTCCTCCATCGATCAAGATCTTATTAATACCTACGCCATTAACTTTTGCTTGGACGTACAAAGGCTTCAGATGGTGTTGCATGCCCTCGTCTCGCCTCTCGAAAGTGGCCATCTGTTCTTCCACGCAGCCATTGTTCATGACATAGTAGCATACTGGCTTGTGGTTAGCCATATCCCCAATGAAGTCTTCTTCGACGTCGTTTGGGATCAGTAATAAAGATCATACTCACTCAGGCGAATGGACACCACGCTGCGGATGACGCCGAAGCTAGCCTCAGAGTCGTCGAAATCTGAAGTAACATCTTCATCCATGTCGAATGAAGCACTTTTCTTCTTTAAAGATGTTAATGGAGGAAAAATCCTCTCCATAGCAGGCCTTCTTGGTTCCTCTATCACAATAGATTTCCCTTTAGCCTTATTTCCAACCCTCACTTGATTGGCAACGACCTATACTTATCTTTGTGTTCCCCACGGTTTTAGGAGTCACACCCTTAACCGTTTTTGGCGTTTGCTCGTTAGCAACCAGTGTTGCCTTCTTTTTCGAGCGCTGGTAACGACGCCATTGGGTCTTCGTCATGGGATTCTTCCCTTTATAATTGTTTTTATAATTATACTTTGCGGCCTCACTGTGGATCGGCTTGGCCGTTCCAACTCGCTGAGCAAAGATTCTTGTAGTGTCTACATCCAAGCATGTATCCACTTCTCATTGGATGGGTCCGCTCTTGAAAAAATGGTTTGGCAGAGGCGAGATAGCACAAACTCCTTCTTGGCTACACCTTACCAACAAATCCGCGGCTTGCTTGTCAAAGCCTTGCTCGAATTCTTTACCTTGTAAGGAAGGTCCCCCTTTGAACACGAAATTTGGCCTCTTATCCGCCATTTCTTTTAGGGGTTGTCGAACTTCACAAAGATTCGACACTTTTAGCCGCTTCTTTATCAAACACAAAGATCGCACCTTGGACATAACATGACCTCAGAGCTCAATTTACACCCGGTTCAGAAGTCTATCAAATCTTCTCACCTGGGGGTACACAGATCGCACCTTCTCCTCATATTCTTCACGAGTAACGTGTTGCACAAAGATTACTCTTTTGCACAACACTTTTGATTTTTCAAAGAGGAGGTTTGGTAGACTTTGGAGAATCCACCATTTTTGCGTCTACCATATTGATACTCATCTCAATTGGTTCTCGCATACATCGCCTCCACTTGATGGAGTGGGTCAAGATCAATTTGCATCGGTGCTTTATTCTTTTTATCTCCAAATTTGAGCCTTCCTCTCTTGATCGCTTTCAACCATGTCCCCGAAAAGTACACAACGGTCGGTTGTATGTCCCAAAAAATTATGAAACTTACAATAACCCTTTTTCTTCCCTCGCTCGAGAGGAGGAACTTTCGTGCCATTTGGCACTATTATTTGGCCATCAGTCACTAGCAAATCAAGATCTCGCCACATTTAGTAACATCAAAAGTGTACGTTTTAGGCACAAATCTATCATTCTTAGGCTCTACAGGATTATTCCCATTTGCAGGCCTTAATAATTTACAAGCATAGGGAGGACCAGGCTTAAGTTCAGCCACGTCTATTTCCTCAGATTCGACATCACTAAACGCAGAGTCGAATTGTTCATCTACATAGGCTATCTTTTCTTTCTTGTGAAAACCCACTGAGTTTTCTTTTTTATTGTACTTATTCACTCTAGCCTTTTCCTCTTTAAGCCTTTCGACTTGTCGAACTCTATCGGCTAGTTGGGCCATGTCTCTCAAATGAGACGTATCCAATTTCTTTCGAATGGAATAGTCAAGGCCACCTGCAACCATTTCGACAAGCTCATGTTCAGGCACTTGTGTAAAACACCTTGCCTTCAGTAGCCTAAATCTATTCAAATAATCATCAATAGCCTCAGGCACTTTACGTCGAACACTGGCCAATTCTTTAAGGCTAATCTTCGACTGGCCCATGTAGAATTGCTCATGAAAAGCCTTTTCTAGTTGCCCCCATGTGCACATGGAACCAGGGGGTAGTGTGGTAAACCACGTAAAGGCATTCTTAGTTAGAGAATTTGGAAAATATTTCATCTTCAAATTCTCATTTTGGGCTATGTCCCCTGCCTCAGTCATGTAACGGGCAATGTGTTCGACAGTGGACTCATTGGTATCACCCCCAAACTTAGTAAATTTAGGGATTTTCCAACCTCTTGGCAATTCTGCCTGTAACACGTATTCACACAATGGTGATATGAAATTAGGCCTGTGTAAACCTATGTTAAGGCCATTTTGCGCCATTATGGTTTCGACCAAAGTGGCTATGTTGTCTTGAGCACAAACGTTATTTCGTTGCACTTGTCGAACAACTTCATCAGCGTTTTGGTTTCGATTCACCATAACTACTTCAGGGATGTGATTTCCCATTTGTTGTTCGCCCATAACCGCTGCTGGCTTCGGCGATCGATCTCGTGGGGTGTTAGGCATGTTGTTCCCGCAATTTGGTAATCGCCTATTGTTTCCGTAGGAGCCCTAAAGAAAATCGCAATCCTACCCATTTGGTCCGCTAACATCGATAATCGGTATTTGTGTTCAATCAAAGGATTGAACACGGTACCAATTTGTTGAGTCAAGATATTAACCATATCATGATTGCTTTTCGTCCACTTGTTGTCTTAACGCCAACAGGACGCATTGGTTAACGCGGTAGGATTTCGACCAAGTGCACGCCTCGTAAGAGACGTGTGAAGGAGAAAAGGTCGAGACATGTGGCATTCCAAAGAGGCATGCCATATACCCCAAAAGGGTATGGTGGTAGACTCATATTTTGGAAACGTGTTTCCAAACTATTCCCTGTTGCCACATAAGGACTAGAAGGAAGTCCCATACTTTGTGGCAAGGCCATAGACGATGTCGAACCAACATTGGTCATTGACATCGTGGGAACGGTTATTGATGTCACTGGGGCCGTAGTCCCTGCAACATTTCCACCGCTGACATTGGCAGAATCTACCGTTGTTCCTTGCACTTGTGATATCACAGGGCTGGAACTAGAGGCGTTGTTAGAATTGGTGCGTACCATCCTACCACTCCTCAAGTGCATACAAGTTTATACACTTAACAGAAACGACACAAAATAACTGGCAAAGGTCCCACTGGGCGTGCCAATTTGTTTGCTGGTGTTTTTAGCAAACAATCACTAGTTTTCAATATTAAGACTGTGAGATCAAACTAGAAAATCTCTTTGACAATTGCCTTTAAGTTTTGTGTCTTTTAGCGTGCGTAAGAACAGAAAATAGTAGAAAGAGATGGTTTGAAAGCAGAATAAAAGCAAGAAATGCAACAAACGTAAAAACAAGTAAAAATTGCATTAAAATGATAGAGAAAAGAAGATGGTCCACCGACACGTACAATATGATCTGATTCACTCTTGTTTCGCTTTGACTTGGAAGTTGAGTTTCTCAGCGTTTTTGTAAAATGTGGTGACCTCGTTTTCCTATTACAAGGGAGTATTTATACTCTCAGATACAATCGTGGGCAAGCACGATAACTACTTCCTAAAAACCAGGGAAATAACCGCCCACTAATCTTGCTCCTTGCGCTCGACCGCTTGTTGTCGAAGGATTGGCGAAGTATTGGACCCAGCTTTGTCGAACAATTGGGCCCTCTCCTGTCGAAGGTTTCTGACATTGTTTCGTAGCTTGAAGAACCAAGTCTGTCGAAGTTTGCTTGCGTTGTCAGCACTTGTACAACTTCACTGTCGAATTTATGGTACATTGACTTGAACATTGACCTGTGGCCCACAGAATACTTATTAAATGTGCAGTCAATACCATTTAAAGCTTAATTTAATGCCCTTGTCGGAATTTTGAGGTAACAGCTGGAAAGGAGAATGGTGAACGAGTATTTGAGCAAGCAACTGATAGGGATAGCGACATTTATAGCAAGAGCATTTGAGCATGGTGAATGAGTGCTGTGAAGGATATGTGTGTGAGTTTCAGAACGATTGTATGTGAGTTTTAGGAGTAGTAATAGCGAGAAATCGAGCGAGAGGAATAACAACGATGGAGCGAGCAGCACGATGTGCATGAGGCGTACGTAGCGATGCGCGTGAGGAGGAGCGATGTGCGCGAGTTTCAGAACGATTATGTTGAAGGTGAATGATTGTGTTGAAGGTGAACGATTGTGGTGAACGAGAGTTCGAATGTGGACGGTGAAGGAGAAAACGCAGTGAGAATTTGAGAGGTGAATGATTGCGTAGCTTTAGTATTTTCGTGTTTTTACCTTCAATGGCGCTTTTAAACTAAGTGTTAGTAATGTAGTACTAGTGATGGTTTTCTGTGTTTTAACCTTTAGTAACGCTTTTGAACTAAGCGCTAGTTATACTCTTCCGTGATTTTATCTTCAGTAGCACTTTTGAACTAAGTGCTAGTGTTGCTTTTCCGTATTTTCACCTTCAGCAGCGCTTTTAAACTAAGCGCTAGTGATGCTTTTTTGTGTTTTTACCTTCAGTAGTGCTTTAGTAAAAGTGCTACAGAAAGGTGCACTGTTTATTTAAGATACTGGTGTAGTGAGTCCCACATTGTAAATATACAATGTCTGAAAATAGTTTATATAGAATATCTCTCACTTTGTAATGGTTTTGTAAAGTTGAGTTAGAAAGTCTATAATGCTATTAGATCCCATGGATTGGGTCGCTTGTACCACCAAAGTCAATAGTACGAGACGTGAGAGGTGTATAGGGTGAAACTCAAATATCTCACCATTTTTTTAACAATTAAACTAAAATCAATAAAGTCAAAAGAGAGTTTATATATAAAAACACCACCTTATACACTGATCTTATAAGGTTGAGTTAGACCACGTCGATGAGAGGATATTTCCCACTTCTGCATGCCCTATTGACATCTCTATCTGTTATGGAGAAATCACACGCATACTATTTGCACCCCTCTCTGCTCAAAAGGCCAACTAATTGGGCCTTCAACAGCCAAGGCCCATAAACGTTCATCCAACAGCCTACCATGCACCTCCACAATCAATGGTTCAGATGATGACACCCAAGTGCTTCCCAAACCTATAAATACTGCATTTATTCCAAGGAGAGAGGGACGCATTAATTATCACTCATTTGCATTAACTCCACTGCTACTGACTTCAGCATCGGAGTGTTTATGCAGGTACACCCCACCTCAGCTCGGAACAATCAGCTCGGAGATAACTCGGATATAACTCTATATTGATCAAAACCATATTACCTACCAACTATCTCGGATATACAATCTTTAGATACGGTACAGAACATTGGCGACCACAGTGGGAGTTTTTCCCGAACTCATTAAAAACTTTATCAATTTATCTTTGATCAATCATGGATCCCGAATTACAAACCGGTATACGGATAGCAAGTATCATCCGATCTCAAGAAGAAGGAACACCAGAGGGGATTGCAAGAACTCCAATCACATTCGACCGAAATGTCAATAACAGAGAGTCATCCTCAAATCGACTTCCTTCACCTCCTACAGTTATTCCCGTTCCAGTAAACACTTTACAACAACTTGTTCAAATTCTAAATCAGCATAATGAAGCATCTCAAGCTAGAAGCCTCTGAATCTCCGAATTAGAAGCCGAGGTTGCAGGTTATCAGGCCCGAGATATTGCAGATCGGGGTTCTCCGCAGCGATATGATCCCCGGATGAACCCGATGGAAGAGCCCGAACAACCCGGCAGAACAATTGAGCCCCGAAGACGACATCGTTCTCCCCCGAGACGACGTCATTATCATCGATCTCCACCTAGAAGACGAGGAAGAGAAGAGCCGAGGGCAACTCTTAGAAATATAGAGGACTCTGGCGAAGAAGATTCCTCTAATGCATCATCCTCGCCACGCAGACAACGATCTAGGAGCAGAGAAAGTCCTCCAAGGCGCGGACATCACTACTATAAAGAGAGAGCCCCGGAACGAAAACAACATCATTCCAATTACCAACCTCGCAAAATTCGAAACCAGGAGAAGAAACAGGAGGTACAACCACCGAGAAGAGGGCCGTTCACTTCGGAAATAGATTATTTCCCTATTCCCAGAGGTTTAGAAAAACCTCCTGAACACTTGAAAATTTATGACGGACTCGGAGACCCAGATGTTCATTTAGAATACTATGAAACCATGATGCAATATCGGAATGCTCCAGGTGAGATCATGTGTAGACTTTTTCCTCACCCTTGAAAAATCTGCAGTTTATGGTTCAGAGACATCCGGCAAATTCAATCTCTTCACGGGAACAACTTTCCAAGTTATTCTCGTGAAGCTTCGCACATTCGAAGGTAAGGCCGAAATCATGGATGGTGTTGCATGCAATCCACCAAGCCGATGATGAATCTATCCGGTCTTATATTGCAAGATTTAACACAGAGGCCGGAAAGGTGCATGGGTTGAATGAGGAATTTCGCTCGTATTTCCTATCCCGGGGTTTACGCAGAGGCACTTTATTCCAAATTGACGTAAGCATCAACCAACCCTCAACTTTGGGAGTTCCTCCGCCTTCCGAGAAGTACATAGACCACGAGGAAGGCGATGAAGCTAGCAAGTTCTTTGTGAAAAGCGTAGCAAACCAAACCAAAGAGAGAGCCGACCTCGAGTCGAAAAGTCAAATCCAAATATTGAAATTTCTCGGAGATTCCGCATCGGGCCATCTAGGAATTCAAACCTCGACAGGCGGCGACATCGAGACTACACCGAACTCATATGTGGAAAGGAGAAAATCTTGCAAGAATGTCGAACAATGAATTTAAACACGTAAGGTATCCCGATCCTATCCCCAACGGCGGGAATGAGGAACAACAAATCATCGTCGTTATCACCAAAGCGCCCGGCCATGACACAAATCGGTGCAACGCCTTGAAAGACGACATTGAAGACCTTATCAAAAAAGGTAAGCTCGGGCAGTATGTCAAGAAGCCATTCCAACAAGAAAAAAGCATCAAACAGGAGAAAGAGGTTGACGAAGTAAGAGGGAAAGAAATCGTAGATTATAAGGAAGAGCCAGACACTCGAAGGAGTAGAGGCCGACCTGTGGTAATGGTAATCTCAGGTGGTGAAGTCCAAGGAGCTACAGCAAGAACAATCAAAAGAAAGTGGAAGGAAATTCAATGTGTAGCATCTACATCATCGGCTCAACCAGTAGCAACTCGTCCCCCGCTGTCATTTGGTGATGACGATCTTCTAAACGGGAAGGTAAACGGAGACATTCCACTGTTAATCTCAGCAGTAATGGCCGAGAAAGAGATAAGAAGAATTTTAATTGACCAAGGCAGCTCTTGTGACATCATGTTCTTCGATGTACTGGAAAAAATTGGAATTACACCAAGGGAGCTTTTTCCCTATCACGGAACGGACCTCTCCGGGTTCAATGGTTCCCGAACTAGACCGATGGGTTACATAGACTTAAGGGTCACTTTTGGAGAGGAACCTTTATCTCGGACAATTTTGGTTAAATTCATGGTACTACCTTGCTCATCAATCTATAATTGCATCATTGGGAGGCCGACTTTGGGTAAACTCGGGGCGGTGACTTCTACTGTACATCTGAAATTAAATTTCAATTTCAAAGTAACGAAATTAGTAACTATCAATGCCGATCTAGAATCTTCCGAAAGATGCTATTACCTCCTTCTCAAAGCTGAAATTTCAGCAAGAGACAAAGCCGAACTTGCATCAAAGAATACGTCTTCGAAAGATAAGAAAGTGAAGTTTTCAGAGGTAAATGTAATGGATTTAGACGCACGCTTCGATCCTGAGAGCTCTGATGAAGAGAAAGGTAGCACTCAAAGATCATCATTCAGGAAAAAGGCCAGAACGACCGAAACCGGACGGTGAATTCATCAGAGTGATGTTGGGAGACGATCCAACGAAAACGGTCAAGATCGGCGCAGACCTACCAGACGAAATAAAAAAAGAATTAACCCAGTGCTTAAGGGAACACGCCGATCTCTTTGCTTGGTCGGCTGAAGACATGCCTGGTATACCACCCGAAGTCGCTTGCCATCATTTGTCAATATATCCTGACGCAAAGTGGGTTGCCCAACGCAAAAGGGTTCAGAACATCGAGAAGATCAAGCAATGACCAAAGCGGTAGATGATTTAGTAAAAGCTAACTTTGTAACTGAGCTCAAATATACTACTTGGCTCTCAAACCCTGTACTTGTTAAAAAATCAAATGGAAAATGGCGCATGTGTATTGATTATACCGATCTCAATAGATCATGTCCTAAAGATGCTTTCCCGGTTCCGAATATTGATCGACTAGTCGATCATGCATCGGGATTTGGTTTATTATCATTCATGGATGCATATTCAGGATATAACCAAATCCCAATGTTTCCCCGATCAAGAGAAAAGCGCTTTTATGATGAAAGCGAAATTTTTGTTAATGAAAGTTATGCCTTTCGGTCTAAAAATGCAGGAGCAACGTATCGTAGAATGATGAACAGAGTGTTCAAAAACCAGATCGGGCGAAATGTAGAAGTATACTTAGATGATATGATTGCAAAGAGTGAACAAGCAAATCGTCATGTTACTGGATCTCAAAGAGCTTTTTCAGAGATAAGGAAAAACAGGATGAGGTTAAATCCGAGAAATGCACTTTGGGGTCAAAGCGGAAAGTTTTGGGATTCTATCTCACCGAGAGAGGAATTGAGGCAAACCCAGACAAATGCAAATCGGTGACTGAGATGAAAACCCCAAACACCAAGAAAGAAATTCAGAAACTTAACGGCATGATTGCGGCTCTATCTCGGTTCATCTCAAATGCCGCTTTTAAATCACTACCCCTTTTTAAACTTTTAAAAAAGGAATCTGAATTTATCTGGACCACAGAACGGGATGAGGCGCTCACCCAGTTGAAAAAGATATTATCAGAACCTCCGATATTAACCCGACCTGAGCCAGAGGAAGTATTATATTTATATCTCTCAATATCTGAGGAAGCATTAGGGGCAGCACTGGTCCGAGAAACAAAAGAGGGACAGAGCCCGGTTTACTTTGTGAGCAAAGCTTTACAAGGGCCAGAACTCCGATATCAAAAGATAGAGAAAATAGCTTTGGCTTTAGTAATAGCTACTCGGCGACTCCGACATTATTTTGTTTCTCACCAAGTAGTCGTTCGAACAAACCATCCGATCAGACAAATCCTACATCGTCCAGACCTTTCGGGACGAATAATAAAGTGGGCAGTAGAGCTGTCCGAATTCGGTATCAAATATGAATCAAGATCGGCAATGAAAGCTCAAGTGTTAGCCGACTTTGTAGCAGAAATGACTTCGGCAGAGACCGAGAATGAAGTATGGACAATCCATGTCGATGGCTCTTCCAATCCCAAAGGGAGTGGGGTAAATAAATTATTCTTGAAAGTCCTTCTGGAGTGGTTATAGAATTGTCACTCACTTTCAAATTTACAACTTCAAATAATCAAGCTGAATACGAAGCATGCATTCTTTGGCCTACGATTGGCTTCGGATCTCCGTATCACTCGGCTAAATCTCCATACTGATTCACTCCTCGTGGTCTCCCAGATCGGGGCGCTACACGAAGCAAAAGAGCCAATCCTCCAAAAATATCTGAATCATGTCAAGAAACTCCTGACCGAATTTGATTTCGCGAGGTTAAGCATGTCCCAAGAACAAACAACGTTCGAGCCGATGTTCTTTCCAAATTAGCAAGCACCAAAACTACCGGAAATCACCTGGTCGATTATACAAGAGATCCTCAAGAAACCTAGTTTTGGGGATGATTTACACTCGATGTCATCGTACGTAATAAATGAAGATCAAACATGGATTGCTCCTATCTTGAATTACATCATGTCGAGGCACGGAACCTTCCGATCTCGCAAAAGCCAAGATCGTCAAGAAAAGCAAAAGATCTTTGCGGTTTTCAATGAAACGACTTTACAAGAAGGCACTCTCTTCACCATTATTGAAATGTCGGAAATGCAGACGGAGGCTGAATATGTGTTAATGGAAATTCATGAAGGAATATGTGGCCAACATTTAGGTGGTAGATCCTTAGCCAGGAAGGTGTTAAGGGCGGGATACTTTTGGCCAACCATTGAAGCTGATGCAAGGAACTATGTGAAGAAATGTCCGATTGCCAGATTCACGCAAACGTTCACATTGCACCTCCTACACCGGTCTCACAACTCTCCTCCCCATGGCCTTTTGCATGGTGGGGGATAGACCTTCTAGGACCTTTTCCAAAAGCCCCCGGGAGGAATAAATTCTTAATTGTGGCAGTTGATTATTTTACTAAATGGATTGAGGCCAAACCACTATCTATTATTAAGGCAAAGAACTGCATCTCTTTTTTCCGAAAAGAGATAATTACCAGATTCGGGGTGCCCGAGGTGGTAATCACGGACAATGGAACTCAGTTCGCGGATAAAGGATTCAGGAAGTTGATGTCCGATCTTAAAATCAAACATCGATTCACGTCGGTGGAACATCCCCAAACAAATGGTCAAGCAGAAGCAGCAAACAAAGTACTTCTCAACGGATTGAAGAAAAGGTTAGACAATGCCAAAGGAAATTGGGTTGAAGAGCTCCCTTATGTCTTGTGGGCATATAGAACAACTCCCCAAAGCTCCACGGGAGAAACACCTTTCCGATTATCATATGGGAGCGAAGCTGTCATCCCAGTCGAAATCGGAGAATTATCTTGGAGAACCACAACCGAAATCACCGTAAGACAACGAACAAGCTTTACGAGAAGAGCTAGATCTCGTAGATGAAATCCGGGATCACGCATCCCCAAAGGAAGCCATCAACAAACAAAGGATAGCTACCCGTTATAATCGTAAAGTCGTCCCGGCGGGAGTTTGACGTCGGCGACCTCGCTCTTGAGAAGAAGCGGATGTAGGGTTGAAAAATGCATCACAAGGCAAGCTAGCACCGAACTGGGAAGGTCCATATCGAGTCACGACAAAAACGGGAAATGGCGCTTTCGAGCTAGAAACCTTAGAAGGCAAGGCGATCCCAAGAACATGGAACGCCACCAAACTCAAGAAATATTATAGTTAGACTTGCTTTGCTAAGGCATTCTAGTTCCGATCTTGTTTTAATATAGACTTGCTTTGCTAAGGCATTCTAGTTCCGATCTTGTTTTAATATAGACTTGCTTTGCTAAGGCATTCTAGTTCCGATCTTGTTTTAATGTAGACTTGCTTTGCTAAGGCATTCTAGTTCCGATCTTATTTTAATGTAGACTTGCTTTGCTAAGGCATTCTAGTTCCGATCTTGTTTTAATGTAGACTTGCTTTGCTAAGGCATTCTAGTTCCGATCTTGTTTTAATATAGACTTGCTTTGCTAAGGCATTCTAGTTCCGATCTTGTTCGAACATAGACATACTTTGCTAAAGCATTCAATCGATACCGCTATTTTCAGATGTTAAACTTGTTTAAAAGCAGAAAGGAAGAGATATCCGAGATAAAAACGCAGTCACAAAGGAAGCCAAAAATATGACAAGTTAAATATGGAGATATCATTACAAAAATGCAGTTACTTACGGACCTCGATCTCAAAAAACAGATGAAAATAAGCAAATTACACATCTTTTCGGATAAACGATCCTTGACACTTCGCCGGATTCCGGTCAAACTCAACAATATGACCATCATGAACCCCGCATCTCGGGTTAAAAATATCACGATCGGCAATAAAGTCGGGATTAACTACGCGACTTGGTCAAGGCGTTATTGAAAGCTTCGACAATGCCCTCTTGACCCATCCGAATAGCCTTCTTCCGATCTTCCGAGCTTTAACATTTAGAGCAAAGAAGTTTCTCAATTTGCTCTTGAAGCTCGGAAAATTATTTGTCGAGGTCGGAAGCCGTCAACTCCGCGATCTTAGCATCTTTTCCTTGAAGCTCGACGCAGCCTTTTCAAATTTTTCATTTGATCGCTTCAGATCGCCTCCGTTGCTTCTTTTCTACCTCAAGTTGTAGTAAAGCGCTTAGATTCCAAATCTTCACCATCCGCTTGTAGAGTTCCACATCTTTTGAGATTTCTCGAGATCGGTCAGAAGTGGACTTACAAACTTTCCGAGCTGACTGCATTTGGCTTCAAGATCTGCACAAATAAATAAATACATAAGTATAAAAGAAGTTGGAAGACAGGGTAGACAAGTTTTGAAAACCGTAAACCGCACCTTTAATTTTTTAGAGTCGCAGCCGCTTTATCCTCCTCACTAAGTCGACCATCCTCGAAAAACCGAGAGTGAAACTCCGAAGCGGGTCACTTGGAATTCCTCTGGCCTTGAGGTTCATATATGCCCGTGGATCAAAAGGAGCAAAGAGCTTATGTTTTTGTGCTTTTTTGAATGATCGCTCGTGTCGATCACATTTTTCTCCCGATCTTGGGGTTTGGACCTAGGAGGAAGTTGACCAGATGGTTGCTTCCTTTTTCGTGTAAATGGCCGAGCTTCCTCTTCCTCTTCCCCCTCGGGATTAACCACAGTGATGGGCTCAGCCGGAGTGACAATTGCGGGAGAGTTTCTCTGGTGGAATCCATTGCTACTTCCGACGTGCGGCATCACCGGGGCAATTTCTTCAAGAGCTAAGGCTTTCAAAGCCGCCATATTCCGTCTCGGGGCCATGCTATCTGCAGGTTAAAATTGCAAAATTATGTTTTTATATTATGCAAGTCAAGATCGGCAGATATAAAAACGGCAGACATAGTAAAAATAAACTAAGAGAAACGTTTTAAAACCGACCTAAAGCTTTCTCGACATGTTCAAATTTAACGGATGCCACCAACAACTTAGTATCGAAACCCCGATTGATTCGCCTATTTTCGTTGTTGGTGACGATCCGATCCGCAATAAACTGGAGCACTTTCAAGGTATTCTGATCCTCCTCGTTTAAATGATTCTTTTCAACGGAATGCCTTTTCGACTCATCTCGTCGGGTCCAACCAAGAGGAAACTTGGTGGTGAGAACGATGTCATTCTCGGCATTAAATGTCCCAACTCGATCTACCACAATCGCAACACCGGTTCGACCGTAAAAACTTATTTTTCCATTCATACTTCAAACTTTCCGAATATGGCCGAAAAACCTTGATTCCTGCGCCTGGATCGAAGGGCATAATGCTCTAAGCGCGCAGTTTGCCTGTTCTTCTCGGCCCTTTTATTTACTTGAAACATATGTAAGAAAAGTTGAAGGAAAGGGCCGACCTAAATGAATGCATACCACCAAAAGCTCGCATTTAATGCCCAAGCGTTGGGGTGAAGTTGAGATGGGGCTATTTCTAACCCGCCAAAACCGATCGTTGGAAGGTCAGTAAATGGAGGACGGATGCGCATGTGAGCTAAAGTCGTCCGAAGAAACAATAAACTTGAGAGAACTCGGGTAAGTGGCCACATGCTCGCCTCTTTCCCATTCCAAAGACACGCCTTCCAGAGATTTTGCGTAAAGCCTCTTTGAATAATTGTCGATATCAATCTCCCGAGTCAATAACGAGTCAAGATACGAAGTTTTTCGAGATACCTGTGGAGTAGTCACGGGCGAACCCAAGGGGGAACCACGGGAGGTCGAAGTTGTTAACCCGGAATCTTCATACCCGTATAACAACTCAAAACTTCCAGTATCTTAGAAATTTCTTTACCTCTTCTATCTTCACCAACATTTTCCTCTTCTGGGTCAACAGAAGGGTCGTCAACTTTTCTTCCATCTGATTCAGTATCGGAGTCGTCTGAAGAGCTCGGATCGGAGTCGTCTGAAGAGCTCGGATCTAAATCCACATCCACTGAGCCTCCGAGTTCGGATTGTTGGGGCGGAAGGGTGGACGATTCTTCGTCTAAGCTCTTCATCTGCCACTTCCTCTAGGCCCGTAAGACATTTCTTCCTGTATTTTAGGTGCAGCCATTCTCTCCCTATCTAATGGATTAGAATCAGTTCTAGACGCCATTAACTTTCCAATGTCAGGGCCTCTAGACTTGCGAGCTTGCTCGGCTTGGTCTATAAGTCGGAGCGTTTCGGCGCGAGTTGTCTGTTTTGTTTTCGCCAGTTTTACCTACAGGAATGGGGGCAAGCGATCAGGATAAAACCATAAGAAGATGTTGGGTTCACGAACAAGATCGAACGACGACCAAAACCCCATCCGCAAAAAAGATGGCGGTGAGGCTAGATCTCACGGTGCAATTGAAAACGGCGCAACGAAGAATAAATTATACAAAAACACAACAAAAAGTAAATTCAAATAGAAGCACTAACCTCAGAAGAAAGTCTTGAGAAAGAATGAAGAGATTTGATGTCAAAAATCGAAGGAGCGAGCTCGGAGAACTTAAAACCACGAAGTCGGTAGCTCTGAGTGAAGCAGGAAACTAAAAAAGATAAATGAATTACCCTCGCTTGTATTTATAGGGTTCTGAGATATGACCGTTACTATTCATTCAAGCGACGCACTCAATCGTAATCGAAACGACACAAGAATCGAGGAAGTCGCCATTAAAAAGACGCCGAAAATCGTGTGAACGGTCACATCGATCAACACGAGCATTTAATGCTCTTTAAAAAAGAAATAATATTAAAATGAAGCGTCACCAACACTCAACCATCTTCAAAGATCGGTAGTACAGTTCGGCATCAAACATCTTCAAAGATCGGTAGTACAGTTCGGTTTTGAATCATCTACAAGATCGGTAAGAAAGTCCGAACACAGCTATTTTCTCCAATCTCACTTGAAACGATTTATTTTTTACATATATTTCAAAGTCTAGTTCGACCTAACATGCCAAACCGACTTGGGGGGCAAATGTTATGGAGAAATCACACGCATACTATTTGCACCCTCTCTCGCTCAAAAGGCCAACTAATTGGGCCTTCAACACCAAGGCCCATAAACGCTCATCCAACAAACCTACCATGCACCTCCACAATCAATGGTTTGGATGATGACACCCAAGTGCTTCCCAAACCTATAAATCTCGCATTTATTCCAAGGAGAGAGGACGATTAATTATCACTCATTTGCATTAACTCCATCGCATCGACTTCAAAGATCGGAGTGTTTATGCAGGTACACCCCACATCAGCTCGGAACAATCAGCTCGGAGATAACTCGGATATAACTCTATATTGATCAAAACCATATTACCTACCAACTATCTCGGATATACAATCTTTAGATACGGTACAGAACACTATCTAACGTGATCCATGTCTGGGTTTGCCTTTGCTGACTTATATATACATGTTACAACAAAGTCTTGTAAAAAGACAAATAAACTTTGAGAGGTACTAGTTAAATTACACAGTCACTTGGAATCTTACAAAATGCGAAAATCTCCAGCTCTCCGCAATCAAGGCAGGGCTCTTAACTTGCGGATCGTGTTCCATGCATTTGTACACACAAATGTTTCCAGATGTCAATTACTTAAAGAATTTACACAAGATATAACTATGATTTAGGGGAAGTTCCCTTGCTAAAAAACAATATAATATTGGGCCTAATTGACGGAGTCATTTGATTTGTAGAGTAAGTTTGGACGTTATTTATTCATTTATTTTTCTAAAAAGCGGTTGCGAAGTTAGCTAAATTCGGTCGCTAAATCTAGGGGTGTTCAGTGGTCCGGACAAATCCAAACCAACCCCTTATCCAATCCAATCCGATATGTTTGGTTTGGATTTTTTTCCTGTTCGAGTCAAAATCGAAAAAAGCCAAACCAACTCATAGTTGTTTGGTTCGGGCAACAAATTTTAAAAAATAAACCCGTGAACTCGACCAACCCATACTAGGTCACACTAGTTTTGTAATTTTAGAATTACAATATTTTATTTGCTTGGACATTTTATCTTTGTAAAATGAATGAGAATACTACTAGCGGATTTGAGTTGGATTTGGTGTTATTTTTCTTTGAAATGGATGTGTGACAATCAAAATTTGGGTCCCTGGAGTTGTTGAAAGTGGTTGTAGGCTTTGCCGCCATTTTTGAAATTAAATGTTACGCTTATTAATTTGACCTTAATTAATTAAGGATAAGGTTTTCCACATGCAATAAAACCAATTTTTGAAGTGGTTGTCATGTCTCTGAACATATCAAACCAGCAAAATTTGCTGATGGATACGTAAATCAGCTGGATCCTTTGCTTAATGAAAACGTACCCAATATAATTAATTTTGATACATTAATGCTACTAAACTGTACATTGACCATTTATCATGATGTGTAGATGAAGATGGGAGAGATTTATATTTCCTTAATGCATATACATTGACGATTTCCTCATTTAGCTGCAGCTAATTTGATAAATGCAGCAGAATAGTATGTAGAACCCCACAATAAATGAAGGTTTTGTCGTTCAGAACCCTACAATGATCATCCCCTTCGGCGTCAAATCACTTCTCTATGACATTTTCATAACCCTTCTTTTAGTTAGATTATAATTATATATTACCAAAAAAATAATGTAATTTTTTTAATTATGGTGTCAAAGGAGCTTGTCCCGCCCCAATTCATCGTTGGCCGGTCCAAATTTAAGTAGGACAGGTTGGTCTACCAATGGATGAGAGGTGTTTTTCGCCTACCCCATGCCTTCTAACGAAATAACAAGCAGAATCTCGGGGTTTCATCACACCTTAGGCACGATGATGTTATTAATGATTTGAAAATTTTGATCACCAAGTTTTGGGGAGATGAGCAAGGGGATGATGTAGATAATTATGCTCTCTCGATCGGTAGAGCGATTGTAAAACTGTTAATGATGATTCGAGTTTCACTGTGGTTAAATTGAAATCTCATCGGTATAACTTAAGAAAGAAAAGAATTAAAATTGAATATGAGACTCAAATGTTCTTGGTTATAAAAAATGATTTTGTTTTTTCCTTGCTCTTTTATTGTTTTTTTAGTTTTAGTTTCCTATTTTTTTTCTTACATTTTTGCTTGGATTTTAGTTTATGATTGGTTGTTTTCCTTTTTTTATCCATAAACTTTTAGCTTATGAAAAAATTACATTGTCCACTTCAAGCAATTTAATATTGTTTTTTGTTTTGATAAAATACTTCAAGTACTTTACTGACTTGTTAAGTGGAGGAGATACATTTTAAAGTCTTAATAGACAAATAAAATTAATAAAAAAAACAACTTTGTAGATTTCAAACACTTTGCTAAATTCAATGTATTTCGGATGTGTCTGTTTGGAGAGAAGTTGTGAAGAGAGAGATAAAAAGAGAGAAATAGAAGAGAGATGCAAAACTTCCGTTGTTTGGTATGGAGAGAAGTAGTGAATAGAGAACAAAATTTGGTGGATTTGGGTGGGAATCGGAAGATGGGTGTTGTTGTAAACATCTTTCTAGAGGATTTAGTAAGGCAAATGAGTTATTTTCCCATGCTTAGTGTTGTATATGTGGCACTTCCAATTGGTTAGCTCACACCTAAGGTGAATCCTACATGGCATTAAAGGACACACTTCAGCACACCAGAAGCAACAACAACAGTTGGTTACTATCGGTTTATTAGAGTTAGTTAGTTGGTTACTTGAATAACAAGTTAAGGCGCCAAACTTGTAATTCCTTTAAATAGCTAGCTCTAAATGATTGTAACAAGTTTAACAGAATTGGGAGTGTGAAGAGTGACTGGGAAATTCGTGGGAATTGGGTTGTGAGGGGGAAACACCAGTGGGAGCATATTCAATGTGTAAACCTTCTATTCAAGATTCAATGCAATTGGACAAGCAAATTGGCTTGGTCCCCCAGATGTAGGCATCAATCGATCTTCGAATCTAGGTAAACATTTCCCTTGCGTTCTTTAATTTCACTGCAATTGCTCAATTTTGGTTTTAGGGTTTGTATTTGCGCATTAGGGTTCATCGGCTAGAATTTGGGGATTTGAGATCAATTTCACGATCCGAGTGAAATTGAACTTCAAATCTTTGTGTGCTTTTACTTGTTAGACATTATAGGATCGATCTCAATCAAATAACTTAATCAGAACAACATTTAATCAAGATTGGATTGTCTTTGGTTTTCTCTCACGCAAAAGCAGTGCTTGTTCCATCGGTTTTTTGCGCAGTTTATAACTGCGTAAATTCTCAACACTTAGGGAAGGGGATGGTTGTGATCAACAGATCTAGTCAAGAAACAAGAATGGGGAATTCTCCAATGCTAGTACCTAATCAATGCTTCGCAACCTTTCGCCGTCATTGAAAAACCTAGTGGGAAGCGGGTTTGGCCCTTAAAACCCCGAGCGAAGTGTCCGGGTCGAAAAATCATGCACACAGTAGATTACCAATGAAAAGATCAGTAGTAGATGGTCTTACACTAGTTCGCGTTGTTCTAATTTTTCAGTGTGGAGGAATCCATTTGCCATGTCTTCAGAGATTTCCTCCTAGCTCGTGGAGGAATCCATTTGACATCATCTTCTTCCTATTGAGTATGCCAATTGATTTTATGGCAATGATTTTCTTGATTGGATCGCTTTTAACCTTGACCATAGTCATTTGCAAGAATAGGTACAAGGTCCCCCAGCACTCTATTTGGGTGAGTGAGTATTACCATTTATGGATGTGGTTGCGTAACCTTTGCTCATATGGTTTTGAATTGCATCTTGCCTTTCTTTTGACAAGAGTATGTTAGTAGCCCATAACCTCTCGCTTGGGGACTTATGAAATTCTAGTCGAGTTGAGGCCTCCTCAGAGAGGCGGGTTCATTTGAATTGTGATGGTGCTTCCAGATGGAACTTAGTGGTTTGAAGTGTGTGGTGGTGTGTTAAGACATGCAAATAGAGGTTGGGTTTGGGGTTTTTCCGCTTGTTGGGCCTAGCATAGACTTATGTGGCCGAACTAAGGAAGGCTTGCTTTTGAGAAGGCACATGCTTCGTACAACCCCCCGCTACTCACTAGAACCCCCTTTTTGGTGTGAAAAGAGTCAAAAGACCAAAAACCCTTATTGAAATTTGATTTTTATTTTTTTTAAAGATTTTGCACAGTTCGGCACACGATTGATTGAACTTGATCGAATCTCGCTGCGCCGAACCAGTCAAAATTTACTCAGACACCCCAAATTATGTCTTGACTAGGTTCGACCAAGCGTGTGCAAATTCAAATCGATCAGCCGTGCGCCGAACCCTCTCCACCGTCTAGTCAACGACTAAATTTTTGAATTCTTCCCAATGGTTATAAATTTAACGGTTTCGATTGTTTTAAATCAACGGCTCACGTTCGATCACACCTATTATAGATAAGTGCAACAAGTCATAGAAATCGAAAAAGTCTAAAAAAATAAATCGTGCAATGAATAAATTGAATCGTTAAAAATCAATTAAAATTAAACAACTAGTGTTAATAAAGAATAAATTGAATCGTTAAAAATCAGTTAAAATTAAACAACTAGTGTTAGTCATACTAGTGTTAGCAGAATAAATCGAATCGTTAAAAATTAGTTAAAATTAAACAACTCAGCATCCAGCAACAATCAGGGAGGTTCGACCCTGCCAAGTGCGAACCGATTTGACGCACGCATGGTCGAACCACACTTAACAGGTTCGGCGCACACATGATCGAACCGTACTTAATGTTTAAAAATAATGTTTTAAATTCAGGGGTATTTTGGGAATAAATGGTGGTATGGGGGGTTCTAGTGAGTAGGAGGAGGGTTGTATGAAGAATGGGCCTTGGCTTTCATCTTGTGGATCTTCAAGTGGATTCTAATATGGTTGCTAACTGTAACGTGGGAGCTTCTTCAGGCAGTTCAGAGGGTAGGAACTTGGTTCTTCATATTTGATAGTTGATTGTTTTGGATTGGTCCATGAAGATCACACATTTTTACAGAGACGCAAACAGATTTTGTCTTATTCTTTGTGATCCCTCTTGATTGTATTACGCAATTAGTCATTTTTGAGAGCCATCTCAAGTGTAATCTATTTTGGGCTTTAAGCCCCATTTAATATTAAAAAATGATTAATTCCTGATAGATCTATAGAAGACCTAACAAGAGAATAAGCTCTTAAATATAAAACAACACATAAACTAAAAGTTGAGACATTAAACTAAATATGAAATATAAAACAACTCCTAATTACTTCAATGAGATTGGGGACAAGTTACTTAAAAGTTGACATATTTTACTATGCCTATTGAGTTTATTTTATTTTGGGCCAACGGATACAAAAAGGGGAACAACTAACTTAGGGCCTGACGCGACTGGGCTAAGTTTTGAGTTGCAAATTTGCTATGGGTGTTGATTTTTCTATCCCCCACTTGGCTAAATCAGCTTTGATAAAGCTTTCAAAAAGGCGCAACGCGCAACTGGGGAGCGTAGAGAAGGGGGCTCATTGTACACCAGTCAATTTTGCCCAGTCTACGAACTGCATACTACCATAGATGTTGTTGCCAAATCGCACACCTACAGTGAAAGCCATTGCAACAAGTGGGACCTTTTTTGCCACAGGAGATGCTTCAACAAGGCTCTCTAGTCCATTGAGAATTTGATAACGAGTGTTGGATGACACAGCAAGAAAGAAACCTAGAAAAAAGTGTGAAAACCGATTAAGATTCATGCTTTACATATTTACTATCAATTAGAACACAACATAGGATACTAGAAATTTTGAATAACAGTGCAACACGTACGTACCCCAAACAGCAGCAGTTTTCAAAAGAGGAGGTATAGGTATGTCCTCTTCAGATTTCCTGATGGTCCTGTTTTTAGAAAAGAATTACTTTAATAATCTATTTATTTATAAAAGAAAACAATACCACCATAATAATTATAATGAAAAAAAGAGTTTTATATTTCTTTGTATAAATTTATTTATAATAACAAAAGAGCTCCCACATTGAGGATAAAATAATGCTGCCAACTAAAAAATTAGTCAATAAGGCATCTGTAAAAGAAGTCATCTGGGTAGACATACCTTTTGGCACTCATGAGCATATTTGCAATTCCTTGACCAACAATACCACATCCAAACCCAACCGATCCATATATTGAACCCTGAACATTGAATGTAAGGTATTCACAATAATATACTACAGATGGAAAACCAATTTGAAGTAAAAAGTTAAACCAAGATGGCACCATAACGAATAACAACAAAGCAAATGGATCCACACAACTGCATGTAACCAAAGTTTGATTCTATTTTTCTTGGATTTTCATATAACCATATTCTGTCACACATTTAAATACTCAAGATTCGCTTCAAGTTTCACAACACGTGGTACCTTGTAAAAGTATGTGGCAATGCGCTGTGTCACGGAAAATTTACATCCTGGCCTTTCAGCTTCAAAAACACTGCATTCAAGTTAAAATTTTGTATCATGCTGATAATTCAAATAGATTAGATCTCTGAAAAATATGGTTAGATTTAGAATCAATTGAAGGGGGAAAATTCTCCCAGGGGAGTAGAGATACTTTCCATTTCTCAAAAGAAATAGAAAATTAACACTACAGAATTCACAATATTTCCAACCTTTCCAGAATTTATCATCTTGTTTTAGAAACTAAAGTAGGCTTTTAAGATATTGTATATCAACTCACCAACCAGTTGGCTCTTACAAAAACTTGACACTATTCACTCCCAAATAATCAATCAACAAACCAAAAATCTCAATTGAAACGAGCTCTAATGGCTTCAGGTGGTTGAAACTTAAAAATGTACAACGGAAAAGAGTCCAGACTGATCAGCAGAGCTCCATAGCTACTTGATAGGTAATGGAATTTATATGCCAAAAATATTACATGACATCATCTACACATCTTTTAAGTTTGAGGATAAAAAGTGTGTGTTTGTGTGTGCATATCATATGTTTTTTCTACTTATATTATCGAAAAGGAAGGAAAGAGTGTAAAAAACATTAACATTATCCTTAATTAATAGACAGACATGCATGCAGACACTAACCTGCTAGGAAGAGCAGCACAAGCATGTTGAATGTGTCCAAGCAAACCTTTCGACACAGAAGAAGGACTGGAAATTCGTGCATAAGGTGCCGACAAACCCACCAAAGCAATATCAATTACCACACTAACAAGTAGATTAGCAGCAAACAACTCAAATTCAGACCAAAAATCCTTCCCTCTTTTCTGAGCCTCCCCAAACGTTGTACAACAAGAATCTATAACAATCTGCACATCCCAAATCAAATACATCAAAAGCTAAACATCACAGGATCAACTTCATATCATAAAGACTAAACCCTCAATTCAGTCCCTCATAAACATAAGTATAAGTATTATGATACCAAAACAATAGTTTTTCAAAGGTACCTACCTCAGCTCCAACTTTAAAGAGAAAAGAAGGATCTGCTAGCATTCGATTTCTCAGCATAGAACAATGTTTCATTAGAAAAGACAATGGCCAAGCCGAACCCTGCAATGACCAAAAATTGAACAAAATTAGAGAACAAAAAAACTGAACTTTCAAAAGAAAAATTGAAACATTCGGAGAACTCACTTGTAATTCTAAGTAACGAAGAAGAAACATTTCACGAATACCAGCAATCCTCGCAGCTTCTTCCATATCAGAAGGCAACGTAACACGCCGAGCTTCTACTTCCTTCATAACAGCTTCGAAATTCAACAAAGGTCCAAATTCATCCTCACCTTCTCCTTCTCCTCCGCCTTCGCCGTCTCTATCACCATTACCACCACCGCCAGTGAAATGACCGCCGTCGTCACCGCCGATTGCGGGTTGAGAAGGTTGATCATCATATTTAGGGTTTTCTAAAGGGGCTAAGGGTTCTGGTTTAATGCAATGGATGGTGAATACGCGGGTTTTGTGAAGGGGATTATTGAGAGTGATGGAAAAAGTGTTGAGAGAATGAGAAGGAGTGTGTTGATTTGTTGTCCATGATGAAGAGTTGTTTGAAATGGTGAAAGTTAGTGATGAAGAAAATGGCATTTTGTTTTTTGTACTGTGCCGTCAGAGAACTGTGTTTGGGGAGAGAAAGAGAAGAAGTTGGAAGGAAAATTGAATTAGGCTTTGGAGTTAGATGGAGGGAGTTAAGAAGAGTCGGAAAAAAAAAAACGGACAGATTCCAAATAGAAATAGATTTTTGAATAAAAGATAAAAAATTTGTATTTTTCGTCGCCTGAGAGATTCGAACTCTCGCGGGGAAACCCCATGTACTTAGCAGGCACACGCCTTAACCACTCGGCCAAAGCGACGACTTGTTTTAAAATTCTCTATCTTCAATATTGTGTTTATATCACCTCATGAAACATAGTTAAATTTCTACAATTTCTACTCTTATCCCTATTAGATAATTTATAAGTCTAATTTAAATTCTTGCTAGTGTCACAGTCTTACAAGATAAATGGGTAATAAACTCTTGCTAGAGCCGGCAAAATGGGCTATCCGGCCCGAGTCCACATCGGACTCGGGCTTTTATATCACCTCATGAAACATAAATCCCGGATCGAAATTCGGTCTCAACCTTAACGGCTCAAGCCCGGCCCAATGCGAGTAGCGGGTTTTCGGACTAGCCCGCATTATACGCCAATACTAATTAAAAATAAAATTATTTGTGCATGCTTCTGTGTTGTTATTGTCTTGATGATCGGCTGCATTCTGTCTATGTGCTTTCCTTCATTACTATTATATTCAGAATGGATGCACAATAGATATGAATCTGTGTTGTTATTGTCTTGATGATCGGCTGCATTTTTTCTATGTGTTTTCCTTCATTACTATTATATTCATAATGGACACGCAATGCTTTATCTTTAGGTCCGTTTTTCATATTAGGTTCTTATATTTGTTTCTGCTGCCTTCAGTTCATCCAAGCATAGCTAAAATGTGTGGCTCATTATTACTTATTTTGGGAACAATACACTTATTTTCAATATACTTATTTTGATTAAAAAAACCAGTGTATTGACGCCACTATCCAGTTTAACTTCTTTATTTTTGGAACAATGCACTACAAGTAAAACCTTATTATTTTAACTTACGGGGTTGCGGGCTACCCGTGGCCTGGCCGGCTAGCCCATTTCAGACCCGGGTTTTATTGGGTGAGCTAGTAAGCCCAAGTATAAAAATGGGCTAAATTTTATTGCCCCAAGCCCTACATTTTTTCGTGTTAGTCCGGCCCGGAGGGCTCGGCCCATTTTGCCAGCTCTAACTCTTGCTTTGTTCACTTTCATATGTAGTAAAAGATGGGCTATGCATGCTTATTAAAAAAGTTAAAATGAAGAACTATGATCTTATATTACTTCTATTAATTTTTATTGAATATCGTGAAAAAAAAAGAGTTAATTGTATTGAGAAAAGAAAAAGTGGAGCAACCATTAGAAGTAAATTTGGTACATTAGCAACAAAAAATTTTGACTTGTTTTTGTTTGATAACATGACTTTGTAGATATTTTTGCTTATATACGAGGAGCGTTTTACAAACTATTGTGCACTGCATAAGAGTTTGGGTCCTAGCATTTGAGATTGTGTTTCCCTAGGTTGCATTAGTCTATAATACAAGTAATCTGATCCCATCATTTGGATTATGAAATAACAACAATGTTATATGGACATCAGATTTTAGACAAAAATCGATAAAAACCAATTAACCAAGTTTTTGTCCAAATAACATTTTTGATGAAATAAAGCTAGCTATTTTTCTTCTGGATCCTTTGAAAATCCTACGGCTTGATAAAATCCAACTAATATTTTCCCACAATTGGATTTGATCCTTTGGTTTGTGATGTAGTAAAACATCAAAAATGTTATTTGGAGATAACATTTTTGACAAAAATAGACAAAAGCCAACTTATAACACCAATTAACCAAGTTTTTTAGACTATTTAGCCAACCCGCTTTTTTTCACGCGATTGGCGCATTGTTTAAAAACTTGGTTAATTGATCACTTGGCTAATAGTCTAAAAAACTTGGTTAATTGGTGTTGTAAGTTGGTTTTTGTCAATTTTTGTCAAAAATGTTATGTCCTAATAACATAACCGGTAAAACATTTGGGAAGTATTATTGTAACAAAAATGTTATTTTTGACAAAAAAATTTAGACAAAAATAGACAAAAACCAACTGACAACACCAATTAACCAAGTTTTTGCACTATTAGCCAACCTCGCCGCCACATTTTAGGCGTTGATTAAAAACTTGGTTAATTGATCACTTGACTAATAGTCTAAAAAACTTGATTAATTGGTGTTGTAAGTTGGTTTTTGTCTATTTTTGTCTAATTTTTTTTTGTCTATATAACATTATTGTTATTGTAATATGTGCTCGATTGTTCCTAGTCCCTGACAATCTTATAAGATCATATCATATCATTAAGCAATTCACAAATGCCAACATGCGTGGAAACAACCTCACCTTATTTTCTAAAGACCCACAAGGCCTGAAAACACGAACAACATAATAACCACCTGAAACCATTGATATCAATAAAACTATCACATATTGGGGATTCACTTAGATGTCATTGGAAAGTCATCGCTCAATAACCTATGATGTTCCTGCGACAAGGGCTTTTTAATTTTTCTAGAAATTCAGTGTATTTAATATATGCAGTTTTTTTTTTGTGACGGCAAATAAAACGTAACAATAAGCAACTTAATCATAGCTCACCAAAGCTCTGAGTAACTGCCATTGTTAGAGGCGTCAAAGCGGGGCAATTAACTGTGTTCTGCTTTCAGCCACCATTAAACGAGGTTGGACAACTCACAAACCAAAATGGTTTGAGTTATCTAGCTCGCCACCCGTTGAGAGTGATACAAAACTAAAGTATTTAATTTATTTTTAAAAGTAAAGTATTTTCACACGAGTTGGACCAACACATCCAAATCTCCTTTGTCATCCCACTTGTAATGCTTTCGACTAAGTGGGGGTAACTAGTTTGAACTAATCCTAACCTCAAAGGATTTATAAAGATGAAGCCTAAACAATATGGCCCATCGACAAGCTAATGAACTTCACAAGTCTTGGAGAACTGATCAAGAACATCATATATTCACCCAACAAACCCCTGCCATTAACATTTCCAAGACTTCCATCCCTCAAGTATTAGCCACAACTTTAGCATAAATATTCAACTCAATCTTTCATGTAACCTCGACTGTGAGCAAGTTTGAGACCTTCATAAACTTCCCAAAGACCTGCATAAAATTGGCCATTTCAAGAAGTATTGTCCTGCGAAAGGGGGCAATGAGTCTATAAAAAAGAGGGAAGGTTTACATTTTAAAAATAAATCTGAAACATTTCAAAAATGTAACGAATGACACACTTAAATAGAAAAATCAAACATAAGCTAAACTATAAGTGTTCATGTCATGCCGCTGCTAGTATTTAATTCACAAATGTTCACCTTCAAGAGACCGAGTATAGATTGGAAATCTATATATAGTAGACTACTCCAATTTGAATACGTTTGAGGAAATCAAGTAAAATTCATTAATCATTTGGAGATATCTGCAAGATATCACATATTCCAATTTGTGTTGTTTTCACACAATTTTTTTAGAGGGTTGTTGTGCATCTCCTAGTCACCACAATCGCGTGTGATGGTGGTTACATCGTGGTCTTCTTTCGCAGAGTGTGTTGCAGAGTTTGATCAGGCTCCCAGAGTTTGTGATCTAACACAAAATCTAAGAGCATCTTTGTGAAAGGTGACCACCGTGTGACCACCATCAGTCCATCGAGAGGTTCGTACCTGTTTCCTCAAAATTCCGACAAGGGCATTAAATTAAGCTTTAAATGGTATTGACTGCACATTTAATAGTATTCGTGGGCCACGGTCAATGTTCAAGTCAATGTACCATAAATGCGATAAAGAAAGTTGTACAAGTGCCGACAATGCAAGCAAACTTCGGCTGACTTGGTTCTTCAAGCTACGAAACAATGTCGAAACCTTCGGCGAGAGAGAGGCCCAATTGTTCGACAAAAGCGGGTCCAATACTTCGCCAAATCCTTCGACAACAAGTCGGGTCGAGCGCAAGGAGCAGCAGATTAGTAGGGGGTTATTTCCCGTTTTTAGGAAGTAGTTATCGGCTTGCCCACGATTGTATCCGAGAGTATAAATACTCCATTGTAATAGGAAAACGGGGTCACCACATTTTTACAAAAACTCTGAGAAACTCAACTTCCAAGTCAAAGCGAAACAAGAGTGAATCAGATCATATTGTACGTGTCGGTGGACCATCTTCTTCTTTCTATCATTTTAATGCAATTTTCACTTGTTTTTACGTTTGTTGCATTTCTTGCTTTTATTCTGCTTTCAAACTATCTCTTTCTACTATTTTCTGTTCTTACGCACGCTAAAAGACACAAAACTTAAAGGCAATTGTCAAAGAGATTTTCTAGTTTGATCTCACAGTCTCTATATTGAAAACTAGTGATTGTTTGCTAAAAACACCAGCAAACAGTACCATAGAAGGAGCTATCGTGAAACCCATGTCGTCAAAATTATTTATTCAGAAGCCTCCCCAAGGCTACTTAGAATGAAACCTTGATGAATCATCTCAATGCAATTGAGGCAAATGTAAATAAAGTTCCTCATTGTATTGAATGAATAAAGTTATCTGTCTGATGAAACAGTGAGCAGTATATATACAATGGACTAAAAGGACTAACTATGTGGTTAAGATCTAACTAAGATAGTTACACTCTAACTAATTGTATTTACAAGGGTAATCTACCATATGTACAATGTATCCTAATATCCCCCCTCAAGTTGGACTATGGAAATTACAAAGTCCCAACTTGGTAACAAAGGAGGAAAAAGAAGTAGCATGCAAAGGTTTGGTAAACACATCCGCAATTGAGCACAGAAGGCACATGCAATAGATGAATGAGTTCTTTGTTGAATCTTCTCATGCACGACATGGCAATCGATCTCAATATGCTCAAGTGTGTTCATGGAAGGAAGAATTATGCGCAAGATAGATAGTCGACTTGTTGTCATAGTAGACAACAAAGAAGGCTTGAAGGAGGCAATCAGAATCGCGCAAGTAGGAAGTGTATCCACCGAACTTCACAGAAATGTTACAGGACTACGCCCCCGGTGACATCGAGAATCGTTCCCACGATGTCAATGACTAATGTTGGTTCGACATCATCTATGGCCTTGCCACAAAGTATGGGACTTCCTTCTAGTCCTTATGTGGCAACAGGGAATAGTTTGGAAACACGTTTCCAAAATATGAGTCTACCACCATACCCTTTTGGGGTATATGGCATGCCTCTTTGGAATGCCACATGTGTCGACCTTTTCTCCTTCACACGTTTCTTCCGAGGTGTACTTGGTCGAAATCCCACCGCATTAACCAATGCGTCCTTGTTGGCGTTAAGACAACAAGTGGACGAAAGCAATCATGATATGGTTAATATGCTGACTCAACAAATTGGTACCGTGTTCAATCCTTTGATTCAAAACACAAATACCAGTTATCAAATGTTAGCAGACCAAATGGGTAGGATCGCAGATTTCTTTGGGGCTCCTACGGGAAATAATAGGCAGTTACCAAATTGCGGGAATAACATGCCTAACACCCCACGTGAAGATCGATCCTTCGCGCCGAAGCCAGCAAGTTATGGGCGAACAACAAATGGGAAATCACATCCCTGAGGTAGTTATGGTAAATCGAAACCAAAACGCGGATGAAGTTGTTCGACAAGTGCAACGAAATAACGTTTGTGCTCAAGACAACATAGCCACTTTGGTCGAAACCATAATGGCGCAAAATGGCCTTAACATAGGTTTACATAGGCCTAATTTCATATCACCACTGTGTGAATACGTGTTACAGACAGAATTGCCAAGAGGTTGGAAAATCCCTAAATTTACTAAGTTTGGGGGTGATACCAATGAGTCCACTGTCGAACACATTGCCCGTTACATGACTGAGGCAGGGGACATAGCCCAAAATGAGAATTTGAAGATGAAATATTTTCCAAATTCTCTAACTAAGAATGCCTTTACGTGGTTTACCACACTACCCCCTGGTTCCATATATACATGGGGGCAATTAGAAAAGGCTTTTCATGAGCAATTTACATGGGCGATCAAGATTAGCCTTAAAGAATTGGCCAGTGTTCGACGTAAAGTACCTGAGGCTATTGATGACTATTTGAATAGATTTAGGCTATTGAAGGCAAGGTGTTTTACACAAGTGCCTGAACATGAGCTTGTCGAAATGGCTGCAGGTGGCCTTGACTATTCAATTCGAAAGAAATTGGATACCTCTCATTTGAGAGACATGGCCCAGTTAGCCGATAGAGTTCGACAAGTCGAAAGGCTTAAAGAGGAAAAGGCTAGAGTGAGTAAATACAATAGAAAAGAAAACTCAGTTGGCTTTCACAAGAAAGAAAAGATAGCCTATGTAGATGAACAATTCGACTTTGCATTTAGTGATGTCGAATCTGAGGAAATAGACGTGGCTGAACTTAAGCCTGGTCCTCCTTATGCTTGTAAATTATTAAGGCCTGCAAATGGGAATAATCCTGTAGAGCCTAAGAATGATAGATTTGTGCCTAAAACGTACACTTTTGATGTTACTAAATGTGATGAGATCTTCGATTTGCTAGTGACTGATGGCCAAATAATAGTGCCAAATGGCCTGAAAGTTCCTCCTCTCGAACAGAGGAAGAAAAAGGGTTATTGTAAGTTTCATAATTTTTTGGGACATACAACTGACCGTTGTGTTCTTTTCAGGGATATGGTTCAGAAAGCAATCGAAGAAGGAAGGCTCAAATTTGGGGACAAGAAAAATAAAGCACCTATGCAAATCGACGACCCACTTCATCAAGTGGAGGCTATGTGTGCGCAGAACCAAAGTGGAGATGAATATCAATATGGTGGATGTTAAAATGGCGGATTCTCCAAAGTCTACCAAACCTCCTATTTGAAAAAATCAAAAGTGTTGTGCAAAAAGAGTGGTCTTTGTACAACATGTTACTCAGGGAAGAGTATAATGAGAAGGTACAAACTGTGTATCCCAAAGTCGAGGAAGAGTTGATAGACTTCCTAAACAGTGCAAGTGAGAAATTCCCGAGGTCATGTTGTGCCCAGGGTGTAGTCTTTGTGTTTGATAAAGCGGCTAAAAGTGTCGAATCTCGTGTGAAGTTCGACAACCCCTAAAAAGGAAATGGCGGATAAGAGGCCAAATTTCACTTCAAAAGAGGGGACCTTCCTTACAAGGTAAAGAATTGAACAAGGCTTGACAAGCAAACCATGATTTCTTTGGTGCGGTGTAGCCAAGAAGGAGTTTGTGCTATCTCGCCTCGCCAAACCATTTTTTCCAAGAGCAGATCCATCCAATGAAAAGTGGATACATGCTTTGGATGTAGACACTATAAGAATGCCGCTCAACATCTTTGGAGCAGTTAAGCCAATCACGGTGAATTTGCAAAATATAATTATAAAAACAATTATAAAGGGAAGAATCCCATGGCGAAGACCCAATGGCGTCGTTACGGTAGCTCGAAAAAGAAGGCAACACCGGTTGCTAACGAGCAAACGCCAAAAAGCGGTTAAGGGTGTGACTCTAAAACCGTGGGGAACACAAAGATAAATATAGGTCTTTGCCAATCAAGTTAGGGTTGGGAATAAGGCTAAAGGGAAATCTATTGTGATAGAGGAACCAAGAAGGCTCTGCTATGGAGAGGATTTTTCCTCCATTAACATCTTTAAAGAAGAAAAGTGCTTCATTCGACATGGATGAAGATGTTACTTCAGATTTCGACGACTACGAGGCTAGCCGGCGTCATCCGCAAGCGTGGTGTCCATTACGCCTAGTGAGTATGATGTCACATCTGGTCCCAAACGACGTCGAAGAAGACTTCATTGGGGATATGGCTAACCACAAGCCGTATGCTACTATGTCATGAACAATGGCTGCGTGGAAGAACAGATGGCCACTTTCGAGAGGCCGACGACGAGGGCATGCATCACCATCGAAGCCTTTGTACGCCCAAGCCAAAGTTAATGGCGTAGGTATTAATAAGATCTTGGTCGATGGAGGGTCTTTGTTAACTTAATGCCTCGTGCCATCTGTCAAGACAATAGGGATGTTTGATACAGACCTTAGACCTCATAATATTATGCTAACCAATTATGAGGGAAATCGCCTGATCGTTGGTTTGTCGAAGTGGAAGTGGTGGTAGGAAGGCTATCGGAAGAACCACCACGTTCTTTGTCATAGCTTCAAAAGCAAGCTACAATCTACTCCTTGGGAGAGAGTGGATACATGGCGTAGGAGAGCGCCTCAAGCCTACACCAGAAATTGGTAATGTGGAGGGATGATGGTCTGGTGGAGTACGTCGAAGCAGACCAAATCTATTTCCTTGCTGACGTAAATAATGTCACCAGGGAGAATTTCGAGAAACAAATGGCGAATATTGCGCCATGTTCATCTTCTAGCCAAGCATATATCTCTTCAGATAATGTGCTTTCCTCCATTCACTTATACCCAACACATGGTTTTGTGTGGGAAAGAGAGGAAATAGAAGGTGCAAATGTCTATCCTGATGGTGTGCTACCTCCAACAGGATGGGACACTGACTCTTAGAAGGTTTGGATGTCAGTACCCAGTACTTGGGATAGAATTACGGCTTACATGGCCGAAAATAAAATAAAAACGGCTTTGGAAGCCGAGTTAAATCAACAAACAATGGCTGTCGAAGCCACAACTTCATCTGAAGAAAATGGTGAAGTCATAAATGACAAATTTGGATTGCATTTATGATGACGAACCATTGGGTTTGAAAAAGACCCTAAAGATTCTACAAAGCGCATGCAAGCTCAAGATCGATCGAAGAGGTGGATTTGGGAAATGGCTTGATCAAAAGGCCAACATATATTAGTGCACATCTTGATCGCCTTCGTAACCCAAGTTATTTCACTACTGCAGGAGTTCAAAGATTGCTTTGCTTGGGAGAGTACTGTGAAATGCGGTTTGAGTCGAGAAGTGGTGGAATTACAAATACCCATTCGACGGGGAAGAAACCGATGAAGCAAACGCCAAGAAGATTTGCTCTCGGATATTGGCTAAGATCAAGGAAGAAATAGAAAGGTTTGTTCAAAAGCAAATTCATCGAAGCGCCAATGTACGTTGATTGGTTAGCTAATATAGTTCCAAGTAATGAAGAAAAATGGAAAACTTAGAGTTTTGCGTAGACTTTAGGGATCTAAATAATGCAACACCTAAAGATGAATACGCTATGCCCGTAGCGAGAAATGTTAATAGATTCGGCGCGCAGGATTTGATTATCTCGATTTGCTAGATGGCTACTCGGGGTATAATCAAATCTTTATTGCCGAAGAGGATGTGTTAAAGCTTGACTTTTCGATGTCCGGGGCATTAGGTGTTTAGGAATGGGTAGTCATGCCCTTTGGTTTAAAAATCTTTGGTGCCACTTATCAAAGGGCAATGAATTCTATGTTTCACGATTTTATTGATGATTTTATGCAAGTATACATAGATGATGTGGTGGTTAAGTCATCCTCGAAAGTGGTCATTTAGACCATCTTCGACGTTCTTTTGAACGAATGAGGAAATATGGATTGAAAATGAATCCAACCAAATGTGCTTTCGTACGTGTGCGTGCGGAGTGAATTCTTGGGTTTTGTAGTACACAAGAAAGGCATAGAGATCAACGAAAATAAGACTAAAGCAATTATGGAAACGAAGGCTCCTTCGACCAAGAAAGAACCGATACCACTACTAGGGAAAATTAATTTCCTTGAAGATTCATCTCAAATCTAAGTGGCAAAACACAAGTTTTTTCGCCATTATCGAGATTGAAGAAAGAAGATGAATTCAAATGGGAGCAAGTTCACCAAGATGCTTTCGACGCAATCAAGTCTTATTTGGTCAAACCACCAATTTTATTGCTGTTATTGGAAACAAATTGCTAAAGTTGTATATAGCGACTTCCGATAACACAATAGGTAGCATGTTAGCGCAAAGAGGATGATAGTGGTGTCGAAAGACCCATTTATTACCTTAGTAGGGTTTTGATTGATCTTTGAAACTAGGTATAGTCCAATAGAGAAAGCGTGCCTTTGCTTGTATTTTTCTTGTACAAAATTGAAGCAATATATAAAATCAGTGAGATGTTTATGTTTATTCGCATTTTGATGTTATTAAACATATGTTGTCAAAACCAATGTTGCATAGTCGAATTGGCAAATGGGCTTTAGCTTTGCTAGAGTACAACTTAACTTACCAACCCCTCAAATCAATTAAAGGACAAGTGGTTGCTGATTTTATAGTAGACCATTCTGTTGTCGAATGTGAAATACATTCGTTAGACATACGTTCCTTGGAGATTATACTTCGATGGCTCAAGCCATAAAAATGGAGCAGGTATTGGAATTTTGATTATCTCTCCAGAAAATACTCCAACGAAGTATAAATTTAAAATTCGAGACTCTTGCTCAAATAATGAAGCTGAGTATGAGGCTTTAATAGTAGGCCTTAAAATTTTACTCGAATTGGGGGCAAGTTATGTCGAAATAAAAGGTGATTCTCAATTAGTGGTCAAACAATTGACAAAAGAATACAAATGTATTAATGAACACCTTATTAAATATTTCGTTATTGCCAATACTTTGCTAAAAAGGTTTACATTCGTTCTAGAACATTTACCACGAATTGAAAATCACGTGGCAAATGGTAGCACAAATTGCCTCCAGGTTATAAAGTATCGAAGCAAAGCCTAGAAGAGTTAATTGAGATAAAAGATAAACTAATCTCGAAGACTCTCTCTATAATACTCCTTCGACGTTATTGTCAACACCAAAAATTGGGGGCAATAAATACAAATGAAGTACGCATTTTAAAAACGTCACATTTTTGACGATATTGACTTGGCGAAATTTTTGCTATTGACAATATGGTTGATGATGATTGGCGAAAACTCATTGTAGAGTATTTACAAAATCCTACAGGAACACTAATAAAAAGTAAAGTACTGAGCTCTAAGCTATGTGTTAATTGAAAACGCAATTGTACAAACAAACTCTCGAAGGGGTACTACTAAAATGTCTTAGTGAAAACGAGGCATATTTGGCAGTTTCTGATACACATAGTGGAGCATGTGGCTCACATCAAGTAGGCCACAAAATGAAATGGTTGTTATTTCGACAAGGAATGTATTGGCCAACTATGCTAAAAGATTGTATAGAATTTGCCAAAGGTTGCCAAGAATGCCAAAAACATTTGGAATACAACATGTGCCTGCAAATGAGCTGCATTCTATAGTGAAACCTTGGCCATTCAGGGGTTGGGCTTTAGATGTGATTGGAGAAATAAAACCAACCTCGTCGAAAGGCCACAGATACATTCTAGTAGGGATTGATTACTTTACTAAATGGGTAGAGGCAATACCTTTAGCCAATGTAGATCAAGAAGCAGTGATAAGGTTTATTCAAAATCATATCATTTATAGATATGGAATTCCAGAAACCATTACTACAGACCAAGGTACTGTTTTCACTGGTCGAAAAATGGTAGATTTCGCTGCTGAAATTGGTTTCAAGTTATTGACTTCGACACCATACTACGCACAAGCCAATGGTCAAGTAGAGGCTGCCAATAAAATCATTATTAACTTGATTAAAAAGCACGTTGGACGTAAGCCTAGAAGTTGGCACAGTTCTCTTGACCAAGTGTTATGGGCTTGTCGAACGTCGCCTAAAGAGTCTATAAACACCACTCCCTACAGGTTAACATTTGGGCATGATGCAGTGTTACCTGTCGAGATTTGTTTACAATCAACAAGGATTCAGAAACAATGTGAAATTCCTTTTGATCATTATTGGAATATGATGATTGATGAATTAGTTGATTTAGACGAAGAGAGGTTGTTAGCTTTGGAGATGCTTATTCGATGAGAAAGAAAGAGTAGCTAAAGCCTACAATAAAAAGGTTAAGTTAAAAACCTTTGAGGAAGGGGAGTTAGTGTGGAAAGTCCTATTACCTATGGATAAAAAAGATAGAGTTTTAGGCAAATGGTCACCAGGGTGGGAAGGCCCATTTCGCGTGTTGCGATGCTTTTCGAATGGCGCTTACGAAGTCGAAGAGCTAGGTGACGAAAATAGAATCTTTAGAATAAATGGCAAGTATTTAAAGCGATACAAGCCAACGTTAACCGAGATAAAAATTGAGCAATTATAAGTAAACGAAAATTGTTCATAAATGGCAATGTATAAAGAAATGTCAAAGTTACACAGCCATTTTCAGAATGCTAAACTATTACAGTCTCAGAAGTTCGACAAGGTAGCCTTATGCCTCTCCATAATGCTAACACTCAAAGAAATAGAGGTGTCGAGAAGGTGCACTCTTTTGTCGAGGTCGGCGAGAATGGCTTGATGTTTGTCAATCTTCTCCAAGTGCTCTATAGCTGCCAATGCTTTGGTGGTTTTGGTGGACGAAGAAGCAGCACTCATTCTTTCGACGATCAGGTCCTTCTGATGCTTAGCGTTTGACAGTTTGAGTTGAAGGGTCTTTATCTCCTCGTCAATACGCGCCAATCTCGCATCCCATTCAACGATTGCTTTCTTTCATCATTAGTCGCCCAGGTTTCAAGAGCCTCGATGTCGTCTTGATCGGCCTTAAGAGAGGCGAGTTCTACCTCACGAGTTGAGTCTCTTGAACCTTGCGCTTGGAGGTGGTCGACCGTTGGTTGATTAAAGAGAAAGTTGCTCAAAAATGGGGCCAAATTCCATGAAGAACGAAAGGGCGTTTTGAGGAGGGTCCAATTTGGTGATCTTGTGAATGAGGGCCTTTACCTCGAGATACAGATGGGTCATTCTCAATGGTTGCCACCAAGTCCCCTTCTAACACCTTCGTCTTCACCGCAAAGCGAGCTTTCGACCGCTCTCCGATTGATAGAACTTAGAGAGTTGTTCAAGAAGCGCAAATCAAGCGGCTCGACGAGCTCTTAAGACTCAACATGATCTTCAAAGTCGCCAATGGATTCGCGTCTTCTTTAGCTCTCGGCTAACTCTTGATCGCTAATGTATTTGTTGGGCGACTCTGCGCGAAGCACCTTGATCTGCAGTACCTCCACTCTAGGCTCCTCTCGGTTCTTGATCGACCATATTTGCTTGAGAATTTCGACGAGGTAGCCACTACTTACGGTCCTTCGGTTGTTGGAATGGTAAGTTACGGAACTTGAGCAGTTTCTCCAACAACGACCTCTCCTGCTCGACTCTACCAGCGGTTGGAATAGCCTCCTCCATAGCGAGAGCATTCTCTTCGACGACATCGCCTCTTGTTCGACATTTCCAAAGACTTGGAACAAACTCCTCAGCAGGATTTGTGGTTATCCAACGCTTGGAAAATTTCTTCAGCCAGTGATTACACCCGAGGAGATGAAGGAAAAGGGAGCACGGACCGACAACTCTAGATCGCTGAAACCTCAACCATGGATCGAACTCGGGTTTGTCTACGAGCGATCCACCCACCTATGCACAAAGAAGGTATATCATTTAAGTTAAGGATTGGAAAGGTGAGATCGAAGAAGTCTAAACCAATGTCGAAAGGGAATTTACCTCTTGTACCTTAAGCCTCTTGATTGGAGGAGAAGAAGGTGATTCAGAAGGCTCGTCAATAATGATGCCTTGAGCTGCCCTTTGAAATTCAGGAAGGTTTCTTTTCTTCGACCTCTGAGTGAGGGGAACGTTATCATCACTTTCAGTGTCCTGCAAAAAAAAGAATTTGGGTTATGACAAGAAAGTGAATGACAAATGGAAGAGAAATTTCGACGGATTAACAAGGCAAGAGTATAGTACCTCATCATCAGGAAGGACCCTTTTCTTTTTAGCTTTGGTCTGCTGAGGAGATTTTGCCTGGGTTGTTTTCTAGAAAGAAGGTTTTCGACATAAATAAAAGTCGTAATCAAAAATAACTTGAAGCGAATAAATGGCAACATACCTTCTTTAGGATAATTTCTGGAGTGGATCTTGCTACCACTTTCTTCTTAGTTGCTGGAGGAGATTTTGCTGTGGTAGCCTTGCCTACTTTGATCTTCAGCCTGGGTGCAGGTTGGTCTGACGTCGAAAAACATTGATAAGCAAACAGAAATAAAACTAAGTTACGGATGTTTAAGACTCAGAAAGATTTGGGTATCAAGAAGTAAATACCTGGGTTGTTCGAAGGGAAGGCTGCCACCAATTTCTTCATAATATTTTCTGCGAAGGTGTCACTAGCCTCTCCAGCAGCAGTGGTATAATAACCAGCCCACCATTCATGAAATTTCTCAGTGCATGAGAATCTGGGGTTGAATTTGAAAGGTTCGAAACTCAAGGCCCTATAGTGGAATTTCTTGAAGGGTTGTTTGTAAGGCGCCACCTGTTTCTGGATTCGAAAATTCTCGCCTATGAAAACACAATTGGCGCAGTCGGATCGACAAAGACCAAGTATGCTCGAGAATAACTTGGGAAATATTTCTTAATTCCCAAACTATTTTTAGTTTTGCTGGGGTGAGTCCGGTAGAAAGAATAGCGAGAGAGAGGTAGGTTTGCGATTTGGGTAATCTCCTCGACTTGTTCGGATGAAGGGAAGGAAATGGTTGCCGAAACCAAGTTGGACCGAAAGGCCTTTGCACAAAGGGAGCCATGGAGTCTACAAAACTTGTGCACTTCAGGAACATATCGAAGTGAATTTCGAAGGACTCTTCTGGAGGAATATTTATCTGCTTGGGTTTCAACTGGGCTAGTCGAATCCCTTCAGTTCTCCTAGACTTTAAGGTTGGTTGAGCAGACTTAGGGATATACAGATCTAGTCGAGACTCAAAAGTGGCTAACAGCCACAATTGCAATAGCCACAATGGGCCAGAGGCCAAGAACTTGTTGGTGGGTTCGTCTTCTTTCAGTTCTAGAACAGCATTATCAAGTTCCTGATAGAGAGAACCCAACAACAGTTTGGCAAGACTAATGTTTTCTTCCTCGTGGAGTTGGGCTGCCAGTGGGATATAGGTTTTAGAAACCTGGAGTGAACGGGTACAGAAAACAAAAAGGGATAACCAAAGGGTTAAGAAGGCTACGTGTTCTTTAGCAGACACTGTATCAGTGTTGAGATTGTGGTGTTCTGTGATGTAAGGAGCAAAAGTGGCATTGTTAAAAGAGAACGGGTATTCATACTCAGGATTAGTGGTCGAAAGTCTCACCTAAGGGTTTCGGACTGTGATGGCGTAAAACATCTAGTAAAGTGGGAGACAGCATGCCACATTTCAAGTGGAGGCTATGAGTAGAACAGTCCCAGAACTGCATAGCAGCCAATATCAAGGTGCTGTCATACTTAGGCCCATACCTAGACAACTGGATAAGGTCAAAAATACCTTGTTTTTTCCAGATGTTGGCCTTTTTAGCCTCTACCTTGTCGAGCAGTCTATTTAAATTTGTTGGTCGAGCCTAGGGAGCGCAGACCTAAAAACCCTGGAAGGACTATTCGAGAAATTCTAAATGAAAAGGGGTCCTAGTGAAAATTCGGAGTCAAGACAGGCAGGCATGGTAGGGAAAATTTGAAACTTGGTGTTTTCTAAACAGGATATCGGGAAGAGGACCTAGATATGCATGAGTATAAACCCTAGCGAGAGGAATCAATACAGGTTTGCCATTGAACCGCTCGACTCGGTTGTCGTGAATGTCGGGCTCATCAACGAAGCCATTAAGGGTTTGAGGTCTGTTGGGCTCGTCGTTCTTCTTTGAACATTCAGCAGCAGATGATGAAGCCATGAGAGATAAAAAGCAAATGCGAGACGAAAATCAAGCGTAGATTGAAGGAAAGGAATGAAAGTTTGAAACTTTAGTGATTTTGGGGTTTTTTGCAAAACGCAGAGAATGAAGAATGCAGAGAGACTTCACAAGGGTTCAAACTGAGTAAAGAGGAATATGAAGGGTTGTAGCCGTTTATATATGTTGGGAAGCTACGATTATTGGCACGTTCGCCATAACTTTCGCACGTTCGCGACGTTTGAGAGACGTGATGGCCCACCAACTATGCAACGTGTGCCAATAAGACGGTTCATTTTACCTGTGCAAGTAATGATGGTTGTCTTTTCGACCACTGTTGAAATGTAAAAGGCGGTAGTGTAACACCCCCTTCTACCATAACTACTATTTAATTAATTTGAAAATCAGAGTGCGTAAAAACTTTTAGTGCGACCACTCGAGGGTGTCACATTTAAACAAAACACCTTTCAAAACTCCAAAATGATCCATTAAAATAAAACTCCAAAATATAGGATACATAGCACCAACAATGTCCGAGGACAAAACACTACAGCAGTGGGAAAATAATAACTTAACGTAATAGTTCAAAATATATAAAAGAAATAACAACTAAACATCCCCCGGTGCTACGTATCAGAGCCGACTCGACCACACTAGAAGAAGGATCTCTAGTCACCTTCGATCCACCGTCACTGCAGTTGCCGACATACGAAGCAACACGACGCAAAGATGAGGTGAGTCTCAATGCATAGGAAATAATAGATAAAACAAGAAACACAAAGAGAATAGGTACACGAATTCAGATTACACCAATTCTGATTCACGCCAAATATAGTTACACCAAATACTGATTACACCAAATACTGATTACACCAAATACGCTTATTACCAAATAGTTTATGAAGACACAATCAATCACGAACATGTATGCAATGTATGAAATGCAACCCAAAACTCCCTTTGGGCATATGCATGTGGATCCATCACCAAAATTGCCTTGAGGGCATTCACCAAACACCAAAATATTTTAAGAGGCCGAGGCCTATTCACCAAAAATGCATATGAGAATGCGACACCATGACTATGCACCAAAAACACCAAATCACCAAAAGAAAGCGATAACATACTCACCCATAGCCTTGTGGGCTCACCAACACCAAAGAAAGGTCATAGACCCCAACTCACCATTATTTAATCACCAATAATACACCACACCACAAATAGTAATTCTATAGGGACTAAAAGATCACCAAGACTAATTCTACACCAAAGGACTAAAGTCACTCCAGGGGACTAAACCCACACCTAGGGACCCAAACACCTCCTAGGGACTAATGTGACACCTAGGGATTAATTTAACACCTAAGGTTTAAGGTAACAACACATAGAATTTGGGTACAATATATTTAAGATTTTGGAAAACACCTCATTTCACGCTTAGGAAGCATCACATTTAAAATTAAGGGAAAAACACCACATTTGCAAGGTTGGAAAACATCACATTTTAATTGTGGAAACAGCTCACTTGAAACGCCAATTAAACCACAGCAAAACAACTTAAAAAGCAGTGAGGATTATACGCCAAATACAAAGAGGAAAACAGCAAGCCAAAACAGCCACCTTTTACGCGCCAACAGCAGAATTCTTATTTGTATAAACAGCAACTCAAAACAGTTTATTTCGCCTTAAAAATAGAATATTCAGTTAGGCCTCTGAATAAGCTTTCCAACGCATTTTAGAACACCTCAATCGGGTTCGGTTCGCAAGATATCAATTTTTCAAAAACATGACAAAGACTTTATTTTTTTGACACACAAAGAAAGACATTTCATTCGTATAACAGCTACCACAAAACAGTTTATTTTGCCTTAAAAATAGAATATTCAGTTAGGCCTCTGAATAAGCTTTCCAACGCATTTTAGAACACCTCAATAATTCATCAACAACATCAAAAATCATCAACTCATCTCACAACACATCAAAATTCAATATTTACATAACAATTCAATTCAACCACATATAAGGTCACACAATCACCCAATCAATCAAATACTTCATGAATCAATTTAAACAACTACTCCTAACACCTAATCCCTATGATTTCGTGGTTTATAAATTATTAACTATGAAAGAGAGCCCCCATACCTTGTTATTTGAAGAAGATAACACTAAAGCTCCCAAGAAAACCCCTCCAAGACACCAACACTCCAAGCCTTCCCTCTTTCTCCTTGAATCAATCGCTCCTCTCCTTCTCTCTAGCCCTAGCCGTCGCACCTCTTCACTCTTCTCTCCTTTCTAATTTTGAAATTTTGTTTCTAATGAGGGTTTCTCCTAAGACCCTAAGGTTTTATTAATTGGGTTTGGGCCACTTAACTCCATTGGGCCTTAATTGCACACCTCTAATTATTTTCTCACATCCTCCCTATTTAACTAAAATACTCCCCATTTATTTACTACACCCCACTCCTTAATTAAATTAAATACCCTATTTTTAATTTGATTTTTAATTCCCAACCATACGCTACTTTTCTTCCTACTTTTCCTCCCTCCCATAACCACTTTGGTTTTCCCTAGAAACTTGTTTTTTTTTAATAACAATAATAATAATAATAATAATAATAATAATAATAATAACAATAATAATAATAATAATAATCATCATATATTAAGTATTTCTAACATCAATTTTAGTCCTTCTCAACATGGTCCCTATGCCAAAAACTCTCCAATTTGGTCCACTCCCCTATCAAATCAACCCCTAATAATTTCTAATAAAATTTGGGGCGTTACAGGTAGAAATGACCATTGCACAGTATTCAAAAAATGCCTTTTCTTCCCTCCATTCCTTATTCCGTCGAAAAAACATTTTTTGGGGGGCAATCTGCATTTCCTCAAAATTCGACAAGGGCATTAAATTAAGCTTTAAATGGTATTGATTTGCACATTTAATAGTATTCACGTGGCCACGTGTCAATGTTCAAGTCAATGTACCATAAATGCGCGATAAAAGTTGTACAAGTCTCGACAATGCAAGCAAACTTCGACGGACTTGGTTCTTCAAGCTACGAAACAATGTCGAAACCTTCGGCGGAGAGAGGCCCAATTGTTCGACAAAGCGGGTCCAATACTTCGCCAAATCCTTCGACAACAAGGCGGGTCGAGCGCAAGGAGCAAAGCGATTAGTGGGCGGTTATTTCCCAGTTTTTAGGAAGTAGTTATCGTGCTTGCCCACGATTGTATCACGAGTATAAATACTCCATTGTAATAGGAAAGCGGGGTCACCACATTTTTACAAAAACTCGAGAAACTCAACTTCCAAGTCAAAGCGAAACAAGAGTGAATCGGATCATATTATACGTGTCGGTGGACCATCTTCTTCTTTCTATCATTTTAATGCAATTTTCACTTGTTTTTACGTTTGTTGCATTTCTTGCTTTTATTCTCGCTTTCAAACTATCTCTTTCTACTATTTTTACGTTTCTTACGCACGCTAAAAGACACAAAACTTAAAGGCAATTGTCAAAGAGATTTTCTAGTTTGATCTCACAGTCTCTATATTGAAAACTAGTGATTGTTTGCTAAAAACACCAGCAAACAGTACCATAGAAGGAGCTATCGTGAAACCCATGTCGTCAAAATTATTTATTCAGAAGCCTCCCCAAGGCTACTTAGAATGAAACCTTGATGAATCATCTCAATGCAATTGAGGCAAATGTAAATAAAGTTCCTCATTGTATTGAATGAATAAAGTTATCTGTACAGTGAACAGTAGCAGTATATATACAATGGACTAAAATGACTAACTATGTGGTTAAGATCTAACTAAGATAGTTACACTCTAACTAATTGTATTTACAAGGGTAATCTACCATATGTACAATGTATCCTAATATCCCCCCTCAAGTTGGACTATGGAAATTACAAAGTCCCAACTTGGTAACAAAGGAGGAAAAAGAAGTAGCATGCAAAGGTTTGGTAAACACATCTGCCAATTGAGCAGCAGAAGGCACATGCAATAGATGAATGAGTTCTTTGTTGAATCTTCTCATGCACGACATGGCGATCGATCTCAATATGCTCGGTGTGTTCATGGAAGGAAGAATTATGCGCAAGATAGATAGGCGACTTGTTGTCATAGTAGACAACAAAGCAAGGCTTGAAGGAGGCAAGCTGTAAATCTGCAAGTAGGAAGTGTATCCACTTGAACTTCACAGGAAAGTGAGGCCAAGGCCCTATATTCAGCCTTAGAAGAAGATCTAGAAATAGTGTTTTGTTTCTTGGACTTCCATGAAATGAGGAAGAACCAATAAACAGGCTCTGATATCATCTCAGTGGAATTGAGGCAAATGTAAATAAAGTTCCTCAAATTTTATTCTCTTATCTTTGACGTTCGTTTCCACTCCTTGCGAACGCAACCTCACCTCCGCATTTTGGACCCAAAATCACAATTTTTAATGGCCTTTCGTATATGGAAAATGATTATCAAGAAAATTTGCTAAAAACAATTTCTCATATTTTTCAAAGCTATAACAAACATATGACATACTCTTAATAGTAATTATTATTTTTAAAAAGTAATATTTTTCTAAAAGCAGCTAGTAAACTACTACCAAATCCACAGATTCCAACACAAAAGTTTATCCTTTCAAACAGTTTTCAGTTTCACAAGCTTCGTGTTCAGCAACTGTGATAGATGCTCCTTCCACTGATGCTGTCGGAATATATCTATCTCAGAAGGAGGAAGGGACAGAAAATAAAAAGACAAAGAAAGCTTCTTTAGTTAGCCTAACTGGTGTCAGCTCACGAAATAAAACCAGTTCAACTAAATTCCAGAGTTAGAGAAGTACTTACGAATTACAGCTAGCTGGGAATGTTTTTCTGATAAGTTACAGTCACAACTTAAATCTCTAACATGAGTGAAAAAGCTCTTGTTCTAGACAAAATCCTGCAATTAACCCTCCTATTTGAATGCTATAAATTCTTATCAACAATCCACTTTTGAGTTATAAATTCTTATCTACAATCGAAGCTCACAAACAACTATACCTCTGGGAAAAAGCAGCTTCATAAATGTGGAAAGAATTGAAGTAGCACATTGGAACATGACTTATATCCGATCACAATGACCTTTGATTATTTAACCCTCAAAGCTTAATGAGCTTTTATAAATAATTGAAGTAGCACTCTGGGAAAAGACAGCTTCATAAACTCTGCGTTGAAGCAGAACGAGAATGGCGAGAGAGGTCGTTTGAGTATTTTCTCACTCTACTTAATGTCTCTAGTTTTTCTTGTGTTGGAGCTCTTGTGGATGAGTACTTATAGCAGCAAAGGGGCTTGGAATTTGGAGAAGGAGAAGTAGAAAATCCGTGAAAGAGAGAGAATGAGAAAAGAAATGCAATGTGTGAAGCGACGAGGATGAGAAGAGTGAATTAAATGCATTTTTAGAGATAAAAATAGGACTATTTTTAGAACAATTATTACTAATTAAATAAATAAGTGACTTACTTTTCTATTTATTTTGCAGAAAGAAAAGATGAAAATTAGAATCATCATATATATAATATTATTCAAGAATATTATATATAATATATGTATTCATGGGGCTGCCGATAGAAATTCAAGGATGTGCAAAGCCAAAAGAATTGAAGAAAAGAGAAAGACTTGTTTTTTCATACCCCCACCCCTTCCCCATATACCCCCACCCAAAAGTGAAACCCCAAAATGCCATTTGCAATCTATTTTTTTTAAAAAAAGGCCAATCGTATATATGTTATTTTGGACATATATACGATGGTCAAATTTAACCCATCGTATATATGTCCTTAAGACGTATATACGATTAGCCGTATAAGATGCAATCGTATATACGTTTGAAGGACATATATACGATGGGTTAAATTTGACCATCGTATATATGTCCAAAATAACATATATATTGTTTGAATTTTTATTACTAAAAGGCTACTAAAAATTTGTTAAATAGTCAAAACTACTCTAAAAAATTATAACAACACCACTAAAAATCTAACAAAACCAAAATAAGGCTATACAAATTTTTTTAGATTTTTTGGAGACTATGAAAAATTGAAAAAAATCGTAAAAAATAGTAAACGATGGAATTTGGGATTTTGAGGCCGTAGTCGATAAGAAGTCTCTTCTAGGAGTCTTGATTCTTGATTTTTTGGATTTAATGCATTTGGTTTCATTACGATCGGAGTATGTTGCCCGAAAACCGATTTTTTAGCCTAAATTATTCGTTCGACGTATAACATCGTCACGTTTTAACGAACTACACACTAAACCTATTTTCAGGGCTTAATTAATTTTTATTAGACTTAAAATAAAATACAAATCGTATATACACCTGGGGGGTGTATATACGATTGGGCAATTTTTTTTAAAAAAAAAAACGTTTTCAGAAGGGCATTTTGGGATTTTACATTTGGGTGGGGGTATATGGGGAAGGGGTGGGGGTACAAAAAAAACCCAAAGAGAAAAAGGGGCTTTAAGGCCCATTAAAGTAAGAGAAGAAGAATTGGCCCATGGCCAATTGAATGAATAAGGCCAGGTGAAGAGAAAGAAGGCCCATGCTTTAGCCAACCCCCCAGCTACTCACCAGACACCCCTAAAATCAGGTGATAGACAAAAATGCACCGTTAGCATGCGGCAATCGAACGAATTAATTGGACCTCCCTCGAACATTGAAAAATACACAGTTCGGCGCTACCAGATTCGATCAAGTTCGATCAACCGTTCGCCAAACCGTATGTAATTTTTTTTAAAAATATAAAATCCAATTTTCAGTAAAGGGTTTTTGGTCTTTTCACCCCATAAAGGGGTGTCTTGTGAGTAGAAGGGGGGTTGGCTGAAGCTTGGGCCAGAAAGAAAAGGAGAGAAGATGAGATGATGATCTTGGCTTGCACGGAAGGTTGGAGGAATTAAATTAAATAAGGCTCATGCTTCTTACACTCCCCCCTCTATTCATTACACACTACCAACACGTGTGAAAAGACGGTACTACCCTTAATGAAATGCAGTGTTTTAATTTTTTTTCTTAAATTTCAAGACGGTTCGATACTTACCCATCGAACCAGTTCGATGGTAAAGTATCGAGTAGTGTAAATTATGTTGCACAACCCAAATTTTGTCTAACAGTGGTTCGATTGTTAAGTAATGAACTGGTTCGATAGTTTACCTTCGAACCACTGTTAATGAGGCAGAATTGATGTTATTTTTGCACACGTTAAAATCAATCAAAACGAGGTTTACAATTTCAATTTCCTATGAGTGTTCTCTTGAGATTTTTATTGTTGTCCTGGCAATAGTAGCTACCTCATTGCGTTGAAACTATTAACGATAAACAAATACCAAGTATGACTTAGATCAAAATAATGGTGAAATGAAAATACAATGGCTGCTGATGAACTAAAAATAGAAAAATATTTGAGAAGTATTAATGGTATAATCTTTGGTGGATGATCTTGCCATCAGAAAATCAATTTTAATTGCTTTGATTATCTGCTAGGACAATCAGAAAGAAATGGCTGAGACGAAATGTCATGACTCATGAGTCATGATCGACACTATTTATCAACTGGTTAAGCGGATTTTCTGTTTAAGTTGAAGGTGCGGTGCAAGAAAATGTTATCGATTCCTCTCTTTCCCTCACCAAGTTTGTGCATCGAAAAGAAAATGGATGTTGCATGTGAATATATCATAGTTGTTCTTTGTTTGGCCGTGAACTTTCTATTATTTAAATTGAAATTAAAAATATGAAAGTTGGAATTCTTTCCATTCTGATCAGTAATAGGTAGGTTCTAACTTTAAGTATCGAACTATCTCAAATATCAGCAACACCCCATTTTCCAATTTTTTACAATACTCGATAGTTTGCCATTGAACTGGTTCGATGGTTAACTATCGAACCATCCTAAACACAAAAAAAAACGCAGCGCTTCATTAAGGGAATTTTTGGAATATTAAGGGTTTGGTAGTGTTTGATGAGTAGATGGGGGTGTGTAAAAAGTATGGACCTTAAATAATAAAACAAAATGGTGTTTGCTTTTCCCACACCGCCTCCTACTCAAAACACACCCCATAAGGGTGTGAAAAGACCAAAAAGCCAGCCAAAACCTCTTTTTTTTCACGAATTTTCACCTGCTCGAACACGGGCCTTCGAACAGGTTCGAATGACATCGTTCGTGTGTGTTAAATCTTGACTTCACACCCTATTGTGCGTAATTTCACCTGTTTGAACGAGGTCATGCGAACATGTTCGCATGAGGGTGTTCGAACACCCTATTTTATTACAAAAAATGGACTCTCACACCACATTCACCTTTTTTACCTGTTCGGTTGACCTCAACCGAATACATTCGGTTGCCCATCCCCGAATTGGTGAAAACACACACTCTACTTAAGGGTATTTTTGGAATATTTGGAGTTAAGGGGTGTGAAAGAGTAAGAGGGGGTGTGGGAAAAGCAAACGCCAACAAAAAAACTTGGAGATGAAGAAAGAGTGATGGATCCCACGTGAGATGATCCAATTCCAAGTGAGTGTCGCTCGGAACCCTAGGTGGTGGAAGGATATAAGGGTTCTTTTTTTTACCCCCACCCTTTACCCCCATATATATATGATAACCCCAAAATACCCCTGTCAAAACCTTTTTTTTAAAAAAAAAATCGTATATATGTTTTTGGAGCATATATACGATGGCAAAATTTTAGGCATCGTATATACCCCTTAAAAACGTATATACGATTGGCTTTAGATTTTCAATCGTATATAAGTTTTTAGGGCGTATATACGATGGTGTATTTTAAGGCATCGTATATATATCTAGGGCTTAGGCTATATACGATGCCTGAAATATTTTTTTTTAAATTTTTTTTTTTAAATTTTAACGGTTAGGGTTTCACTTTCAATGTTGATCAACGGTGTAGATTGCACTAACAAAATCAATGGTTGAGAATCTTTTACGACATCTATAAATACTCACTCCCACCCTCACTATTTTTCACACCAAAAGTTCAACTTCCTTCTCACACACAACACAAGTCAAGATGATGCAGGCTTCCCTAATGAAATACTACGAGCCTTCTTCTCTCACTATCGTTCATTCTAATCTGGGGCTCGTTGATCATCAGGGCATCATCTTACAAGATGATGGTGTAGGTTTCGATGGGAGAGATGTTATGCAGTGTATGTTAAAACACTGCATATCATTTGCTGCTCTTAAGCAGAAACTACTGCGGATGGTTCAACCTAAGAACGACGAGCATGAGATAATTTGTATCGTTTATCGGAAACTGGAATGGACTGATGGAGGTCTTTATTGGTCTACCATGGATGTCAACAACAAGGATGACCTCCGAGACATGATGTCCAATCATATTACGTTTAAATGGAAGAGTTATATTAATCTGTACGTCGAAACCAGAAGGACTGTCGCTGAGATCCTTTGTCGATTAACTCCACCAGCTCAGTAGTTTCTATTGTATTTTCTTTTTATCTGTCTATTTTTATTCTAGTTGTTTATGTTTTATCGCTTGTGGAAGTTTGTTTTATTGAATCAATGAAATCGAAATTTTCTGGAAACTCGTAAAATATAACAACCGAAAAAAAGTAATAATAAAGTGAAATTGGCCCTAAAATAATGACTAACCCGGTTGTACAACCGACTTAGCCGTTTATTTTTAGAAAAGTAATTTATTTGTATTTGTTGGGTTTGTAGGGTTCGAATCTGCATACTCATTGGCTACTAAAATAATGACTAACCGGTTGTACAAACCGACTTAGCCGTTTATTTTATTTTGAGAAAAAGAGTAATTATATCTGAATTGGAAAAAGAATTAAAAGGTAAATCAGCGGGTGAAAATAGTAAATTCGGGTTTTTATTAGTAGCAGGGTGTTGTATAAATAATAAGGGGTGTAAACAGAAAATCCATTCGCATTGGGAGAGCGAATGCAAACCGGGCTTTAGTAAAGGGGGCGCGTTACTGGAATAGAAGGTGTGCAACTAATAAAGTGAATATTAAAAATAAAATAAAAGAAAAGCCCACATATATAAGGAAACCTAAAACCAACGAACCCTAAAAATTTTCATTCCCTTCCTTTCTTCCCTGCAGCTGCTTGCACCAACTCTTGAGAGAGAGAGCGATTTCTTGGCGAAAATGTCGCCGTTTCTTGGGGAGAGAGAGCCGACCGGTTTAGAGAGTGAGGAGAGGAAGCGGCGATGAAGGTGGCGACTCCATCGGAGGTGGGTGATGATGGCGACGGCGTTGGCGCCGCGAAGGAACTCTCGCGGTTTTGAGTTCGATGAAGGGTGATGAGGGTGGCGGTCGCGGCGACGACGTGAACGCAGCAGAAGCGGGGGTAAGCGTCATTCTTTCTCTGTTCCTCTCTATCCCTTTTATGGTTTTTTCTCTTCTCCTTCATTTACAGTCCTACTAATTTCTGATCTGGTTTTTTTTGGTTTCTGAGTTCATAGAGGTTTCGGTTTGGGCGAGATGGCAGCGGCCCGAGGTGATTTCTATGGTTCGGGTTATTTTGGGGACCTCACGAGCTCGCGGAGAAGACGACCGGAGCTCCGGCGAGCTCAAGGTCAGTGTTCTATCCTATTTATTTTTTACGCTTTCGCTGGTCTGATTTCTCTCCTACCCATTTTATTCCTCTATTTATTCTGTTTTCGTATTTTTAAGTCTCTGAGTATGTTTGTTTCACTAAAAATAACTATTGATCTGAACCTACAACAACAAAACCAGTTTTAAGCATAACCTATTTGATGAGCTCTAATCCCAGCATACACATTTTTTGAGACACGGCATAAGGACTTTATGAAATTTGGAAAATAAACTTCTGCTTTTTTGATTCTCGTAATACACATTACTCTTTACTTATACATACATACGAATTTGAAGGGAAACAGATCCATTGATACATGTTACATCGAGTTTAGAGTTGAGAATGCATTTAGTAATACCTACCTTTATTCCAGCCTCTGTTTTAACCCCTTTGTGTATCTGTTCGGACAATAATAACCACTTTGCAATCGCTGCTGTGTGTGTGTTCTATCGATCTTTGTTGTTCTTCCTTTCTTCTTGCTTTCGGATCTAGAAGAAATACATTTAGGTGATTAGGGTTTGATGTAAAACCCTAATCCTTTTTTTCTTGATTTTTCTGTACTCAAATCTCTGCTTTTTTTCGAGGTCTAATCCTATTTTTATACTAAAATTTTAGGTTTAGCATTAAATTTTGTTTCCCTTGGGCTTTGACTAATTTTGACCTTCTTTGTTTTTTTTCAGATCTGCATTCAACTAGCGGTTGGAGAGTAATGAGAAAATTCTATTTGCACCTCTGTATTTTTTTGTGTATTTTTCCTATTATTTTTGGATTCCCCCTTTTTGTATTTTTAGTATTATGATTTTTTGTATTTTTGGACTCTTTGGACTATTAAGTGCTTTTAATTTCTAAATTAAACTAGCTACTATTTTTTGACATTTTTTTGGACTGTTACGGTATTTCTAAATTGTAAACTAAATTAAATTGGATTTTTTGACATTTTTAGACATGTTGGACTCTTAAACATTGTAAATTAAACTAAATTGAATTTTTGACATTTTTAGATTTATTAAGTGCTTAAATAAATTAAGTGAACAAAGTACGAAAAAATAATAACAGGAAAAAAGACTAAATATAAAGACGAAAAACGAACCGGACTTGACGACTGCGCTGAGACTAGACAAAAAAATAAAAGAAATTGGCGCGTTAAAAATAAACGACTAGAAATAAGCGACTAGAACAAGAAAAAGAATAAGGCCCTTACTAGAAATAAACAACTAGAACAAGAAAAAGAATACGGACAAAATTGGGGTATAACAGTCTACCATGGATGTCAACAACAAGGATGACCTCCGAGACATGATGTCCAATCATATTACGTTTAAATGGAAGAGTTATATTAATCTGTACGTCGAAACCAGAAGGACTGTCGCTGAGATCCTTTGTCGATTAACTCCACCAGCTCAGTAGTTTCTATTGTATTTTCTTTTTATCTGTCTATTTTTATTCTAGTTGTTTATGTTTTATCGCTTGTGGAAGTTTGTTTTATTGAATCAATGAAATCGAAATTTTCTGGAAACTCGTAAAATATAACAACCGAAAAAAAGTAATAATAAAGTGAAAGAACTAATAATAATAAAGCAACATGAGTACAAACATCAAAGTACAAATACAAAATCCCCTAGCGTCGCCTACGTGGTGGTGGTAACAGAAAGTCGGGTGGTGCTATCCCCATCAGCTCATAGAGTCTCTAAAAAGTCTCAGTGCCATGACGGATCTCGCCTCTACGAAGCCCGCGCTGACAAATGCCCACCAGCTCCTGTAAGAGGGCCTGATTATGCTGCTGTGGTTGTACTGGTGGTGGTAGTGACTCATCTGGTTGTACTGGTGGTGGTGCCGGTAACAATCTCAAGATAGATACACGGACGTACCACTCTAACTACGCTGGTCCGGTCTCATCCTCCCGATGAGCAACCCGAGTAGTGCGCAGAACGTCGCTCACACTAACCATGAAGGTGGTGATCTGAAAGATGCAGTCGGCATGGCTCGGACGACCTGCAAAAGGGTCACGTGGGATAAACTGACAGTACCCAAACTGTCGTAGGCACCTATCAGGCATGTAGCGAACTATGAAGTCGCCCCAGCTGATGAAGCCCCTGTACAAGGAGATCTGCTCAAAGGGTCTAATAGCCCAGTGCTCCTCAAATGGTCGCCAGCAGACATCCTCCGGTCTCAGCTCATCAATCATCCTCCTATAATGGCTCAGCTTCTCCCAATCTGTCTTCCTCTTCCTAAAGCGCCCAGCGAGTGGCTCCGCAGTCTCTATATGACCAGGGCTCCTCTCCGCTATCCGAGGGAAATACCACATAATCCAAGACTGAAATGCAAAAATAAACGACATGGTTAATTAAAAACTAGTTAACCAAATTCTTAATTAAGAAAAAAATTAAGTTAAAATTTGTACCTGAAATAGACTGGCATACCCTCCTAACTGCGCCTTGTCCCTCAAAGAGGCAGTGTTCAAGGACTCATACATGGTTGCTAGTGCACCTGCACCCCATGCATACTGTCCAAGAACATCTGCGCTGAGATCATCAAGGCAAAGCAGCCACTTAGCCTCAACCCTGTCTCTAGTCTTCGTAGTGAAGATGTTGTAGGTCAGAAGTAGAAGGAGAAAAGCCCTCACAACAATAGTCATGTCACCCCCCTATGCCATATTACGTGTAAGAATCTCTTGCAGCCAACTGAAAGTGTAATACGGGCCCCCACGAGTGTTGTTACTAGCCTCAATCTGTGAAACACCCAGATACGTCAGTGGAAGCTGTCTGGCATGCTCCGAAGTGACAGGAAGGGTTGCAGCTCTGGCATAATTCCCCTGGATCGGAAGATGCAGCAAACAAGAGACATCATCCAGAGTGATCGTCATTTCACCAAATGGTAAGTGAAATGACGATGTATCTGAGTACCATCTCTTAATAAAAGCTGACAGCAACTCATGGTCTACTGTGTTGTGGCCAGTGTAGACAAGTGGGGCCAGTCTAGAGTCCCTGAGATGTGGGGAACGTAGAACTAGCTCCTGGTAGGGTCCATACAACTTGCTCAGGATTTTGTTTCCATGAGCCCAGACTTTCACAACACGATGATAATCCTGAATTAAAAATAAATTATGTAAGCAAGAAGTACAGACTATGTGCATTAACTAATAAACTATGTAAGCATTAAATTCAAATTACAGGGTCTGCGCGTATAGAAGTGCAGACATGATCTGCCAGATAAGTGAAGAGAGGGTGTCGAGGCTGAGGCTCCTCATGGTGCCCGTGATCCTCCTGATGCTCAGACATAGACGCATCTGACGACATATCCGTATGAGACTCATCATCCTGCTGATAGTCATGTTGCTGATAGGCCTGCTGCTGAGGGTGCCTCCCCCGATAGTGATCCTCAAACTGAGCCTGCTGCATAAAATCCTCATGATAATAGTCTCCACCACCACGATCATCGGAGGATGATGATGATAATTTGGGGTGGCTGCGGCCGTCATCGAAGTGTGCGGTGATCATCGTGGCGGATGCTGTTGATACTCAGGCGCCTGCTCAGCCTGTCTCCTAGCCAAGTCCCTGGCAGCCCTCGCCGAAGCATGCATCTGATTATGCCTGTGAGTCTGCGTACTGGGAGCAGTCGACGAAGACAATGCATCCCCCCTCTTGCTAGGAGATGCCTCCCCTCTCACTCTCTGACCATGGTCTCTCTGACCACGATACCTACCAGACAGTGCAAAAATAATAATTTACAATCAGTAAAAAAAACAAAAAAAAACCCCATCGTATATACATAAAATGAGGTATATACGATGCTCACTCTTTGTGGGTCGTATATACATGTGGATGAGGTAAATACGATTGGCAGGAAGAGGGCCACTCGTATATATGTCCTGGATGAGGTAAATACGATGGCTAAATATTAAGGGTCATATATATGTGCTCAAACGTATATACGATTGGATGAAAATTGGTTCAATCATATATATGTCCCAATATGTATATACGATTGGAAAGTGGTCAAACGTATATATGTGCCAAATGATAAATTTTGGGGATTTTGTAATGTTTTAGGGGTATTTTGGTCTTTTCAATGGGTTTGTGGGGGGGGGGGGGAGGGTAGAAGTGAAGAGGGTGGGGTACCAAAAAAAACCCAGGATATAAATAGGGAAGCTTGGTTTGAAAAAGAGAGAGTCGTGAGTGATACATAGAGCAGCCGTATACACAGTAAAAAGAGTATAACAATTAACAACGCGCACACATAGACGGTCACAGAGGGAGAAGAGAGTTCAGAATTTACTCTATCTTTGGGTTATTTTTATCTGTTGTAATTCATGACTCTTAATTTTATTCCAATATTCTTGACTACTATGGATAGCTAAATCATCTTCTAGGGTCTTAGGTGGATCTTGTTTGATTAGAGACTTTTTTATGTTTTAATTTATACTTTGAATTCCCAATTTTTATTCCAATTAATATTATCCTATTGTTTTATCACATAATTAGGATTGACCACCATTTGCATGTTCATAATCAATTAGTTGATTAGCGACCGTACTACAACTAGTTGGTGGACCTATAGGATAATTGAGACTATAATTAATGAATGACCAAACTTTAATTTCGTATAAATTATTTTTCCTTTCGAAAAGATTATTTATGGCGCACCCAATCCCTCACCGAATTGGTCAATAGCATTGAGAGTTTCCTCCCAACTTAAGTATGCCCTTTATTGTTAATTCAATATTAATTACATTACACAATCAATATAATTAGTAATCCATCACCAGTAAGCCAAGGAAGCTTACGTGAGGAATTATGGTATCAATTCAATTTGTAACACATCACCGACTTCGAAAGCTTTGGGTGAACCCCATCTTGGCTAATAGGATCGAAAATCCTAAGAGCAACATAACATATATGCACCGGGGCCAAGGTCAAGGGCTCATGACTTTCCTCACCTAGCATGCTAACACATAGGGTCGTCACCCCGACTCGGTATATTTTATATATCATACCCGCATTGGGTTGTCTCCTATATTCGATATAATTTATATATCGAAAACATAATTCTATCTATGATATGTTTTTATATCATATTATCACCATTATAAACTTATATACTCAGACAAAACATCATTTGATTTATAAAACATTGGTTCCCACACGTATTCTAGCTTTTGGTTTATCAAAACATATTCGTTTTCCATACATTACGTTTATAATTAATAATCATACATCATGGGATAAAAAATACAAAACAATCCATTTATATGATTAGGTCCCTCTGTAAGCTTTGTAACGCATCTGAGAACACATTAATCGGGTTCCCGGATCAAAAGTTATGATCAAAACTATTTTAGGTAAAATTGTGGTGACAGGGTGCGCATGTAAGCGCAACATAAGCGCGAAGAAACAGTTGTTATTGCGCCTAAGTCGCGCATAAGGGAAATGTATGCATAGAGAGACAGTAGCTACAGAGCTGGTTGCGCGTGGATGGCGCGCAGTTTGCGCGTGCGCGCTACTCTGCAGCAAAACACTATTTTGACAGCAGCTTTCAACAATCCAATTCTTACTCAATCTCACCCAATTCAATCCAAATCATACCAGATAAGCCAAGAATACCGTTTTTTCAAAACAATCCAAACAATTCCATTATATACATCAATATGCAGATAAGCCAAGAAGTCATAAAACACGAAATTTTTCAAAATGAACTGTAATCGACTCAAATTTGACGAAAACGTGAAGGTCCTTGGAAGTTCCAAGGACCTCAATCTAACTTCAACTTCCACATACAACCCACCACATACCCAAAACTCCATTAATCTCCAACTTTGAGCTTAAAGGTGCCTCTAATGATGAAATAAAAAGAGGAGTATTGTAGGTGATGAAGTGAGTGTTGGGGTATAGAGGAAAAGAAGATGATCTTAATGGGGTAGAAAAGAAACACATGCATCAAGTTTTGAGGAAAATCCCCCCCTCTCATCTTCTTCCGGTCACTCACGCCTCCTCTCTCTCTCTCTCTCTCTCTCTCTCCAGCTTCCTTTCTTTCTTTTCTCTTTCTTTTTTTTTTTTTGACTTGAAAGACATCTCATTCTATTGATTAAGGTAAAACAGAGCACAAGGCATCATTACAGACAATAGAGTTAACGGGTTCAGGGACATATCCCTCCCAATACATATTACCTAATTGCTTAGCTAGACTAACTAGAGCATGAGCAGCTTGATTACAATTACGTCTAACAAAGGAAATCCTAGAGTTAGGAACTTGAGCTAATAGATGATTACTGATCCAACTACAATATTCTCAATAGAGATGTCGATTTGGAACCATGGCGAAAGAACCACCACTTCAAAGATCACATTCAAAAAAACAATTTGAGAGATTCCTAGCTCTAGCCCAATCAATGCACCATCTCAAACTCATGGCTTCAAAGAAGCGGTGGGGCTTATTTTACCTCTCCAAATGAAGTGCGGCATGTAAAACAACACCAAAGATCATTTCTAGCCAAAAACCCTAGCAGCGAGATATCAAGCAAAGCGACCGCATCTACATTGATCTTGATCCGGTCACTAGTTGGAGCAACCCAAAAATTTCTGCTATCCTCCACCTGAGAGCTACGGTTCTCTGCTGAATTAGCAGCATTAAAATCCTCAAAAAAAGTAGCACTGTCAGCTGCAATACTCATCGGTTTAAACACTGAGTTGTTAAAAATTAGATCATTACGGCCCTTCCAAATCTTCCACAGCGTAATGCAAAATAATTGTCTAGCAAAAATATCATTCACAGAAATCCAATGATGAAGCCATGACATAAAATCAGAGTGACTTGGGATGTGGATCCCCAAAGGAGATGAGAACCAAACTAGCTTAGCCAGATCACAATTCATAAACAGATGACTAAGAGTTTCAGAACTAGAACAACACAGAGGACATTGAGTGTCAAGTGAGATACCTTTCCTCTCCAATCTGGACCTAGTAGGCAAGATGTCTTTTGCAAGTCTCCAAATGAAATTCTTCACACTGTTAGGAGTTTTGATCTTCCAAATAGCCTTCCAAAGAGATAGATTTGATGAATTTGAGGACTCAGCCAAACTTCTGGAGTTCTCATTCTTTAACAAGTGGTATGCTGATCTAACCGAATAGAGTCCATGCTTCTCAAAATGCCAAACCAATCTGTCATCAGGCAGCCTCATAGACACAGGAATGTTGACAATCTGCTTAGCCTCAAAAGGATTAAATATGCTGGAAATGAGATGCCTATTCCATTGCTTTGTGTTAGGATCAATGAGAGAAGAAACAGTAGCATCGGCTTGAAGGATATTCACAGGACTACAGACCTTGAAATTTGCCTGCTCAGGGAGCCATCTATCCCGCCAAATCTTAACTTTCTGCCCGTTACCAATCAGCCACCTAGAACCTTTCTCCATAACTTTCTGAGCACTCAAAATACTCCTCCAAGCGTAGCTTGGTTGGAATCCCGTTGTAGCCTCAAGGAAATTTGTTCTAGGATAGTATCGGCCCTTGAACACTCTTGCCATCAGAGAAGAGGAATCATACATAAGTCTCCAACATTGTTTACCAAGAAGGGCAGTGTTGAAGTCACTGAAACCCCTGAAACCCAAACCACCTCTAGACTTGCTCTCCCCAAGCTTGCTCCAACTCATCCAATGGATTTTCCTCTGAGTATCCGAAGATCCCCACAAAAACTTGGCAACTATATTTTCAATCTCCCTGCAAACCCCCTCAAGCATTTTGTAACAGCTCATGATATAATTTGGTATTGATTGAGCAATAGACTTGATGAGGGTTTCTTTACCAGCCCTAGAAAGAAACTTCTCTTTCCAACCCTTAACCTTCTTCCAAACCCTGTCTTGAACAAGAGAGAAACCCTCCTTCTTGGACCTCCCAAACACCACTGGAAGACCAAGGTACTTAGAGTGGTGTGTCACAGCCTTTATCCCAATCTGGTTACAGATAATTTGTTGTTCTTGGATAGGCACATTTCGGCTATATGACATATCAGACTTATCAAAATTGACAAGCTGACCCGAGGCGGCTTGGTAAGAATCAAGGATTTTAGCAATAGAAGCAGCTTCATGAGAATTAGCCCTAGCAAATAGCAAGCTATCATCCGCAAAAAGAAGGTGAGTTATAGAGGGGGCGTTCCTAGCAACCTGAACTCCATGAATAGCACCCTGATGACTACTATTATGTAACATGCCAGAGAGGACATTAGCACACAAGATAAAAAGATAAGGGGAGAGGGGATCTCCCTGTCTGATACCTCTCTCAGGTGTAAAAACTCTACTAGGTTGGCCATTAATCAGAACTTGGTAGCTCACCGTAGTAATACAAGATAAAATGAGGTTGGTGAGATTTTCAGGGAAACCAAATTTTAAGAGGGCAGCTTTAATGAAGTTCCACTCTAGCCTATCATAAGCTTTTGCCATATCAAGCTTGAGGGCCATCATGCCCTTCTTTCCTTTGGTCTTTTTCTTAAGCCAATGGAAACACTCCATGGCCACCAAAGCATTATCAGTGATGAGTCTACCTTTCACAAACGCACTTTGTTCCTCGTCAATAATACTAGGAAGGAAGCTCTTAACTCTATTAGCAATAGTTTTGGTGACAATTTTCATAGTAACATTACATAAGCTAATAGGTCTAAAGTGTTTAGGAGAGGAAGGATTCTTACACTTAGGAATGAGAGCAATGAAGGTGTTGTTAATACACTCAGGAGATTTTCCATTGTTGAGAATATCAAGGACAAGCTTCAATATGTCATTGCCCACAAGATGCCAATACTTCTGAAAGAACAGAGCCGGGAGACCATCAGGCCCAGGGGCCTTAAGGGGATGCATCTGATCAATGGCCTCTTTGACCTCCTCCTTACTGAAAATATTTGAACAATCATTCTGTTGGGCCAAAGACAGATGTTTCTGGATATGAGCACAAGCTTGATCAGGATCAGTACAATCAGAAGGTAAAACAGATCAGTGAAAAAATTGATGATAACTCTCTCCACATGCTCATCACCATGCCACCAATTTCCATCTTCATCCTTAAGCTTCTTAATGGCATTAGTTTTACTCCTTTGGCTAGCCTTCCTATGGAAAAATTTGGAATTTTTGTCACCATGCTTCAACCAAATTGCCCTACTCTGCTGCCTCCAGGCCACTTCTTCTTTCTTAAGAAGGTCATCTAGCTCTCTATCAAGGTTTCTAAATCTACCCAGATTAGAGGGGTTGCCCTGCCATAAAGCTTCATCCTTTAGTAAATTCTCCACTCTTTTGATCTCCTTCTTTATGGAGCTAGTTCTATACTCCCCAAATTCCCCATCAATGTCTTTGACCCCCAACAACTTATCAGCACAGGCCCTGCTGCCACCATGCCAATTACTTCTAACAATATCTTCACATCTAGAGTCCTTTGTCCAGTTCTCCTCAAACCTAAAAACATGCACTCTCTTCTTCTCATTCAAGTGATCATTATCTTCAAGCTTCACCAATAAAACAGAATGATCAGACCCATATCTAGGTAAATGAGTTACTGTAACCAGAGAAAAAGTATTACAGAAACTTTCAGAAGCCAGAACCCGATCCAACCTACATTGAATATTATCACTCCCCTCTCTACCATTGGACCAAGTAAAAGGGTACCCCACAAAACCCAAATCATTCAGGCCACAAAGCTCCATAGTATCTCTACTGAAGCTCAAATGACTAGCAGACCTGTTATTCCCACCCTTCTTCTCAGATGCTTCCACAATATCATTGAGGTCACCGAAACAAATCCACTCAAGCATATGAGGGTTCCTAAGATTCTGGATAAGCCTCCAAGTATCTCTCTTTTGGACTTCATCAGGGAAACCATATATACCAGACAACATGAACTTAGAATCACTAGAATCAATAGAGCCAACCCCATGGATATGGTTATGAGAGAAGGACACAACATCAAAAGAGACTGGGTCTGACCATAACAAAGCTATCCCCCCAGCTCTATCTCTACCAGTACCCCTACACCCCATAACAATGGCAGAACTAAAACCACACTGACTTCGGACTTTATTCATCTCAACTTCTGATAACTTGGTTTCCATAAGGAAAACCATATGAGGATTTTCAATTTTGTTGAGCCTCAACAAGGCTCGAATTGCCCGAGGGTTCCCCAACCCCCTGCAATTCCAACTGATGAGTTTCATTGGGGTAGGAGGTGTTGGCCTTCCAACACCCCCTCTGGTACATTTGTATCAATTTCCATCCTAACAGTTTGCTTCTTGTGGAGACTTCCATTCAGGTCCTCCACTGCACCCTCAGAAATAACCACATCAAACAAATTTCTTTTACCTCTCTCAAAAGTAAGGCTACCTTTTACACCACCACCCTTAGCTTTACCCCCTTTGACTCTTGTCCAACTTTTTCCTTTTGGTTTAGAGGAAGAAGCTTTGCCCTTAGGTTTCTTAGGAGGTGACTTAGGAGTGAGAGCAAATGTTCCAAGAGATTCAGCTACCTCCTCAACTTCATTTAAATTAAAATCAGCTCTATCCAATACCTTATTTCCACCCTTTTGCTTCACAGGAGTGGCCCTTACCACCTCATTAATAGCAACATCCACATCAGCATTCTTCCCAGGCAGAGATGTAGTAGCTTGGGACTTGGAGGGTTGGACAACCTCATTTTCCTCTCTAGATTTACCACTATTGCCAACTTTACTACTACCAGAGGAAGCAAACAGACTCTTGCTACAAGAACCGGGATAGCTATCCTTTCTGACCTCAAAGTTTTGCTTTGGCAGAGGGGAAGCCCTCAACCAAGATCCAAAGGGCAAGTCCCTTTCATCTTTCTCCTCCAGACCCTCCTCCTCAAAGGATTCACTATCATCACATTCCTTCATTTGATGCCCCAATTTACCACAGATAAAACAGAAAGAAGGAAGACGTTCATACCTGAAAAAGACTTTGAGATCTTTTCCTTGAAATCGAACCACAGTGCCACGCTTCACGGTATGTGAATAAATTTCAGTCCACCCGCAATGCCACCCCAAAGACTATTACCTCACGATCTTTTCTACCCCCTTGTAGAATTTTTGCCTTCCGTGGGATTCGAACCTTGTACATGGGGCTCAAATACAAAGTTCCACTAACACCCCGGGCCCTCTCTCTCAAGCCCGTGTGTACCTCAAGATCTTTTCTACCCCCCTTGTAGAATTTTTGCCTTCCGTGGGATTCGAACCTTGCACATGGGGCTCAAATGCAAAGTTCCACACCTTCCCACTACCAATTGAGCGCGCGCTCAATTGGTAGTGAGAAGTGTGTGAACTTTGCATTTGAGCCCATGTGCAAGGTTCGAATCCCACTAAGGCAAAAAATTCTACAAGGGGGTAGAAAAGATCTTGAGGTACACACTAAGCTTGAGAGAGAGGTTCTGGTGTTACAAAAAAGCGCCTTTTTTGTAATGCAGCCCAGTCCACCGCATGGCCACCCCAAAGACTATTACCTCACGATCTTTTCTACCCCCTTGTAGAATTTTTGCCTTCCGTGGGATTCGAACCTTGTACATGGGGCTCAAATACAAAGTTCCACTCTTTCCCACTACCAATTGAGGCGAACAAAGAGAAGAGGGAACAGGTCTCCTTCAAGATGCAGAAGACCCATCACCGATTCTTCAAAGCTTACCAAGAGTCGCTTGGCTCGGCCTGGAGAGGCTACTACTTCTGGGTCGTCCCTACTAAGGAGGCCGGTATGGCTATCTCCGAGATCCAGCCCGACGGGATGCTCGGACCTCCATATTTCCCAATCATGTGGAATGAGGCTCATTTCTACAGTACGGCGATTATATTTATTCGAAGGATGATTTGGGACGAGGAGCACGGAGACTACGGAAATGATAAAGTCGTTGGCGGGCATGATGCGTCCAGATCCTAAGGGCGACATACTTTGCCGGCCCTTTGTCTTGTATGAAGGCTATGAACTGGAGGCCGAGATTGGTTCGCTTTTGGACTCTTTCGTCCTTATATTCTGTTGTTGACTTTCTCTTTTTTCTTTTAACTCATGACTCGTTTGGGGGCATCGATTCAAGCCTCAGCCCGCTCTTAAGCGACCTAGGCTTGGGGGCAACTGTTCTCGGGTGTATTAGCAAATACGAGGATCAGAAAGCAGCAATTGGACTGCGGCCCACCCATCTCGTCGCCCATACACGCCGCTTGGAGCGCATTCTCGCCGGCCGAAATCTTCGCATAACGGTCGGACATCATCATCAGATATATACGCCATTCGCACATGGCATCAGGTACGTTATCTAACCTTGTGCTATCTGCCCGAGCGACCTCTCACTAGATCGTCGGAGTGTCTTTGCAGGTACCACCCGAGGTGCTCAGCGCGTGAAGCCAGGACCGGTCCTCTCACTCATTCAACGACCGGCCCATAGACGAATCAATCAACACTTCAACACTTCATTGGTCAAGGTACGATCAACAGCTTTCTTCAGATCAATCGATACCTTCACACACATAAACTTGCCCAATCTGTTACAATCCCTAGTATCTGCCTCTTCAAACACCCCCATCATATTTCCTAACCTTACCGCCATACTATCGGTACGCAGTCGGAGAGGAAGATCGTAGACGCGAGCCCAAAACGAAGTAGAATCCAACGCCATTTCAGAAGGTTGTTCTGAGCCAGAAATACGCTTTAGAACTACCACATTACGATCGAAATTCGACGGCCCAGAGCTCAAAATGTTCTCAAGATCTCGCTTAGTGGAAAAGGTGAAGAGGAAGAGATTTTTCCCCAATTCCTGCACTTCCACAGGCCTTTTCAGTCTCCACGCATCAACTATTGTCTGTTTGAATGCCCTGGTGTTGAAAGGACCCTCTGTCCATAGCTTCCCAACAAGGGATCTTTGGCATGGTTCATCGCTTGAAGCTTATTCTTCATCAACCACCAGCAGAGCATCTTCTTCAACTGGAAAATCCAGCTTTTTCCACTTATCCATGAGAGAGTAGAGAACGAAAGAAACAACCAATAACCCACAGAAGAGGGAGCAAAACCCAAACGGGAGCCAAAACCAGCAAGCTGGAGCACAGAACCACGACGAAACTAGGGTTTCGAAGGGAGGAAGACGACACGTGTTAGTGAGAAGTTAGAGCTTCTCTCACTAGAAAACGTGGACCGCAGAATATTTTATTACCATTAGAGGTGAATAAAATTGGGGAGAAATTAGAGGTGAATGGTTTGTTTTAACTTAATGAGCTGGAGTTTGTTTTGGATAGGAAAGGACAAAAATACCCTTGACTTATTAATCCTCACTTAAACCCATTTTTAAATCCCTCAAACACAATCATGCACACATTAAATCACACAAGTTATATAACTTAGTTATCAAATTCCCAATCAAATAATCAATCATTAATTTAGTTAATTTGAATATGAGCTGAAATTTTAAATGAGGTGAAAAAGACCAAAATACCCTTCTCATTTAAACTCCCACTTAACTCAATTTTTATCCTAACAAGCACACACAATTCAAACAAGAGTGCTAGTACACATGTATCTAGCAATTGAGCATTGCTTTCGCGACAAACTCCTATCCGAGACTTTACTTAATTTTTACTTGAATGATAAATCACTCGTTAATTTCTTAATTCAAAATTAACGAAACTGGGGGTGTTAATCACCCCAACTTGGAAATTTTGTCCTCAAAATTGAACAAACATACCTCGAGTGAATAAATACGGATATCTAGTCCGCATATCGTTCCCCAATTCTGACGTAGCTTCCTCGACCGAGAAACCATCCCAACCACTTCAACAATTGGAATTGTTCTCGTCCGAAGCGTCTTCTCTCCATGTTCTATGATATGACTTGGATAAGGTTGAAAAGACAAATCCGGTCAAATATCAATCGTTTCAAAATTCAACGGTTGACTTGGATCGAAAATGTACTTGGGACAGTTAGCATCCCATTCAGACAGCTGACCTTTACAAGTTAATCGAGTGAGTGGAAAAACTACAGTGAGAATCTTCGGATAAATCTACAATAATGAACAGCTCCCAATTCAACACAATTTCAACTTTTCTGGGATCTACTGCCACTCCTGACGGGGATATCACATGTCCCAGGCACTTCACTATAGACATTCAAAATTCACACTTCGAAGATTTAGCCTATCATTTCTTCTCTCGGAGTACATTCAGAACAATGCGGAGATGTTGATCATGATCCACAGTGGTCTTAGTGTACACCAAGATGTTATTAGTGAAAACTACAACAAACTGAAGGACAATCTGAGTACGGGTGGAAGACTCAGTTCATCCATGAACACCGCAAGAGAATTAGTTAGACTGAAGGACATCACTACAAAATCGTAATGTCCATATCTAGTATGGAAAGCTGTCATCGGAATATCTAAATCTCTAACCTTAATCTGACAATAACCCGACCTTAGACCAATCTTTGAAAACACTGTTGCACCTCAAAGCTGATCAAGCAACCCATAGATGCTTAGCATAAGTTACTTATTCCTAATACACAACCTCCTAATAGTAACTTTGTTCAACTGGCTGTAATCCATACACAACCTCCTGCTCTTGTCTTTCTTTTTAACAAGTAACATAGGAGCACCCCAACTTGTGGTAAACTAGGGAACATCACCTTTCGGTTTTATTAGATACACTATTAGAACTTTGAGTTAAACTCTGTCACGACTGTGTTCATGACTGACTCACAAATGAGTAAAATTTGTGGAAATTTTTTCTTGAACATTCGAATATAAAATAATTTTATTACATACCCATAGGATTTACTTTCTTCGCCAACCCGAAATACTAACAAGGTGTATCTTCACACTTCATGATGCAGCAGGTGTAAGGTTTTTCAGAACCTACAAGTCAAACGACTTTTTCAAAACCAATCATCCTCTTGAACTGAGTCTACTACTCAGCCACCTAGGCATAAGAAAATCTAAACAACAAGGATCTCTCGCTTTATACATAAGAGCTTTCTTAGCTAAGTAAGACTTACCGAAACTATGAACTTTGTGCTATCATACTATGTGTTTGACTACTTTAGGCGGAAGGTTCATATTTGGATTAATCACAGAGTTGAGCTAGTTGTAGCATCAGAGAAATGATCAGAATAAAAGGATTCTTTCACGGAATCAAACGAGCACAAGATAATGCTTCCGGCGTTGATTCTGAGAACAATTCTCACTATTTTACTCATTCCTTTGGTCCCACATCCCTCCGAACTCCACAAATCTCCCAACATAACCATAACCCCTAGCGTATCCATTCAGTAGGGAATGTGTCTCGCCTAATGAGAAGTCAGGTGTTTAACACTTATTTGATACCATGGTTGAGTTTTCCGGCTACCGCATCGGCTGAGGACAACACTGTTTCTGAACTTTCTTTTCAAAAATTGTTTTATTCACTGGGATTTTGTATCTTATTAGAGTGTTGTTTTCAGGGACTAAGATTAAGACTGTTGACGACGTGAAGAGTTCGTTGATACTAGAGGGATTTATTTTTGGGTGATTTTTAGAAGATGCCCAATTTTGTAAAGACATGTATGTATATTATTGTAATTTATTTTTTTGATAGGATTTGTTATCTTTATTTATTTATTATGAAGGTTATATTCAAACTATCAATTACAAGTTGCGAAATATATAATTTATTTGATAAAATTTTCTACTAATTCTATTGGTTTTGACCCGCAAAATCAGGGTGTTACAAGAAGCCATATAATGAGAAATATTGATTAGTAGGCTTGTAATCCACTCCCATATCTTGAATGAGATCATCGATCAAGTATTTATAGAGATATTGACCCAGACATCCTCTATTCCCTCTTGCACAACCTTCCCTTTTCCTTCTCTTTGTCTCTCGCACACGTGTAACCTCTTTTGCCTCTTAGTCTCTCTCACGCTCGCCGTTCCTCGTCGTTGTCATTTGCCTTGTCATTCCCCTGTCTGTCTTTCTTCTCATCGTTGTTGTTGTGTTTGATTTGTTGATTATTTTTATCTACATTGTCTAACAATTCTTGACATCGTCTTTTAATCACCACTACAAGTTTCCTTCATTCCAGTAAATTTCTTAAGCAAATTTTTTGTGTTTCCTCATCTTTATAACTCAAACGCATGAACAAAGAATATATTTCTTCGTTAGTAGCTTATTCAATCTTTTTAGTCAGGGTACCAGTAATACCGTAAAAAAAATAACTCTGCATTACTAAATGGATTGTCATTCGTTCTTATTAAAGTTAAAATCAAGATTAAGGTTGCTTTATCCGAAAGTAATTAAAAAAAAGTAATGGGGATGTTGATCGGGGCACGTAAAATCCAAGTAGGATGGCAACACATGGTTAAGGGTATTAAGAATTGTTTAAACATTTTTGTAAATAACACCAAATTAAATATATTTTAAAGTAAATTTGTCTATAAACTAAACTAGTTAAAGCATATATAGTTTAATTTAGATTAAGTACATTGAAAAGTTTATCTTAAATACTACGCGTTACAAACATTACATTACATAAATGCAATAAATTTTTTATCTTAAAACAACCTAATATAATGAAACAAATCCCATGTTAAATGAACTCTCTTTATGAGATATTTACTAAAAAGTGAAAATGAGTTACATACAGAGCAAAAGGTGAAAGTATCTTCCCATGTCAACATCAAATTAATATGGAAAAAAAAGGCTCCAACATGAGCTTTATTTATTTTTTTTATTAAAAAACAACCTTAATATTTAATAAAAGGTTGTTTACATGAGGCAACAATTATTGGTTGATGAAATGAAATTTGAAAACACTTTTTCAATGTCAAATAAAAAAAATATATAGCAATTATGCTTCCAATTGTCAGAACATAAATTTGTGTAACACGTGATCATCAATGTTGTAGGATATCATTATCAACGCTAAAAATGGAAAAAACTTTTTTGGTTGTGTGATCAAGATGATGAATTTTGCAGTACTATACAAGGGAACCGATGGGTCAACTTGTGAAGAGAAAATTGAGTTGAAGTGCAAAGTGAAACTAAAAAATACTACACATAATATTCTCTAGCAATGGAATTCATTCATATATAATTAATTACACAAACCATATATTATATTATATATAAGAAAGAGCTTACACGTGTGCGAAACCTAAAACAATTTAAACGTCCCGTAACTTTATTTACACAACAAATGTTTGACAAGTTAAAAGAGGTTCAAAATGCATATCATGTGTCTCGCCTAATGAGAAGTCAGGTGTTTAACACTTAGTTGATACCATGGTTGAGTTTTCCGGCTGAGGACAACATTGTTTGTGAACTTTCTTTTCAAAAATTGTTTTATTCACTGGGATATTGTATCTCATTAGAGTGTTGTTTTCAGGGACTAAGATTAAGACTGTTGACGACGTGAAGAGTTCGTTGATATTAGAGGGATTTATTTTTGGGTGATTTTTAGAAGACGCCCAATTTTGTAAAAACATGTATGTGTGTGTGTGTATATATATATATATATATATATATATATATATATAATATTGTAATTTATTTTCTTGATAGGATTTATTATCTTTATTTATTTATTTATTTATTATGAAGGTTATATTCAAACTATCAATTACAAGTTGCGAAATATATAATTTATTTGATAAAATTTTCTACTAATTCTATTGGTTTTGACCTACAAAATCAGTGTATTACAATAAGCCATATAATGAGAAATATTGATTAGTAGGCTTGTAATCCACTCTCATACCTTGAATGAGATCATCAATCAAGTATTTATAGAGATATTGACCCAGACATCCTCTATTCCCTCTTGCACAACCTTCCCTTTTCCTTCTCTTTGTCTCTCGCACACGTGTAACCTCTTTTGCCTCTTAGTCTCTCTCACGCTTGTCGTTCCTCGTCGTTGTCATTTGCCTTGTCATTCCCTGTCTGTCTTTCTTCTCATCCCTGTTGTTGTGTTTGATTTGTTGATTATATTTATCTACATTGTCTAACAATTCTTGACATCTTCTTTTAATCACCACTACAAGTTTCCTTCATTCCAGTAAATTTCTTAAGCAAATTGTTTGTGTTTCCACATCTTTATAACTCAAACGCATGAACAAAGAATATATTTCTTTCATTTGTAGCTTATTCAATCTTTTTAGTCAGGGTACCAGTAATATCGTAAAAAAATAACTCTGCATTACTAAATGGATTGTCATTCGTTCTTATTAAAGTTAAAATCAAGATTAAGGTTGCTTTATACGAAAGTTATTAAAAAAAGTAATGGGGATGTTGATCGGGGCACGCAAAATCCAAGTAGGATGGCAACGCATGGTTAAGGGTATTAAGAATTCTCTAAACATTTTTGTAAATAACACCAAATTAAATATATTTTAAAGTAAATTTGTCTATAAACTAAATTAGTTAAAGCATATATAGTTTAATTTAGATTAAGTACATTGAAAAGTTTATCTTAAATACTACACGTTAGAAACATTACATTACATTACATAAATGCAATAAATTTTTAATCTTAAAACAACCTAATATAATGAAACAAATCTCATGTTAGATGAACTCTCTTTATGAGATATTTACTAAAAAGTGAAAATGAGTTACATACAGAGCAAAAGGTGAAAGTATCTTCCCATGTCAACATCGAATTAATATGGGAAAAAAGGCTCCAACATAAGCTTTATTATTTTTTTTATTAAAAAAACAACCTTAATATTTAATAAAAGGTTGTTTACATGAGGCAACAATTATCGGTTGATGAAATGAAATTTGAAAACACCTTTTCAATGTCAAATAAAACAAAATATATAGCAATTATGCTTCCAATTGTCAGAACATAAATTTGTGTAACACATGATCATCAATGTTGTAGGATATCATTATCAACGCTAAAAATGGGAAAAAACTTTTTTGGTTGCGTGATCAAGATGATGAATTTTGCAGTACTATACAGGGGAACCAATGGGTCAACTTTTGAAGGAAAATCGAGTTGAAGTGCAAAGTGAAACTAAAAAATACTACACATAACATTCTCTAGCAATGAGATTCATTAATAATATATAATTAATTACACAAACCATATATTATATTATATATAAGAAAGAGCTTACACGTGTGCGAAACCTAAAACATTTGCCTTGTCATTCCCTGTCTGTCTTTCTTCTCATCACTGTTGTTGTGATGTGATCATCAATGTTGTAGGATATCATTATCAACGCTAAAATTGGAAACAACTTTTTTGGTTGCGTGATCAAGATGAGGAATTTTGCAGTAGTATACAGGGGAACCGATGGGTCAACTTTTGAAGAGAAAATTGAGTTGAAGTGCAAAGTGAAACTAAAAAATACTACACTTAACATTCTCTAGCAATGAGATTCATTCATATATAATTAATTACACAAATCATATATTATATTATATATAAGAAAGAGCTTACACGTGTCCGAGACCTAAAACAATTTAAACAATCCCATAACTTTATTTACACAAAAAATGTTTGACAGGCAAAAAGAGGTTCAAAATGCATATCATGGTTGAGTTTATATTATATTATATTATAATTAAATACATAAACCATATACAATGGTTCAAAATGCATATCATGGTTGATGAAATGAAATTTGAAAACACTTTTTCAATGTCAAATAAAACAAAATATATAGCAATTATGCTTCCAATTGTCAGAACATAAATTTGTGTAACACGTGATCATCAATGTTGTAGGATATCATTACCAACGCTAAAAATGGAAAAAACTTTTTTGGTTGCGTGATCAAGATGATGAATTTTGCAGTACTATACAGGGGAACCGATGGGTCAACTTTTGAAGAGAAAATTGAGTTGAAGTGAAACTAAAAAATACTACACATAACATTCTCTAGCAATGAGATTCATTCATATATAATTAATTACTCCAACCATATGTTATATTATATATAAGAAAGAGCTTCCACGTGTGCGAGACCTAAAACAATTTAAACAATCCCAAAACTTTATTTACACAACAAATGTTTGACAGGTAAAAAGAGGTTCAAAATGCATATCATAGTTGAGTTTATATTATATTTTATTATAATTAATTACACAAACCATATTTTATATTATATATAAGAAATAGTTTACACGTGTGCGAGACCAAAAACAATTTAAACAATCCCATAACTTTATATACACAACAAATGTTTGACAGGTAAAAAGAGGTTCAAAATGCATATCTTGGTTGAGTTTATATTATATTATAATTAATTACACAAACCATATATCATGGTTCAAAATGCATATCACGGTTGATGAAATGAAATTTAAAAACACTTTTTCAATGTCTAATAAAACAAAAAATATAGCAATTATGCTTCCAATTGTCAGAACATAAATTTGTGTAACACGTGATCATCAATGTTATAGGATACATTATCAACGCTAAAAATGGAAAAAACTTTTTTGGTTGCGTGATCAAGATGATGAATTTTGCAATACTATAGAGGGGAACCGATGGGTCAAATTTTGAAGAGAAAATTGAGTTGAAGTGCAAAGTGAAACTAAAAAATACTACACATAACATTCTCTAGCAATGAGATTCATTCATATATAATTAATTACACAAACAATATATTATATTATATATAAGAAAGAGCTTACACGTGTGCGAGACCTAAAACAATTTAAACAATCCACTAACTTTATTTACACAACAAATGTTTGACAGGTAAAAAGAGGTTCAAAATGCATATCATGGTTGAGTTTATATTATATTATAATTAATTACAGAAACCATATATCATGGTTCAAATTGCATATCACGGTTGATGAAATGAAATTTGAAAACACCTTTTCAATGTCAAATAAAACAAAAAATATAGCAATTATGCTTCCAATTTTCAGAACATAAATTTGTGTAACACGTGATCATCAATGTTGTAGGATATCATTATCAACGCTAAAAATGGAAAAAACTTTTTTGATCGCGTGATCAAGATGATGAATTTTGCAGTACTATACAGGGGAACCGATTGGTCAACTTTTGAAGAGAAAATTGAGTTGAAGTGCAAAGTGAAACTAAAAAATACTACACATAACATTATCTAGCAATGAGATTCATTCATATATAATTAATTACACAAACTATATATTATATTATATATAAGAAAGAGCTTACACGTGTGCGAGACCTAAAACAATTTAAACAATCCCATAACTTTATTTACACAACAAATGTTTGACAGGTAAAAAGAGGTTCAAACCGCATATCTTGGTTGAGTTTATATTATATTATAATTAATTACACAAACCATATATCATGGTTCAAAATCCATATCACGGTTGATGAAATGAAATTTGAAAACACTTTTTCAATGTCAAATAAAACAGAAAATATAGCAATTATGCTTCCAATTGTCAGAACATAAATTTGTGTAACACATGATCATCAATGTTGTAGGATATCATTATCAACGATAAAAATGGAAAAAAAATTGGTTGCGTTATCAAGATGATGAATTTTGCAATACTATACAGGGGAACCGATGGGTCAACTTTTGAAGAGAAATTTGAGTTGAAGTGCAAAGTGAAACAAAAAAATACTACACATACCATTCTCTAGCAATGAGATTCATTCATATATAATTAATTAACCCAACCATATATTATATTATATATAAGAAAGAGCTTACACGTGTGCGAGACCTAAAACAATTTAAACAATCCCATAACTTTATTTACACAACAAATGTTTGACAGGTAAAAAGAGGTTCAAAATGCATAACGTGGTTGAGTTTATATAATATTATAATTAATTACACAAACCATATATCATGGTTCAAAATGCATATCACGGTTGATGAAATGAAATTTGAAAACTCTTTTTCAATGTCAAATAAAACAAAAAATATAGCAATTATGCTTCCAATTGTCAGAACATTAATTTGTGTAACACGTGATCATCAATGTTGTAGGATATCATTATCAACGCTAAAAATGGAAAAAACTTTTTTGGTTGCGTGATCAAGATGATGAATTTTGCAATACTATACATGGGAACCGATGAGTCAAAATTTGAAGAGAAAATTGAGTTGAAGTGCAAAGTGAAACTAAAAAATACTACACATACCATTCTCTAGCAATGAGATTCATTCATATATAATTAATTACACAAACCATATATTATATTATATATAAGAAAGAGCTTACACGTGTGCGAGACCTAAAACAATTTAAACAATCCCATAACTTTATTTACACAACAAATGTTTGACACGTAAAAAAAGGTTCAATGCATATCATGGTTGATTTTATATTATATATATTATAATTAATTACACAAACCATATATTATACTATATATAAGAAAGAGCTTACATGTGTGCGAGACCTAAAACAATTTAAACAATCCCATAACTTTATTTACACAACGAATGTTTTACAGGTAAAAAGAGGTTCAAAATGCATATCATGGTTGAGTTTATATTATATTATAATTAATTACACAAACCATATATCATGGTTCAAAATGCATATCACGGTTGATGAAATGAAATTTGAAAACACTTTTTCAATTTCAAATAAAACAAAATATATAGCAATTATGCTTCCAATTTCAGAACATAAATTTGAATAACACGTGATCATCAATGTTGTAGGATATCATTATCAACGCTAAAAATGGAAACAACTTTTTTGGTTGCGTGATCAAGATGATAAATTTTGCAGTACTATACAGGGGAACCGATGGGTCAACTTTTGAAGAGAAAATTTAGTTGAAGTTCAAAGTGAAACTAAAAAATACTACACTTAACATTCTCTAGCAATGAGATTCATTCATGTATAATTAATTACACAAACCATATATTATATTATATATAAGAAAGAGCTTACACATGTGCGAGACCTAAAACAATTTAAACAATCTCATAACTTTATTTACACAACAAATGTTTGACAGGTAAAAAGAGGTTCAAAATGCATATCACGGTTGATGAAATGAAATTTGAAAACACTTTTTCAATGTCAAATAAAACAAAATATTTGCAATTATGCTTCCAATTGTCAGAACATAAATTTGTATAACACGTGATCATCAATGTTGTAGGATATCATTATCAACGCTAAAAATGGAAAAAACTTTTTTGGTTGCGTGATCAAGATGATGAATTTTGCAATACTATACAGGGGAACCGATGGGTCAACTTTTGAAGAGAAAATTGAGTTGAAGTGCAAAGTGAAACAAAAAAAATACTACACATAACATTCTTTAGCAATGAGATTCATTCATATATAACTAATTACACCAACCATTATTATATTATATATAAGAAAGAGCTTACACGTGTGCGAGACCTAAAACAATTTAAACAATCCCATAACTTTATTTACACAACAAATGTTTGACAGGTAAAAAGAGGTTCAAAATGCATATCATAGTTGAGTTTATATTATATTATATTATAATTAATTACACAAACCATATATTATATTATATATAAGAAAGAGCTTACACGTGTGTGAGACCTAAAACAATTTAAACAATCCCATAATTTTATTTACACAACAAATGTTTGACAGGTAAAAAGAGGTTCAAAATGCATATATTGGTTGTGTTTATATTATATTATAATTAATTACACAAACCATATATCATGGTTCAAAATGCATATCACGGTTGATGAAATGAAATTTCACTAGTGGAAAATATGGATTTTACATCAGCAATTAATAACGGTTCACACTATAACCGATATGAAAAAAGAGGCGGTGGCATTTTTGAAATTATGAGCAAATTATCTATATCGGTTCCTGTTTTAACCGATATGGAAACTCTATTTTACTCTAATCCATATCGGCTCCTATTCAAACCGATATGGAAACTCGATTTTACCCTTAAAATTTTATTCACCCACGCTCGATCGTTCACAAAACAATGAAAGAACCTTTGCCCTACTCTCGCATTCACTCTCCCTCTCACTCTCTTCGTCAGTCACCTTCTCGCGCCGTCCTCACGTTCGTTGCCCTCTCCCTCGCCGTCTCGCCTGCTCTCCTTCTCGCGTTTACAGTCACTCACTCTCCTTCCCACTTTTGCTTTCGTTCGCACCCATGTAATCCTTTCCCTTCTTGCGGTTCCTCTTCCCACTCCTCTTGCGGTACCTCTTCTCTTGTTGTACCTGTTATTTCAGTTTTGCTTAGTTTACTATCTTTGTTTTTGTTGCTGGTTCCCCTTCTAGCTTAGTGTACACCAAAAAATTAGGTTAAATTTCTTTGATTAAAAAATGTTGCTTGTTCTGAGTGCTTTATGGTTAATGAAGGTTGGTGGTTCTTCTTTATTTTGGTCGGTGGAATTGAAACAGATAGAATAATAGGGAAAATATGGAAACAATTTTCAAATGCGATTTGGGATTTTTTCGGTATTTTTGTTTTGAAAACAGGTGTGTGGTTGAGTAGATAGTAACCTCGTAGCAAGCTTGAAGCGTATTATAGAATTTTGTGCACCTGGCTTTGCAGGGTCTTTGCCTTCAGATTTCAAAGAATCTAAAGAAACGAACCAAGAACGAAATGGAGGTTGGTGAGGATTCTGCAAGAATGAATTTGTTGGACGCATGTTTGATGTGAATGATGCAGGTCATATGGTGTCCAAGAAAACAACTTCATAAAAGGTAAACTCTTCATAGTGTATGTGTAGACAAGTTATTTGTCAAAAGTTCCATATTAGTTTTGCATTTTCCGGTGTTGTAGTTTATATCGATGTCAGAGTCCTGTCTTGTTCGTGGCATTGTAAAAGATGATAAAGCTCAGAAGATTATCCTTAGTGATGGTGCTTGAGGTGCCATATAGATTGTTAGTATGGTGTATTGGTACTGCTAATAAAGATTTTGTTTCTTAATTGCTGCTGTGATGCTCTAATTTATATTGTCAAGATTATAGCATTAATGTACTCTATCTTTCATTACAATGATGTTTTGTTTGGTCCACTCAATAGGGTATGCAGGGGACAGTTTGTTATTGCTAAAGTGGATGAATCTGCTGAGTAAAGGCTTAAGAATGATGATGAGGTTGACAGGGTAAACAAGTGCTTAAAGGAAATTTAACTGATATGGGATGCGTTCTCAATCAACATACGACATTTACATTTCGTTTATCCCTTTGTGTTTTGTGTTCCCTTTCTTCTGAACTCTACATTTGATTTTCACTTTTCAGCTGTAGTTGGTATAGACGGCAAGGGCTTTAATATAGCATGCTGTAATTCATTTTGTGAGATGCCTCCTTTTAGAAATCTAAGATTCTCAGACCAAAAGGAACAAGAAAACACTTGCAATTTTCCCCGTGTGTGTATGCTTCTAAAAATTCTAATAGCATTTTTGTTTATATGTTTACATGTGTATACCAGTAGCATATATGATTAGCTATATCTATGGTGGTTTGGTAAGTTCTCCTTTAATTTTAATAACTTTATTATATAACAATAGTAAATTTGTAATAGCTGTGAAGTTGTGTACAAAGGAAAGATAAAAATCTTCAATATAAGATGACATAAGATGACTTAGATTTGGTAGAGGGCAAACTCATCATGAAATTTTAATTTGTTTGAAGGCAAGATACTGAGGAAACAAGGTAGCTTTCTCTCCACTCCTCCATCCTCCATTTTCACTTATAGACTTATAGTTACTTTATTAACCCGTTGAATAAGATTGATGGAAAAATGTTGGATAATAGATTTTGAGTTTTTGCTATTGATGAGTAATTGAGAAAGAAAAAAGGTATACCAGAAACACTATGACTACTCATTGTATTCATTTGTTACTCTATTGTTATTAACATGTTTATTCTTGACTCTAACCATAAGCACTATGTTATTTATTCTCATACTTCAACTCACTGTGAGTATTGCAAATGCTTCTCTCTGCGTGACAAAAGCAGTGCAGCATGAAGTGGCTCAAGATTGGGCTTCCAGACATATTTTGTTTGGGCTATCCGCACTGTATCATGCATTGGAATGCGAGTTCGCATTGTTCAAGTGGGGAATATATCCTTCATTAATATTCAAGGAAGTTCAGCCACTGATTGAATCACTAATGATTTGAGTAGTTACTAAGGATTAAGACATTATGCATATGCTTACTCATTAGCTGCTTCTTGCTTCACTTATGGTTTGAGTAGTTACTAAGGGCTAAGCTATTATGTATATGTTTACTCATTAGCTCTTTCTTGCTTTTTAGTGGTTAGTAAAATATAGATAGTGTGTGTATTAGATTCGTTTTTTGTATTTGGATATGGATATTGAGTATAACTTGAGATCTTTGTATTTTTATATAAATATTGTATTTGTTGTGATTTTGTTGTTTGCTGTATATCCAATTGAGGAATTTTTATTTTTTTAAAAAAAAAAAGACTTTTCATATCGGTTCATTTAAATAACCGATATAAAAAGTGATTTTCAATATCGGTTCAACTAAGAAACCGATATAAAAAAGCGTTTTATAGGTTTAAAAGCGACTTTCCATAACGGTTCTCTGGGAACCGATATAAAAACATTTTCCATATTGGTTCTTTAACCGATATAGAAAGCGCCTGTTTTTAATATCCCCTTTATCTATATCGGTTACGGAACCGATATGAAAAACCTTTTTTAACCGATATAAAAAGCCTTTTTTCTAGTAGTGTTTGAAAACACTTTTTCAATGTCAAATAAAACAAAAAATATAGCAATTATGCTTCTAATTGTCAGAAAATAAATTTGTGTAACACGTGATCATCAATGTTGTAGGATATCATTATCAACGCTAAAAATGGAAAAAACTTTTTTGGTTGCGTGATCAAGATGATGAATTTTGCAAAGACTATACTGAGGGAACCGATAGGTCAACTTTTGAAGAGAAAATTGAGTTGAAGTGCAAAGTGAAACTAAAAAATACTACACATAACATTCTCTAGCAATGAGATTCATTCATATATAATTAATTACACAAACCATATATTATATTATATATAAGAAAGAGCTTACACGTGTGCGAGACCTAAAACATTTGCCTTGTCATTCCCTGTCTGTCATTTGCCTTGTCATTCCCTGTCTGTCTTTCTTTTCATCGTTGTTGTTGTGTTTGATTTGTTGATTATCAATGTTTAGTAACACGTGATCATTAATGTTGTAGGATATCATTATCAACGCTAAAAATGGAAAAAACTTTTTTGGTTGCGTGATCAAGATGATGAATTTTGCAGTACTATATAGGGGAACCGATGGGTCAACTTTTGAAGAGAAAATTGAGTTGAAGTGAAAAGTGAAACAAAAAAAATACTACACATAACATTCTCTAGCAATGAGATTCATTCATATATAATTAATTACACAAACCATATATTATATTATATATAAGAAAGAGCTTACACGTCTGCGAGACCTAAAACAATTTAAACAATCCCATAACTTTATTTACACAACAAATGTTTGACAGGTAAAAAGAGGTTCAAAATGCATATCATGGTTGAGTTTATATTATATTATAATTAATTACACAAACCATATATCATGGTTCTAAATGCATAATCCAAGTAGGATGGCAACGCATGGTTAAGGGTATTAAGAATTGTTTAAACATTTTTGTAAATAACACCAAATTAAATATATTTTAAAGTAAATTTGTCTATAAACTAAATTAGTTAAAGCATATATAGTTTAATTTAGATTAAGTACATTGAAAAGTTTATCTTAAATACTACGCGTTAGAAACATTACATTACCTGAATTACATTACATAAATGCAATAAATTTTTTATCTTAAAACAACCTAATATAATGAAACAAATCCCATGTTAGATGAACTCTCTTTATGAGATATTTACTAAAAAGTGAGAATGAGTTAATTACAGAGAAAAAGGTGAAAGTATCTTCCCATGTCAACATCGAATTAATATGGAAAAAAAGGCTTCAACATGAGCTTTATTTTTTTTTATTAAAAAAACAACCTTAATATTTAATAAAAGGTTGTTTACATGAGGCAACAATTATCGGTTGATGAAATGAAATTTGAAAACACTTTTTCAATGTCAAATAAAACAAAATATATAGAAATTATGCTTCCAATTGTCAGAACATAAATTTGTGTAACACGTGATCATCAATGTTGTAGGATATCATTATCAACGCTAAAAATGGAAAAAAAACTTTTTTGGTTGCGTGATCAAGATGATGAATTTTGCAATACTATAGAGGGGAACCGATGGGTCAAATTTTGAAGAGAAAATTGAGTTGAAGTGCAAAGTGAAACTAAAAAATACTACACATAACATTCTCTAGCAATGAGATTCATTCATATATAATTAATTACACAAACCATATATTATATTATATATAAGAAAGAGCTTACACGTGTGCGAGACCTAAAACAATTTAAACAATCCCATAACTCTATTTACACAACAAATGTTTGACAAGTAAGAAGAGGTTCAAAATGCATATCTTGGTTGAGTTTATATTATATTATAATTAATTACAAAAACCATATATCATGGTTCAAAATCCATATCACGGTTGATGAAATGAAATTTGAAAACAATTTTTCAATGTCAAATAAAACAAAAAATATAGCAATTATGCTTCCAATTGTCAGAACATAAATTTGTGTAACACGTGATCATCAATGTTGTAGGATATCATTATCAACGCTAAAAATGGAAAAAAACTTTTTTGGTCGCGTGATCAAGATGATGAATTTTGCAGTACTATACAGGGGAACCGATGGGTCAAATTTTGAAGAGAAAATTGAGTTGAAGTGCAAAGTGAAACAAAAAAATACTACACATAACATTCTCTAGCAATGAGATTCATTCATATATAATTAATTACACAAACCATATATTATATTATATATAAGAAAGAGCTTACACGTGTAACAATCCCATAACTTTGTTTACACAACAAATGTTTGACTGGCAAAAAGAGGTTCAAAATGCATATCATGGTTAAGTTTATATTATATTATATTATAATTAATTACACAAACCATATATCATGGTTCAAAATGCATATCACGGTTGATGAAATGAAATTTGAAAACACTTTTTCAATGTCAAATAAAACAAAATATATAGCAATTATGCTTTCAATTGTCAGAAAATAAATTTGTATAACACGTGATCATCAATGTTGTAGGATATCATTATCAACGCTAAAAATGGAAAAAACTTTTTGGTTGCATGATCAAGATGATGAATTTTGCAATACTATACAGGGGAACCGATGGGTCAACTTTTGAAGAGAAAATTGAGTTGAAGTGCAAAGTGTAACAAAAAAATACTACACATAACATTCTCTAGCAATGAGATTCATTCATATATAATTAATTACACCAACCATATATTATATTATATATAAGAAAGAGCTTACATGTGTGCTAAACCTAAAACAATTGCCTTGTCATTCCTCTATCTGTCCTTTGCCTTGTCATTCCTCGTCTCTGTCATTTGCCTTGTCATTCCTCATCTGTCTTTCTTCTCATCGCTGTTGTTGTGTTTAATTTGTTGATTATCAATGTTTTGTAACACGTGATCATCAATGTTGTAGGATATCATTATCAACGCTAAAAATGGAAAAAACTTTTTTCGTTGCGTGATTAAGATGATGATTTTTGCTTGAGACTATCTGAGGGAACCGATGGGTCAACTTTTGAAGAGAAAATTGAATTGAAGTGCAAAGTGAAACTAAAAAATACTACACATAACATTCTCTAGCAATGAGATTCATTCATATATAATTAATTACACAAATCATATATTATATTATATATAAGAAAGAGCTTACACGTCTGCGAGACCTAAAACAATTTAAACAATCCCATAACTTTATTTACACAACAAATGTTTGACAGGTAAAAAGAGGTTCAAAATGCATATCATAGTTGAGTTTATATTATATTATATTATAATTAATTACACAAACCATATATCATGGTTCAAAATGCATATCACGGTTGATGAAATGAAATTTGAAAACAATTTTTCAATATCAAATAAAACAAAAAATATAGCAATTATGCTTCCAATTGTCAGAACATAAATTTGTGTAACACTTGATCATCAATGTTGTAGGATATCATTATCAACGCTAAAAATGGAAAAAAAACTTTTTTGGTCGCGTGATCAAGATGATGAATTTTGCAGTACTATACAGGGGAACCGATGGGTCAAATTTTGAAGAGAAAATTGAGTTGAAGTGCAAAGTGAAACAAAAAAATACTACACATAACATTCTTTAGCAATGAGATTCATTCATATATAATTAATTACACAAACCATATATTATATTATATATAAGAAAGAGCTTACACGTGTAACAATCCCATAACTTTGTTTACACAACAAATGTTTGACTGGCAAAAAGAGGTTCAAAATGCATATCATGGTTAAGTTTATATTATATTATATTATAATTAATTACACAAACCATATATCATGGTTCAAAATGCATATCACGGTTGATGAAATGAAATTTGAAAACACTTTTTCAATGTCAAATAAAACAAAATATATAGCAATTATGCTTTCAATTGTCAGAAAATAAATTTGTATAACACGTGATCATCAATGTTGTAGGATATCATTATCAACGCTAAAAATGGAAAAAACTTTTTTGGTTGCATGATCAAGATGATGAATTTTGCAATACTATACAGGGGAACCGATGGGTCAACTTTTGAAGAGAAAATTGAGTTGAAGTGCAAAGTGTAACAAAAAAATACTACACATAACATTCTCTAGCAATGAGATTCATTCATATATAATTAATTACACCAACCATATATTATATTATATATAAGAAAGAGCTTACATGTGTGCTAAACCTAAAACAATTGCCTTGTCATTCCCTGTCTGTCCTTTGCCTTGTCATTCCCTGTCTGTCATTTGCCTTGTCATTCCCTGTCTGTCTTTCTTCTCATCGCTGTTGTTGTGTTTAATTTGTTGATTATCAATGTTTTGTAACACGTGATCATCAATGTTGTAGGATATCATTATCAACGCTAAAAATGGAAAAAACTTTTTTCGTTGCGTGATTAAGATGATGAATTTTGCAGTACTATACAGGGGAACCGATGGGTCAACTTTTGAAGAGAAAATTGAATTGAAGTGCAAAGTGAAACTAAAAAATACTACACATAACATTCTCTAGCAATGAGATTCATTCATATATAATTAATTACACAAATCATATATTATATTATATATAAGAAAGAGCTTACACGTCTGCGAGACCTAAAACAATTTAAACAATCCCATAACTTTATTTACACAACAAATGTTTGACAGGTAAAAAGAGGTTCAAAATGCATATCATGGTTGAGTTTATATTATATTATAATTAATTACACAAACCATATATCATGGTTCTAAATGCATAATCCAAGTAGGATGGCAACGCATGGTTAAGGGTATTAAGAATTGTTTAAACATTTTTGTAAATAACACCAAATTAAATATATTTTAAAGTAAATTTGTCTATAAACTAAATTAGTTAAAGCATATATAGTTTAATTTAGATTAAGTACATTGAAAAGTTTATCTTAAATACTACGCGTTAGAAACATTACATTACCTGAATTACATTACATAAATGCAAAAAAAAATTTATCTTAAAACAACCTAATATAATGAAACAAATCCCATGTTAGATGAACTCTCTTTATGAGATATTTATTAAAAAGTGAAAATGAGTTAATTACAGAGAAAAAGGTGAAAGTATCTTCCCATGTCAACATCGAATTAATATGGAAAAAATAGCTTCAACATGAGCTTTATTTTTTTTATTAAAAAAACAACCTTAATATATAATAAAAGGTTGTTTACATGAGGCAACAATTATCGGTTGATGAAATGAAATTTGAAAACACTTTTTCAATGTCAAATAAAACAAAATATATAGAAATTATGCTTCCAATTGTCAGAACATAAATTTGTGTAACACGTGATCATCAATGTTGTAGGATATCATTATCAACGCTAAAAATGGAAAAAAAAACTTTTTTGGTTGCGTGATCAAGATGATGAATTTTGCAATACTATACAGGGGACCGATGGGTCAACTTTTGAAGAGAAAATTGAGTTGAAGTGCAAAGTGAAACAAAAAAATACTACACATAACATTCTCTAGCAATGAGATTCATTCATATATAATTAATTACACCAATCATATATTATATTATATATAGAGAAGAGCTTACACTTACACGTGTGCGTAGACCTTAAACAATTTAAACAATCCCATAACTTTATTTACACAACAAATGTTTGACAGGTAAAAAGAGGTTCAAAATGCATATCATAGTTGAGTTTATATTATATTATATTATAATTAATTACACAAACCATATATCATGGTTCAAAATGCATATCACGGTTGATGAAATGAAATTTGAAAACAATTTTTCAATATCAAATAAAACAAAAAATATAGCAATTATGCTTCCAATTGTCAGAATAAATTTGTGTAACACGTGATCATCAATGTTGTAGGATATCATTATCAACGCTAAAAATGGAAAAAAACTTTTTTGGTCGCGTGATCAAGATGATGAATTTTGCAATACTATACAGGGGAACCGATGGGTCAACTTTTGAAGAGAAAATTGAGTTGAAGTGCAAAGTGAAACAAAAAAATACTACACATAACATTCTCTAGCAATGAGATTCATTCATATATAATTAATTACACAAACCATATATTATATTATATATAAGAAAGAGCTTACACGTGTAACAATCCCATAACTTTGTTTACACAACAAATGGTTGACTGGCAAAAAGAGGTTCAAAATGCATATCATGGTTAAGTTTATATTATATTATATTATAATTAATTACACAAACCATATATCATGGTTCAAAATGCATATCACGGTTGATGAAATGAAATTTGAAAACACTTTTTCAATGTCAAATAAAACAAAATATATAGCAATTATGCTTTCAATTGTCAGAAAATAAATTTGTATAACACGTGATCATCAATGTTGTAGGATATCATTATCAACGCTAAAAATGGAAAAAACTTTTTTGGTTGCATGATCAAGATGATGAATTTTGCAATACTATACAGGGGAACCGATGGGTCAACTTTTGAAGAGAAAATTGTGTTGAAGTGCAAAGTGAAACAAAAAAATACTACACATAACATTCTGTAGCAATGAGATTCATTCATATATAATTAATTACACCAACCATATATTATATTATATATAAGAAAGAGCTTACATGTGTGCTAAACCTAAAACAATTGCCTTGTCATTCCCTGTCTGTCCTTTGCATTGTCATTCCCTGTCTGTCATTTGCCTTGTCATTCCCTGTCTGTCTTTCTTCTCATCGCTGTTGTTGTGTTTAATTTGTTGATTATCAATGTTTTGTAACACGAGATCATCAATGTTGTAGGATATCATTATCAACGCTAAAAATGGAAAAAACTTTTTTGGTTGCGTGATTAAGATGATGAATTTTGGAGTACTATACAGGGGAACCGATGGGTCAACTTTTGAAGAGAAAATTGAATTGAAGTGCAAAGTGAAACTAAAAAATACTACACATAACATTCTCTAGCAATGAGATTCATTCATATATAATTAATTACACAAATCATATATTATATTATATATAAGAAAGAGTTTACACGTCTGCGAGACCTAAAACAATTTAAACATTCCCATAACTTTATTTACACAACAAATGTTTGACAGGTAAAAAGAGGTTCAAAATGCATATCATGGTTGAGTTTATATTATATTATAATTAATTACACAAACCATATATCATGGTTCAAAATGCATATCACGGTTGATGAAATGAAATTTGAAAACAATTTTTCAATATCAAATAAAACAAAAAATATAGCAATTATGCTTCCAATTGTCAGAACATAAATTTGTGTAACACGTGATCATCAATGTTGTAGGATATCATTATCAACGCTAAAAATGGAAAAAAACTTTTTTGGTCGCGTGATCAAGATGATGAATTTTGCAGTACTATACAGGGGAACCGATGGGTCAACTTTTGAAGAGAAAATTGAGTTGAAGTGCAAAGTGAAACAAAAAAATACTACACATAACATTCTCTAGCAATGAGATTCATTCATATATAATTAATTACACAAACCATATATTATATTATATATAAGAAAGAGCTTACACGTGTAACAATCCCATAACTTTGTTTACACAACAAATGGTTGACTGGCAAAAAGAGGTTCAAAATGCATATCATGGTTAAGTTTATATTATATTATATTATAATTAATTACACAAACCATATATCATGGTTCAAAATGCATATCACGGTTGATGAAATGAAATTTGAAAACACTTTTTCAATGTCAAATAAAACAAAATATATAGCAATTATGCTTTCAATTGTCAGAAAATAAATTTGTATAACACGTGATCATCAATGTTGTAGGATATCATTATCAACGCTAAAAATGGAAAAAACTTTTTGGTTGCATGATCAAGATGATGAATTTTGCAATACTATACTGAGGGAACCGATGGGTCAACTTTTGAAGAGAAAATTGAGTTGAAGTGCAAAGTGAAACAAAAAAATACTACACATAACATTCTGTAGCAATGAGATTCATTCATATATAATTAATTACACCAACCATATATTATATTATATATAAGAAAGAGCTTACATGTGTGCTAAACCTAAAACAATTGCCTTGTCATTCCCTGTCTGTCCTTTGCATTGTCATTCCCTGTCTGTCATTTGCCTTGTCATTCCCTGTCTGTCTTTCTTCTCATCGCTGTTGTTGTGTTTAATTTGTTGATTATCAATGTTTTGTAACACGAGATCATCAATGTTGTAGGATATCATTATCAACGCTAAAAATGGAAAAAACTTTTTTGGTTGCGTGATTAAGATGATGAATTTTGGAGTACTATACAGGGGAACCGATGGGTCAACTTTTGAAGAGAAAATTGAATTGAAGTGCAAAGTGAAACTAAAAAATACTACACATAACATTCTCTAGCAATGAGATTCATTCATATATAATTAATTACACAAATCATATATTATATTATATATAAGAAAGAGTTTACACGTCTGCGAGACCTAAAACAATTTAAACATTCCCATAACTTTATTTACACAACAAATGTTTGACAGGTAAAAAGAGGTTCAAAATGCATATCATGGTTGAGTTTATATTATATTATAATTAATTACACAAACCATATATCATGGTTCTAAATGCATAATCCAAGTAGGATGGCAACGCATGGTTAAGGGTATTAAGAATTGTTTAAACATTTTTGTAAATAACACAAAATTAAATATATTTTAAAGTCAATTTGTCTATAAACTAAATTAGTTAAAGCATATATAGTTTAATTTAGATTAAGTACATTGAAAAGTTTATCTTAAATACTACGCGTTAGAAACATTACATTACCTGAATTACATTACATAAATGCAAAATTTTTTTTATCTTAAAACAACCTAATATAATGAAACAAATCCCATGTTAGATGAACTCTCTTTATGAGATATTTACTAAAAAGTGAAAATGAGTTAATTACAGAGAAAAAGGTGAAAGTATCTTCCCATGTCAACATCGAATTAATATGGAAAAAAAGGCTTCAACATGAGCTTTATTTTTTTTATTAAAAAAACAACCTTAATATTTAATAAAAGGTTGTTTACATGAGGCAACAATTATCGGTTGATGAAATGAAATTTGAAAACACTTTTTCAATGTCAAATAAAACAAAATATATAGAAATTATGCTTCCAATTGTCAGAACATAAATTTGTGTAACACGTGATCATCAATGTTGTAGGATATCATTATCAACGCTAAAAATGGAAAAAAACCTTTTTGGTTGCGTGATCAAGATGATGAATTTTGCAATACTATACAGGGGAACCGATGGGTCAACTTTTGAAGAGAAAATTGAGTTGAAGTGCAAAGTGAAACAAAAAAATACTACACATAACATTCCCTAGCAATGAGATTCATTCATATATAATTAATTACACCAACCATATATTATATTATATATAAGAAAGAGCTTACACGTGTGCGAGAAAACAATTTAAACAATCCCATAACTTTATTTACACAACAAATGTTTGACAGTCAAAAAGAAGTTCAAAATGAATATCATGGTTGAGTTTATATTATATTATATTATAATTAATTACACAAACCATATATCATGGTTCAAAATGCATATCACGGTTGATGAAATGAAATTTGAAAACAATTTTTCAATGTCAAATAAAACAAAAAATATAGCAATTATGCTTCCAATTGTCAGAACATAAATTTGTGTAACACGTGATCATCAATGTTGTAGGATATCATTTTCAACGCTAAAAATGGAAAAAAAAACTTTTTTGGCCGCGTGATCAAGATGATGAATTTTGCAGTACTATACAGGGGAACCGATGGGTCAACTTTTGAAGAGAAAATTGAGTTGAATTGCAAAGTGAAACTAAAAAATACTACACTTAACATTCTCTAACAATGAGATTCATTCATATATAATTAATTACACAAACCATATATTATATTATATATAAGAAAGAGCTTACACGTTGTTGCACCCCGAAAAATCCGGTTTGGACTTCTCGATGTACAACGTGGGAAAATATGAAGCCGCCACCAATATTTTAGTTTTGAGACGAAAACATTGAAAAAAACGTCTTTTTATACAAGGCGGGTGGTCTTTTCGAAAACAAGAGATGTAGGTTCGGGGGTCGGTTAGGTACGGGGAAGATATAAGCACCCCGTACCTCCTTTCTACCGAAAGGGAACCTTTAATTTGATGTGTGGTTTTGAAATGTTTGATTTGAAACAATCGTTCTACTTCTTTTCTTTTCTTTTCTTTGAGAAAATATTTTATTGGAAACCAGAAAAAGAATATTTTTGATATCCTTGAAAAGCGGAACAAAACAAGGATTTTTTTTTGAAAGCGTGCTTGACGGGACAGGAACCCGCTCCTACGTACCCTCACTGAGATGAGGGATCAAAGCTACGTAGTTCTCGTTTGTGCGTCCGAAGACGGCTTTGTATTTTTTTGAAAGTGTGCTTTTTTGCGTCCGAAGACGGATTTTGTGATTTTCTAAGAAAGAAGTGTGTTGGTGTTTTTTTATTGTAGGGTTTTCGGTCCTAGATCATGCAGTCCAATAGACCTAGAACAAAGACAACCCCGCTTCGCATGCACGACGTGCCCCGCTACTTTTGAAAAAATAATCTTTTTGATTTTTAGGAAAAGGGTTTGTTGCAAGGTTGATTGCTTTTATTGAGCAAGTATCTTAGGCTCGCATTTAATGCATGTACTCGCTAACCCTAATACGCTAACCAATATCGGAAGTACATCCGAATCGATACCTTGCTCATTTTGGAAAAAGGGTTTGAAATTATCAATTATTTGTTTTATTTCTCATAAGTATCCTAAGACGTTTGAGCTGTACAGCTCCGGTCTCAGGACGCTAGACAACATCGGCCGTACGTCCGACTTGCCTCCTTATGAGTTTTTTAGGAAAAGGGGTTTTTATTGGAAAAACATTTGATTTTGCTTTGAAAATTTGTTTTAGAAAAGAATTTGGTTTGGAAAAAGATTTCTGAAAACAAGTAGAACATTTCAATCAATTCTAAATCCATAACCAAGTGCAAATGAATGAATAAGACTCATACTTCCACAATCAAGCAATCATGGACATGTTATTCATCAACCAAGATTAAACATGCCAATATAATCAAAGGATTCAATTGTCAAAGATGCAAGGCAAATTTCTCAAGACAATTGTGTGTGTGTGTGTGAGAAAGAGGTGTATTTACCCTAATTACTGTGCTACAACATGCATGTAGGCTTACGTCTTCATTAGGAGGTCATACAAGGGGATGAAAGGGCACACAATTAAATCAAGACATTTAAATGGCATCATAGACAATAGAATGCAATTGATCATAGGCATAGGATATTCCTAGTTTGGATGAATGAACATGTAGACATGAATGCACACGAGGTAACTGTGCATGAGCATACAATGAATGAATGAGCATCAATGAATGCACGACATAGTATAAATGAATGCATGAACATGTGAGAATGAATGCAAGACATGGTATAAATAAATGCATGAACATGTAAGCATGAATGCAAGAGGCATAACATGTAAGAATGAATGTATAACATAAGGTTAATGAATGCAATAGGCATAAGCATATGGGAATGTATGAACATTTGAGAATGAATGCAAGAATGAGCATATACAAAGATGCATGAACATTTTATTTATGAATGGATGATATAATATTAATGAATGTATGATCATGTAAGAGAGTAAGAGAATGCAATAGGCATAAGCATATGAGAATGCATGAACATGTGAGCATATGAAAGCATGCAAGTATTAATGTGCAAACACAAGTATGTATCACACAAGTGATGAAATGCAAAGTGTAAAAATGTTTTGGGTATTTTTGCAAATTAATAAGTAGTAAAAACTTTTAGTAAAAAGTTAATGAATGGTAAAGTAAAAAGATGCATGAGGTAAATGGTAATTATTTAATGAAATGGTAAAGTAAAAATGTAAAAATGTTGAAGTTGTTTTTCTTTTAAGTAAAAAGTTAGTGTATGGTAAAGTAAAAACAAGTGAGTGGTTAAAAGTTAAAACACACTAACACAATTAAATGCATCTCACACAAGATCAATCAACACAATTCAAGCACAAAAATATGCACAAAATGGAGCTCTAGGCCGAAACCATGTCAAGAACAAATCATCAATTTATTTCATGCTAAAACTCATAATCAACACATAGAACAACACAAGATTAAGCCCTAAACCATCATGCCATGCTACAAGATATTAGTCAAACAAAATCATGCTTCATATTCATACCAATCAAAAGGGAAAAACAACAAAACCCTAGTTTTTAGTACTCACAATCAAAGCCTTTATATCTCAACATCAAGCTAAAAACTAAATCACATCATGACATGAAACAAGAAAATGCAAGATTAACATGAAACATATGACATGACAAAAATCTTTATTCACAACATGATATTTGGTGAAATGAGAAATATGAGTGTGAAAATGCAAACCATATGGTGAAAACACAAGAACACTCTCATCAAGGCCAAGGGCTCACTTCAAACACCCAAGGCTCCCAATGTCCTTGACATAGTGTTTGAAATGATCCCTCTAAGCCTCTTTGAGAGAGGAAAGAGGAGTAGAAGAATTTACATGCTAGAAAAACTAAAAAAAATGCAAAGGATAATAGTATTACCTCTAGATCCAAGCTAAACAAGAAGAAAATGAAGATCAAGAGTAATCAATCACCAACAATCTTCACAAATCAACAATAGCCCAAATAAACTTGAAGAAACTACTCTTTGATGGTATGAATATGGAGTTAAAAATGAAAGGAAGAAGGTATATGAATATGGAGTGAGTTTGAGGTGATTTGGTGGATGAAGATTGAAGAGAAAGTGGAGGAGGAGGAGGGAGTGATTTCGGCCAAGAGAGGGAGGAGAGGAGGAAGAGTGCTAGCTAGGGTAAAAATGAGGGTGTGAGAGGAATAGCCAAAGATTAGGAAAGAGTGAATGGGAGAGGTATTTATAGGAGTTTTTGAGGCTTTAGGGTATTTTAGTCTTTTTATCTTGATGGGGCTCTAGGATTGAGTTTTAATTTTGAATGGATGGCTAGGATTATTAGTCACATGGATTAGGGGTATTTAGAAAACACAAGTGTGTGAGAGTGGGAGTGAGGGTGGCGCATGAATGAACAAAAAATGAGGAGAAGATTTGTGAACAAAAATCTAATTTTGGAATGGTGACTCTTGTAAGGTAGGGTTGGGGGTAATTTGGTGAGGAATGTTACTAAAGAGGAAGTTTGTATTTTTGGTGAAGGGGTTAGTGTAAGTGGGTGAGATAATTTACCAAAATGGGCAAAAGGAAAATAAGATCAAATCTTATCTTAGGGAATAAGAAATGAGAAGTGTGTAGAAGATTTTTATGAGAGAGGAAGAGATATTTTCGTGCATATAAATTTGAACATGGAGAGGGAAATTAGAAAAAACTTGTTTTTGGTCTTTTGTCTTATTGAAGACACTTTCTCCTTTTGTTGTATTTTTGAAATTTGAATTTTGGTCATGCAAATAAAAATGCACCTAGACAACCAAAAATTGTCACTTAATAATTGGAGAAATTTTAATGGTCTTTTAGCATTTTTTTATGCAATAAAAATAGGGAAAATGCATTTTAATTATTTTAGACTAGGATATTTTCTCTAAAAATTGTACAAAAATTTCTTTGGGTAGAATAAAAATGTACCTTTTGTGTATGCATATTTTTGACGAGAAAATCATCCTGTCGTGAAAAATGACCAAAATGCCCTTTACCCTAAAAAACTCTAATTTGCTCAAAAAGTGTATTCCAACTCCAAAAATGATTTTGGAAATGACTTTTAAAAACCTAAATGCAATGCATGATGCTCTTTGTTCTTCTACTTATTTATTTTTGGGGAAAATTAGGTTTTGACCTAAGCTAGGACAAAATTGGGGTATGACAATTTGCCTCTTTATTTGGATTTTACCAAGAAATATGAATTGCGCGAGACATATTTCAAGGTAAAATAGAAATAAAGAATTCAAAAATTATACCAATTTTGTCCATTTGGAGAAACCCGAATTTTCCCTTTCTCTTTTTAATGAATGAATCAACAACCCTCGAAGAAGCCAACAGTAAAAGCAGAAATGAATTGGTGCCAACCCTCGATAAAATAAAGCAGAAATGAATTGTCAACTCTCGATGTTTCGACAAAAGCAAGAAATGAATTGGTGCCAACCTCGAGTAAGCTGCAGAAAGCAGAAATGAATTGTCAACCCTCGAAAGCCCGACAAAAGCAAGAAATGAATTGGTGCCAACCCTCGAAGCAGCCAGAAGCGGAAATAAGGCAATAAAGAAAGCGATAAAGAAAGAAAGAAAGAAGGTATTGGTCCTCGATGAAACCGACACCGAGGTGCGCTTAAAGCCTTTTAACGAACCGCGCGAGACGATCCGAGTTTGTTAACCAGGCGAGGTGGTCTTCAAGAGCGACCGGGAGACAATACCAAGTCTAGATCTCGATACTTTTCTAGGATTGCGCTACGTCTTAGGCCGACACACCATGACTATCCTTTTCGATTTGGACCAATGGGGGTCGAAGGACTTACTCGCACTCGAATACGAGGTGAAGTCCGAAGGACACTTGGTCTGAAGCGAGCACTTTGGGCTCTGAAGCGGACGCTTAGTCCGGGGACACTTGGTCTGAAGGGATTCACGAATCCTCGTTGGTTGGTTGGTGAAATGATCAATCCGCCGCACTAGATTGAGGTACCGCATACGCCACGGTGATGCAAAGAATGGTGTATGAGATATGGATGCATGTTATGCAAAGGCATGTTATGCAAGGGCATGTCATGCGAATTCATGTGGTGCGATGGTTTAGTGGAATGATGAATGCAAGTGAGATGCTATTCTTGGTTCTTCGTCTTTTTAATTTTCTTTGGTCACTTTCTTTTTCTCGATCGTGTGTTGTTTTTTTTTTTTTTTTTTTTTTTTTTTGAATGATTTTGCGGATCGCCTTTCTTTTACGATCGTTTGTTTGTCTTTGCTCTTTTGCTCTTTATGAAATGCGAATATGCAAATGTAGCGCTTTGATGTTTGATGCGAGAGATTGATACTTGGTAATGCAAGTGTGCGATGCAATGATGATGATTCATGTTTTGATGAATGGAATGCTCTTGTTTTATTTTTCGCTTCATTTCTTTCTCTTTTCATGAAATGCGGGCATGCTAATGCAAAATTTGGATGTTTGATGACATGTAATGCTCTTGTGTTTTGATGAAATGGCAGATGCAAATGCAATGGAAAACTTTTCCTTCTTTGCCTTTTTCTATGAAATGTGAATATTGCTATTATGCGAAATGAAATGATGAATGACATGGGATGTTTTGGCTTTCTTTGCAAGTATTGATGTGATGCAACTGTATTGCCTTGATGTTTGAATGCAAGTGTACGCGGTGATTGATGCTTTGATGAATGCAATGCTAATGCTCTAACTTGTTTGTTTGTTTTTTTTTTTTTTTTTTTTTTTTTTTGCTTCTTACGTGAAATGCAAACATTAATATGATGCAATGCTCGATGTGGAACATTTTTTCTATGTGATGAATGCACAAAATGTGAGGATGCAAACGTAATGCTTTGATGCATATGCCATAATGAATAGATTGAATCGCCTAGATGCATGAGGTAAACATTTTTGTGATGATGAGATGCAAGACTTTGGATGCAAGGAATTGAGATGATTATTGACCATTCGTTGAAAAATTGAATTTGACTCAAACTCGTGTTCTCAAGGTTTTTATTTACAAACAACCTCACTCGTTTTCTCTTTCTTTCCATGATGACTGAATTTTAGATATCGCATGATTAACTTGTGTTTTCTCTCTTTGAAGCATTGTCTAGTAAGCATGCATAGGAGTGCAAAGGTGAATGAATGAGTCAGTCAGCTTGGAATTGGCTTAGGGCATGGACATTTATGGCAAGTGAAGGAATGACAGACATGGTTATTACTGAAGCTCAAGAGGGATCAAGAGATACAAGATTGCCCCAATTCAGGTCTTGGATGAGTGAATAGTTTGCCCTTGTCTAGTGGTGACAACAACTAGGGGTGTAAAAGATGATGAATTGGGAATGCTTCGGCTTTTGAAATGAAAGGTGGGGCAGAAGAGATTTTGTCTCAACCCATAAAGTTTGATGTTGCCCCGGTCATAACAAGGACAGAACTGCCCCAATTAGAATAACAGAGCCTTGTTTAGGGTAGTGAGTTGAGAGATTGCCCCGGTGAGGTTGAATGAGGTGAAGGAATGGGAACGCCTTGCCCCTGCTTGGAAGTATTGACAACCTGGAGTGACATGGGAGGGCATTGAATAGACATTCCCAAGACCGGGGTGGGCGGGAGGTGTGAGAGAGTGCCCCATCTTTTGGATCCGAGTAGTGTTCTCGGTGCAAATGTCTTGACTTTTAGCGTGAAAGAAGCCTCACTTGGTGATCACTAAACCTTGTTTTAATGCACTTGAATGGGTTTTTGAGTGCAAGTCCTCTTTTTATTTTGTCGACTTTCTTTTTCGATTGTTTGTTTTTGTTCCTCATTTTTTTTCCCGAGGGTTTGTTTTTTTTCTTGATCGCCTTTCTTTTTTTACGATCATTTGTTTTTTTCTTTTGAGCAAACACATCGTGAGACGGATAAACTTAGTTGTCCTAAGATTTAAAATTTGAGAAAACAACAAAGAATCGATCATTGATCGGAATGGACTTTTCGGGATTGTGGTGTTTTTGTGGGGCGAAGGATGATTGGGCTTAATGAAGTATTTGGGGGTAATGGTAGGATGATTTTTATTCAGCGTTATCGACGATCGATGTGTTATGATGGTTATTTGGCTTGATGAGGTGTTTGGAAGTTTTATTCTGGCTAAGGGTTTGTGGAGGCAAGGTGCCGAGGTCAAAGGGAAGTGTTTGTGATTTATGGAAGGAGGGTAGTTATACACACGCCAAGGTATTGGAAGATTTATTGAGACAAGGATCTCTTGTGTTTTGTGGTAACATGTATCAGCTCACCGCTGACATTTCTTTTGTATTTTCCTTTGCTTTGGGATTTTCATTTTTGAATCCCCTTTCTTCTTTTTTTTTTTTTTTTTTTTTTTTTGATTCTTTCTTTGACTCGGGTGAGTGATAAGAAGTGATGCAATCGCTTTTTTTTATATTTGAGGTGATCCTTGTCTAGGTGATTTTTGGATTTTGGTCTTTCTTGGCTTAAGGTGGGTAGGAAAGGGACTTTCTCGGGATTTTTGAGGAGATGGCCAAACTTCATTTCAAATCTGATTGCTTATTTATTTTTTTGTAAATCATGAAAACTGTTCATCTATCTATATGTGCTTGCTCCTTTCTTTACATTTTTCTCTCCCTTTTTTTATGCCCTAACTTTTGCTCGACCGCTCTTTGCGAGTTTTCAATCCACCGGGCGCTTTTTGTGTGTCTAGGCCGCCCTTTGCGGGTTTTCAACCTAGCGAGCTTATTTTCTTATTTATTATTATTTTTTGACAGACTTGCACTGAAGGAATATGATATTTAACAAAGGAAAATTAGTGATCGCTGAATTGCCCAAAGCATGGAGGACTTAAAGTGTTAGCGAGAATGAACCAAAAAGTCAGAAATGCACGCACCGATGGGAGAGAACATGCACTTTATGGGTGGACGGGCGGGATTAGACTTGGATGGGGATGATGATGATTGAAGGAAATTGACTGACTCAAACAAGAGAAAATGCACGTTGCATGCATGCTTACTAGAAGAACGCTTCACGGAAGATTAACATTAGTTAAAACATGATATAAAAACTTTTTTGATGAACTATTTCAGTCTTTTATCATGGAATGGATGAGATGCAATATTTTTGATTTTATGAGCTACTGACTCGGGAAACTGAGCACCTTGGAACACCTTGAAATTTTGAAAGAATGATTATTTTGCAAGACCATCTCGTCTCTCATCAAAACTCTTTATTGTATGTGAAAACACTATGATATGCAAGTGGAAAAAATGATCACTTGAAAAGTGTAATTATTCTAAAAGGTTTTTATGATTTTGATGCAAAATGAAATGCATTTTTGAATGATGCGAGAAAGATACTTTTTCAAAAATGAAATTTTTATTTGTTATGCTTGACGGGGCGGACCCGCTCCTACGTATCCTCCCTGTGATGAGGAATCAAAGCGTACGTAGTTCTACTGTGTCCCTTTTTGAGATAATGCTTATGCATGAATGCCATGTTTTGGATGAACTTGGCGAGGAGCTTTTTCCTCTTTTTGATTATAAATGAAATGCTTATGCTATGAAGATGATAATTGTTTTCATTTTTATGTAATGAAATGGAATGCATGATACTCACAATGATAAAAAAAATGCATGGAAAGACATGATTTTTTTTATTGAATGGAATTGCATGCAAAATGAGAAGTTAATGTATTATTTTTCATGATGTGTGAAAAAAGGAAAACAATAATGCATGAGACGCGCCCCCTAATAAGACACACGATTTTTTTGATTTTTCGAGACAATTAGGGGAAAATGCCTTAGTGAATGGAAATGCACATGTGCGGAGAATGCACTCCTAACAAACCTTAATGAGATAGAGAAAAAATGCATGTATGAATTTTATCAAGTTTTTGTTTTATGCAATGCAAATGATGTCTTTATATGAAGATGACAATGATAACGCGACTTGACATGCATGAACAAATGCATGATGAGGATGATTGAAAGAAAATTATTTACAACATAGGATTTTCAAAAGTGGAACTTCATACTTACGGAAAAATATATGCATTTTTTCAAAAAGTTTGATGCGGGGTATGCAGCTCCTTTGTGTCCTCTGAGGTTTCTTAGAGACAGGATCTAAGGCTTTTCTAAGGGGTACTTCAAGGTAAGCACTAACAAGAGGGCCCTAAATAAGGTTCCTAGAGCCAACGACCTCATCCGAAGCGCACCGATCGCAGGACGACGCCCAAGTGATGAGCCCTTCGAACAAAGCCAAACTCTAGGTGAAGTCTTCGCAACCACACCTAAAAAGCGACGCGTCAGGTGTGCGACCACTAATGACTTCGTTCTAGCTCGAGATATACTCTAGCCCGGGTATAGGGCTGTCTCACTAAAAATTACACAAGGGTAAAAACAAGTGAAAGTGTGTGTAGGAGCATAATGATGCATATACCCCCCACCGCAAAGAAAATCAAAGCATCCGGATAAAGAGAGTCGTCTACCCTAGGGTTTTGCACATATCATTCAAGTCTAAGCAAGAAATCAACCTAAGGTATTAACAATCATCTAAAACTCTACTTACCTTAAGAAGAGGAGCTAAGAAGAGGGGATCATAATAGAAGGGGGAAAATGCATGAACTTACCAAAGAAAGGGAGCGAAGAAGAGAGGGGACATGCGAAATAAGGGAATATGATGCACGAGCATAAGTAAAGAAAGAAAGGGGTAAGAGAAGAAACAAGAAGCAAGTGTAGAAATAAGCAAATGCACATGAATGCAACACAATGATAATGCAAGAGAAACTATCAAGCATCATAGACAAAGAAAAGAAAAAGAAAAAGAAAAGGAAAAAGAAGAGATAGAACAAATTTTCCAAATCAAACAATTTAAACCACGCATCAAATTAATTAGGCTTGACCCTCGTTTTTCTTAAGAAAAGTTAATCCCCAGTGAAGTCGCTAATTTGTTGCACCCCGAAAAATCCGGTTTGGACTTCTCGATGTACAACGTGGGAAAATATGAAGCCGCCACCAATATTTTAGTTTTGAGGACGAAAACATTGAAAAAAACGTCTTTTTATACAAGGCGGGTGGTCTTTTCGAAAACAAGAGATGTAGGTTCGGGAATTCGGTTAGGTACGGGAAGATATAAGCACCGTGCACTCCTTTCTCACCGAAAAGGAACCTTTAATTTGATGTGTGGTTTTGAAATGTTTGATTTGAAACAATCGTTCTACTTCTTTTCTTTTCTTTTCTTTGAGAAAATATTTTATTGGAAACCAGAAAAAGAATATTTTTGATATCCTTGAAAAGCGGAACAAAACAAGGATTTTTTTTTGAAAGCGTGCTTGACGGGACAGGAACCCGCTCCTACGTACCCTCACTGAGATGAGGGATCAAAGCTACGTAGTTCTCGTTTGTGCGTCCGAAGACGGCTTTGTATTTTTTTGAAAGTGTGCTTTTTTGCGTCCGAAGACGGATTTTGTGATTTTCTAAGAAAGAAGTGTGTTGGTGTTTTTTTATTGTAGGGGTTTTCGGTCCTAGACTGTACAGTCCAATAGACCTAGAACAAAGACAACCCCGCCTGTACAGACGACGTGCCCCGCTACTTTTTGAAAAAATAATCTTTTTGATTTTTTAGGAAAAGGGTTTGTTGCAAGGTTGATTGCTTTTATTGAGCAAGTATCTTAGGCTCGCACGAACTGTACAGCTCGCTAACCCTAATACGCTAACCAATATCGGAAGTACATCCGAATCGATACCTTGCTCATTTTGGAAAAAGGGTTTGAAATTATCAATTATTTGTTTTATTTCTCATAAGTATCCTAAGACGTTTGAGCTGTACAGCTCCGGTCTCAGGACGCTAGACAACATCGGCCGTACGTCCGACTTGCCTCCTTATGAGTTTTTAGGAAAAGGGTTTTTATTGGAAAAACATTTGATTTTGCTTTGAAAATTTGTTTTAGAAAAGAATTTGGTTTGGAAAAGATTTCGAAAACAAGTAGAACATTTCAATCAATTCTAAATCCATAACCAAGTGCAAATGAATGAATAAGACTCATACTTCCACAATCAAGCAATCATGGACATGTTATTCATCAACCAAGATTAAACATGCCAATATAATCAAAGGATTCAATTGTCAAAGATGCAAGGCAAATTTCTCAAGACAATTGTGTGTGTGTGTGTGAGAAAGAGGTGTATTTACCCTAATTACTCTGTGCTACAACATGCATGTAGGCTTACGTCTTCATTAGGAGGTCATACAAGGGGATGAAAGGGCACACAATTAAATCAAGACATTTAAATGGCATCATAGACAATAGAATGCAATTGATCATAGGCATAGGATATTCCTAGTTTGGATGAATGAACATGTAGACATGAATGCACACGAGGTAACTGTGCATGAGCATACAATGAATGAATGAGCATCAATGAATGCACGACATAGTATAAATGAATGCATGAACATGTGAGAATGAATGCAAGACATGGTATAAATAAATGCATGAACATGTAAGCATGAATGCAAGAGGCATAACATGTAAGAATGAATGTATAACATAAGGTTAATGAATGCAATAGGCATAAGCATATGGGAATGTATGAACATTTGAGAATGAATGCAAGAATGAGCATATACAAAGATGCATGAACATTTTATTTATGAATGGATGATATAATATTAATGAATGTATGATCATGTAAGAGAGTAAGAGAATGCAATAGGCATAAGCATATGAGAATGCATGAACATGTGAGCATATGAAAGCATGCAAGTATTAATGTGCAAACACAAGTATGTATCACACAAGTGATGAAATGCAAAGTGTAAAAATGTTTTGGGTATTTTTGCAAATTAATAAGTAGTAAAACTTTTAGTAAAAAGTTAATGAATGGTAAAGTAAAAAGATGCATGAGGTAAATGGTAATTATTTAATGAAATGGTAAAGTAAAAATGTAAAAATGTTGAAGTTGTTTTTCTTTTAAGTAAAAAGTTAGTGTATGGTAAAGTAAAAAACAAGTGAGTGGTTAAAAGTTAAAACACACTAACACAATTAAATGCATCTCACACAAGATCAATCAACACAATTCAAGCACAAAAATATGCACAAAATGGAGCTCTAGAGGCGAAACCATGTCAAGAACAAATCATCAATTTATTTCATGCTAAAACTCATAATCAACACATAGAACAACACAAGATTAAGCCCTAAACCATCATGCCATGCTACAAGATATTAGTCAAACAAAATCATGCTTCATATTCATACCAATCAAAAGGGAAAAACAACAAAAACCCTAGTTTTTAGTACTCACAATCAAAGCCTTTATATCTCAACATCAAGCTAAAAACTAAATCACACATCATGACATGAAACAAGAAAATGCAAGATTAACATGAAACATATGACATGACAAAAAAATCTTTATTCACAACATGATATTTGGTGAAATGAGAAATATGAGTGTGAAAATGCAAACCATATGGTGAAAACACAAGAACACTCTCATCAAGGCCAAGGGCTCACTTCAAACACCCAAGGCTCCCAATGTCCTTGACATAGTGTTTGAAATGATCCCTCTAAGCCTCTTTGAGAGAGGAAAGAGGAGTAGAAGAATTTACATGCTAGAAAAACTAAAAAAAATGCAAAGGATAATAGTATTACCTCTAGATCCAAGCTAAACAAGAAGAAAATGAAGATCAAGAGTAATCAATCACCAACAATCTTCACAAATCAACAATAGCCCAAATAAACTTGAAGAAACTACTCTTTGATGGTATGAATATGGAGTTAAAAATGAAAGGAAGAAGGTATATGAATATGGAGTGAGTTTGAGGTGATTTGGTGGATGAAGATTGAAGAGAAAGTGGAGGAGGAGGAGGGAGTGATTTCGGCCAAGAGAGGGAGGAGAGGAGGAAGAGTGCTAGCTAGGGTAAAAATGAGGGTGTGAGAGGAATAGCCAAAGATTAGGAAAGAGTGAATGGGAGAGGTATTTATAGGAGTTTTTGAGGCTTTAGGGTATTTTAGTCTTTTTATCTTGATGGGGCTCTAGGATTGAGTTTTAATTTTGAATGGATGGCTAGGATTATTAGTCACATGGATTAGGGGTATTTAGAAAACACAAGTGTGTGAGAGTGGGAGTGAGGGTGGCGCATGAATGAACAAAAAATGAGGAGAAGATTTGTGAACAAAAATCTAATTTTGGAATGGTGACTCTTGTAAGGTAGGGTTAGGGGTAATTTGGTGAGGGAATGTTACTAAAGAGGGAAGTTTGTATTTTTTGGTGAAGGGGTTAGTGTAAGTGGGTGAGATAATTTACCAAAATGGGCAAAAGGAAAATAAGATCAAATCTTATCTTAGGGAATAAGAAATGAGAAGTGTGTAGAAGATTTTTATGAGAGAGGAAGAGATATTTTCGTGCATAGGCTGAACATGGAGAGGGAAATTAGAAAAAAACTTGTTTTTGGTCTTTTGTCTTATTGAAGACACTTTCTCCTTTTGTTGTATTTTTGAAATTTGAATTTTGGTCATGCAAATAAAAATGCACCTATTGAAAATATGTTATATGTTTTGGGCACCATAGAATAACCTCCCCAATTATTCTAGACAACCAAAAATTGTCACTTAATAATTGGAGAAATTTTAATGGTCTTTTAGCATTTTTTTATGCAATAAAAATAGGGAAAATGCATTTTAATTATTTTAGACTAGGATATTTTCTCTAAAAATTGTACAAAAATTTCTTTGGGTAGAATAAAAATGTACCTTTTGTGTATGCATATTTTTGACGAGAAAATCATCCTGTCGTGAAAAATGACCAAAATGCCCTTTACCCTAAAAAACTCTAATTTGCTCAAAAAGTGTATTCCAACTCCAAAAATGATTTTGGAAATGACTTTTAAAAACCTAAATGCAATGCATGATGCTCTTTGTTCTTCTACTTATTTATTTTTGGGGAAAATTAGGGTTTTGACCTAAGCCGGACAAAATTGGGGTATGACACACGTGTGCGAAACCTAAAACAATTGCCTTGTCATTCCCTGTCTGTCATTTGCCTTGTCATTCCTTGTCTGTCTTTCTTCTCATCGCTGTTGTTGTGTTTAATTTGTTGATTATCAATGTTTTGTAACACGTGATCATCAATGTTGTAGGATATCATTATCAACGCTAAAAATGGAAAAAACCTTTTTGGTTGCGTGATTAAGATGATGAATTTTGCAGTACTATACAGGGGAACCGATGGGTCAACTTTTGAAGAGAAAATTGAGTTGAAGTGCAAAGTGAAACTAAAAAATACTACACTTAACATTCTCTAGCAATGAGATTCATTCATATATAATTAATTACACAAACCATATATTATATTATATATAAGAAAAAGCTTACACGTGTAACAATCCCATAACTTTGTTTACACAACAAATGTTTGACTGGCAAAAAGAGGTTCAAAATGCATATCATGGTTGAGTTTATATTATATTATATTATAATTAATTACACAAACCATATATCATGGTTCAAAATGCATATTACGGTTGATGAAATGAAATTTGAAAACACTTTTTCAATGTCAAATAAAACAAAATATATAGCAATTATGCTTTCAATTGTCAGAAAATAAATTTGTATAACACGTGATCATCAATGTTGTAGGATATCATTATCAACGCTAAAAATGGAAAAAACTTTTTTGGTTGCATGATCAAGATGATGAATTTTGCAATACTATACAGGGGAACCGATGGGTCAACTTTTGAAGAGAAAATTGAGTTGAAGTGCAAAGTGAAACAAAAAAATACTACACATAACATTCTCTAGCAATGAGATTCATTCATATATAATTAATTACACCAATCATATATTATATAATATATAAAAAAGAGCTTACACGTGTGCGAGACCTAAAACAATTTAAACAATCTCATAACTCTATTTACACAACAAATGTTTGACAGGTAAAAAGAGGTTCAAAATGCATATCTTGGTTGAGTTTATATTATATTATAATTAATTACAAAAACCATATATCATGGTTCAAAATCCATATCACTGTTGATGAAATGAAATTTGAAAACACTTTTTCAATGTCAAATAAAACAAAATATATTGCAATTATGCTTCCAATTGTCAGAACATAAATTTGTATAACACGTGATCATCAATGTTGTAGGATATCATTATCAACGCTAAAAATGGAAAAAACTTTTTTGGTTGCGTGATTAAGATGATGAATTTTGCAATACTATACAGGGGAACCGATGAGTCAACTTTTGAAGAGAAAATTGAGTTGAAGTGAAAAGTGAAACAAAAAAAAAATACTACACATAACATTCTCTAGCAATGAGATTCATTCATATATATTTAATTACACCAACCATATATTATATTATATATAAGAAAGAGCTTACATGTGTGCTAAACCTAAAACAATTGCCTTGTAATTCCCTGTCTGTCCTTTGCATTGTCATTCCCTGTCTGTCATTTGCCTTGTCATTCCCTGTCTGTCTTTCTTCTCATCGCTGTTGTTGTGTTTAATTTGTTGATTATCAATGTTTTGTAACACGAGATCATCAATGTTGTAGGATATCATTATCAACGCTAAAAATGGAAAAAACTTTTTTGGTTGCGTGATTAAGATGATGAATTTTGCAGTACTATACAGGGGAACCGATGGGTCAACTTTTGAAGAGAAAATTGAATTGAAGTGCAAAGTGAAACTAAAAAATACTACACATAACATTCTCTAGCAATGAGATTCATTCATATATAATTAATTACACAAATCATATATTATATTATATATAAGAAAGAGCTTACACGTCTCATGAGACCTAAAACAATTTAAACAATCCCATAACTTTATTTACACAACAAATGTTTGACAGGTAAAAAGAGGTTCAAAATGCATATCATGGTTGAGTTTATATTATATTATAATATTATAATTAATTACACAAACCATATATCATGGTTCTAAATGCATAATCCAAGTAGGATGGCAACGCATGGTTAAGGGTATTAAGAATTGTTTAAACATTTTTGTAAATAACACCAAATTAAATATATTTTAAAGTAAATTTGTCTATAAACTAAATTAGTTAAAGCATATATAGTTTAATTTAGATTAAGTACATTGAAAAGTTTATCTTAAATACTACGCGTTAGAAACATTACATTACCTGAATTACATTACATAAATGCAAAAAAAATTTTATCTTAAAACAACCTAATATAATGAAACAAATCCCATGTTAGATGAACTCTCTTTATGAGATATTTACTAAAAAGTGAAAATGAGTTAATTACAGAGAAAAAGGTGAAAGTATCTTCCCATGTCAACATCGAATTAATATGGAAAAAAAGGCTTCAACATGAGCTTTATTTTTTTTATTAAAAAAACAACCTTAATATTTAATAAAAGGTTGTTTACATGAGGCAACAATTATCGGTTGATGAAATGAAATTTGAAAACACTTTTTCAATGTCAAATAAAACAAAATATATAGAAATTATGCTTCCAATTGTCAGAACATAAATTTGTGTAACACGTGATCATCAATGTTGTAGGATATCATTATCAACGCTAAAAATGGAAAAAAACTTTTTTGGTTGCGTGATCAAGATGATGAATTTTGCAATACTATACAGGGGAACCGATGGGTCAACTTTTGAAGAGAAAATTGAGTTGAAGTGCAAAGTGAAACAAAAAAATACTACACATAACATTCCCTAGCAATGAGATTCATTCATATATAATTAATTACACCAACCATATATTATATTATATATAAGAAAGAGCTTACACGTGTGCGAGAAAACAATTTAAACAATCCCATAACTTTATTTACACAACAAATGTTTGATACCAAAAAGAAGTTCAAAATGCATATCATGGTTGAGTTTATATTATATTATATTATAATTAATAACACAAACCATATATCATGGTTCAAAATGCATATCACGGTTGATGAAATGAAATTTGAAAACAATTTTTCAATGTCAAATAAAACAAAAAATATAGCAATTATGCTTCCAATTGTCAGAACATAAATTTGTGTAACACGTGATCATCAATGTTGTAGGATATCATTTTCAACGCTAAAAATGGAAAAAAACTTTTTTGGCCGCTTGATCAAGATGATGAATTTTGCAGTACTATACAGGGGAACCGATGGGTCAACTTTTGAAGAGAAAATTGAGTTGAAGTGCAAAGTGAAACTAAAAAATACTACACTTAACATTCTCTAACAATGAGATTCATTCATATATAATTAATTACACAAACCATATATTATATTATATATAAGAAAGAGCTTACACGTGTGCGAAACCTAAAACAATTGCCTTGTCATTCCCTGTCTGTCATTTGCCTTGTCATTCCTTGTCTGTCTTTCTTCTCATCGTTGTTGTTGTGTTTAATTTGTTGATTATCAATGTTTTGTAACACGTGATCATCAATGTTGTAGGATATCATTATCAACGCTAAAAATGGAAAAAACTTTTTTGGTTGCGTGATTAAGATGATGAATTTTGCAGTACTATACAGGGGAACCGATGGGTCAACTTTTGAAGAGAAAATTGATTTGAAGTGCAAAGTGAAACTAAAAAATACTACACTTAACATTCTCTAGCAATGAGATTCATTCATATATAATTAATTACACAAACCATATATTATATTATATATAAGAAAGAGCTTACACGTGTAACAATCCCATAACTTTGTTTACACAACAAATGTTTGACTGGCAAAAAGAGGTTCAAAATGCATATCATGGTTGAGTTTCTATTATATTATAATTAATTACACAAACCATATATCATGGTTCAAAATGCATATCACGGTTGATGAAATGAAATTTGAAAACACTTTTTCAATGTCAAATAAAACAAAATATATAGCAATTATGCTTTCAATTGTCAGAAAATAAATTTGTATAACACGTGATCATCAATGTTGTAGGATATCATTAACAACGCTAAAAATGGAAAATACTTTTTTGGTTGCATGATCAAGATGATGAATTTTGCAATACTATACAGGGGAACCGATGGGTCAACTTTTGAAGAGAAAATTGAGTTGAAGTGCAAAGTGAAACAAAAAAATACTACACATAACATTCTCTAGCAATTAGATTCATTCATATATAATTAATTACACCAACCATATATTATATTATATATAAGAAAGAGCTTACATGTGTGCGAAACCTAAAACAATTGCCTTGTCATTCCCTGTCTGTCCTTTGCCTTGTCATTCCCTGTCTGTCATTTGCCTTGTCATTCCCTGTCTGTCTTTCTTCTCATCGCTGTTGTTGTGTTTAATTTGTTGATTATCAATGTTTTGTAACACGTGATCATCAATGTTGTAGGATATCATTATCAACGCTAAAAATGGAAAAAATGTAACACCCTAAAATTTTTTTCGCGTCTTAAACGCTAATTATTCATATCATTACATATCAGAGTATATCAGAGTAGCGGAAATATAACTTACAACTTGTATCAAGTCAAGTTATACAATATATTACAAAGAAACAAAATAGAATGACATAAGCATAAATGCTCCATATCCGTCATCCACACAAGCATCAACTACCCGTGCTTCTTGGCTTTTCTCTTATCCTGTTTCTCTGTAAAAATAACCACATATGATAGGGTGAGACAACTTGTCTCAGTGAGCTTTACCGTGACCCCTAGCCACACTCATGAGCCAATTATAATCATAAACATAGTAAGTTAGTACTTACAAAATATTTTGGCAATTCAGTTATATAAATTGTGAAATCACATGGTAATCCAAGAATGAATTACATAAGAGTTTTATCAATTCTAGTACATCACCAACAACACATAAGGAAGCATGGCTGAACCCCAACATAGCCAATAAGTGTACAACTCTTAAAGGCGGATAGCTTTAATTTTAATATGGGGGCCTAGGACCAGGGCGCATGACTTCCCCCTCCTAGTATACTAAACGTATGGAGGTCGTCACCTCGACTCGATATATTTATATATCGTAACATAACGGATTGCACAAAGCATTTCCGTGAGCGTTGTTATTACAATTTTATGTAATTTGCATAAATCAAGACCATGGTTAGGTTTAGATGATTTATATCATCCCTAGCCAATCATATAATAAGAAATGGAACATTTTGTTCAATTCACTTTCCAAAACATATGTCCTCACACGTATACTAATTACGGTTTTATAGAATATGAATCGTTTCCGAACTTTCCATCAAAATTCCAGTTTGATATGTCAAACAAAACTACAATCAAATTACTTATTTCAATAGTACATTTCATAAGCTTCGCAACACATTTTAAAGCACTTAAATCGGACTCCCGGATCAAAAGTTATGAGCAAAACAATTTTGAAAATTTCTCGAAACACAGTCGCGCGAAAAACTCGCGCGGAGCCGCTTTCGCGCCAGATTTCCACGCCACAAGTCGTGGCACCAGAGCACCCGCGCGAAACGCGCTGGCTGGGCAGCATTTCGCGCCGTTTCGCGCTCATCGGGCAATCAAAGTGATTTTTCACGTCAAATTAAAACCGTTTGTGCATCTTAGTCAATCCGATTCTTTCCAAGATCACAAACAACCATTTGTCATATACGAAACATTAAATTTAAGAGTCCAATACCAACCAAAGATCAACAATAGCAAACAAAAGTCGATAATTAAAAACTTAGTTATCGAATTCTCAAATTCGGTATTGTTTTCGACTCTAGATTTTATTACGAAATCAAGGAACCACATATGACAAAGATTCCAAAGAATCAAAATTAAATTGAAAACCCTAAACGTGAGTAAAACTCACCTCTCGTGATGAAAATCACGAAATACCTAAATGTCGGAATGTGCTCACGAACGAGAAAACACACGAACAATCCCCGTATCCTCGAACTCAAACCGAATAACTCCAAGTCGAAACCCATAAGCTTAATCTACATAACCGCACGATCGTTCCTCGCATAAACTTTACGCCCGACGACAATCGAATCCGCTCCCAATCCTTTGAACCTACAATAAATCACAAAACCTCCATGAAATTACTATTCATCGTCTTCAAGCTTCAATTCACTATTCACACATAATCCCAATTTGAACCCTAACCTTTTGATTCTTCACAAACCCCAAATTGGACCTCAATATTTGCGCAATCCACCTTAAACTCGCTCCTAAACACCATTCAAAGCTTTCGTTTGAGCTTGAACAACAAAATCCTCCATTTTCCACTTAAATTCAAAAATGGCAAAGTGAGAAAGTGTGAGTTGATGATGATGATTTTGGTACCAAATCGAAGAGGATGATGAGGAGATCATTTTTGGTGAAGGAAGAATTGTGTTTTGATGAGTTTAAAACTCCCATTTTTCCTCTTCTTCCTCCTTACCCATTTCTTCTCTTCTTCTTCTCTTCTTTCCTCTTCTTCTCACGGCTCCAATCTCTCTCTCTCTTTTTCCTTTTCTTTTTTTTTTCTCCATAATATAAGTGAGAGATTTGACTTATAGTCAAATGTCCAAAATGCCCTTAATTCATTTTCACTCACTTAAGTCCGTTTTAATCCGATTTCTTCCAAAATCGCTACATAGCTTAATTACTAGAGCACTTTAATCCTCTTATTTAATTGATAGACAATGCTATCTCTGTCCCCAAATCCGATATTGGATTTATTTATCACTCCGAATAATAAATCGCTCGTTAATTTCTTAGATTGATATTAACAAAGTTAGGGATGTTACAATCACCCCAACTTTTAAAAATTTTGTCCTCAAAATTGCGAAGACATAACTCAATGAAATAGATATGGATATCTAGTCCGCATGCCATCTACCAGCTCCCAAATGGTGTCCACTGTGACCATTGGGATAGTTCTCGTCCGAAGTGTCTTTTCGCCTTGTTCCATGTTCTGCCGGTACCAATAGTTTGAGATACTTTCAGAATTATCTTATCACCACTTCCAATTCTAATTGTCTTCTTCTTTTGTCCGTATAACCCTTTTTTTTTGCCGACTTTGGAAGGCTCTCATTCTCTCTCGAATTTGTCGTATCTTCTCTATGGTTTCATGATTCATATCAGATTCCAACTACATTCCATCAATACATTGGAATTCTACATTTTCTCTCATACATTACCTTAGAAGGCGCCATTCCCATACTGGAATGATGACTAGTATTGTAAGCGAATCCAACTAATGGAAGATGATCTTCCCATCTCCTTTCATTCTCAAGTATACCAGCTCGAAGCATGTCCTCAAGTGTCTGAACAGTTCTTTCTGCTTGACCATCAGCCTGGGGATGATAAGTTGTACTAACGTACGCTTTAATTCCTAAAGCCTCATCCAAAACTTTCCAAAATTGAGAAGTAAACTTTGTTCGCGATCTTGGCGAACCCATAACAAAATCAATAGAGATATCTCCCCATTTACACATTGGAACATCCAATGAATGAAACTGACCCACCAGTTTCCCGTGCTCTACTTTAACCCTTTGTCTAGTCAAGCACTTGGATACAAATCCCGTAATACCTGATTTCCTACCTGGCCACCCTTACATCTATTTCCAATCACTATACAACTGGGTGGATCCAGGGTGAATTGAATACCAACTTCGATGAGCTTCTTAAAATCTGATTCTTAACATTAATCACATTGGGTACACAACCCTACCATTGGGGCGGATAATACCTTCATTTGCTTGGTATAATCTTGTAATCATTTTCGAGATTGTAGTTCAACACCAACCTCTAGGGCTTCACCGATTAGATTTCTCAAAGCGTTCGAAATTCGAACGTGCCTTAACACTATCCGACTCTTCTTTGTTGCCACTTTGAGATTCAATTCTCTAAAAGATCCCAACAATGTCATTTCGGGGATGGTCAGTTCCACCGTGTGAATAGATTTCCTACTCCATGGTTCTGTTACAACATTGGTTTTCCAAAATACTACTTTAATGAAATGAACGAATTAGACATATTCAGAGGACACAAACTCTGTTTCGGATACTAAACATACCCAAGCTTTTCGATATTTACTAATATCAAAAACATAGCAACCTGTCTTAGACCTTACATCAGAGACATAGCTCCTAGCTTCATAGGTTAGCAACTCTCTATCGTTTATTATCTTAACAGGAGTAGCCGAAATGGTCTACACAACTTATAATAAGTACAGGTTACAAACCAAAACATACCCATATAAGGGAAACATAACATGGAATAAGACATATAGTCTCATTCAACTTCATTGATACTTTGCCTACTTGATTGTTATTCATTTCGTTATGATCGAGCGGATATTTCAAAGCTGTTGTGATCACTAAAGACTTTACAACTAGACCCATAAAGATAGTGTCTCCAATTCTTTACTGCGTAACTATAGCTGCCAACTCCTAATCATGAGTTGAATAATTTTCTTCATGTGGCACCAACTATTTAGATGCATAAGCTACCACCTGATTTTTCTGAATAATCACACTTTCTAAACCCTTCCCCGATGCGTCACTTTGTAACTTTGAATTTCCAAATGACGGATCCAGAGAATTAAGATTGGAGCAAAAGTAAATTGCGACTACAACTCTAGGAAGCATCCTTCCAAATCGTCATTCCAAATAAATTGTTGGCCCTCGCGAGCTAACGAGATAAGAGGAAAAACTAACTATTAGAATCCTTGAATAATTCTTCGATAATAACCAGCAAGTCCTAAAAACTTCTGACTTCAGCCGCTGCTGCCTGGCTAGGATCGACTGTAATTCCTGCCTGAGAAATCACGTGATCCAAGAACTCCACTTCTGTCATCTAGAAGTCACACTGCGATGGCTTGGCATATAACTTCTTCTCTCAAGTAACCTCGAACAATACGAGAGATGTTGCACAAGCTCCTCATTAGTCTTTGAGTACACCCAAATACCATCCATGATTACCACCACGCCTGCGCGCGCACACTCGATCCGATTATATCATGACCTTAGATCAATTCTTTGAGAAAGCAACCGCACCTTGAAGTTGGCTAAGTAAATCATCTACCCTTGACAATAGATATCTATTCTGGATAGCCACTTGTTCAGCTAACGATAATTGATACACAACCTCACACTCCCATCATTCTTGTTGACATTTAATGCAGGAGCACCACCGGAGAGACGTTTGGTCGAATAAATTCCTTAGAGATTAATTCTCCAAGTTGGGGTTCATTCATTTGATTCTAAGGAAGACATTCAGTAAGAAGCTATAGTTATTGGTTCAGTACCTGGAACTAATTCTATAGAAAACTTTATCTCACGGTCAGGAGATAAGGAGAAAACTTTATCCGGAAATACATCTGGGAAAATTCATTGATAACTTGAACAGATGATTAAATACAACCAGTTCCAGAGTTGCAGGACAACACAAAAATAAAAACTTCCGCACATAGAAATAAAGACTTGCTATCTGGAGGGAAAAGACTAACCACTTCCTTAATGGTCTGAAACAATCCACAAATTCGTAAGAAAACCAAATAGTTAAATTGAAGCAATCTTCGAAACATCGGTTCAATGGTAGGAGACACAAATAATCCTACCCGATTTACATATGCTATAGGATAAACAACAGGTAGCTTTATAGTCATACAATATGCTAACATATTTACCACCGAGGAAACTTGTACCCTTCTAAAGATTATCCTCAGGCTTGATTGTCTGAGCTTTAAGAGTTCCTAAGAAAAGCCCTTTTTGCCTAACATTGCTTTGCATAATGACCCTCCTCCTTGCAACAGGAACCCAGATTTAAACCCAATTGACAATTATCACAATTATCCTTTTACTACCGGACCCTTGCTAGGCTTTGAGGAATTCGGTTGTCAAGATTTCTTGCTTCCTTCGTCCTAGTTTCTTTTGGACTCAAAGACAGAAGTTATTAAGTTAACACCCTTTTCTCCGCATACTTCTTTCTTTTTGAGATACTTTTCAACAATGTAAGCTCGCTAAACCAAAGTCGGGTAATTCTTCACAAGTGAAGAACTAAGTCCTTGATCGACATCACCTCAAGACCTTCCTTAAACATAGTCATATTCTATACATCTTCTCAAGATTATATATATATATATATATATATATATATATATATATATATATATATATATATATATATATATATATATATTCCCAATATATAGAATCGAGTTAATCTTTCAAACATAACATCATACTTCCTAACCAACATAACACTCTGCTTTAAATTAATAACTATGCCTTTTACACATCCTGTCGTTGAAGGAAAGAATTGATTTAGAAGTCGTTCCTTGAAATGATTCCGAGTAGAAGGAATACCTTGGGTTTGCATCTTAGCATGAGTGTTAGTCTACCCAAAGATGCGCATCCTCATCAGAGCTTTAGCAAGAACAATTCACTCTCCTTCTCGTTACATGACAAGGTGGTGAAAATGCTTTCCATAACGTCCACCCGAAATGTTCTTTCCTTGGGGCGCACTCACCCTTCATGATTGGAGGATTCATTTCCCACGGCCTCGCGATGACATGCGCATCCGTTGACAATGGAAATCCGTTGGTGACTTCACCCCCTCGGCCATAATTCCACAAGATATGCACAAAGCATTTGAGTTGATCAGTGCTCAATGTCGGATAGCATATCAATAAGAATCATGACTAAAGAAGTAAAGATTCCTAAAATCTAGGTCCGATCGGGTGAACCGCCTCGATACCAAATGTAACACCCTAAAAATTATTTCGCGTCTTAAACGCTAATTATACATATCATTACATATCGAGTATATCGAGTAAGTGAAATATAACTTACAACTTGTATCAAGTCAAGTTATACAATATATTACAAAGAAACAAAATAGAATGACATAAGCATAAATGCTCCATATCCGTCATCCACACAAGCATCAACTACCCGTGCTTCTTGGCTTTTCTCTTATCCTGTTTCTCTGTAAAAATAACCACATATGATAGGGTGAGACAACTTGTCTCAGTGAGCTTTACCGTGACCCCTAGCCACACTCATGAGCCAATTATAATCATAAACATAGTAAGTTAGTACTTACAAAATATTTTGGCAATTCATTTATATAAATTGCAAAATCACATGGTAATCCAAGAATGAATTACATAAGAGTTTTATCAATTCTAGTACATCACCAACAACACATAAGGAAGCATGGGTGAACCCCAACATAGCCAATAAGTGTACAACTCTTAAAGGCGGATAGCTTTAATTTTAATATGGGGGCCTAGGACCAGGGCGCATGACTTCCCTCTCCTAGTATACTAAACGTATGGAGGTCGTCACCTCGACTCGATATATTTATATATCGTAACATAACGGATTGCACAAAGCATTTCCGTGAGCGTTGTTATTACAATTTTATGTAATTTGCATAAATCAAGACCATGGTTAGGTTTAGATGATTTATATCATCCCTAGCCAATCATATAATAAGAAATGGAACATTTTGTTCAATTCACTTTCCAAAACATATGTCCTCACACGTATACTAATTACGGTTTTATAGAATATGAATCGTTTCCGAACTTTCCATCAAAATTCCAGTTTGATATGTCAAACAAAACTCCAATCAAATTACTTATTTCAATAGTACATTTCATAAGCTTCGCAACGCATTTTAAAGCACATAAATCGGACTCCCGGATCAAAAGTTATGAGCAAAACAATTTTTGAAAATTTTCGGAAACAAAGTGTCGCGCGTAAAAACTCGCGCGGAGCGGCTTCACGCCACAAGTCGCTGGCACCAGTAGCACTGCGCGAAACGCGCGCTGGGCAGCATTTCGCGCCAGTTTCGCGCATCGGGCAATCAAAGTGATTTTTCACATCAAATTAAAACTGTTGCGCATCTTAGTCAATCCGATTCATTCCAAGATCACAAACAACCATTTGTCATACAGAAACATTAAATTTAAGAGTCCAATACCAACCAAAGATCAACAATAGCAAACAAAAGTCGATAATTAAAAACTTAGTTATCGAATTCTCAAATTTCGGTATTGTTTTCGACTCTAGATTTTATTACGAAATCAAGGAACCACATATGACAAAGATTCCAAAGAATCAAAATTAAATTGAAAACCCTAAACGTGAGTAAAACTCACCTCTCGTGATGAAAATCACGAAATACCGAAAATGTCGGAATGTGCTCACGAACGAGAAAACACACGAACAATCCCCGTATCCTCGAACTCAAACCGAATAACTCCGAAGTCGAAACCCATAAGCTTAATCTACATAACCGCACGATCGTTCCTCGCATAAACTTTACGCTCCGACGACAATCGAATCCGCTCCCAATCCTTTGAACCTACAATAAATCACAAAACCTCCATGAAATTACTATTCATCGTCTTCAAGCTTCAATTCACTATTCACACATAATCCCAATTCGAACCCTAACCTTTTGATTCTTCACAAACCCCAAATTGGACCTCAATATTTGCGCAATCCACCTTAAACTCGCTCCTAAACACCATTCAAAGCTTTCGCTTGAGCTTGAACAACAAAAACCTCCATTTTCCACTTAAATTCAAAAATGGCAAAGTGAGAAAGTGTGAGTTGATGATGATGATTTTGGTACCAAATCGAAGAGGATGATGAGGAGATCATTTTTGGTGAAGGAAGAATTGTGTTTTGATGAGTTTAAAACTCCCATTTTTCCTCTTCTTCCTCCTTACCCATTTCTTCTCTTCTTCTTCTCTTCTTTCCTCTTCTTCTCACGGCTCCAATCTCTCTCTCTCTCTTTTTCCTTTTTTTTTTCTCCATAATATAAGTGAGAGATTTGACTTATAGTCAAATGTCCAAAATGCCCTTAATTCATTTTCACTCACTTAAGTCCGTTTTAATCCGATTTCTTCCAAAATCGCTACATAGCTTAATTACTAGAGCTCTTTAATCCTCTTATTTAATTGATAGACAATGCTATCTCGTCTGTCCCAAATCCGATATTGGATTTATTTATCACTCCGAATAATAAATCGCTCGTTAATTTCTTAGATTGATATTAACAAAGTTAGGGATGTTACAATCACCCCAACTTTTAAAAATTTTGTCCTCAAAATTGCGAAGACATAACTCAATGAAATAGATATGGATATCTAGTCCGCATGCCATCTACCAGCTCCCAAATGGTGTCCACTGTGACCATTGGGATAGTTCTCGTCCGAAGTGTCTTTTCGCCTTGTTCCATGTTCTGTCGGTACCAATAGTTTGAGACACTTTCAGAATTATCTTATCACCACTTCCAATTCTAATTGTCTTCTTCTTTTGTCCGTATAACCCTTTTTTTTTGCCGACTTTGGAAGGCTCTCATTCTCTCTCGAATTTGTCGTATCTTCTCTATGGTTTCATGATTCATATCAGATTCCAAGTACATCCCATCAATACATTTGAATTCTACATTTTCTCTCATACATTACCTTAGAAGGCGCCATTCCCATACTGGAATGATTACTAGTATTGTAAGCGAATCCAACTAATGGAAGATGATCTTCCCATCTCCTTTCATTCTCAAGTATACCAGCTCGAAGCATGTCCTCAAGTGTCTGAACAGTTCTTTCTGCTTGACCATCAGCCTGGGGATGATAAGTTGTACTAACGTACGCTTTAATTCCTAAAGCCTCATCCAAAACATTCCAAAATTGAGAAGTAAACTTTGTTCGCGATCTTGGCGAACCCATAACAAAATCAATAGAGAAGTAAACTTTCCAAAACAATTTTTCAATGTCAAATAAAACAAAAAATATAGCAATTATGCTTCCAATTGTCAGAACATAAATTTGTGTAACACGTGATCATCAATGTTGTAGGATATCATTATCAACGCTAAAAATGGAAAAAACTTTTTTGGTTGCGTGATTAAGATGATGAATTTTGCAGTACTATACAGGGGAACCGATGGGTCAACTTTTGAAGAGAAAATTGAGTTGAAGTGCAAAATGAAACTAAAAAATACTACACTTAACATTCTCTAGCAATGAGATTCATTCATATATAATTAATTACACAAACCATATATTATATTATATATAAGAAAGAGCTTACACGTGTAACAATCCCATAACTTTGTTTACACAACAAATGTTTGACTGGCAAAAAGAGGTTCAAAATGCATATCATGGTTGAGTTTATATTATATTATATTATAATTAATTACACAAACCATATATCATGGTTCAAAATGCATATCACGGTTGATGAAATGAAATTTGAAAACACTTTTTCAATGTCAAATAAAACAAAATATATAGCAATTATGCTTTCAATTGTCAGAAAATAAATTTGTATAACACGTGATCATCAATGTTGTAGGATATCATTATCAACGCTAAAAATGGAAAAAACTTTTTTGGTTGCGTGATCAAGATGATGAATTTTGCAATACTATACAGGGGAACCGATGGGTCAACTTTTGAAGAGAAAATTGAGTTGAAGTGCAAAGTGAAACAAAAAAAGACTACACATAACATTCTCTAGCAATGAGATTCATTCATATATAATTAATTACACAAACCATATATTATATTATATATAAGAAAGAGCTTACACATGTGCGAAACCTAAAACATTTGCCTTGTCATTCCCTGTCTGTCATTTACCTTGTCATTCCCTGTCTGTCTTTCTTCTCATCGCAGTTGTTGTGTTTGATTTGTTGATTATCAATGTTGTGTAACACGTGATCATCAATGTTGTAGGATATCTTTATTAACACTAAAAATGGAGACAACTTTTTTGGTTGCGTGATCAAGATGATGAATTTTGCAGTACTATATAGGGGAACCGATTGGTCAACTTTTGAAGAGAAAATTGAGTTGAAGTGCAAAGTGAAACTAATAAATACTACACATAACATTCTCTAGCAATGAGATTCATTCATATATAATTAATTACACAAACCATATATTATATTATATATAAGAAAGAGCTTACACGTGTGCGAAACCTAAAACAATTGCCTTGTCATTCCTCGTCTCATCATTTGCCTTGTCATTCCGTCATGCATCTTTTGCCTTGTCATTCCTCGTCTGTCTTTCTTCTCATCATTTGTTGTTGTGTTTAATTTGTTAATTATCAATGATTTGTAACACGTGATCATCAATATTGTAGGATATCATTATCAACGCTAAAAATGGATAAAAAATTTTGGTTGCGTGATTAAGATGATGAATTTTGCAAGATTATATCTGAGAACCGATGGGTCAACTTTTGAAGAGAAAATTGAGTTGAAGTGCAAAGTGAAACTAAAAAATACTACACATAACATTCTCTAGTAATGAGATTTATTCATATATAATTAATTACACAAACCATATATTAAATTATATATAAGAAAGAGCTTACACGTCTGTGAGACCTAAAACAATTTAAACAATCCCATAACTTTATTTACACAACAAATGTTTGACAGGTAAAAATAGGTTCAAAATGCATATCATGGTTGAGTTTATATTATATTATATTATAATTAATTACACAAACCATATATTATATTATATATAAGAAAGAGCTTACACATGTGCGAGACCTAAAACAATTTAAACAATCACATAACTTTATTTACACAACAAATGTTTAACAGGTAAAAAGAGGTTCAAAATGAATATCGTGGTTGAGTTTATATAATATTATAATTAATTACACAAACCATATATCATGGTTCAAAATGCATATCACGGTTGATGAAATGAAACTTGAAAACACTTTTTCAATGTCAAATAAAACGAAAAATATAGCAATTATGCTTCAAATTGTCATAACATTAATTTGTGTAACACGTGATCATCAATGTTGTAGGATATCATTATCAACGCTAAAAATGGAAAAAACTTTTTGGTTGCGTGATCAAGATGATGAATTTTTGCGATACTATACAGGGAACCGATTGGTCAACTTTTGAAGAAAAATTGAGTTGAAGTGCAAAGTGAAACTAAAAAATACTACACATAACATTCTATAGCAATGAGATTCATTCATATATAATTAATTACACAAACCATATATTATATTATATATAAGAAAGAGCTTACACGTGTGCGAAACCTAAAACATTTGCCTTGTCATTCCTCATCTGTCATTTACCTTGTCATTCCTCATCTGTCTTTCTTCTCATCGCAGATTGTTGTGTTTGATTTGTTGATTATCAATGTTGTGTAACACGTGATCATCAATGTTGTAGGATATCTTTATTAACGCTAAAAATGGAAACAACTTTTTGGTTGCGTGATCAAGATGATGAATTTTGCAGTACTATATAGGGGAACCGATGGGTCAACTTTTGAAGAGAAAATTTAGTTGAAGTGCAAAGTGAAACAAAAAAATACTACACATAACATTCTCTAGCAATGAGATTCATTCCTATATAATTAATTACACCAACCATATATTATATTATATATAAGAAAGAGCTTACATGTAAAGAGACCTAAAACAATTTAAACAATCCCATAACTTTATTTACACAACAAATGTTTGTGAGAGAAAAAAAGGTTCAAAATTCATATCATGGTTGAGTTTATATTATATTATATTATAATTAATTACACAAACCATATATCATGGTTCAAAATTCATATCATGGTTGATGAAATGAAATTTGAAAACAATTTTTCAATGTCAAATAAAACAAAAAAATATAGCAATTATGCTTCCAATTATCAGAACATAAATTTGTGTAACACGTGATCATCAATGTTGTAGGATATCATTAACAACGCTAAAAATGGAAAAAACTTTTTTGGTCGCGTGATCAAGATGATGAATTTTGCAATACTATATAGGGGAACCGATGGGTCAACTTTTGAAGAGAAAATTGAGTTGAAGTGCAAAGTGTAACAAAAAAATACTACACATAACATTCTCTAGCAATGAGATTCATTCATATATAATTAATTACACAAATGATATATTATATTATATATAAGAAAGAGCTTACACGTGTGCGAGACCTAAAACAATTTAAACAATCCTATAACTTTATTTACACAACAAATGTTTGACAGGCAAAAAGAGGTTCAAAATGCATATCATGGTTGAGTTTATATTATATTATATTATAATAAATTACACAAACCATATATCATGGTTCAAAATGCATATCACGGTTGATGAAATGAAATTTGAAAACAATTTTTCAATGTCAAATAAAATAAAAAATATAGCAATTATGCTTCCAATTATCAGAACATAAATTTGTGTAACACGTGATCATCAATGTTGTAGGATATCATTATCAACGCTAAAAATGGAAAAAACTTTTTGGTCGCGTGATCAAGATGATGAATTTTGCAAGACTATACTGTGGGAACCGATTGGTCAACTTTTGAAGAGAAAATTGAGTTGAAGTGCAAAGTGAAACTAATAAATACTACACATAACATTCTCTAGCAATGAGATTCATTCATATATAATTAATTACACAAACCATATATTATATTATATATAAGAAAGAGCTTACACGTGTGCGAAACCTAAAACAATTGCCTTGTCATTCCCTGTCTGTCATTTGCCTTGTCATTCCCTGTCTGTCTTTTGCCTTGTCATTCCCTGTCTGTCTTTCTTCTCATCGCTGTTGTTGTGTTTAATTTGTTAATTATCAATGATTTGTAACACGTGATCATCAATATTGTAGGATATCATTATCAACGCTAAAAATGGATAAAAAAATTTTGGTTGCGTGATTAAGATGATGAATTTTGCAGTACTATACAGGGGAACCGATGGGTCAACTTTTGAAGAGAAAATTGAGTTGAAGTGCAAAGTGAAACTAAAAAATACTACACATAACATTCTCTAGTAATGAGATTTATTCATATATAATTAATTACACAAACCATATATTAAATTATATATAAGAAAGAGCTTACACGTCTGTGAGACCTAAAACAATTTAAACAATCCCATAACTTTATTTACACAACAAATGTTTGACAGGTAAAAATAGGTTCAAAATGCATATCATGGTTGAGTTTATATTATATTATATTATAATTAATTACACAAACCATATATTATATTATATATAAGAAAGAGCTTACACATGTGCGAGACCTAAAACAATTTAAACAATCACATAACTTTATTTACACAACAAATGTTTAACAGGTAAAAAGAGGTTCAAAATGAATATCGTGGTTGAGTTTATATAATATTATAATTAATTACACAAACCATATATCATGGTTCAAAATGCATATCACGGTTGATGAAATGAAACTTGAAAACACTTTTTCAATGTCAAATAAAACGAAAAATATAGCAATTATGCTTCAAATTGTCATAACATTAATTTGTGTAACACGTGATCATCAATGTTGTAGGATATCATTATCAACGCTAAAAATGGAAAAAACTTTTTTGGTTGCGTGATCAAGATGATGAATTTTGCAGTACTATACAGGGGAACCGATTGGTCAACTTTTGAAGAAAAAATTGAGTTGAAGTGCAAAGTGAAACTAAAAAAATACTACACATAACATTCTATAGCAATGAGATTCATTCATATATAATTAATTACACAAACCATATATTATATTATATATAAGAAAGAGCTTACACGTGTGCGAAACCTAAAACATTTGCCTTGTCATTCCCTGTCTGTCATTTACCTTGTCATTCCCTGTCTGTCTTTCTTCTCATCGCAGTTGTTGTGTTTGATTTGTTGATTATCAATGTTGTGTAACACGTGATCATCAATGTTGTAGGATATCTTTATTAACGCTAAAAATGGAAACAACTTTTTTGGTTGCGTGATCAAGATGATGAATTTTGCAGTACTATATAGGGGAACCGATGGGTCAACTTTTGAAGAGAAAATTTAGTTGAAGTGCAAAGTGAAACAAAAAAATACTACACATAACATTCTCTAGCAATGAGATTCATTCCTATATAATTAATTACACCAACCATATATTATATTATATATAAGAAAGAGCTTACATGTGTGCGAGACCTAAAACAATTTAAACAATCCCATAACTTTATTTACACAACAAATGTTTGACAGACAAAAAAAGGTTCAAAATTCATATCATGGTTGAGTTTATATTATATTATATTATAATTAATTACACAAACCATATATCATGGTTCAAAATTCATATCATGGTTGATGAAATGAAATTTGAAAACAATTTTTCAATGTCAAATAAAACAAAAAAATATAGCAATTATGCTTCCAATTATCAGAACATAAATTTGTGTAACACGTGATCATCAATGTTGTAGGATATCATTAACAACGCTAAAAATGGAAAAAACTTTTTTGGTCGCGTGATCAAGATGATGAATTTTGCAATACTATATAGGGGAACCGATGGGTCAACTTTTGAAGAGAAAATTGAGTTGAAGTGCAAAGTGTAACAAAAAAATACTACACATAACATTCTCTAGCAATGAGATTCATTCATATATAATTAATTACACAAATGATATATTATATTATATATAAGAAAGAGCTTACACGTGCAAAGTAGACCTAAAACAATTTAAACAATCCTATAACTTTATTTACACAACAAATGTTTGACAGGCAAAAAGAGGTTCAAAATGCATATCATGGTTGAGTTTATATTATATTATATTATAATAAATTACACAAACCATATATCATGGTTCAAAATGCATATCACGGTTGATGAAATGAAATTTGAAAACAATTTTTCAATGTCAAATAAAATAAAAAATATAGCAATTATGCTTCCAATTATCAGAACATAAATTTGTGTAACACGTGATCATCAATGTTGTAGGATATCATTATCAACGCTAAAAATGGAAAAAACTTTTTTGGTCGCGTGATCAAGATGATGAATTTTGCAGTACTATACAGGGGAACCGATTGGTCAACTTTTGAAGAGAAAATTGAGTTGAAGTGCAAAGTGAAACTAATAAATACTACACATAACATTCTCTAGCAATGAGATTCATTCATATATAATTAATTACACAAACCATATATTATATTATATATAAGAAAGAGCTTACACGTGTGCGAAACCTAAAACAATTGCCTTGTCATTCCCTGTCTGTCATTTGCCTTGTCATTCCCTGTCTGTCATTTGCCTTGTCATTCCCTGTCTGTCTTTCTTCTCATCGCTGTTGTTGTGTTTAATTTGTTGATTATCAATGATTTGTAACACGTGATCATCAATATTGTAGGATATCATTATCAACGCTAAAAATGGATAAAACTTTTTTGGTTGCGTGATTAAGATGATGAATTTTGCAGTACTATACAGGGGAACCGAAGGGTCAACTTTTAAAGAGAAAATTGAGTTGAAGTGCAAAGTGAAACTAAAAAATACTACACTTAACATTCTCTAGCAATGAGATTCATTCATATATAATTAATTACACAAACCATATATTATATATAAGAAAGAGCTTACACGTGTAACAATCCCATAACTTTGTTTACACAACAAATGTTTGACTGGCAAAAAGAGGTTCAAAATGCATATCATGGTTGAGTTTCTATTATATTATAATTAATTACACAAACCATATATCATGGTTCAAAATGCATATCACGGTTGATGAAATAAAATTTGAAAACACTTTTTCAATGTCAAATAAAACAAAATATATAGCAATTATGCTTTCAATTGTCAGAAAATAAATTTGTATAACACGTGATCATCAATGTTGTAGGATATCATTATCAAAGCTAAAAATGGAAAAAACTTTTTTGGTTGCGTGATCAAGATGATGAATTTTGCAATACTATACAGGGGAACCGATGGGTCAACTTTTGAAGAGAAAATTGAGTTGAAGTGCAAAGTGAAACAAAAAAATACTACACATAACATTCTCTAACAATGAGATTCATTCATATATAATTAATTACACAAACCATATATTATATTATATATAAGAAAGAGCTTACACGTGTGCGAGACCTAAAACAATTTAAACAATCCCATAACTTTATTTACACAACAAATGTTTGACAGGCAAAAAGAGGTTCAAAATGCATATCATAGTTGAGTTTATATTATATTATATTATAATTAATTACACAAACCATATATCATGCATGGTTCAAAATGCATATCACGGTTGATGAAATGAAATTTGAAAACAATTTTTCAATGTCAAATAAAACAAAAAATATAGCAATTATGCTTCCAATTGTCAGAACATAAATTTGTGTAACACGTGATCATCAATGTTGTAGGATATCATTATCAACGCTAAAAAAAGAAAAAACTTTTTTGGTCGCGTGATCAAGATGATGAATTTTGCAGTACTATATAGGGGAACTGATTGGTCAACTTTTGAAGAGAAAATTGAGTTGAAGTGATCATCATATTAATCCTTGAAGTCTTTCCATGGTTCATGTCTGAATCCACAGAGGTACTTGTTCTACGTGGCCAAATATAAAACAGGTTTGGAAGAATTATAACACAAGGATTAAAACACAAACGTGAGAAATTATATACGTAATATTAAAGGTTCATTACAAGTTCTAGCAACCCAACTCAAGGAGTTTAGCTCATGTTGAGCATCATCAAAATAACACAAACAAACATATTTGCATTACCGTAGGTAAGAAGGAAATTACAACTGCAAAAGATACAATCTTGCAGTCTCCTATCATCCACGCAAAGATGGTACATCATCAGCTTCGCACCATGAGAAAAAGCAGAAAATTACAAAAGAAGAGAAAATAAAATCTAAAAGCTTCAAGTGTTTCAATGGAGAAGAAAATGTATCAAGTTCTATCTCTCTCTAAAACTCTCTCTAACTCTCGGTCACTCTAAGGAAAGGGGAGAAGGAAGATGATGTAGTCCCCTAGCATGAGGTACAAATCTTCTCAAAAGTCAATAAAGTTGATGTTTGCTTTTTCACCAACTCTACTATTCCTCACTCATGCGATGCCAAGTGTCCACAAATATCCAATAAAATCCGGGCATGTCAGCAAGTACAGTGGACACAAGATATGGAGCTTGGATTAATGAGCTTGGCGCCAAAAATGCACTTTTACTTTAGATGCTCGGTGATCTACCTTCTTGACGCTATAGCGTTACGCCACTTCTGACGCTAAACACTTTGCACTACTCACAAAATACATCAAAACATTCACAAGGGCACCAAATATGCCAATTTCATAGCAAAGCGAGTGTTTAGCCCTTCCTTTCCTAATATTATGTAAATGCAATAAATACTATACCATTATTACTTGAGAACTTACTTAATTTAATGATTAGAGGTATAAATAACTCATATAAAATGAGTTATCACACCCCAAACTTAAACCATTGCTTGTCCCCAAGTAATGACACTTGCAAAGACAAAACATACTGACACTTATTCACATAACACATGACCTGATCAGTTCTTCATTTCTAAACACATTCATTCAAATATATTCTTAACGGCTCAGTAATTCAGATTCACACTCACACCAACACACCAATGCATTTTAATCAACTTCTAAGCTTATTACTGCTCAATAGTGCGTGTGTGATCTCTGACTCATCTCAATTCCTAGCTAGATTCAGATTTTTCTTAGCCTTGGAAGAGTGGCCTTCTTTTGGTGACACCAAAATTTCTTTCAAAACAATGACTAGACTAACATTTTCACACAGACTTGAGGGATTTCAGACATGACAAAGGGCTTGATTAGGTACTTAAGGCCTGTGGCTAGCGTTCCCAACCTAATGACTAAACAGAGACGCTATAGTGTTTGATGCTATAGCGGCTGAACAAAAATTGACAACTTTACAGACTGTAACCCCCTCATTCGAGTCGAGTTCCTTTTTTTTTTTTTTTTTTTACAATGTGGCCTTTTGGAACAACCCGACTTTTGTTTTTAGTAGCTACAACATTTTACATATATATACTTTATTTACAATGACTTTCTTCGTCACTAACCATCCTAAGACCTTTGTACCTAGCCTTTATGCAATCCAAGCACCCCGAAACTTAGCTTCTAAAGCTCTTCAAGTTTTTAGTCAAGCTTTGATGTCACCTTGGTTAACCAGGACTAACCTAAGCATCAGATAGTCCTAGGCTAACTAAGTTTTTCTTAAGCCACGAGATTTTTATGTGTAGGAGCAATAATAAACAAAGATTTTATCTAAAAGCATGGCTCTCTTTACTCACTCACACAATCATCACTAAAACTAGCCCAAAGAGAATACATTCAATGACTATAGTTAAAAATTAAAGCACTGAAACGAAACATTGATAACTTTAGGTCCTCCCCCCACAACAAAAGTGAGCAGTGTCCTCACTGCTCTAATGGATTAGGAAGAGGCCTAAGACAAACACAATCAGCACAGTAACAAACAAAACAAGTCTGTTAACATTTGTGAAGCGCAAGACAGACGCTATAGCGCTTCACACTTTATTGGAACATACACTATAACTAAAAACTACTACAGCAGAACATTAAAATCATTTCTTGATTAGACCAGACCTGGTCCTTGAACTGACACGACTTGGTTGAGGAGGCTTTGCAGCCTTTTTCTTCTTCTTCTCTTCCTTCTGGCCTTGATCAGGCGCTATAGCATCAGACGCTATAGCGCTACCACTTGGGGCTTCCATTTCTTTTGAGGCCTTCATTTCTGCTAACTTGCTAGTAGCTTCTTTCTCCTGTTCAGACACGTCCTTTGCAGCTTCTTGTGCTTCTGGCTGCACACTTCCTTGCTCATCTTCCTCAATCACAGCAAGCTTTGCACCTGGGCTCCTTCTTGCAAATGCATATGTTGGCCTCTTTGTTGCCACATGCTTCTCCTTCAAATTACGGCTTGGTGTGCCAGATGGCAATGGGCCTTGAACTACCTCCTCGGGAGGGCTATCAACCATAGTCTGAGCTTCTTCTTACGAACACCGCAATAATGTTAGTTTTTGATTGTGGGCTCCTTTGGGCTTTTTGCTTAAGCCTAGGAGATTTGGTTGCACTTGACACAGATGAGGTTGGGCTTTTCTGTGTTGAAGGCGCTATAGCATCAGACGCTATAGCGCTAGCGAACTTTCTGTGCAGGATTTGGGAATAAGGTTTGTTGTTGTGTTTCGTGGTGGACTTGGTTCTTTTACGTAATGGGGATTGAGCAAGTGGTTCTGTTTGTCTTTGGTTCAGTGGAGTTGGTGTTTGTTGTGTAGGTGGGGGTGAGCTTTCTTTGGTTGGGATGGGTGGAGGGATGGTGGTTTCAGATTGGGGGGTTTCAGGAATGACTTGGTCTTGGGCTTGTGGGGAATGCATTTGGGGTGAAGGTGGTCTGGTGGGGCTAGGTGTGGGGTCAGCATTCAATTCCTCATACTCCTCACTTCCTAATCATTCCTCTTTTTCTGGGCTCTCCTCACCAGACTTCTCCTCAGACTCAGACTCTTCCTCCTCCTCAGAGTCATTAACCTCCTTCATCAGCCTCCTTGTGAAGGAATGAAAAATTAGTTGCAGAGAGAGAGAGAATATGAGTTATGGAACGATGGGGGTTAGAGAAGAAGAAACAACGGTTAGAAAGAAAGAAAGAGAAGGGAGTGGTTGAGTGAGAGGTTATTGGGAATTGAATGAAGTGACCGTTGTTGATGGGGCGGAGTGACTGAAGTGATTGGGGGTTTTCACACGTGGGCGCATAGGGTGAAGCAGTTGAAGTGAACAGAGCGCGCGTGCCACGTCAATGATAACCGTCCCCTTATTTGAAATTAAAAATGTTTCCTGCTGCCAGCTACCACCTTTTGACGCTATAACGTCAATGTCACTCACTAGACCTTCAATTTCCAACTTCCTCAACACAATAATCTTCCCTCCTGCACAATAAAAAATAAAAAAAAAAGAAATTTTGATTAGTGAAACCTTGGGGTGCCTCCCAAGAGCGCTTGTTTTAAGAGTCTTGACCTTGGACTTCTTCTTTTGATGTTAGGGATCTTGAAGATCAATTGAGGTCTTGTTCCTCATCACATTGTCACCATGGTATTTGCTTGACTCTTTGACCATTCACTTTGAAAGTAGTGTTGGTTGTTTGATCATATAAATCTACTGACACCATGAGGTAGACCTTGACCAATTTGAAAGGTCCAGACCATCTGGACTTAAGCTTGCCAGGAAACAATTTTAACCTTGAATTAAAGAGAAGCACTTTGCCTCCCTCAATCAGTTCTCTAGTCTGAATCTTCTTGTCATGCCACACATTGGTCTTCTCCTTGTAGATAGCTGAACTTTCATAGGCAGCATGCCTAATCTCTTCAAGCTCATTCAACTGCAATAGCCTTGCCTTACCTGCCCTATCAAAATCAAAGTTGAGCTTTTTGATGGCCCAATGAGCTTTGTGTTGTAATTCAATAGGGAGGTGGCAAGCTTTTCCAAACACAAGTCTATAGGGAGACATTCCCAAAGGTGTTTTGAAGGCTGTCCTGTAAGCCCATAATGCATCATCCAAATGGATTGACCAATCCTTTCTTGAAGGTCCCACCATCTTTTCAAGCATCCTCTTGATCTCTCTATTAGACAATTCAGCTTGCCCATTTGTTTGTGGGTGATAAGCAGTGGCAATTTTATGCCTCACCCCATATTTTCCCAAGAGAGACTCAATCAACTTGTTGCGAAGTGAGAACCCTCATCACCGATAATTGCTCTAGGTGTCCCATATCACGGTGAATATGTTCTTACGAAGGAACTTGCTAACCGACTTGGCATCATTATTGGGGAGAGCCACGGCTTCAACCCATTTTGAAACATAATCCACTGACCACCAATATGTACAAATTCCCATGAGAAGGAGGAAAGGGACCCATGAAATCCATGCCCCACACATCAAAGAGTTCAATCTCTAGAATGTTGGTTAAGGGCATTTCATGCTTGTTTGAGATGTTCCCAGTCCTTTGACACTTTGCACGACTCTTCACCATTCTCGAGCATCTTTGAATAATGTAGGCAAGTAATATCCACATTGCGAGAACCTTTGCGGTGTTACGGTTCCTCCAAAGTGTCCACCACATGGTGAGGCATGACAATGCTCTAACACTTGAGGTTGTTCTTCTTACGCAAGGCATCTTCTTATCACTTGATCTTGACATTTTTTGTAAAGAAAAGGTTCATCCCAATAATAGTCCTTTACTATATGGAAAAACCTTTTCTCTGTTGATAGTTTAGATCTGCAGCACAATTCTACTCACCAAGTTATTCACAATGTGCGCAAACCAAGGAGCAATATCATCGGACGCTATAGCGTCTTGCGTTATAAGCGTCGGCCGCTATAGCGTTACACTTTTGCACAGACATCATCAACAATTTCTCATCCGGGAAGATTTCTTTAATTTCACCGTGATGTACCGCACCTTCAAGCCTAGATAAATGATCGCTGAACTGGTTCTCGACCCCCTTCTTATCACGAATTTCCAAGTCAAATTCTTGGAGGAGGAGAACCCATCTAATTAGCCTTGGTTTTGCATCTTTCTTAGAGATCAAGTACTTGATGGGTGAGTGATCTGTGAAAACAATAACTTTTGTGCCCACCAAGTACGATCCGAATTTGTCAAATGCAAACACCACGACCAATAGCTCTTTTCTCGTGATGATGTAATTTAATTGTGCTTCTACAAGTGTCTTGCTTGCATAATATATAGAATGAAAGATTTTGTCATACCTTTGGCCAAGCACACACTCCCACAAAGATAGTCACTTGCATCACACATTAGCTCAAAAGGTTTACTCCAATCGGGAGTGACAATAGCAGTCTGATGACTAATGTTGTCTTTAATTTCTGAAATGCTTCAAGGCAAGCTTCATCAAAATTGTATGTGGTGTCATGTTGAAGGAGTTGACATAAAGGCTTTGAGATCTTTGAGAAATCTTTAATGAATCTCCTATAGAAACCAAAGATGCCCCAGAAACTTCTTATACCTTTGACACTTGAGGGGGTGGCAATTTTTCAATAACTTCAATCTTGGCCCTATCCACCTCTAAACCTTTCTTGGAAATCCTATGCCCTAGCACAATTCCTTCTTGCACCATGAAGTGACACTTCTCCCAATTAAGCACAAGGTTTGTTTCTTCACACGTTATCAGTATTTCTTCCAAGTTGTCCAAACACATCGAAAACTATCCCCAAACACACAGAGAAATCATCCATAAAAACCTCCATAGATTTTTCAATGAAATCGAGAGAATATGGACATCATACATCTCTGGAAAGTTCATGGGGCATTGCACGATCCAAATGGCATTCTTCTAAAAGCAAATGTGCCATAAGGACATGTGAATGTGGTCTTCTGTTGGTCTTCGAGGACAATTGCTATTTGGTTATAGCCGAGTAGCCATCAAGAAAGCGATAATAGTCCTTACAAAGAAGTCTGTCCAACATTTGGTCAATAAAAGGGAGAGGAAATGGTCCTTCTTTGTGGCCTTGTTCAATTTCCTATAGTCCATGCAAATCCTCCGGCCGATCCAACGTCCCTTGTAGGAATTAATTCATTTTTGTCATTTGTGATCACAGTTACACCACCTTTCTTGGGCACACACGCATTGGGCTCACCCATGCACCTTTATCGGAAATAGGATACACAATTCTGCATCTAACCACTTGAGGATTTCCTTCTTTACTACCTCCTTCATTATGGGATTAAGCCTTCTTTGTCCTTCAATGCTATGTTTAGCATTTTCCTCCAACACAATCCTATGCATGCAGATTGTAGGACTTATCCCATGTATGTCGGACATTTGCCAACCTATTGCCTTCTTGTGTCTGCAGAGTTGAAATGAGCTCCACCTCTTGGTTTTGATTCAAACTAGCGAGAAATGATGACAGTGTAAAGTCTCATTTTCCCCCAAATATGCATACTTGGTGCTTGGGCAATTCCTTCAATTCTAGATCGGTGGTTTCATAATGGAAGGCTGCTCTTCTTTTTAGGTTTGAGTTCTCTTGCTCTAGTGACTCATATCTTCTAGCCCAAACCTCATTCATGACTTGCTTTTCTTCTTGAAATTCCTCTTCTTCCCACAATTCATGTTCCTCAGTATTGTTAAGCACCTTTCCCAAGTGGTTGTTAGTTTTTTGAAAATGTTTTTGCACCACTTGGTCAAGAGAAACCACAAAGGAACACTCTTCCGTATTGACATCTGGGAGCTTTAATGCATTCAGAACATTGATCTTAACTTCTTGATCATTAACTCTCATTGTCAATTCTCCTTTTTGTACATCAATTAGTGTCTTCCTGTTAGCCCAGAAATGGTCTACCTAGAATTATAGGTACCTCTGCATCTGCTTCAAAATCTAAAATAACAAAGTCAATAGGAAAGACAAATTTATCAACTTTAATTAAAACATCCTCCAGTATTCCCTCAGGATAGGCAAGTGACCTATCAGCTAGCTGAAGGCTTACAGAAGTAGGCCTGGCAGTTCCTATGCCCAATTGTGTGTAAATGGATTTGGGCATTAAGTTAATACTTGCCCCCAAGTCACATAAAGCACGACCAGAATAAAAATTTCCTATGGAGCAGGGTATTGTGAAACTACCAGGGTCCTTTAATTTTCTGGGGAGTTTATTTTGCATCAACATGCTACATTCCCCAGTCATTGCCACAGTTTCAAATTCTCCCAACCTTCTTTTCTTTGTCAAAACATCTTTCATGAATTTGGCATAGTTGGGCATTTGTTGTAATGCCTCAACTAGAGGAACATTTATGTGCAATTGTTTTAACACCTCAAGGAATTTATTAAATTGTTTGTCCTCATGTGCCTTTTTTAACCTTTGAGGGTAAGGGGGAGCAGGATATTCAGGCACCAATTTAGGTTCAGGTGTTCTGTTTGCATTTGACGCTATAACGTCAGGTGCTATAGCGTCAGGAAAATTCTTTTCATTTTCAGCAACACTTGACTCTAAATTCTTGGGTGCAGTACTTACCTCCTTACCACTTCTGGTGGTTATTGCTTTCACTTGCTCCTTGCCTGGCGCATGAGATGAAGAAGGTCGGTAGTAGATGGGAGTCCACCATTTTGCCTTTGAGTGAGAGCAGATGCAATCTGTCCCACTTGATTCTCCAGAGTTTTGATGGATGCTTCATGAGTCTGCATAGTGGTTTTAAAATCACTGATGAATGATCTTAGCAGAGACTCCATTGAATTGTCCATAGCAGGAGCAGTCTGTCTTGGAGGTTGTTGTTGTTGTTGCCTTGGAAAGCCTGGGGGAATAGCAGGAGCATTTGTGCTTGTGTTAGCATTATTTCCTCCCCCCCATCTGAAGTTAGGATGGTTCCTCCAACCAGGGTTGTATGTATTGGAATAAGGGTTGTTACCCTTGTTGTAACCCACATAATTGACAGAAGAAGGATTTGTTGTGCATTCTTCATAAAGATGAGCCCCTCCACAGTATACACAACTAGCTTCTCCAGGAGGGGCTTGTTCAATTGCAGCTACAGTTGACTCTTTAGCGCTTATAGCATCGGCGCTATAAGCGTTGGCGATTTAATTCCTTTATCATGTTTGTCGAGTTGCCACTTGGGGTGAGAGAGCGAAACCTCACTCACTTCATGAACCCACTACTTTCCTTGTAAAATTCAGCCTTTCAAAGAGGCCATGAAGAACTGTTAATGGCAATGCGCTCTATGAGCTCACAAGCTTCATTATATGATGAGTTAAGAATTACACCTCCAGATGAGGCATCTAACATCGACCTAGTAGGTGCTTCCAGCCCATTGTAGAAAGTCTCCATCTGAATTACTATAGGAATTCCATGATGTGGACACTTCCTAAGCAATTCCTTCCATCTCTCCCAAGCCTCATGTAATGTCTCACCTTCTTTTTGCTTGAAGGATGTGATGTCATTCCTCATCCTAGCATTATTGTTTGGTGGGAAATACTTCTCCAGAAACTTCTTTGTCATATCTTCCCAAGTTGTGATGGAGTTGGACTCCAAGGAATTCAACCAAGCCTTAGCTATGTCTTTTAAAGAATAAAGGAACAGTTTTTGACTGAAAGCATCCTCACTCACCCACAGGATAATGAAATTCTTGCACACTTCTAGAAAGTTTCTTAGATGAGCAAAAGGATCTTCTTGAGTGGACCCTCCAAATTGTCCAGTTGTTTGGAGCATTTGGAACATCATAAAGCTTGAACTCGAAGTGAGTAGCAGATCCACAACAGAACTGGTGATGCTTGTTTCCATGGAATGTGGATCAAACACAACATAATCTCTCATTGGCACATCTCTGTCATTCACCATTTGATCAGTCCTTGATTAATGAATCTATCTCTGTACCAATACTCGTTATCAACTTCAGTATGGGTAAAAGGACCTTGCCTTCCACCTCTTGGACCTCTTCCTCCTATTTGTGAGGAGTTCTTCCCCAATTGTACCTCTAACGAGTATGATGAGAGTGCTCGGACATAGTTGGTCCGAGTTGTTGTAGCCTTTGTTGGCGTCTTAGCCTTTACGAATCTTCTCTCGGGTTACGGATCAAACTCAAAAGTAGGTGGTTACGATGCGGGCATACGCTATAACGTCAAACGCTATAGCACTTCCCGTAACACATCACGGACAAATGCCAAGGTAAAACCTCCTAAGGATGTAATAATTTCTAAACAATAAAAATTAAATGCAATCCGACAGCGGCGCGCAAAAACTTGTTGTGCGAAAAGTAGTTGTGCAAGTGTACACAATCGCAACAAGTAATATATTGATAAGTAAAGTTCAGTTGAACAGAGATTGGTTAAAGTAACAAGTTAAAAAGTAATTTAAGATATGAGAGAAGTAAGTTGGATTGCTTTCACTAAGTAAATTCCCAGAAATAAGACGCTATAATGTCACACGCTATAGCGTTAAGCGGCTATTGCAAATGTTTTGTGCCTTTCGGTCACTAACGCTTGAGGTTTCATTACAAGATGCCTATGTCTAGGTTCTAAATAAGTTCACCCTTGTATAATCAAGATCCCACAGCTTAAGCTTTATAAACTATTGCAACTTCTATGTCTAGAGGAAGCAAAAATTGGTTAAATGTCTTTAACCAACCTTATCGTTCATATTAATCCTTGAAGTCTTTCCATGGTTCATGTCTGAATCCACAGAGGTACTTGTTCTACGTGGCCAAATATAAAACAGGTTTGGAAGAATTATAACACAAGGATTAAAACACAAACGTGAGAAATTATATACGTAATATTAAAGGTTCATTACAAGTTCTAGCAACCCAACTCAAGGAGTTTAGCTCATGTTGAGCATCATCAAAATAACACAAACAAACATATTTGCATTACCGTAGGTAAGAAGGAAATTACAAGTGCAAAAGATACAATCTTGCAGTCTCCTATCATCCACGCAAAGATGGTACATCATCAGCTTCACACCATGAGAAAAAGCAGAAAATTACAAAAGAAGAGAAAATAAAATCTAAAAGCTTCAAGTGTTTCAATGGAGAAGAAAATGTATCAAGTTCTATCTCTCTCTAAAACTCTCTCTAACTCTCGGTCACTCTAAGGAAAGGGGAGAAGGAAGATGATGTAGTCCCCTAGCATGAGGTACAAATCTTCTCAAAAGTCAATAAAGTTGATGTTTGTTTTTTCACCAACTCTACTATTCCTCACTCATACGATGCCAAGTGTCCACAAATATCCAATAAAATCCGGGCATGTCAGCAAGTACAGTGGACACAAGATATGGAGCTTGGATTAATGAGCTTGGCGCCAAAAATTCACTTTTACTTTAGATGCTCAGCTGATCTACCTTCTTGACGCTTATAACGTTAGACGCCACTGACGCTAAAACACCGCACTACTACTCACAAAATACATCAAAACATTCACAAGGGCACCAAATATGCCAATTTCATAGCAAAGCAGTGTTTAGCCCTTCCTTTCCTAATATTAACAGAAATGCAATAAATACTATACTATTATTACTTGAGAACTTACTTAATTTAATGATTAGAGGTATAAATAACTCATATAAATATGAGTTATCAGAAAACTAAAACAATTGCCTTGTCATTCCCTGTCTGTCATTTGCCTTGTCATTCCCTGTCTGTCATTTGCCTTGTCATTCCCTGTCTGTCTTTCTTCTCATCGCTGTTGTTGTGTTTAATTTGTTGATTATCAATGTTTTGTAACACGTGATCATCAATGTTGTAGGATATCATTATCAACGCTAAAAATGGAAAAAACTTTTTTGGTTGCGTGATTAAGATGATGAATTTTGCAGTACTATACAGGGGAACCGATGGGTCAACTTTTGAAGAGAAAATTGAGTTGAAGTGCAAAGTGAAACTAAAAAATACTACACTTAACATTCTCTAGCAATGAGATTCATTCATATATAATTAATTACACAAACCATATATTATATTATATATAAGAAAGAGCTTACACGTGTAACAATCCCATAACTTTGTTTACACAACAAATGTTTGACTGGCAAAAAGAGGTTCAAAATGCATATCATGGTTGAGTTTATATTATATTATATTATAATTAATTACACAAACCATATATCATGGTTCAAAATGCATATCACAGTTGATGAAATGAAATTTGAAAACACTTTTTCAATGTCAAATAAAACAAAATATATAGCAATTATGCTTTCAATTGTCAGAAAATAAATTTGTATAACACGTGATCATCAATGTTGTAGGATATCATTATCAATGCTAAAAATGGAAAAAACTTTTTTGGTTGCGTGATCAAGATGATGAATTTTGCAATACTATACAGGGGAACCGATGGGTCAACTTTTGAAGAGAAAATTGAGTTGAAGTGCAAAGTGAAACAAAAAAATACTACACATAACATTCTCTAGCAATGAGATTCATTCATATATAATTAATTACACCAACCATATATTATATTATATATAAGAAAGAGCTTACACGTGTGCGAGACCTAAAACAATTTAAACAATCCCATAACTTTATTTACACATACAAATGTTTGACAAGCAAAAAGAGGTTCAAAATGCATATCATGGTTGAGTTTATATTATATTATATTATAATTAATTACACAAACCATATATCATGGTTCAAAATGCATATCACGGTTGATGAAATGAAATTTGAAAACAATTTTTCAATGTCAAATAAAACAAAAAATATAGCAATTATGCTTCCAATTGTCAGAACATAAATTTGTGTAACACGTGATCATCAATGTTGTAGGATATCATTATCAACGCTAAAAATGGAAAAAACTTTTTTGGTCGCGTGATCAAGATGATGAATTTTGCAGTACTATACAGGGGAACCGATGGGTCAACTTTTGAAGAGAAAATTGAGTTGAAGTGCAAAGTGAAACTAAAAAATACTACACATAACATTCTCTAGCAATGAGATTAATTCATATATAATTAATTACACAAACCATATATTATATTATATATAAGAAAGAGCTTACACGTCATGAGACCTAAAACAATTTAAACAATCCCATAACTTTATTTACACAACAAATGTTTGACAGGTAAAAATAGGTTCAAAATGCATATCATGGTTGAGTTTATATTATATTATATTATAATTAATTACAGAAACCATATATTATATTATATATAAGAAAGAGCTTACACGTGTGCGAGACCTAAAACAATTTAAACAATCACATAACTTTATTTACACAACAAATGTTTGACAGGTAAAAAGAGGTTCAAAACGCATATCGTGGTTGAGTTTATATAATATTATAATTAATTACACAAACCATATATCATGGTTCAAAATGCATATCACGGTTGATGAAATGAAATTTGAAAACACTTTTTCAATGTCAAATAAAACGAAAAATATAGCAATTATGCTTCCAATTGTCATAACAGTAATTTGTGTAACACGTGATCATCAATGTTGTAGGATATCATTATCAACGCTAAAAATGGAAAAAACTTTTTTGGTTGCGTGATCAAGATGATGAATTTTGCAGTACTATACAGGGGAACCGATTGGTCAACTTTTGAAGAGAAAATTGAGTTGAAGTGCAAAGTGAAACTAAAAAAATACTACACATAACATTCTCTAGCAATGAGATTCATTCATATATAATTAATTACACAAACCATATATTATATTATATATAAGAAAGAGCTTACACGTGTGCGAAACCTAAAACATTTGCCTTGTCATTCCCTGTCTGTCATTTGCCTTGTCATTCACTGTCTGTCTTTCTTCTCATCGCAGTTGTTGTGTTTGATTTGTTGATTATCAATGTTGTGTAACACGTGATCATCAATGTTGTAGGATATCTTTATTAACGCTAAAAATGGAAACAACTTTTTTGGTTGCGTGATCAAGATGATGAATTTTGCAGTACTATATAGGGGAACCGATGGGTCAACTTTTGAAGAGAAAATTTAGTTGAAGTGCAAAGTGAAACAAAAAAATACTACACATAACATTCTCTAGCAATGAGATTCATTCATATATAATTAATTACACCAACCATATATTATATTATATATAAGAAAGAGCTTACACGTGTGCGAGACCTAAAACAATTTAAACAATCCCAAAACTTTATTTACACAACAAATGTTTGACAGGAAAAAAGAGGTTCAAAATGCATATCATGGTTGAGTTTATATTATATTATATTATAATTAATTACACAAACCATATATCATGGTTCAAAATTCATATCACGGTTGATGAAATGAAATTTGAAAACAATTTTTCAATGTCAAATAAAACAAAAAATATAGCAATTATGCTTCCAATTGTCAGAACATAAATTTGTGTAACACGTGATCATCAATGTTGTAGGATATCATTATCAACGCTAAAAATGGAAAAAACTTTTTTGGTCGCGTGATCAAGATGATGAATTTTGCAGTACTATACAGGGGAACCGATGGGTCAACTTTTGAAGAGAAAATTGAGTTGAAGTGCAAAGTGAAACTAAAAAATACTACACATAGCATTCTCTAGCAATGAGATTAATTCATATATAATTAATTACACAAACCATATATTATATTATATATAAGAAAGAGCTTACACGTCTGTGAGACCTAAAACAATTTAAACAATCCCATAACTTTATTTACACAACAAATGTTTGACAGGTAAAAATAGGTTCAAAATGCATATCATGGTTGAGTTTATATTATATTATATTATAATTAATTACAGAAACCATATATTATATTATATATAAGAAAGAGCTTACACGTGTGCGAGACCTAAAACAATTTAAACAATCACATAACTTTATTTACACAACAAATGTTTGACAGGTAAAAAGAGGTTCAAAACGCATATCGTGGTTGAGTTTATATAATATTATAATTAATTACACAAACCATATATCATGTTTCAAAATGCATATCACGGTTGATGAAATGAAATTTGAAAACACTTTTTCAATGTCAAATAAAACGAAAAATATAGCAATTATGCTTCCCATTGTCATAATGAGTAATTTGTGTAACACGTGATCATCAATGTTGTAGGATATCATTATCAACGCTAAAAATGGAAAAAACTTTTTTGGTTGCGTGATCAAGATGATGAATTTTGCAGTACTATACAGGGGAACCGATTGGTCAACTTTTGAAGAGAAAATTGAGTTGAAGTGCAAAGTGAAACTAAAAAAATACTACACATAACATTCTCTAGCAATGAGATTCATTCATATATAATTAATTACACAAACCATATATTATATTATATATAAGAAAGAGCTTACACGTGTGCGAAACCTAAAACATTTGCCTTGTCATTCCCTGTCTGTCATTTGCCTTGTCATTCCTCTCATCTGTCTTTCTTCTCATCATGATTTGTTGTGTTTGATTTGTTGATTATCAATGTTGTGTAACACGTGATCATCAATGTTGTAGGATATCTTTATTAACGCTAAAAATGGAAACAACTTTTTTGGTTGCGTGATCAAGATGATGAATTTCTTGAGACTATATAGGGAACCGATGGGTCAACTTTTGAAGAGAAAATTTAGTTGAAGTGCAAAGTGAAACAAAAAAATACTACACATAACATTCTCTAGCAATGAGATTCATTCATATTGTTTGCTGGTGTTTTTAGCAAACAATCACTAGTTTTCAATATTAAGACTGTGAGATCAAACTAGAAAATCTCTTTGACAATTGCCTTTAAATTTTGTGTCTTTTAGCGTACGTAAGAACAGAAAATAGTAGGAAGAGATAGTTTGAAAGCAGAATGAAAGCAAGAAGTGCAACAAACGTAAAAAACAAGTAAAAATTGCATTAAAGTGAAAGAGAAAAGAAGTTGGTACACCAACACGTACAATGTAATCTGATTCACTCTTGTTTCGCTTTGACTTGGAAGTTGAGTTTCACAGAGTTTTTGTAAAGATGTGGTGACCCCGTTTTCCTATTACAAGGGAGTATTTATACTCTCAGATACAATCGTGGGCAAGCACGATAACCACTTCCTAAAAACTAGGGAAATAACCGCCCACTAACTGTTGCTCCTTGCGCTTCGACCAGCTTGTTGTCGAAGGATTTGGCGAAGCATTGGACCCAGTTTTGTCGAACAACTGGGCCTTCTCTTGTCGAAGGTTTCTGGCCTTGCCTCGTAACTTGAAGAACTAAGTCTGTCGAAGTTTGCTTGCATTGTCAGCACTTGTACAACTTTACTGTTGATTTTATGGTACATTGACTTGAACATTGACCTGCAGCCCACAGAATACTATTAAATGTGCAGTCAACACCATTTAAAGCTTAATTTAATGCCCTTGCCGAAATTTTGAGGTAACACATATATAATTAATTACACCAACCATATATTATATTATATATAAGAAAGAGCTTACACGTGTGCGAGACCTAAAACAATTTAAACAATCCCATAACTTTATTTACACAACAAATGTTTGACAGGAAAAAAGAGGTTCAAAATGCATATCATGGTTGAGTTTATATTATATTATATTATAATTAATTACATAAACCATATATCATGGTTCAAAATTCATATCACGGTTGATGAAATGAAATTTGAAAACAATTTTTCAATGTCAAATAAAACAAAAAATATAGCAATTATGCTTCCAATTTTCAGAACATAAATTTGTGTAACACGTGATCATCAATGTTGTAGGATATCATTATCAACGCTAAAAATGGAAAAAACTTTTTTGGTCGCGTGATCAAGATGATGAATTTTGCAGTACTATACAGGGGAACCGATTGGTCAACTTTTGAAGAGAAAATTGAGTTGAAGTGCAAAGTAAAACTAAAAAATACTACACTTAACATTCTCTAGCAATGAGATTCATTCATATATAATTAATTACACAAACCATATATTATATTATATATAAGAAAGAGCTTACACGTGTAACAATCCCATAACTTTATTTACACAACAAATGTTTGACTGGCAAAAAGAGGTTCAAAATGCATATCATGGTTGAGTTTATATTATATTATATTATAATTAATTACACAAACCATATATCATGGTTCAAAATGCATACCACGGTTGATGAAATGAAATTTGAAAACACTTTTTCAATGTCAAATAAAACAAAATATATAGCAATTATGCTTTCAATTGTCAGAAAACAAATTTGTATAACACGTGATCATCAATGTTGTAGGATATCATTATCAATGCTAAAAATGGAAAAAAAAATTTTGGTTGCGTGATCAAGATGATGAATTTTGCAATACTATACAGAGGAACCGATGGGTCAACTTTTGAAGAGAAAATTGAGTTGAAGTGCAAAGTGAAACAAAAAAATACTACACATAACATTCTCTAGCAATGAGATTCATTCATATATAATTAATTACACCAACCATATATTATATTATATATAAGAAAGAGCTTACACGTGTGCGAGACCTAAAACAATTTAAACAATCCCATAACTTTATTTACACAACAATTGTTTGACAGGTAAAAATAGGTTCAAAATGCATATCATGGTTGAGTTTATATTATATTATATTATAATTAATTACACAAACCATATATTATATTATATATAAGAAAGAGCTTACACGTGTGCGAGACCTAAAACAATTTAAACAATCACATAACTTTATTTACACAACAAATGTTTGACAGGTAAAAAGAGGTTCAAAATGCATATCGTGGTTGAGTTTATATAATATTATAATTAATTACACAAACCATATATCATGGTTCAAAATGCATATCACGGTTTATGAAATGAAATTTGAAAACACTTTTTCAATGTCAAATAAAACAAAAAATATAGCAATTATGCTTCCGATTGTCAGAACATAAATTTGTGTAACACATGATCAATAATGTTGTATGATATCATTATCAACGCTAAAAATGGAAAAAAAAATTGGTTGCGTGATCAAGATGATGAATTTTGCAATACTATACAGGGGAACCGATGGGTCAAATTTTGAAGAGAAAATTGAGTTGAAGTGCAAAGTGAAACAAAAAAATACTACACATAACATTCTCTAGCAATGAGATTCATTCATATATAATTAATTACACAAACCATATATTATATTATATATAAGAAAGAGCTTACACGTGTGCGAAACCTAAAACATTTGTCTTGTCATTCTCTGTCTGTCATTTGCCTTGTCATTCCCTGTCAGTCTTTCTTCTCATCGCAGTTGTTGTGTTTGATTTGTTAATTATCAATGTTGTGTAACACGTGATCATCAATGTTGTAGGATATCTTTATCAACACTAAAAATGGAAACAACTTTTTTGGTTGCGTGATCAAGATGATGAATTTTGCAGTACTATATAGGGGAACCGATGGGTCAACTTTTGAAGAGAAAATTGAGTTGAAGTGCAAACTGAAACTAAAAAATACTACACATAACATTCTCTGGCAATGAGATTCATTCATATATAATTAATTAGACAAACCATATATTATATTATATTATATTATATAAAAGAAAGAGCTTACACGTGTGCGAGACCTAAAACAATTTAAACAATTCCATAACTTTATTTACACAACAAATGTTTGACAGGCAAAAAGAGGTTCAAAATGCATATCATGGTTGAGTTTATATTATAATTTATTACACAAACCATATATCATGGTTCAAAATGCATATCACGGTTGATGAAATGAAATTTGAAAACACTTTTTCAATGTCAAATAAAACAAAATATTTGCAATTATGCTTCCAATTGTCAGAACATAAATTTGTATAACACGTGATCATCAATGTTGTAGGATATCATTATCAACGCTAAAAATGGAAAAAACTTTTTTGGTTGCGTGATCAAGATGATGAATTTTGCAATACTATACAGAGGAACCGATGGGTCAACTTTTGAAGAGAAAATTGAGTTGAAGTGCAAAGTGAAACAAAAAAATACTACACATAACATTCTCTAGCAATGAGATTCATTCATATATAACTAATTACACCAATCATTATTATATTATATATAAGAAATAGCTTACACGTGTGCGAGACCTAAAACAATTTAAACAATCTCATAACTTTATTTACACAACAAATGTTTGACAGGTAAAAAGAGGTTCAAAATGCATATCATAGTTGAGTTTATATTATATTATATTATAATTAATTACACAAACCATATATTATATTATATATAAGAAAGAGCTTACACGTGTGTGAGACCTAAAACAATTTAAACAATCTCATAACTTTATTTACACAACAAATGTTTGACAGGTAAAAAGAGGTTCAAAATGCATATCTTGGTTATGTTTATATTATATTATAATTAATTACACAAACCATATATCATGGTTCAAAATGCCTATCACGGTTGATGAAATGAAATTTGAAAACACTTTTTTCAATGTCAAATAAAACAAAAAATATAGCAATTATGCTTCCAATTGTCATAACATAAATTTGTGTAACACGTGATCATCAATGCTGTAGGATATCATTATCAACGCTAAAAATGGAAAAAACTTTTTTGGTTGCGTGATCAAGATGATGAATTTTGCAAGACTATACTGAGGGAACCGATGGGTCAACTTTTGAAGAGAAAATTGAGTTGAAGTGCAAAGTGAAACTAAAAATACTACACATAACATTCTCTAGCAATGAGATTCATTCATATATAATTAATTACACAAACCATATATTATATTATATATAAGAAAGAGCTTACACGCAAAGCGAGACCTAAAACATTTGCCTTGTCATTCTCTCATCTGTCATTTGCCTTGTCATTCCTCGTCATCTTTCTTTTCATCGTTGTTGTTGTGTTTGATTTGTTGATTATCAATGTTTTGTAACACGTGATCATTAATGTTGTAGGATATCATTATCAACGCTAAAAATGGAAAAAACTTTTTTGGTTGCGTGATCAAGATGATGAATTTTGCAGTAGTATACAGGGGAACCAATGGGTCAACTTTTGAAGAGAAAATTGAGTTGAAGTGCAAAGTGAAACTAAAAAATACTACACATAACATTCTCTAGCAATGAGATTTATTCATATATAATTAATTACACAAACCATATATTATATTATATATAAGAAAGAGCTTACACGTCTGCGAGACCTAAAACAATTTAAACAATCCCATAACTTTATTTACACAACAAATGTTTGACAGGTAAAAAGAGGTTCAAAATGCATATCATGGTTGAGTTTGTATTATATTATAATTAATTACACAAACCATATATCATGGTTCTAAATGCATAATCCAAGTAGGATGGCAACGCATGGTTAAGGGTATTAAGAATTGTTTAAACATTTTTGTAATAACACCAAATTAAATATATTTTAAAGTAAATTTGTCTATAAACTAAATTAGTTAAAGCATATATAGTTTAATTTAGATTAAGTACATTGAAAAGTTTATCTTAAATACTACGCGTTAGAAACATTACATTACCTGAATTACATTACATAAATGCAATAAATTTTTTATCTTAAAACAACCTAATATAATGAAACAAATCCCATGTTAGATGAACTCTCTTTATGAGATATTTACTAAAAAGTGAAAATGAGTTAATTACAGAGTAAAAGGTGAAAGTATCTTCCCATGTCAACATCGAATTAATATGGAAAAAAAGGCTTCAACATGAGCTTTTTTATTTTTTTTATTAAAAAAACAACCTTAATATTTAATAAAAGGTTGTTTACATGAGGCAACAATTATCGGTTGATGAAATGAAATTTGAAAACACTTTTTCAATGTCAAATAAAACAAAATATATAGCAATTATGCTTCCAATTGTCAGAACATAAATTTGTGTAACACGTGATCATCAATGTTGTAGGATATCATTATCAACGCTAAAAATGGAAAAAACTTTTTTGGTTGCGTGATCAAGATGATGAATTTTGCAGTACTATACAGGGGAACCGATGGGCCAACTTTTGAAGAGAAAATTGAGTTGGAGTGCAAAGTGAACTAAAAAATACTACACATAACATTCTCTAGCAATGAGATTCATTCATATATTATATTATATAAAAGTCTCTGATATACTAATAAAAAGAGCTTGCTTCATCGATCACCATCCATCCTCCCAAGTCCCATCCTCCTAAGCTTTCTTCCTCCCCTTCTCATTCTCTCCCTTGTTTCCAGAGTTTCCAGATGTTTCCTGTTTCTTCTTCTCAGCATCCGATGTTTCTGCTTCATTCTTCTTCTTGGCTGCATATATAAAAATAAAAATAATATTAAAAATAACCAAGGTATTGTTTTACATAAATAATTTCTTGATAAAAAAATTTTAAAATCCAGTAAATTGGCCAATTTTTACAGAGCCTTAAGCATTTCAAAACTTGTTAGAGGGAAAGAGATCTTGAGAGAGAGAGAGAGAGAAGGGGAAGGTAGAAAAGGTGATATGAGGTATAGTATATATAGAGATGTGCAGTAAAGCATTCATGATTGAGGCAATGATATTGATATCCATAATAAGAAACTTCATTTTCAGTTACAATCCAAATAATGTTCTATGGCAAAGTTTGAGAAAGGAGGAGATTAATTCATAATGGAAAAAAGAAAGTATTACGTACCTTCCTCTGCCCTCTTTCTCTTTATGTCTCTCTGCATTGCTCTCCAGGCCATGTAACCACTCATTTTTGCAAAAAAGACTTTGTTGACAAAGAGATGAAAGTAAGTAGCTCTTTTTTTAAGGAGAAGAGTGGTACTAATTAGCTAGGTTGCATGGAGGGTGTTTATATAGTAGGCCCATACCCATCAAATTGACTAAAAAGCCAGACACAGTTTCATAAATTACAAAACTACCCCCAAAAGATAATAAGTATATCAGCTACCAAATTAATGGGGCATTGGCTGACAGCTTGCAATGCAATTGCATGAAAGTTGAAAAGTAAGAAATAGATCATATATAGAATCCTATAATCCTATAATAGTTGGTCCTCATAATATCATCCTAAACTCTCCCTCTTTTTCTAACCATCTTGTGCAGTTATGACTTTTGTTTTTTCTTTCAAATAGCTTCCCACCAACGATCATACACAACCTGTTTTTTCCTTCTTTTTTATCTATTATTTTTTTTTTACATGTATTCAATTTTCAATAGACTTGGTAAACAAGTCTTTCTTATCCTGGGTTCATTATAAATATCTAACATCATTGTACACCACCATATGTAAGAATCATGGCAGCTTCGAGGTTGATCACAGGTTTTAACTTTTATAATTAAAAATAAAAAAGATAAATAAAAAACTAAGGATTGAAACAATGGTAAATCATTCATTAGTAGTAGTACTACTAGATAAAAAAGGGATGTGCCAAAATAAACTCATGGTAAATCACTCTACTTTTAATTTATTATTATTAATAATAACAACATTTTTTAACCAAAATAAACTCATAATTTCACTAGCAATAATGTTGGTAATAGAGTACTTATGGGAGGACCCTAGCTTGGTCCCGAATGAGTTTTCTACAATGAACCCTATGATGATTAGCTAAGTGCATATGCTGTTTATAAAAGATTTAGCCCATCGAGAGGGCAGATGGTGTATGTATATGCTATTAGGAATTTTGTTCCGCAACATGTTTTAGACAATTAATATATTTGCTCTTGAGCCCCCTAGACTAGCGGTTGGTTGATGTTGAATTTGAATGGCGTGAGGTTTAATTCCATGCATCTGAGGTTGTTAACATTTGGGGTTGTGTTTGAGGGATTGAGCTTGGGAGCTTTATCTGTGATTTTTCTTCCAATGTTGGTTTCTGCTCTGTGGTCACTACTGAGTTGAAGGCTTTGTTTATGGGGGTTCAAATTGCTATTTGCCATGATTACGTAATTTAGTCATAGAGTCTAACTCTAAGGCTGGAATTAATCTTATATTGTTTGGGTATTTTGAGCAGCATCCTAATTTCACCATCATCGACGACATTAGGCGCCATGTTGGGTCTTTGGAGGAGAGTTCAGTGTCCCAAATTTTTAGAGAAGCCGATCAGGCTGCTGATGGTTTGGCCAAATTTGGCCTATCTATAGGAGAATTTTTATTTATTCTGTTCCTGATTTTGCTATAGATACGGTTAAGGCTGACTACTTGCACAATTTTCCCCCTAGAAGTTTTTAGTGGTGTCTTGTTTGGGGTATAACCCCCTCAAGCCTTCCGAAAAATTGTTGGTAATACAAGTTGGACTGAAATCATGAACTTGAGAGTGAGCAACAAAATTTGTGTGCATTCTAATATATTTAATCCTATAATATTGAGCAACTATTGTCATACAATGGGAAAGAATAACAACACCTAATTCTGTATTGGGGGAAGAATAATCGTTCAAACCATTCCATACGGAAAGATAGTCCATCTCAATGAAAATTGTCTTAAGTGTCATACACATGTCGTACGTGTGTCGTACGGGTGTTGGACACTGACACATGTCTGACACTGGGGCATATGGCTTGACCACTCCCTCACACAACATATCATTCCTCCTTTTCCATAGAGCCCAAAACAATAATTAAAGTATGTTGTTGCTTCTCTCATTGCCTCCTGCACCTCATTGCTTAGACCACTTAGCTCCCAAATCGCTACTGCATGTGGGCACACAAAGAAATATATATGTACCATTCATCTTCAACTCCACTATCACACGTCAGACACTGCTCCTCACACGTCAAATGTCTTCTTCGCAATTGTTGGTCAATTCTCCATAGTATTTGAAATAATGAAACACAAAAGTATGACACTTTGGTTTTTTAGGGATTTAATTTTTTTTTTTTTGGAACACTTTTGTTTTTTTGCCTTTTGTCACACCCTAAACACGATGATGTTATTAATGATTTGAAAATTTTGATCACCAAGTTTTGGGGGGATGAGCAAGGGGATGATGTAGATAATTATGCTCTCAGTAGAGCGATTGTAAAACTGTTAATGATGATTCAAGTTTCACGGTGGTTAAGTCGAAATCTCATCAGTATAACTTAAGAAAGAAAAGAATTAAAATTGAATATGAGATTCAAATGTTCTTGGTTATAAAAAATGATTTTGTTTTTTCCTTGCTCTTGTTAAGTGGAGGAGATACATTTTAAAGTGTTAATAGACACATAAAATTAAAAGAAAAAACAACTTTGTAGATTTCAAACACTTTGCTAAATTCAACATATTTCGGATGTGTTTGTTTGGAGAGAAGTTGTGAAGAGGGAGATAAAAAAGAGAGAAACAGACGTTGTTTGGTATGGAGAGAAGTAGTGAATAGAGAATGAAATTTGGTGGATTTGGGTGGGAATGGGAAGATGGATGTTGTTGTAAACATCTTTCTAATTTTCCAGGTGTGGAGGAATCCATTTGCCATGTCCTCAGAGATTTCCTCCTAGGTAACTTCATGTGACATCATCTTCTTCCTATTGAGTATGCCAATTGCTTTTATGGCAATGACTTTGCTGATTGGATCGCTTTTAACCTTGACCATAGCCGCAACAATAGGTTCCTTGGCACTATTTGGGTGAGTTAGTATTACCATTTATGGATGTGGAGAAATAATGGAGAGCATAACCCGGACTTTTTGTGGCTTCGTAACCTTTGCTCATATGGTTTTGAATTGCATCTTGCCTTTCATTTGACAAGTCATAAAAATCGAAAAAGTCTAAAAAAATAAATCGTGCAATGAATAAATCGAATCGTTAAAAATAAATTAAAATTAAACAACTAGTGTTAGTAAAGAATAAATTGAATCGTTAAAAATCAGTTAAAATTAAACAACTAGTGTTAGTCATACTAGAGTTAGCAAAGAATAAATCGAATCGTTAAAAATTAATTAAAATTAAACAACTCAGCATCCAGCAACAATCAGGGAGGTTCGACCCTGCCAAGTGCGAACCGATTCGACACACGCATGGTCGAACCACACTTAACAGGTTCGGCACACGCATGGTCGAACCGTACTTAATGTTTAAAAATAATGTTTTAAATTCAGGGGTATTTTGGGAATAAAGTGTGGTATGAGGGGTTCTAGTGAGTAGGAGGAGGGTTGTACGAAGCATGGGCCTTGGCTTTCATCTTGTGGATCTTCAAGTGGATTCTAATATGGTTGCTAACTGTAACGTGGGAGCTTCTTCAGGCAGTTCAGAGGGTAGGGACTTGGTTCTTCATATTTGATAGTTGATTGTTTTGGATTGGTCCATGAAGATCACACATTTTTACAGAGACGCAAACAGAGTAGTAGATGGTCTAGCTGATATGGGATTTAGTTTGACAGCAACAAATTTTGTCTTATTCTTTGTGATCCCTCTTGATTGTATACGCAATTAGTCATTTTTTTTTTATCAACTCAATTAGTCATTTTTGAGAGCCATCTCAAGTGTAATCAATTTTGGGCTTTGACGCCCATTTAATATTAAAAAATAATTAATTCCTGATAGATCTATAGAAGACCTAACAAGAGAATAAGCTCTTAAATATAAAACAACAAATAAACTAAAAGTTGAGACATTAAACTAAATATGAAATATGAAATATAAAACAACTCCTAATTACTTCAATGAGATTGGGGACAAGTTACTTAAAGGGGAACAACTAACTTAGGGCCTGACGTGACTGGGCTAAGTTTTGAGTTGCAAATTTGCTATGGGTGTTGATTTTTCTATCCCCCACTTGGCTCTTATACCCCCCCCCCCCCCACCCCCCAAAACATACCGTGAGAAATTACCATTTTACCCTATATGATCTATACTATATGGATTCACCTATTTAATAGATAAATCTGCAGTTAAAAAAATTAAATTTAGGATTTATCTATTGAATAGATAAATCTGTAATTGTTTTTATAACTACGGATTTATCTATTCAATGATGGGAGCGTCACCTCTCGAGTAAGAACCTTCCACTTGTACAAAAATTGGCTAAATCAGCTTTGATAAAGCTTTCAAAAAGGCGCAACGCGCAACTGGGGAGCGTAGAGAAGGGGGCTCATTGTACACCAGTCAATTTTGCCCAGTCTAGGAACTGCATACTACCATAGATGTTGTTGCCAAATCGCACACCTACAGTGAAAGCCATTGCAACAAGTGGGACCTTTTTTGCCACAGGAGATGCTTCAACAAGGCTCTCTAGTCCATTGAGAATTTGATAACGAGTGTTGGATGACACAGCAAGAAAGAAACCTAGAAAAAAGTGTGAAAACCGATTAAGATTCATGCTTTACATATTTACTATCAATTAGAACACAACATAGGATACTAGAAATTTTGAATAACAGTGCAACACGTACGTACCCCAAAGAGCAGCAGTTTTCAAAAGAGGAGGTATAGGTATGTCCTCTTCAGATTTCCTGATGGTCCTGTTTTTAGAAAAGAATTACTTTAATAATCTATTTATTTATAAAAGAAAACAATACCACCATAATAATTATAATGAAAAAAAGAGTTTTATATTTCTTTGTATAAATTTATTTATAATAACAAAAGAGCTCCCACATTGAGGATAAAATAATGCTGCCAACTAAAAAATTAGTCAATAAGGCATCTGTAAAAGAAGTCATCTGGGTAGACATACCTTTTGGCACTCATGAGCATATTTGCAATTCCTTGACCAACAATACCACATCCAAACCCAACCGATCCATATAATGCACCCTGAACATTGAATGTAAGGTATTCACAATAATATACTACAGATGGAAAACCAATTTGAAGTAAAAAGTTAAACCAAGATGGCACCATAACCAATAACAACAAAGCAAATGGATCCACAAAACTGCATGTAACCAAAGTTTGATTCTATTTTTCTTGGATTTTCATATAACCATATTCTGTCACACATTTAAATACTCAAGAATCGCTTCAAGTTTCACAACACGTGGTACCTTGTAAAAGTATGTGGCAATGCGCTGTGTCACGGAAAATTTACATCCTGGCCTTTCAGCTTCAAAAACACTGCATTCAAGTTAAAATTTTGTATCATGCTGATAATTCAAATAGATTAGATCTCTGAAAAATATGGTTAGATTTAGAATCAATTGAAGGGGGAAAATTCTCCCAGGGGAGTAGAGATACTTTCCATTTCTCAAAAGAAATAGAAAATTAACACTACAGAATTCACAATATTTCCAACCTTTCCAGAATTTATCATCTTGTTTTAGAAACTAAAGTAGGCTTTTAAGATATTGTATATCAACTCACCAACCAGTTGGCTCTTACAAAAACTTGACACTATTCACTCCCAAATAATCAATCAACAAACCAAAAATCTCAATTGAAACGAGCTCTAATGGCTTCAGGTGGTTGAAACTTAAAAATGTACAACGGAAAAGAGTCCAGACTGATCAGCAGAGCTCCATAGCTACTTGATAGGTAATGGAATTTATATGCCAAAAATATTACATGACATCATCTACACATCTTTTAAGTTTGAGGATAAAAAGTGTGTGTTTGTGTGTGCATATCATATGTTTTTTCTACTTATATTATCGAAAAGGAAGGAAAGAGTGTAAAAAACATTAACATTATCCTTAATTAATAGACAGACATGCATGCAGACACTAACCTGCTAGGAAGAGCAGCACAAGCATGTTGAATGTGTCCAAGCAAACCTTTCGACACAGAAGAAGGACTGGAAATTCGTGCATAAGGTGCCGACAAACCCACCAAAGCAATATCAATTACCACACTAACAAGTAGATTAGCAGCAAACAACTCAAATTCAGACCAAAAATCCTTCCCTCTTTTCTGAGCCTCCCCAAACGTTGTACAACAAGAATCTATAACAATCTGCACATCCCAAATCAAATACATCAAAAGCTAAACATCACAGGATCAACTTCATATCATAAAGACTAAACCCTCAATTCAGTCCCTCATAAACATAAGTATAAGTATTATGATACCAAAACAATAGTTTTTCAAAGGTACCTACCTCAGCTCCAACTTTAAAGAGAAAAGAAGGATCTGCTAGCATTCGATTTCTCAGCATAGAACAATGTTTCATTAGAAAAGACAATGGCCAAGCCGAACCCTGCAATGACCAAAAATTGAACAAAATTAGAGAACAAAAAAACTGAACTTTCAAAAGAAAAATTGAAACATTCGGAGAACTCACTTGTAATTCTAAGTAACGAAGAAGAAACATTTCACGAATACCAGCAATCCTCGCAGCTTCTTCCATATCAGAAGGCAACGTAACACGCCGAGCTTCTACTTCCTTCATAACAGCTTCGAAATTCAACAAAGGTCCAAATTCATCCTCACCTTCTCCTTCTCCTCCGCCTTCGCCGTCTCTATCACCATTACCACCACCGCCAGTGAAATGACTGCCGTCGTCACCGCCGATTGCGGGTTGAGAAGGTTGATCATCATATTTAGGGTTTTCTAAAGGGGCTAAGGGTTCTGGTTTAATGCAATGGATGGTGAATACGCGGGTTTTGTGAAGGGGATTATTGAGAGTGATGGAAAAAGTGTTGAGAGAATGAGAAGGAGTGTGTTGATTTGTTGTCCATGATGAAGAGTTGTTTGAAATGGTGAAAGTTAGTGATGAAGAAAATGGCATTTTGTTTTTTGTACTGTGCCGTCAGAGAACTGTGTTTGGGGAGAGAAAGAGAAGAAGTTGGAAGGAAAATTGAATTAGGCTTTGGAGTTAGATGGAGGGAGTTAAGAAGAGTCGGAAAAAAAAAACGGACAGATTCCAAATAGAAATAGATTTTTGAATAAAAGATAAAAAATTTGTATTTTTCGTCGCCTGAGAGATTCGAACTCTCGCGGGGAAACCCAATGTACTTAGCAGGCACACGCCTTAACCACTCGGCCAAAGCGACGACTTGTTTTAAAATTCTCTATCTTCAATATTGTGTTTATATCACCTCATGAAACATAGTTAAATTTCTACAATTTCTACTCTTATCCCTATTGAGAGTAATTTATAAGTCTAATTTAAATTCTTGCTAGTGTCACACTCTTACAAGATAAATGGGTCATAAACTCTTGCTAGAGCCGACAAAACGGGCTACCCGGCCCGAGTCCACATCGGACTCGGGCTTTTATGGGCTAGGCCATAAATCCCGGATCGAAATTCGGTCTCAACCTTAACGGCTCAAGCCCGGCCCAATGCGAGTAGTGGGTTTTTCGGACTAGCCCGCATTATACGCCAATACTAATTAAAAATAAAATTATTTGTGCATGCTTCTGTGTTGTTATTGTCTTGATGATCTACCACAGATTCTGCAATACATGTGCTTTCCTTCATTACTATTATATTCAGAATGGATGCACAATAGATATGAATATGTGTTGTTATTGTCTTGATGATCGGCTGCATTTTTTCTATGTGTTTTCCTTCATTTCTATTATATTCATAATGGATACGCAATGCTTTATCTTTAGGTCTGTTTTCCATATTAGGTTCTTATATTTGTTTCTGCTGCCTTCGGTTCATCCAAGCATAGCTAAAATGTGTGGCTCATTATTACTTATGTTGGAAACAATACACTTATTTTCAATATACTTATTTTGATTAAAAAAACCATTGTATTGACGCCACTATCCAGTGTAACTTCTTTATTTTTGGAACGATGCACTACAAGTAAAACCTTATTATTTTAACTTACGGGCTTGCGGGCTACCCGTGGCCTGGCCGGCTAGCCCATTTCAGACCCGGGTTTTATTGGGTGGGCTAGTAAGCCCAAGTATAAAAATGGGCTAAATTTTATTGCCCCAAGCCCTACATTTTTTCGGGTTAGTCCGGCCCAGCGGGCTTGGCCCATTTTGCCAGCTCTAACTCTTGATCTGTTCACTTTCATATGTAGTAAAAGATGAGCTATCACTACAAAAAACACGGTCATTAGCGAGGGAATTTTCGGTCGCTAACATGCCCAATTCCGTCGCTAATTGCCATTAGCGAGGGAATTAGCGAGGACCGTTGGCCGCTAATTCTCCTCGCTAATGGAAATTAGCGAGAGAAATGTGTTCCGTCACTAATTAGCGAGGGACAGTCCCTCGCTAATTCCCTCGCTAATGCTAACAACACGCTTCCCTAGTCTGATTGGCACGCTTATCAATCTGAATTATTATTATTATTATTATTATTATTATTATTATTATTATTATTATTAGTATTAGTAGTAGTAGTAGTAGTAGTAGTAGTAGTAGTATTATTATTACTGTTGTTATTTTTATTATCTTTAGTATTATTATTATTATTATTATTATTATTATTATTATTGTTGTTGTTGTTATTATTATTATTATTATTATTATTATTTTGAGAGAGGAGTGAGAGTGGTGGTGGTGTGATGGTGGTGGTGGTGGTGGTGGTGTCGTAAAGAGAGAAGAAGAAGAGAATAGTAAGGGAGAAAAAGAGTGAGATGTATGTGGTGGTGGTGGTGGTTGTGTGGTGGTGGTCGTAGAGAGAGAATGAGTAAGGGAGAAAGAGAGTGGTGGTGGTGGTGGTGGTGGAAGAAAGAGAGTGAGAGAAAGAGGTATGTGGTTGTGGTGGTGTGGTGGTGGTGTGGAAGAAAGAGAGTGAGAGAGAGAGAGAGGTTGGGGTTGTGTGGTTGAGGAGTGAGAGTGGTTGTGGTGTGGTGGGGGCGTGGTGGTGGTGGTGGTTGTGTGGTGGTGGGTTAGAGTTTGTAGGTGAGAGAGAAGAATGAGGGTGTTGTAAGTGAAAAATAAGAGTGAGTGGTGGTGGTGGTGGTTGTGTGGTGGTGGGTTAGAGTTTGTAGGTGAGAGAGAGAGAGAGAGTAGAGGAAGAGGAAGAGGAAGAGAAGAGGAGTGAGGGTTAAAAGTGAAAGAATGAGAGAAGAGTGAGAGAATCAGATATTTGGTAAAAAAATAACTGGACATTAGCGAGGACGTGCGCCTGCCGCTAATCGTCACTCTGGCGTAAGTCGAGCGATGCCTGCAGCAGATCAAATCAGCCAGACGTTCGGACATTAGCGAGGACTTGAAATTCGCCGCTAATTCCTCGCTAATGGTCACATTAGCGAGGGACTTGCAGTTCCGTCGCTAATCCTCGTTTTTTGCGAGGGACAAAATTTCCCTCGCTAATTCCGTCGCTAATCCTCGTTTTTTTTGTAGTGTATGCATGCTTATTAAAAAAGTTAAAATGAAGAACTATGATCTAATATGATATGATCCACAAGATGGGCTCTTGCTCGATTGTTCCTCCTAGTCCCCGACAATCTTATAAGATCATATCATATCATTAAGCAATTCACAATCTTAGAATGTGGTTTAAGACCTAACTCAACCCCACAAAACCGGCTTGTAAGGTGAGGGATGTCACCCACTTATAAACTCTTTTTCAGGTCATATCACATCCGATGTGGGACTCTTAACACCCCCCCTCACGCCCAGGACTGGACAACTGGAGCGTGACCCGAGTGGCCCGATAGCGCGTGCCCCAACGGATCTTGGATTTGCTCTGATACCATCTTAAAATGTGGTTTAAGGCCTAACTCAACCCCACAAAACTGGCTTGTAAGGTGAGGGATGCCACACACTTATAAACTCTTTTTCAGGTCATATCACATCCGATGTGAAACTCTTAACACACAAATGCCAACATGCAAGGAAACAACCTCACCTTATTTTCTGAAGACCCACAAGGCCTGAAAACACAAACAACATAATAACCACCCGAAGCCATTGATATCAAGAAATCTATCTCATATTAGGGATTCACTTAGATGTCATCGGAAAGTCATCACTCAATAACCTATAATGTTCCTGCGACAAGGGCTTTTTAATTTTTCTAGAAATTCAGTGTATTTAATAATTTAAATCTGCCACAAAGTACCATTACTGGCGGAATCAATTGGTCAAATTCGTTTTACTAGGGAATAATTTAAATCCGCCAGAAAGTATCATTACTGGCGGATACCGTGGCTTTATTGGCCGAATTATAATCCGCCAGAAAATGACATTACTGGCGGAATCAACATTTCTCAAATTCGTTTTACGAGAGGACAAATTCTAATCCGCCAGAACGTAGAATCAATGGCGGAATTCAAATTATGGCCAAATTCAAATCCGCCAGAAATGGTCGCTATTGGCTGATTGTAAATTCTGGTTGAGTTCGCATTTCAAGGGTAAATTAGCGGTGGATAAATCTGCCAGAAACTTTATAGGATCCGCCAGAAATGTACTGGCAGGCTAAATCCGCAGGATAAATCTGCCAGAAATTAGCGGTGGATAAATCTGCCAGAAACTTTATAGGTCGCTATTGAAACTTTGTTTGTTGTAGTTCTGCATTAAAACAATGATAATCAGTTCTAATAAAAGTGTTATTAGTTGATTTACAGTGGAATTGATGACTAAAATGTGTAGTTCTTGACGCCTTTAATACTTGAATATATCTCTTCCTTCTTTTACTAATCAATAAGAATTTTTGTATCATGCTGACTTTCTGTCACAGGTGAAATGTTTATTGATTTGAATGGAGTTTCACCATAATGACTGCTATTTAGGTTTTTTTCATTATTATGACATTTATATCCCTGTTTGCTGATCATGTGGGAGATGGTCTCACTGACTAATTGAGCGGTCTTTCTAGCACTGAAGATAAGCATTTTCCATGTAAAAAAACTTCCTTTAATTTGAACTATGATTTATACCTTCTGACTTTAGAGGGAGATAAGCATTTTCCATGTAGAAAATGAGATTAGGGGATTGGGGTAACATTACCGTAGACAACTTTATTCAAGAGCTAATATAATGGTTTGGAAAAATGAAAGGTTCCTATTTGGTTAATGGCTTGACACCTTAATAACTTAGGACTTTTAACCCATAACCTTAATTGGTCCTCCCAAGTTTGGAACTTTGTCTTACTCACAAGATGTACCATTTAATCAAGATTTAAGATGAAACTTTTCATTGGGTTTGTTATGATATGCTTTATTTTTGTTTCATTGGAGTGGCCTCTTATGCCATATACAAATTCTTAGTTATTTATAACTGACTGATGTTTGTTATATGTGCAGAAATGTAATGATCTAATATTTGGGAATGAAGAAAGCATGGGTGATGAACCAATGTGGGAAATTGTTCCTATACATGTTTGATTCAATTATTGTTTAACCTGTTTGTTGTTTAAACTACCAAAAATTTTGCAGTATTATTTTTCTACTTATCATTTTAATTTTAAATTGAACTATTTCTGATTGTAATGACATTGAATTTATTTTTGGCTTAATTGTTTGATTTTTTTATTTACTCAATTTATTCTTACAACATCAAACAATTACAATCTTTATATTGTACAACTGATTTTAGAAGAATGACCTTTCAAATAAACATTTTTTGTTTGAGTATAATCATGCTACGTAACGCGATCAGCCCCCACAGCAATATATACCCGTGCATCCCAATAATATGACTAATTTAAAGTTCGATTAGTTTGTTAGACCAATCGATATACCCATGAGCACAAAGGAAATCCTAATTGTCGCAAAAAGAACTCACCAACATGGAACAACAGATATAGAGAACGAAAATCACTGTGATAAAGTTTCATCTCAATAAATGATTAAAATTGTTGAGAGACTAAATTGTGTTTAACAGATAATGATTAGTCGATAGAAATCCCATCAACTGAGATGAACCCCCTATCAATTCAGATGCATTAACAAAGCATATTGAGATAAATCACTATGAAGATGACGCCGAACAAAGAGCGCACTGAACACGTTATGATGGTTAAGCTTCAATTATTGAGGGGACGACCATGGAATGAATACAGTGATGTAGCCACACCAAAAATCACTATTCAGGGCGAAAAACAATAGATGATGGTCAAGCTTCAACTAGGATTACCGATTAACGAGTAAACCCCCATTTAATTGAGAGAAATCACTTTACCTCGATTGTATCGTTACCAAACGTCGGAGCATCCACGTTTAGTGTCGCCTTCAACACAGGGCGCGATGAAGATGATGATGGATGTGTCGCCATGACTGAGCAAAACTGGCCTGGAAGAACGAATTCAGTCCATATGCTTCTCTATTGTAGGACGACGTCGTGTGTCTTATCTCAGTAGTAGGGTAAGGCTTGTGCTATGAAAGGAGAAGGGTTTGTGAGATGTAACATAATTTTCACTTAAAGGGTATTCCCAAAAACACCCCTATATAAATCTTCAAATTCCTAATACACCCTGTTTAAACTAGGTTTCTCTGCTTATAGTCCCTTTTTCTGTGTGTTATACTACTACGTAAATCATCGGATAATAAGACTCATTCCTCAATTTGGAACAAATGTTTGTGAACACTATACCATGCTTAAAAGTCTAAAATATTTATTCTTCTATCAATTTCTAATTTTAATGTCCGTTATATAACTATTTTAACGAGTAGCCCAACAAAACCTTTCAGACTACTAATGATTTTTATTAGTTAGAGACTTTATAGATTTTAATCTCTTGGCATTGAAATTCATCAATAACTATTTCTAATCAAATAGTTAATGTGATTTTACGATGGATATCCTGGTAAAAAAAATTGTATTTCCCTGTTGCTATAAAAAAAAGAAAAATGTACTAACAAAAAATTAATTCTCCAATAACCAACTCAATTTTACAACAATTATAGTGAGTCAACGGCTGCAAGCACTGCCATGCTGTCATATCAGCCACTAACGATAATTATAGGTGTCAGAAGTATCTATTAATAATACATTTAAATAGGTTGCTCAAAGCAAAAAATCTGAGTTGTCAATCAAAGAGCAGCTCCACATCGTCAATGCAAGTCATGTGATAACTCATATTTATATGAGTTATTTATACCTCTAATCATTAAATTAAGTAAGTTCTCAAGTAATATTAGTATAGTATTTATTGCATTTCTATTAATATTAGGATAGGATAGGCTAAACACTGCTTTGCTATGAAATTGGCACATTTGGTGCCCTTGTGATTATTTTGATGTATTTTGTGAAGTAGTGCAGTGTTTAGCGCTATAGCGTCTAACGCTATAACGTCAAGAGGGCAGCGCAGTTGAGCATCTAAAGGAAAAGTGAAATTTTGGCGCCAAGCTCATTAATCCATGTTCCATATCTTGTGTCCACGATGACTGGCGACATGTGCGGATTTTATTGGATTTGTGTGGACACTTGTCATTGCATGAGTAAAGGAATAGTGGAGTTGGTGAAAAAGTAAACATCACCTTTCTTGACTTTTGGAGGAGAGGTGTACCTCAATGCTAGATATAATATAGATGCTGATCTCCTCTCCCATACGACAGAGACCTCCCAACGAAGATAGAGAGAGTATTGGTAGAGAGAGAAAGTGTGACACTTCTTCTTCTCCATTGATACACCTTAGAAGCTTTTGCTATTTTACTTTCTTCTTTTGTATTTTTTCTGTACTTTTTCTCATGGTGTAAGGCTGATGATGAGCCATCTTAGCGTGGATGATTAGGGAACTTCAAGCTTGTATCTTTTGCACTTGTATTTTCCTTCTTACCTACGGTAATACAAGTAGTTTTATTTGTGTTATTTTGATGTTGCTCAACATGAGCTAAACTCTTTGAGTTGGGTTGCTATAGCTTGTAATGAACCATTAATGCTTCGTATATAATTTCTCACGTTTTGTGTTTTAATCCTTGTGTGATAACTCTTCCAAACTTGTTTTATATTTGGCCACGTAAAACTAGTACCTCTGTGAATTCAGACATGAACCATAGAGAGAACTCAAGGATTAATATAAATGATAAGGTTGGTTGAAGACATTTAATCAATTTTTGCTTCCTCTAGACATAGAAGTTGCAATAGTTTATAAAGCATAAGCTGTGGGATCTTGATTATACAAGGGTGAACCTATTTAGAACCTAGACATAGGCATCTTGTAGTGAAACCCTGGCGCTAGTGACTGAAAGGCACAAAATATTTGCAACAGCGCTTAACGCTATAGCGTGAGACGTTATAGCGTCTTGTTTCTGGGAATTTACATAGTGAAAGCAATCCAACTTATTTCTCTTATATTTTAACTCACCGTTAACTTGTTACTTTTATAACCTTTGTTCAACTGAACTTTGTTACTCAACCTATTTGCTACTTGTTCCTCTAAAGTGTAATTCCTTTTTAAACTCTAAAATTAATACCAATCCTCGTGGGAACGATCTTTACTTATCATTATATTACTTGTTGCGATTGTGTACACTTGCACATCACCTTTCGCACAACAAGTTTTTGGCGCGCTGTAGGGATTGCATTTAATTTTTATTGTTTAAGAAATTATTACATCCTTAGGAGGTTTTACCTTGGCAATTTTCTGTGTTGTGTTACAGGAAGTGCTATAGCGTCTGATGCTATAGCGTATGCCCAGATCAGAACCACCCACTTTTGAGTTTGATCCTGAACCAGAGAGAAGATTCAGAAGGTTAAGACGCCAACAAAGGTTACACAAGAATCAAAGCTAACTATGTCCGATCACTCTCATCATCTTGGTAGAGGCACACTTGGGGAAGAACTCCTCACAGATTGGAGGAAGAGGTCCAAGAGGTGGAAGGCAAGGTCCTTTACCCATATCAAGTGGATAATGAATCTTTCGTGCAGAGACGATTCATTAATCAAGGACCCGATCAAATGGTGAATGACAGAGACAGGCCAATGAGAGATTATGCTGTGTTTGATCCACATTCCATGGAAACAAGTATCACTAGGCCTGTGGTGACTGCTACTCATTTTGAGTTCAAGCCTATGATGTTCCAAATGCTCCAAACAACTGGACAATTTGGAGGTTCCACTCAAGAAGATCCTTTTGCCCATCCGAGAAACTTTCTAGAAGTGTGCGATAATTTCATTATCCCCGGGTGAGTGAGGATGCATTCAGTCAAATCTGTTTCCTTATTCTTTAAAAGACAGAGCAAAAGCTTGGTTGAATTCCTTGAGTCAAATTCTATCACTACTTGGGAAGACATGACAAAGAAATTTCGGAGAAGTATTTCCCACCAAACAAAAATGCAAGGATGAGAAATGACATCACATCCTTCAAGCAAAAAGAGGTGAATCATTACATGAGGCTTGGGAAAGGTGGAAGGAGTTGCTTAGGAAGTGTCCACATCATGGAATTCCTATTGTAATTCAAATGGAGACTTTTATAATGGGCTAGAGGCACCTACTAGGTCCATGTTGGATGCCTCATCCGGAGGTGTAATTCGAACTCATCATATAATGATGCTTGTGAGCTTATAGAGCGCATTGCCATTAATGACTCTTCATGGCCTAACAAAGGTTGAATTCGCAAGGAAAGTAGTTGGGGTTCATGAAGTGAGTGAGGTTTCGCTCTCTCACCCTGTGGCTACTCGACTAATATGATTAAGGAGCCGAACATCGCTAACGCTATAGCATCCGATGCTATATAGCACTGAAAGGTCTCATGCAGCAGACTATTGAACAAGCTCCACTGGAGAAGCTAGTTGTGTATATTGTGGAGGGCTCATCTGTATGAAGAATGTACAACAAAACCCGCTTCATTAATTATGTGGGTTACAACAAGGGCAACAACCCTTATTCTAATACATACAACCCCGGTTGGAGGAATCATCCTAACCGGGTGGGGAGGAAATAATGCTAACACAAGCACAAATGCTCCCGCTATTCCCCGGATTCCCAAGACAACAACAACAAGAACCTCCTAGACAAAATGCTCCTGCTCCTCCTATGGACAATTCAATGGAGTCTCTGCTAAGGTCATTCATCGGTGATTGTAAAACAACAATGCGGACTCATGAAGCATCAATCAAGACTCGGAGAATCAAGTGGGACAGATTGCATCCGCTCTCACACAAAGGCGTAATGGTGGACTTCCTTCTACTCATCGAACCTTCTCCATCTCATGCACCGTGCAAGGAGCATGTGAAAGCAATAACCACCGAAGTGGTAAAGAGGTAACTTCGCACCCAAGAATTTAGAGGCAAGTGTGGCTGAAATGAAAAGAATTTTCCAGACGTTATAGCACGACGCTATAATACAAATGCAAACAGAACACACGAACCTAAATTGGTGCCCGAATATCCCGCTCCCCCTTACCCTCAAAGGTTAAAAAGGCACATGAGGACAAACAATTTAATAAATTTCTTGAGGTGTTAAAACAATTGCACATTAATGTTCCTCTAGTTGAGGCATTACAACAAATGCCCAACTATGCCAAATTTATGAAAGATGTTTTGACAAAGAAAAGAAGGTTGGGAGAATTTGAAAGCAATGGCAATGACTGGGAATGCAGCATGTTGATGCAAAATAAACTCTCCCGTGAAAATTAAAAGACCTCGGTAGCTTCACAATACACTGCTCCATTGGAAATTTTTATTCGTCGTGCTTTATGTGACTTAGGGGCAAGTATTAACTTAATGCCTAAGTCCATTTACACACAATTGGGTATAGGAACCGCTGTGCCATTTTCCTCGTAAGCCTCCAGTTAGGCGATAGGTCACTTGCCTATCCCGAAGGAATCTTTTGGAGGATGTTTTAATTAAGGTAGATAAATTTGTTTTTCCGTTGACTTTGTTATTCTAGATTTTGAAGCAGATGCAGAGGTACCTATCATTTTAGGTAGACCCTTCTTGGCTACTGGAAGACACTCATAGATGTTCAAAAAGGAGAATTGACAATGAGGGTTAATGACCAAGAAGTGAAGATCAATGTTTTGAATGCATTAAAACTTCCGGATGTCAATCATCAAGAGTGTTCCTGTGTGGTTTCTCTTGACCAAGTGGTTCAAAAACATTTTCAAAAACTAACAACCACTTGGGAAAGGTGCTAAACAATACCGAGGAACATGAATTGTTGAAAGAAGAAGAATTTCAAGAAGGCAAGCAAGTCGTGTGAATGAGGTTTGGGCTAGGAGATATGAGTCACTAGAGCAAGAAAATTCAAACCTCAAGAAGAGTGTTCCTTCTATTATTCAACCACCCGATCTAGAGTTGAAAGAATTACCCAAGCACTGAAATATGCATATCCGGGGACAATGAGACTCTACTGTCATCATTTACGCTAGTTTGAACCAAAACCAAGAGGTGGAGCTCATTACAACTCGAAGAGGCACAAAAGGCAATAGGTTGGCAAATGTCCGATATACATGGGATAAGTCCTACAACTGCATGCTGAGATTGTGTTAGAGGAAAATGCTAAACATAGCATTGAAGGTCAAAGAAGGCTTAATCCCATAATGAAGGAAGTGGTGAAGAAGGAAATCCTCAAGTGGTTAGATGCACGGGGATTGTGTATCCTATTTACGACAAGTGCATGGGTTAGCCCCAGTGCAATGTGTTCCCAAAAGGGTGGTGTCACCGTGATCACAAATGACAAAAATGAGTTGATTCCCACAGAAACAGTGGATGGTTGGAGAATTTGCATGGACTACAGGAAATTGAACAAGGCCACAAAGAAAGACCATTTCCTCTTCCCTTTATTGACCAAATGTTGGGACGGACTTCTTTGGTAAGGACTATTATCGCTTTCTTGATGGCTATTCGCTATAACCAAATAGCAATAGTTCCCGAAGACCAAAGAAAAGACCACATTCACATGTCCTTATGGCACATTTGCTTTTAGGAGAATGCCCTTTGGACTGTGTAATGCCCCTGCAACTTTCCAGAGATGTATGATGTCCATATTCTCTGACTTCATTGAAAAATCTATGGAGGTTTTTATGGATGACTTCTCTGTGTTTGGGGATAGCTTTCAGAAGTGTTTGGACAATTTGGAAGAGATACTGATAAGATGTGAAGAGACAAATCTTGTGCTCAATTGGGAGAAATGTCACTTCATGGTACAAGAAGGAATTGTACTAGGGCATAGAATCTCCAAGAAAGGCTTAGAGGTGGATAGGGCCAAGATTGAAGTCATTGAAAAATTGCCACCCCCCTCAAGTGTCAAAGGTATAAGAAGTTTCCTTGGGCATGCTGGTTTCTACAGGAGATTCATTAAAGACTTCTCAAAGATCTCAAAACCTCTATGTCAACTCCTTCAGCATGACACTACTTTCAACTTTGATGATGCATGCCTTGAAGCCTTCCGAAGTTAAAGAAAGCTCGACATCGCACCTATCATTGTTGCCCCCGATTGGAGTAAACCATTCGAGCTCATGTGTGATGCAAGTGACTATCTTTGTGGGAGTGTGCTTGGGCAAAGGTATGATAAAATCTTTCATTCCATTTACTATGCAAGCAAAACACTTATTGAAGCACGCTTAAATTACACGATTCTATGAAAAAGAGTTATTAGTTGTGGTTTTTGCCTTTGATAAATTTAGATCATACTTGGTTGGCACAAAAGTAATTGTTTTTACGAGACCATTCAGCCATCAAGTATTTGATCTCTAAGAAAGATGCAAAACCAAGGCTAATAAGATGGGTTCTCCTCCTCCAAGAATTTGACTTGGAAATTCATGATAAAAGGGGGTGGAGAACCAGATTCACGACCATCCGTCTAGACTTGAAGGAGACAATGCAGTACGAGCAGGAGAGATTAAAGAAATCTTCCCAGATGAGAAGTTGTTGGCCGTAGCAGTGAAAAAGTGTAACGCTATAGCGGTTGCCGCTATAACACACCAGACGCTATATAGCGCCTCAAGACACCGCTCCATGGTCACGATATCGTGAATAACTTGGCAAGCGAATTGTGCTCGCAGATCTGAATTATCAACAAAGAAAAAGGTTTTTCCATGTAGTGAAAGACTATTATTGGGATGAACCTTTTCTACAAGAAGTGCCAAGATCAAGTGATAAGAAGGTGCCTTGCAGAGGAAGAACAACCTCAAGTGTTAGAGCATTGTCATGCTTCACCATGTGGTGGACACTTTGGAGGAACTAGAACAGCTGCAAAGGTACTGCAATGTGGGTATTATCGCCCACATTATTCAAGGATGCTCAAGAATGGGTAAAGAATGCAAGGTGTCAAAGGATCGGGAACATTTCAAACAAGCATGAAATGCCCTTAACCAACATCTTAGAGATTGAACTCTTTGATGTATGGGGCATGGATTTTATGGGTCCCTTTCTCCTTCTCATGGGAATTTGTATATCTTTTGGTGGTCGTGGATTATGTTTCCAAATGGGTTGAAAGCTGTGGCTCTTCCCAACAATGATGCCAAGTCGGTCGCCAAGTTTCTCGCAGAAGAACATATTCACGGAGATATGGTACACCAAGAGCAATTATCGGTGATGAGGGTTCTCACTTTTGTAACAAGTTGATTGAGTCTCTATTGGGAAAATATGGAGTGAGGCACAAAATTGCCACCTGCATACCACCCACAAACAAATGGGCAAAGTGAATTGTCCAATAGAGAAATCAAAAGGATGCTTGAAAAAATGGTGGGACCTTCAAGAAAGGATCGGTCAATCCATCCGGATGATGCATTATGGGCTTACAGGGATGCCTTCAAGACACCTCCGGGAATGTCTCCATACTGGACTTGTGTTTGGGAAAGCATGTCACCTCCCTATTGAGTTGCAACACAAAGCTCATTGGGCCATAAAAAGCTCAACTTTGATTGTGATAAGGCGGTAAGGCTAAGCTACTGCAATTAAATGAACTTGATGAAATTAGGCATGCCGCTATGAGAGTTCAAACCATTTACAAAGAAAAACAAAGATGTGGCATGACAGAAGATACTGACAGAGAGTGGTTGAAGGAGACCAAGTGCTCCTTTTCAATTCTAGATTAAAATTGTTTCTGGCAAGCTTAAATCAAGGTGGTGCCGCCCTTTAAATTAGTCAAGGTCTACCCTATGGTGCAAAGTGGATTTATTTGATCAAGCAACCAACACCACTTTCAAGGTGAATGGGCAAAGAGTAAAACAATATCATGGTGACACCGTGATGAGGACAAGACCTCAATTGATCTTCAAGATCCCTAACATCAAATGAAGAAGTCATGCCGATGACTCTTAAAACAAGCGCTCTTGGGAGGCACCCCAAGGTTTTAATTAACATTTCGTTGTCTTTATTTTATTTTGCAGAGGGAAAATTTTTGTGTTGAGGAATTTGGGAACTTGAAGACTGAAGTGTGATGTTGACGCTTATAGCGCCAAGAGGAGGTAAATGGCAAGAAGAATTGTTTTTATTTCAAAGTATGGGGACGATTATAATGACGTGGCACGCGCGCTCATGCAATTCAACCGCTGCGCCCTATGCGCCCACGTGTGGATCGCCTGATCCACTTCAAATACTCCGCCCATCAACAACGGTCACATCATTCAATTCCCATAACCTCTCACTCAACCACTCCCCTTCTCTTTCTCTCTTTCTAACCGGTGAACCCCTTCCTTCTTCCATAACCCCACCGCCTCGTAACTCCATTCCCGATTTCCTGCAAATCAATCTTGCAATCTGTTCCAAAAATTCACAAAGCAACCCCAAATCTTCAAACATCTCAAAATGGTGAAGAAACATTCGATTGAAAAGCCCTGAAAAAGGCCAAGACCATCGAACCCAGTTCCTCAAGAGCCATAGACCCAAAGGGCGATCCGCGCTCATTGGAAGATGAACTTCATCGCAGAAAGGGGTTTTCAAAATCGAAAAAGCTCTGACGTGTTCACATCCACTTTGTTATAGCGTTAGGGTGGCGTAAATTTATCAAGCATAGGGAATTTGTGGTGCCTCACGGTGAGAGAGTTTTACAAAGGAATTCCTCCTCGTGTGGGGAAAGCCCCAAACCTATTCTATGGTTAGGGGTGAAATGGTTGATTTCAGCCCAAGTGCCATCAATGACCACTTCAAGTTGGGTTATTCTGGAAAGGCCCTGGAGAAGAAGCTTGATACGTGGGGATGTGATGAAATGGAGGAGGTTAAGAAGAGGATCTGTGTGGAGGAAGCAACATGGGAGAGGTTTGGCTCAGAGTTTAAAGTCAAGAAGGCATTTCTGGTGGATGAGGCTGCAATGTGGTTTACTTTCATCAGGCATTCACTCATGCCTACTTCCCACACAACAAATGTGGAGAAGGACAGGTTGATAGTGCTTGATGCCATTCTGGAAGGTGAAAGCATAGATGTGGGCAAAATCATTGCAAGAGAAATTGAGAAAAGCAGGCTAAAGACTGACGGTAATCTCTACTTTCCCTGTTTAATTACTGAGTTGTGCAAGAATGCTGAAGTAGAGATTGAAATTCGTGATGAGAGGAGGACTCCTCAAGGAGATATTCCTATTTGTTTTTAAGCCCGGACAAAGAAGTGCTAGCGCTTATAGCGCCCGATGCTATAGCGCTCAATCGCTTGAAAAGAATCACAAAGCAAACTTTGTGTAAGTTTGTCAAGGCTAAGTTTGAATGGGAGAAGGCTGTGCTGGAAAAGCTGTCAAGGGGCAAGGAGTTAATGGAACCCCCTGTGTTCCCAGAGTGGTTAATTGAAGATGAGGGTGTGAAGGAGCCACCCCAACCAAAAGAAAGGGTGAGTAAGAAGGCTGCTACAGACCCAATCAAGAAGAGAGCCAGAGCCCCGCGCCTGAAGAAGGTAAAGAGCCCTGCTAAGAAAAAGCCAAAGGTGAGTAGTGAAGAATCCCTCAACACTGAGGATTTAGAAGAACTCAGTGAAGAAGATGAAGAGGAAACAAGGAGGGTGATGAAAGAAGTCAATGATTCTGAGGAGGAAGAGGATTCTGAGAGTGAAGAGAAGTCTGGTGAAGAGAGCCCAGAAAAGGAGGAAGGGTCAGAAAGTGAAGAATATGAAGAAGTGACTGCTGATCCCACACCAAGCCCCACAAGACTACACTCACCACAAATACCCTCACCACAAGCCCAAGAACAGACCATTCCTGAAACCCCACAATCTGAACCAACCATACCTCCACCAGAACCAGCAAAAGAGAACTCACCCTCCCCTGCTCAACAAACACCAAACCTAAATGAACTACCACAACCAGAACCATCAACCCAATCCCCAATTCTCACAAAAGAACAAAGTCCACCACCTGTTTCACCACAACATTCTGTTTCCCAGAATCCTGCTGAGGGCCCTGCTAGCGCTATAGCATCTGAGGCTATAGCGCCTGCAGCTCAGTCAAGCCCTGTATCATCTGTGTCAAGTGGAACAAAGTCTCCTAGGCTTAAACAGAGGGCCCAAAGGAGCCCTCAATCAAAAACTAACATTATTGCAGGTTCTGAGGAAGAAGCTCAAGCTATGGCTGAGAGTCCTCCAAGCGGAGGTAGCCCAAGGCCCAGTGCCATCCGCACTCAAGCGTAAGGTGAATGAGAAGCATGTGGCAGCAAAAAGGCCAACGTATGTATCTGCAAGGAGGAACCCAGGAGCCAAGCCGATCGTGATTGAGGAAGTTGATGAAGAAAGAGTGCAAAGCAAGAAGCACAATGACCTGGAAAAGGAAGTGCGAGCAGGAGAAGGAGGAGGCTAGCAAGTTAGCGAGAGATGAAGGCGAGAAAAAGAGAAGCGCCTCTGGTGGAAGCGCTATAGCGTCCGAGGCTATAGCGGCCGAGGAGAGCAAAAGGAAGAGAAGAAGAAGAAAAGGTCAGTAAAGCCTCCTCACCCATCCCGTGTTAGCTCAAGAACAGTGTCCAGTGCGGTTAAGAAGTGAATTTAATTTTTCTGTTTGTATAAGTTTAGGGTTTTGTGAACAAGAATAAATTGTGAAGCGCTATAGCGTCTGTCTTGCGCTTCACAAATGTTTTAAGACTTGCATTACTTTGTTTGTGTGTTAAGTTCAGCCTCTCCTAGTTTTTAAAGAGCGGTGAGGACAATCGCTCACTTTTGTTGTGGGGAGGACCTAAAGTTGTTAATGTTTTTGTTAATGTTTTTCAAAATGTTCTCATTTCAAGTGCCTCATTTTTAAGTATAGTCATTGAATGCGTTCCCCTTGGAATTGATTGTAATGATAATGGTGTGAGTGAGTAAGAGAGCCGTGTTTTTAGATGACATCTTTGTTTATTATTGCTCTCACACGTAAATCTCTGTGCTTAAGAAGAAACTTAGCTAGCCAAGGACTATCTGAGGTTTAGGCTAGTCTGAGTTAACCAAAGTGAGATCAAGGCTTGACTAAAAGCTTGAAGAGTTTTTGAAGCAAAAGTTTGGGGGTGTTGGGCTATATAAAGGTTAGGTACAAAGGTCTTAGGGTGGTCAGTGACTTAAAAGTTTAATGTAAATATGTTGTAAAGCTGTAGTTACCCAAAACAAAAGCTAGGCTGTCCCAAAGGCAAAGAAAGAGGCAAAGCCTCATGTAAAAAAAATATATATATATATATATATAATAATTGCTGAGGAGCCAAGTAATGAGGGAACTACAGCTAGTAAATCTGTTATCTTTGTCCAAGCGTTATAGCGTCAAACGCTATAGCGTGAGCTGTTTAGATTCAATAAGTTAGGAACACTGACCATAGACTTGAAGTGCCTAGTTAAACCCTTTGTCATGCACGAAAATCCCCATTTCGTGTGAAAATGTTAATCTAGTCATTGTTTTGAAAGAGTTCTTGATTTTACCAAAAGAAGACCATTCTTTCCAAGGCTAAAGAGAAATCCAAATCTAGCTAGGAATTGAGATGAGTCAAGAGATCACACACACACTATTGAGCAGTAATAAGCTTAGAAGTTGAATAAATGCATTGGTGTGTTGGTGTGAGTGTGAATCTGAATTGTTAGCCCATTGAGAAAATGTTTGAGTGAGTATGCTTAGAAATGAAGTGTTGATCAGAGCATGTGTGTTGTAAATAGTGTTAGTTTGTTTGTCTTTGCAAGTGTCATTACTTGGGGACAAGCAATGGTTTAAGTTTGGGGGTGTGATAACTCATATTTATATGAGTTATTTATACCTCTAATCATTAAATTAAGTAAGTTCTCAAGTAATATTAGTATAGTATTTATTGCATTTCTATTAATATTAGGATAGGATAGGCTAAACTTCGCTTTGCTATGAAATTGGCACATTTGGTGCCCTTGTGATTATTTTGATGTATTTTGTGAAGTAGTGCGGTGTTTAGCGCTATAGCGTCTACTTATTATAACGTCGAAGAAGGCGTATGATTGAGCATCTAAAGGAAAAGTGAAATTTTGGCGCCAAGCTCATTAATCCATGTTCCATATCTTGTGTCCACGAGTACCTTCTAGCGACATGTGCGGATTTTATTGGATTTGTGTGGACACTTGTCATTGCATGAGTAAAGGAATAGTGGAGTTGGTGAAAAAGTAAACATCACCTTTCTTGACTTTTGGAGAGAGGTGTACCTCAATGCTAGATATAATATAGATCTTTGATCTCCTCTCCCATCGATGAGAGACTTCCCAAGCGAAGATAGAGAGAGTATTGTAGAGAGAGAAAGTGTGACACTTCTTCTTCTCCATTGATACACCTTAGAAGCTTTTGCTATTTTACTTTCTTCTTTTGTATTTTTTGTACTTTTTCTCATGGTGTAAGGTGATGATGAGCCATCTTAGCGTGGATGATTAGGGAACTTCAAGCTTGTATCTTTTGCACTTTGTATTTTCCTTCTTACCTCACGGTAATACAAGTAGTTTTATTTGTGTTATTTTGATGTTGCTCAACATGAGCTAAACTCTTTGAGTTGGGTTGCTATAGCTTGTAATGAACCATTAATGCTTCGTATATAATTTCTCACGTTTTGTGTTTTAATCCTTGTGTGATAACTCTTTCAAACTTGTTTTATATTTGGCCACGTAAAACTAGTACCTCTGTGAATTCAGGACATGAACCATAGAGAGAACTCAAGGATTAATATAAATGATAAGGTTGGTTGAAGACATTTAATCAATTTTTGCTTCCTCACAGACATAGAAGTTGCAATAGTTTATAAAGCATAAGGTGTGGGATCTTGATTATACAAGGGTGAACCTATTTAGAACCTAGACATAGGCATCTTGTAGTGAAACCACTGGCGCTAGTGATCGAAAGGCACAAAATATTTACTGTAGCTGCTTACGCTATAGCGTGAGGCGTTATAGCGTCTTGTTTACTGAGGAATTTACATAGTGAAAGCAATCCAACTTATTTCTCTTATATTTTAACTCATCGTTAACTTGTTACTTTTATAACCTTTGTTCAATCTGAACTTTGTTACTCAACCTATTTGCTACTTGTTCCTCTAAAGTGTAATTCCTTTTTAAACTCTAAAAGTAATATAATGATAAGTAAAGATCGTTCCCACGAGGATTGGTATTAATTTTAGAGTTTAAAAAGGAATTACACTTTAGAGGAACAAGTAGCAAATAGGTTGAGTAACAAAGTTCGATTGAACAAAGGTTATAAAAGTAACAAGTTAACGGTGAGTTAAAATATAAGAGAAATAAGTTGGATTGCTTTCACTATGTAAATTCTCAGAAACAAGACGCTATAACGTCTCACGCTATAGCGTTAAGCAAGCTGTTGTAAATATTTTGTGCCTTTCAATACTAGCGCCAGTGGTTTCACTACAAGATGCCTATGTCTAGGTTCTAAATAGGTTCACCCCTTGTATAATCAAGATCCCACGACTTATGCTTTATAAACTATTGCAACTTCTATGTTCAGAGGAAGCAAAAATTGATTAAATGTCTTCAACCAACCTTATCATTTATATTAATCCTTGAGTTCTCTCTATGGTTCATGTCTGAATTCACAGAGGTACTAGTTTTACGTGGCCAAATATAAAACAAGTTTGGAAGAGTTATCACACAAGGATTAAAACACAAAACGTGAGAAATTATATATAAGCATTAATGGTTCATTACAAGCTATAGCAACCCAACTCAAAGAGTTTAGCTCATGTTGAGCAACATCAAAATAACACAAATAAAACTACTTGTATTACCGTAGGTAAGAAGGAAAATACAAGTGCAAAAGATACAAGCTTGAAGTTCCCTAATCATCCACGCTAAGATGGCTCATCATCACCTTACACCATGAGAGAAAAGTACAGAAAAAATACAAAAGAAGAAAGTAAAATAGCAAAAGCTTCTAAGGTGTATCAATGGAGAAGAAGAAGTGTCACACTTTCTCTCTCTACCAATACTCTCTCTATCTTCGTTGGGAAGTCTCTGTCGTATGGGAGAGGAGATCAGCATCTATATTATATCTAGCATTGAGGTACACCTCTCCTCCAAAAGTCAAGAAAGGTGATGTTTACTTTTTCACCAACTCCACTATTCCTTTACTCATGCAATGACAAGTGTCCACACAAATCCAATAAAATCCGCACATGTCAGCAAGGTACTGTGGACACAAGATATGGAACATGGATTAATGAGCTTGGCGCCAAAATTTCACTTTTCCTTTAGATGCTCAATGCTACGCCCTCTTGACGTTATAGCGTTAGGACGCTATAGCGCTAAACACCGCACTACTTCACAAAATACATCAAAATAATCACAAGGGCACCAAATGTGCCAATTTCATAGCAAAGCAGTGTTTAGCCTATCCTATCCTAATATTAATAGAAATGCAATAAATACTATACTAATATTACTTGAGAACTTACTTAATTTAATGATTAGAGGTATAAATAACTCATATAAATATGAGTTATCATCATGCCACCGCCAAGTCATGCATTGTAATTAAAGAAATTTTTATTGTTGTTGTAAAAATATAAATCATAGACATAGGTTCTTTACTAAATATTGCATTTTCTTTCTGTTACAATAAAGTCTTAAATTGATATCAATACTAAGTATTGCATTTTCTTTCTCTTACAATATAGTCTTAAGTTCTCATATTAATGATGTTTTCAAATTTAATAGAGCAGCTCCACATCGTCAATGCAATTTTTATGGCCTATTAGGATTTACTTATCCATGTCACCGCCAAGTCATGCACTACAAGAAAAGCTTGTTTTAGCCACCAGCAGTTGCCACAGAGCTTTTTCCGTCAGTAATTTGCCACGGATTTGCGACGGCATTCGTAAAAAATAAGGGCGCGAAATTTCCCGCTGGTGTTTGCCACGGGTTTGCCACGGACATGTGAAAGGACAGAAATTTGCCACGGAGATGCCGTGGCAAGTCCGTGGCAACCCATTAATCAAAATAAAATGAGCCCGATCCCTATCCTAAAATCAGAACGCCACGCTCTCTCTTCCTCACCCTCTCGCTCTCTCCTCCTCACCCTCACGCTCTCTCCTCCTCACCCTCTCGCTCTCTCCTCCTCACCTACAATCCGCCTCCCTCCCTCACTCTCAATCACCACCACCTCACCTCCACCCACACTCCCCACCGTCGTGCTCCCTGCTCCATCATTCTCCTCAACTTCGACGAAACCCTAACCTCTTTCTCCTCTTTCTCATCTGCTCCTGTTCTCTTCTTCTTCTCATTCGATCCGACCCCCTTCTTCTCACATTGCTTTTACAACCGCAAAAATGAAAGAGAGAGATTTGAGAAATAAGCCAGAGAAGGAAGGAGGAGTCCATGGAAGCGCGAAAGACCTTTCACGGTGGTGAACGCGGTCGGAGACTTGAGAGAGGCGGTGAAGTGCAGTCCATAAGTGCTTGTCGCAGATCTGACCCGGCAAAGGTTCGCTTCTGTTTCCGGTAAGGCATTGAACCATTCTGTAATTTTCGTTTCCACCATTAGTGTAGAGAAGTTACTATTTTGTAGTTTTTAAAAGAGATTAGTAAAAGGGGTTTTGTTGTTAGATGTTCATCGGTCTTCATCATCATCAATTTTTGTTAATGGATGTGCTTATATGGTGTTTGGTTTATTACCTAGGAATGCCACAAAGAGGTGGAGCTAATGCTAGCGTAAGGTTTGAAGTTAAGCTGAAACATGCAGCAATGCCGGTAAGGATTCATTAACCATTGTTTATTTCTCAATTTTTCCTGTGCTAATTTTCCATATGATTTTCGATTTCAGGACTTGTAAATGCATTGAAACTTTTACAGCCAATCAAAGACAAATATTCAGGGGTGACATATGCAGACTTATTTCGGTTTGGTGGTGCTCATAGTGTGGAGGTTGCCTACGTTCTATTTTTGCTTCAAAAGTGATTGTTGTCAACTTGAATTAATCAAAAGATACATTGACCACCACTTTCTTTGAATTTTCAGGAAGTTTGGAGGCCCAAAAATTCCTATGAAATATGGAAGAGTAGACGCCATCGAACTCAACAATGCCCTGAAGAAGGAGACTTCTGGTAAAACCCATATATCCGTCGGAGCTATATCGTTATACAAAATCTTCTTTGCTTCTCTATGGTTGTAGCCAGTAGGACATGGATTGCTTAAGCTACTTTTAATTTGGTTATACTGAGAATAGTAGGGTTGTTATACATGGACTAGTTTGGACTGAACCCAAGCCCACAATTGATTATATCCCCTAAATAAAAAGATTTGCAAAATAATCAAGTTAAACCATGTAAAATAAGGTTGAGTCCGATTTATTGGTTAGACATTTTTATGTGCCTTTGTAATAATCTTCTATATCTTTATATGTGTCAAGTTGGCTGGAATATATCGCAACCTAGTCGATCAATATTAATGGAAAGAAATTTCTTCCTACAAAAATACTAAATAGGAGTGAGACTAAGGGGATGATGGCAAGTGGAAGTGTGGAGCAGTGATATCAATTCGCCGATAGTCGTCGTGCTTGAGAGCGAGGTATATCCTTTGACTATGATCGGTTGGGCAATCAACCGAATGGTTCTAAACAGATGGAACTTTTACCTTAGTAATGGGAGGTACTATGGCCAATGAACACGTCCGGACATTGGTGAATGATGGCAGAGATAGTATTTATCTAAGGCTGGTTGGAGATTAAACCAAATAATTGGTATTTTTCTAAGGGCTTACATACCAATTTGAGTATTGACTTCTAAATTGCTTGAGATTTTAACTCGCCTTTGAATTTATATTTACATCATTATGTAGTTAAATCCCTTTAACAACCCGATTCTGATTCCATTGATCCTTGACTGAAAATTCAATTGTTATAACTAGGTAAGGCACGAGTTCGCATGCCCATAATTGGTAGTCACTACACAGAAGAGTTAATTTTGCATTGCTGGATTTATAGCAAATACATAAGCGTAGATGTATTGAATTTGAGATCTTTGCACCATGTTTTTTTTCCAGATCATGCATATCTTATATTCTCTTTGAGAACTTCAAATCATCTCCCTTATTTGTTCCTTTCAAGAGGATACATTTGCCACGATAGATGACAGTTTATCTTATATTGAAAAATAGTTCCTTTTCCAACATTTCCATTTACTAACTACTAGATTTTTTTTATGTATTTAGACGCAGGCCCCCCTTCACCTGCTGACCATTTGCGTCCGGTTTTCTACCGGATGGGATTGAATGACAAGGTAGCTTTTGGTGTTTCCCATAAGAATGAAGGTCATAGATTAGATACTACTACTAGTCATATGTATGTAATTTTGACTACCAAGTTACTGTGTCTGCAGGAAATTGTTGTGTTATCCGTGTACACACACCCGGGAGGTCTAGACACGAACGTAGTGGTCGGGCAAGCCAGAGACTAAATACACGGTATTTTATCACCCTTTTTGCCACAAGTTATAAAACATTATTATGCAAGAGCCATTGAACTCTTTTAAAACCAGTATTTGATAAGAAAACTACAAGCATCAATAATCACTAGTTTTGACACTAATAAGAGATGAACGTAAATAATCATTAATTAGTATCGAATACTGTATTTTACATCAAAACTTAATATCGATTTAGACGATGGCCACTACTTGTTGGTTCTTTCTTTTATTTTGTAACTCATTTCCCTTACAACTTCTTTGTTTCACTTTGGCTGAGAATGTAAACTTTTTAGATTGCATGAAATTGAATATCTTAAACCATCTCAACATTATGTATATTATCTCTTAGGATTAGTTTACTTATTTCTTAGTTTTTATCATGATTTATTTCTCTGTTTGATTAGAATTAGGAGTTTGGTTCTAGTATAAATGAGGTTTAGTGCTAAGCCTTTTGTATCATCAATTATATCAAGTCATAATAACAATTCAAAGTCTTTATTCTTTCTCTTAATTCTTTATCTGAAATCATATAACTTTAATATGCTATCAAAGCAGTGACATCCTACACTTGTCGAGTCACTAAACCTTACTAAAGTTCGAAACTTTTATTCTTGACTTAAATTTCAGCAATTTTCTTCTCTCCCAAGTTTTCTTTGTTAGTGTTGAAGTTCTCCTCTGTTGTGCCACCTTTTGATATTTTCAAAATCTCTCCTCCATCGTATCATCTTTTGGGCCATCTCACATCCTTTTTCTAGTCTTTGAGCCACCATTTCAAGTTCGTTTGTTCTTGTTGTCGCGCCCCATGCATGCCCATCTTATCGGTCGACTTTCATCTTGCTTCACTACATGCAGAATTCGTGGTCTGCGCCATTTCAACCATCATTTCTGAGCTTTGTTTTCCCCGGTCCACGATACTCAGATTTTCACTATCGAACATAATGTTTCAAAGATCTCCTCTACAGTCGTGTCTTCCAGTTGATTACTTGGTGCACCTCTGTTGCAATAGATGGATCGAATATTATTGTTGTATGTTAATGATAACTATATATGTTCAACATTTTATGTTTTACACTAGTTTTTGACAATTATAGGAAGTTCTGGAGGAAACACTTTTTGTTTGGGGATAATATATTTATATTAGCTCGAGCCTGTATATTTGGATGTAAGAAGAATTTTAGACTTGATCGATGATTATACACGTGGATCAAGTTAGTGGTTCACCTATTGATATTTTATAAACGCAAAGGGTGTGTGTCTGTTTCACGTTATGTAAATACATGCCTCTGAGTAACTTTGTGAGGACTATAATGATGAGAATTCTTTCTGGTATATTTTTTTAAAAATGTTTAGCTAACATTTATAAATTTCGCAATTTTAGTAACAAACATGAAAATACACATTATCTACTCATATGTTCCCAGAATTTTCGATAATGTATGTAGAAAAGAAATGGAGTGTATCTAGGAATCTAATGCCTATTTGTTTCAAGCGGTTTGTATTTATTAATTGGTCGATAAGTGATAACCTTGGCGAAATTTTCATCAAATAATAAATTCTCATCAAATTCGATTTTTCACTTTTCTCGTATTGTACGATGGTTTATTTGTCGATTTACGCCATTACGGGTTTGCAAATCATGAATATTTTCCAATGCCGGACTTAGAGACCTGAAATAAAGTATATATTTCGTAAAACTTTACCTTCTCTCTTTTATTATTTTCTTCTATTGAAATAGGTTCAAAACGTGAAATTTTATAAAGACTTTAAATGGGTTATGAGTTTTACTCACCTTTACGACACCTTTGGTTTACAAATTACGATCGAAACAAATTTTATCAGCAGAGTGGAACAAGCGTTAATAATACCGCCGAGTTCATGAAGATATATCGAAGTAGGGAAGTTGGTCAATCATATATAACCTCGGTTTGGACTACTTTAATTGCAATGGTGCATGCACTATGGTCGATGATTAAAATTAGACCGAAGTGGTAACTATTTTGTATATCCTTATTTGATTACATTATTAGTCGATATTATTTTGTTACAATTTGAGTGATACTATGTATCTACTATCTAGATACTTTGCAATGGACCGGAACTTGCATTCCTCTTTGTGCCATTGCATTTATATTCAAGGTTCACATTCCCTTCATTCTTACATTATCGTTTCCATAACGTCATTTATCCAATTAATTTGATAATTTGTGATGCGAAGTGTGTTTATGCTTTTGAATAGGTATCTGGGAATCGGATGGTCATCAATTTTCTATGTTGAGAGTATTGCAAGAGTGAGAAGGCTCTCCTTGAGTGGCTTGAAACCAACATGAGCAAGACTTGGCTCAAATGTTGCGAGGATCGTTACTTTCCATCATTCCAAAAGTAACTTATTAGGTGAAGCAAACTAATTCTCATCATTGGGACATAATAATAAGATAAGTTAATTTGGAGTGCTTTGTTTCTATATTGTGATACTTTTGCATTAGAAGTATAAGCTAGTTTAGATGTTTTGTTGGTTGAAATGTGTAGTTATTTTTGTTTTGGTTTTCTTTGTCTTCTTAGAGGATATGATCTTTTCATACTAGCTTTTGGTAATTGACAAGTCATTTTTATTTCTTTGTTGAAATTTGTCCTTTATTTGTTTCCTTGTTTGTACTTTGTAGCAAACAAAAGCTATCTATTGGGGCACATTAATGTGACACTTTTACTGCCTCCTTTGAAGTTCAAAAACTATTAGGCAAGGAAAAGAATCATCACTGTGATGTTTGCTGATGTTTGTGGTTTTTACTATTTTCTTAAACTTGATTTTAGTTAAATACTTGCTAATGTTTGTGGTTTTTACTATTTTCTTAAAGGTAGTGGTTGTCTCGTTGATGCTTTAATTGAGTTTCATTGTGTGATCTAACTAGATTTTTGGAGAATGTTTTGTTATGTTTCATCGATTCTTCATTTAGTTTTAAAGACTAACTAATAGTGCTTGTTTCTGGTTTATTTTTTCTAGTGGTGATCCTTCGAGCGAATGATTGGGGTTCTCGTTCGAGTGAATAGAGTCGTGAGAGGTGTTCGGTGGTTCCCGTTAGTTTCGTTGACGGTACTTGCAATAGTGTTGCTTATTATTTTAATCATATGTTGCTGGATGTAAACTTTAACTGTTTCTACTGGAAATGTGTTATAGATTTGGGATAGAAATGTTTGGTTGTTTGAGGATTTGATAGTCTTCTTGTAACAAATTTGTTAATGAACACTCAGCCACAGTTCCATTAGTTTTGTGTGAAATAATTTTGTAGTCTTATTAATCATATTATCCTTTATTTTTTTTTAATATCTCCTAGCTAAATTTCAAGTATAATGAGTTTGATTCTAAATAATTGTGATGATAACATTAACATTGATTCTAACTTTATATTACTAAACTTTTGCTTTTGCAATAAAAATTGAATGTAATATTTTGGGCAGAATGGGTTGAAGGATTAAAATTATGATTTAATTTTTGCGACGGATTTGCGATGACATTTGCGACGACTTTGCCACGGATATTTGCGACGGATTTGCCACGGGTTTGCGACGGAAACATTTGCCACGGAAATTCCGTGGCAAACAATTTGCGACGAGCGTTTTTGCCACCAATTTTTGTCCGTGGCAAATGTTGTTTTACCACGGAAATTTGTACATTTGCGACGGAAATGTCCGTGGCAAATCAGCGATTTTCTTGTAGTGATGCATTGTAATTAAAGAAATTTTTATTGTTGAGTAAAAATATAAATCATAGACATAGGTTCTTTACTAAACATTGCATTTTCTTTCTGTTACAATAAAGTCTTAAATTGATATCAATACTAAGTATTGCATTTTCTTCTGTTACAATATAGTCTCAAGTTCTTATATTAATGATGTTTTCAAATTTTAGTATATGAGTACACTAGAAAAATCATCAATCACGTCCTTGTAATTTTTCCTACGATATGTATATTCTTCTTCCATTTGTGTCTGTAGCTTATTTCTCTTTTCTCTCCAAGTTCTCTATCTCTCTCTATAAGTTGTTTTTATTTTATTAATTTTTTTTCTAATTTTTTTGTTTGGTTTGATATGTCTGATTATTTGCTTTCCATCTACCAGAGTTGTATCGACGGAGGAGAGGAATAGTAGGAAGAAGAAAGAAGATGTGCTATGCGATTGTGAGAAATTTCCCTTCTAGCAATTTTCGACAATGCACTTTCTACATCTTCACTCATCTATATCATCATTTCTCATCCATTTATTTTTTTAATTTTTTTATATTTGTAGTTTTTGACATTAACGTTGCTTCCACTGTGCTTGGTTGCTTCTATTTAGTTAGTCGAACCACGTTGTGGATTTCGCTTATTTTACCAAAGTTTACAAAAATCAAAATATTGTTTCAACCACAATAACTCCTATTCCCCTTAGGTATTGGGTGAAATATTTGCTTCAATATGCTATGACTTACTGTTATGATCAAAGTGTAATTAGTTGTATTAGTTGGGTTAAAATGTAATTAGTTGTATTAGTTGGGTTAGTTAGCTTGGTTAGTTTCGGTTAGTTTTCTGTTAAAACTGAAACTACCAGCTCTATCTCATGTACCTTGTATCCTCTATATAGTGTGAATTACACTCTCAATAATACACACAATTTTCCCACAAATTCACCTCTATCATTTTGGCATCAGAGCTCCATCACTGGGGCCTGAGAAGCAATCTGCGAAGCTTTGTTGAAACTGTATCAATGGCGAACAACGAGAAAGGAAAAGCGAATGAAGGTCTCTACGCTCAACCATCAATTCCACTCTTCAATGGTCACTATGACCATTGGAGCATGCTGATGGAGAATTTTTTGCGTTCCAAGGAGTATTGGAACATAATTGAAGATGGATTTGGTGAATTGGGGAAATCAAAAACCCTGACTGATTCAGAGAAAAAGAGTCTCGATGAATTGAAGTTAAAAGACCTCAAGGTAAAGAACTACCTCTTCCAATCGATTGACCGGGCTATCTTGGAGACAATCTTGGATAAAGAAACGTCAAAGAAGATATGGGAGAGTATGAAGAAGAAGTACTCAGGAACTGCTCGTGTAAGGAAATCCGTTCTTCAAGGTCTGAGGAAGGAGTGGGAAGGAACAGAAATGAAGCAAGGTGAGTCCATCACTGACTATGTTTCTAGAATAATGTGCATTGCAAATAAGATGAGAAACTATGGAGAGAATCTGCAAGATGGAGTTATAGTTGAAAAAATTCTAAGATCCATGACAGAGAAATGGAATTATATTGTAGTCTCTATAGAGGAATCTCATGATACTGAAAACATGACTGTGGATGAGATACACAGTTCATTACTTGTTCATGAACAAAAATTCAAGAAAGTAAAAGAAGAAGAACATGTTCTGAAGACGGTAGTAGAAGAAAATGGAGGTAGAGGAGAGGTAGAGAGGAGGTCGTGGTAGAGGAAGGGGGAGGGTACAGCCCCAACCTCGTGCTACTGTGGAATGTTTCAAGTGTAAAAAACTTGGACATTACAAGAATGAATGTCCCGAGTGGGACAAGGAAGTAAACTACGTGGAACAAGATGGTTATGAAGACATGGTCTTGATGGCAGTAGAGGAGGAAGAAATCTCTGATGAATCAACTAGAATTGTTTCCAAGAATGAAGAACATTCAGATAGCAGTGATGAGATAGCATTAATGACCGTGATTGAAGAAGAGCAATCTCTCATGGCAAGAAATGAAGAGAAAGACAGTCAAGAGAAGAGTCAATGGTTCCTTGACTCTGGATGCTCAAACCACATGTGTGGTGAGAGAACATGGTTCTGCAGATTTGATGGAAGTTACAGGAAGTTTGTCAAACTTGGAAACAATTCTAGGTTGGAGGTTAAAGGGAAGGGTGATGTGAAGTTCAATTTCAAAGGAGTTGTTCATGTGGTCAAGGATGTATACTATGTCCCTGATCTCAAGAACAATCTCTTGAGCATTGGACAATTGATAGAGAAGGGTTTAACAATACTATTTGAAGGTGGATCGTGCATGTGCAAGATTTATCATCAAGAAAAGGGTCTTATAATTCAATGTGGAATGAAGACTAACCGTATGTTCATCATGTCTACTGAGGTTGATGTAAAGAAAGATAAGTGTCTGCAGATAACAGAAGAAGAAAATGGGAGGCTATGGCATTGTAGATATGGGCATATCAGCAATACAAGTTTGAAACAGTTAAAAGAAAAAGAAATGGTGAGAGGACTGCCAAAGTTTGAGCTTCCACAAGATGTATGTGCAGAATGCATGGGTGGGAAGCAACAGAGATCAGCAATTCCAAAGACAAGTCAGTGGAGAGCCAAGGAGAAGCTGGAACTGATATATGCAGATATATGTGGACCTATTTCCCCTTCATCCATCAGTTTGAAAAGGTATTATCTATGCTTCATAGATGATTATAGTAGAAAGGCTTGGGTGTATTTTATTGCAGAAAAGCTAGAAGCATTTGTTCAGTTCAAATCATTTAAAGCATGTGTAGAAAAAGAAACTGGTTTAGCTATAAAGTGTCTTAGAACTGATAGGGGAGGTGAATTTACATCAATGGAATTTAATGAGTTCTGTAAGAAAGAAGGAATAAGGAGACAATTGACAACCCCTTACACTCCACAACAAAATGGAGTTGTGGAAAGAAAGAATAGAACGATAATGAATATGACTAGGTCTGTTTTGCTGGATAAGAAACTACCTAAACGATTTTGGGCAGAAGCTGTAAGGTGGTCTGTGTATGTGCTGAATAGGTCTCCTACAGTTGCTTTAGAAAATAAAACACCAGAAGAAGTGTGGAGTGGAGTAAGGCCCACTGTAGAACATTTCAGGGTGTTTGGATGTGTGTGTCATGTTCATATTCCTAATGTAAAAAGAACTAAACTTGATGATAAGAGCCATAGATGTGTACTTCTTGGAATGAGTGATGAATCCAAAGGGTATAGACTATATGATCCACTAGCTAAAAGAATTATCATAAGTAAAGATGTTCAATTTCAAGAAAATGCTCATTGGAATTGGGAAGGCAGTGATCAGGAAGAAGTGCAGATAAATCTGGATTGGGGTGAGATACATGTAGATAGTGATAAGGAAGAACATGATAAGCCAAGGGATGAGAGTGACAAGGAAGTGAGTACTGATGTGTTGATTACAGAAAGTTCTAGTGCAGGGAATGCTTCTACAGAACAGAACACTAACAGAACCGATGAAACTAATACCAGAGAAAGACACCCTCCTGCCTGGCTTAATGATTTTGTTACAGGGGATGATCTCGATGATGCTATAGCCAATCTTGTGCTAGAACACTCAGATCCAGGAACATATGAAGAAGCTGCTAAAGATGAGAAATGGAGACAGGCAATGAACTCAGAAATCAGTTCTATAGAAAAGAATGGTACATGGGAACTCACTAACCTTCCTGCTGGTGCAAAGAAAATAGGTGTGAAGTGGATCTTCAAAACAAAGCTAAAGGAGAATGGAGAAATAGATAAGCTTAAGGCAAGACTAGTAGCAAGAGGCTACTCTCAAAAGAAAGGCATTGATTACAATGAAGTGTTTGCTCCTGTGGAGCGTAATGGATACTATAAGAATGATTATTCTTTTGTACGCTTTGCAGAGAGGTGAGTGCGTATATCGACTTGATGTAAAGTCAGCATTTCTTCATGGGAAATTGCTTGAAGATGTGTATGTTGAGCAACCACAGGGATACATCAAAAAGGGTAGTGAACACATGGTATACAAGTTACAAAAGGCTTTGTATGGATTGAAACAAGCCCCTCGGGCATGGTTTAGCAGAATTGAAGAATTCTTTATATCAGAAGGATTTCTAAGGAGCAAGAATGAACAAACTCTGTTTCTGAAACATGATGAAGAAGGTAATATTTTGGTTGTTAGTATATATGTAGATGACCTTATATATACTAGCAACAGTGAGGCTATGATACTAAGCTTCAAGGACTCTATGAAAAGTACATTTGACATGACTGACTTGGGAAGAATGAGATTTTTTCTGGGAATTGAAGTACACCAATTGTCCAAAGGAATCTTCATTCACCAAAGGAAGTATGCCATGGAAATTATTGAGAAGTTTGGTATGAAAGATTGTAATGCTGTAAAGAACCCAATGGTGCCAGGACAACAATTTACTCAACATGATACTGAAGGGGGAATTGATGAAACAGAATTTAAGAAGATTGTTGGCAGCCTCATATACATCACAGCAACTCGACCAGATCTGATGTACTCTGTGAGTCTCATCAGTAGGTTTATGTCTAGACCTACAGAAGTCCATATGGCAGCTGCAAAGAGAATTCTTAGATACCTTCAAGGCACTAAGGATCTTGGAATCATGTATATGAAGGGAGGGACCAAGGAGCTGATATCATATACTGATTCAGACTATGCTGGTGACCTGTTTGATCGTAAAAGCACTTCAGGATATCTGTTTAAACTTGCTGGAGGTGCAGTTGCTTGGGCAAGTAAGAAGCAACCCATTGTCACCTTGTCATCAACAGAGGCTGAGTTTGTTGCAGCCACGGGGTGTGCATGTCAAGCAATGTGGATGAGGAAAATTCTGGGTGAGCTGGAGGAAAAACAAGAAGGAGCAACAGTACTGCTATGTGATAATGTTTCAACCATTAAACTGAGCAACAATCCTATCATGCATGGTAGGACAAAGCATATGGAAGTAAGATACTATTTCTTGAGGGATTTGGTTAAGGAAGGAAGCATACAGCTGCAACACTGTGGAACCAAAGAACAATTAGCAGATCTAATGACAAAGCCTTTGAGCCTAGCAATGTTTGTTCAACTGAGGAATGCTCTAGGAATGAAGAGTTTATTGATATAAACTGATTGTTTGTAATGTACATTCAGTTTAAGGGAGGGAAATGTTATGATCAAAGTGTAATTAGTTGTATTAGTTGGGTTAAAATGTAATTAGTTGTATTAGTTGGGTTAGTTAGCTTGGTTAGTTTCGGTTAGTTTTCTGTTAAAACTGAAACTACCAGCTCTATCTCATGTACCTTGTATCCTCTATATAGTGTGAATTACACTCTCAATAATACACACAATTTTCCCACAAATTCACCTCTATCACTTACATGACTGTTTGTGGTTTCATAATATACACTAGTGCAAAAAAGACTTTAAACAGCATCAATTAGTATCGGTTGTTTAAACAACCGATACTAAATGTAGAACCGGTGGCAATTTTGAAATTAAATGGAAGTTTTCAATTTTCACGTTTACATTTAGTATCGGTTGTTTAAACAACCGATACTAAAAGTCTGTTCATGGGACGTTTAGCAATTGGAAACGCGTTACTAAAGGGCGTCAAGCACATTTAGTATCGGTGTTCTGAACAACCGATACTAAAGAGCCCTTTTATTTTGCTGAACGTGCGCGTTCTTCTCTCCTTCTTTCCTTCAAACACATTTCATCACTCTCGAACACAACACAACGCAGCTCCCTCACTGAAATCTTCGTCTTCCTCACGGACACATCGCAGCTCTCTCAACACAAGCAAGCTTCTCTCACCGCCGTTCGTCTCACCGCCGTTCGTCTCACGCACGAAGCTCTCTCACGCACGAAGCTCTGTCACTCACGGCTCTCTCTCACGCACGAAGCTCTCTCACGAAACCCTACGTTTTCAGAACGGCGCTCTCTCACGAAGCTCTCTCTCACGAACGGCGCTCTTCCCTTCAGTTCCAGAACAGCCTTCTTCTCTCACGGTTTGTATTCTTCTCTGATTTGATTACTTGCTTTTGTGAAACCCTAAAAGTAAGAGAAGATGGAATTTGAATTTGAAACCCTAAACTGTGTTATATTTGCAGATTTGCTTGATTTTGGTCAAAGTTCTCTGATCCTCTAACATCTGCAGAAGAGCTTCTAGGGTTTGATTTCAGAAATTGAAGGCATAGTAGGTAATCTGTACTATTCATTAATTATTGTCTAAATGTAACTATGAAGAGATATGCATTTTTTAGTGGAAATAGTTTCTAATGTCATACTAGCTTATTCAAACTGTGAAGTGCTTAATTGATTTCAGAGATATGCAAACTTCGCTAAACTTTGCTTTAGTAGTTTCTAATGTTCAATGATGGTTTATCTGTTCAACTGTGAAGTCACCAAACTTTGCTTTTGATTGAGTGGTCGTAAAATCATGAAAGCATGCAAAGAAAATTGATGCAACATATGTCTATACGACTAGCTATATGCATCAAAGAAAATTGACTATGCTAAATTAGTTATTGCTACATAGAAAATTGATATATGCAGAAAAAAGAAGCACTATTTGCTTTAATTTGCTGTAGGTTTTTTCTAAGTTATGGTTTAATAGCTACAAAGAAAAATGGTCTAAATGCTTCAGGTGGTGGTGGTAGAGGAAGGAGGCAGAGAAGGGGAGAAGATGTGGTTCACCCCTTGAAGGTTTCTTTGGAGGATCTTTTCCTTGGGATATCTAAGAAGCTATCCCTTTCAAGAAATGTCTTGTGCTCAAAATGCAGTGGGTGTGTATCATTCAACGTCTATTTGTGTGATTGTTGGTTTTTTTTATTGACTCATTTATTTCTTACAATACTGGCTAGGTTTGATTACAGGAAAGGGTCCAAGTCTAGGGCTTCCTTGAAGTGTGTTGGTTGTTAAGGTACTGGTATGAAGGTTTCTATTAGGCACTTGGGTCCCTCTATGATTCAACAAATGCAGCATCCTTGCAATGAATGTAAGGGTAATGGAGAGACAATCAATGACAAAGACAAATGCCCACAGTGCAAGGGAGAAAAGGTTGTTCAAGAGAAGAAAGTACTTGAAGTTGTTGTGGAGAAGGGAATGCAGAATGGACAGAAGATTACATTCCCTGGTGAAGCTGATGAGGCGGTATGTGGATCATGGTTTTTGTTGATTTTGAGTTGGATTACCGAATTTAGACACTGACTGATCTTTCATCTGTTTTGCAGCCTGATACAATGACTGGGGATATTGTCTTTATACTACAACAGAAGGAACACCCCAAGTTCACCCACTGAAAGCTTCACTTGAAGGTCATTTCACTTCACTTTCCCATGGCTACTTATATCTGTGTTCCTGTGATTTATTTTTAGTAATAATTTGTCAGCTTGCAGTGAAGTTTTAATGTTTTTGATTGAATTAAATAGTTCTTTTTTAAAGTAAATTCCTATATAATATAATTAGGAGTAATCTCAATTTAGTGGAATAAAGCTTGATTGTTATTATGTTGTTGTAGTTTATGTTAATTAGGAGTAATCAAAGTGTCTGGGAAGAATAGCAAAACCAGCCAAAGATACTGTTACAGAGGTGCCTATTCTGTAGTGTTACTATTTTCAGTTATCTTCTTTGGTACTATATATAATTGTTTATCTTCCTATGTGACTTATTATGAAATCTTTTTATTATTTTCATTTTGAAAATGAATTACATGTTCTTGCAGTAAGCTTATTAATGTGGCAGTTCCGGGGACCATCGATGAACGGGCAATCAATACAAAAAGATTACTTAATCCATGGGAGAGGAATGAAAACCACACACTATGCCTCAATTCTGCTAAAGCAATTGGATGTACAGTAGTCAACATTGGCACTCAAGACTTAATTGAAGGAAGGGTATGTTTGTATGCCTTTCTAGGTTTCATACATAATAATAGCAGGATTGTTGACTCTAACATGGAATCTAATATAGTTTGGTAGAATGCTACATGTTGTTTACATCAAACCCTTTTATTTCCTATGCAAGTGTTATACATGTAAATGGCATCTATGACAGTGAATCTCAAAAGTATTCTGTAGCTTGTCAACTTTGTGTCTGAAGTAATGATTGGCCTAAAGTAATGTTGTTCTTGAATTTAGTCTGTTGGTTTCATTTATCTCTTCTAGTGTGTATTATAAGTCTGGTACTAGTGGCCATAGACTATTATCTATGCAGATTTCAAAATTGGCCAGTTACTATTATTTAATTGTGTTGCTCGATCAAGTTATTTATGTATAAATTGTTTCAGTGGCTTTCAAGTTGTCAAAGATAAAACCTGATGACAACCTGCAAGTGCTTCATAGCATATTGTTTGGGAAGAAATAAGAAAATAACTAGGCAGAATAGCAATATGGCAGTAATATGGTAGAACAGTTATGTATAGTTTTTTAAATGTGTAATAGAACAGTTATAATAATATAGTAAGATAGTTTTGTTGCAGTTTTTCTATTGTTGCAGTTATTCTGTTTTTCTATTGTTCAAGGCTAAGGGAGGACAGCCTTGGCTCTAAGGCTGATTGGGAAGTTCATCTACAGGACCTATGCATTTGTGTACCATTTTGTGTGGAGTTCAGTAAAGTATCTGTTTCAAACCCTATCATTTTCCACTTCTGCACATTTCTATCTGCAAAGGTTTATGACATGTGAATAAGACAGTTGTGTTGAACTTGGAGAATTCATGGATTTAGAAACAATTTAATGTTTGATGCAGTTATACTAGGAGACAACTTTATTTGCTACTGCCTTTTATGTTTTTTTTCCTCTCGTTTTCTTTTCTTTGGAAGATACGATTTTCTCATTCCTTGAAGTTAAACAGAGAACACATTCCATATCCACCGAGAAGGCCACATTTTCTGCTAGCGATGAAGATTCTATTGCTGATGTGATGGAACAACACGATGAATTTATCAGCTCAATGCAGGCTCGTTCAGCTAAGTTACAGGTATTGATGACTGAATTTGTGAGTTTTTTATGATTTTTCATTGTGTCTTTTGAACTTATTCTGAACTCTGTATTGGCTATCTGTTATTAGTGTAATGAGTAAGAATCTCTGCATGCTATTAAATGCCAACAGCTCAGATTGTAGGATGACAACCTGGACGGACATGACATGCTTCATTATCCTTTTTCTTGTTTTTTTAACAAGAGAAGAAAATTTGTTTGAGAGGAGAGAAGTAAAAGATCAGAGGACATACTATATACCATATTGTGTGTAATGAAAGGCAAGACAAATACCCTTATTTACAGTGAACTATTAATCCTAATTAAATTGGAAAACAAATAATGAAGTATGGAACTCCTGCAAGATTTTCCAAGATGCTCTTTAAATATACCAAGAGGCGATAATGATATTATGAGATAGCTTTTTGATATTCTACTTACATTGTCCTCTTACAGTAAACCACAAACATAAGAGTGCACAAGATTAAAACAGATTCAAATCAATGCGTGCTAATGACTTTGTTTATTGAATGAAGAACCTCTTTTTGAAAAGCTCTTAGCCAAGTACCACAAATGAGCTAAGAAGAGGAGTAGACGACCACTTTATGCCATAAAAGAGGAAATGGCTTATCCTGAAAGATTTATCTCAACTCCCAACCCAAGATGATAACATATCAACATGGCTTTTATAGAGAAACACCTTGATAGAGACCAACTGGCATTATTGCAGAAATGGGGAAGAATTCCCCTGGATTACAAAGCACTGACAGACTTCGATGGTCTGCACCACCCAAAATGCCAAAGGCACCAATTAGACAATTAACAAGATACCCCACTCTCTAACCTCTTCCTTTATTTATAGGTAACATGCCTTAACTAATTCAGCCTAACTAACTCACTCCTAACATAACAAAGGCCCCCTAAGGCCCATATCTAACACACCTTGTGATAAAAAACTTACTATTTGAATTTTTGTAACTGAACAAAACCTGCTATCAGTCATAAGTTTGCTGAATTTTGAAACCGTTATATTTCAGGTGGTCTTCAGATGTTGGGAAAGAAATGATGTTAAGGATGTCATTGGCACAATGGTGAAGATGGGGTTATTTTACTCTGACCTTCAAAATGATCTGTATAAATCCCCCTTTGCCATTTATTTTTTACTTGATTCAGTAGTCTACAAACTACTCTTGAGCATATTGCATCTCTTATTTTGATTGAATGTTTAATTTATCTTTTGTTGGTCAGCTTATCAGAACTTTTTGGTTCTTTTTTTATGGCTGCCCAATCAGTTATCTTCATATTTAGTCCCCTCTTCTGTGTTTTAGGTTCAATATTTCTTTTCAAGAAAGCGTAGATGATATTGATGATTCTGATGAAGGGAGAGGCGAAGGTTGCAAACTCTGTTTTTCTTCAATAGACAGAAGTGCTGGATTTCTAGATAAGGAACTTGCTGCCAGTGGCTTTAGTAGAAAGGATGAAGATGATATTCAGAGGGTATGATGGTTTTTCTGTTCTATGTGGGAAGGGAGGAAATTTTAGAAGTCATGTTATTGAATACAAATATGTCTTTATATTTTTACCTCTTTTGGCTTCTCTATCAACACCCAGCATGGAATCTCACTGGGCATCACAGGGTGTGGGATCTGCAGTTAATAGACTAAATGATGTGGTTGCTATGATTGCTGAGGTCAGAAGCATTTCTGATTCATTGAAGACATCCTTTTCAGACTCGCACTACGCATGAAGTGGAAACTCACAGTTAGTAATACAATATATAAGATTAGTTGGATGGAACAGCTGAAGGTGTAGGTAGTCAATAAAACGTGTGAAGAAAATTTGGATCCTTACTAGAAATAAGAACTGCTAGGAACACTTTGTTGAATTTTGTGTTAAGAAACTTGTAGAAATTTTAAGTTTCATGAATTGTATTGTAAGATATTTTAATTTCAATGGAATTTGAAGAATTTTCATGAATTTATTATGTGTTGTTGTTTTTTTCATGAATTTTCAGATTAAAATTCTGTTCTACTCTCCTTTAGTTCTTAAGTGAAGCAATAGACATTTAGCATCGGTTATTATGAAAAACCGATACTAAAAGTGACATTTAGTATCGGTTATTTAAATAACCGATGCTAAATGTCATTTTTTAGACAGTAAACACAATGTTGAAAAGACATTTAGTATCGGTTATTTAAATAACCGATACTAAATGTCACTTTTAGTATCGGTTAATTTAAATAACCGATACTAAATGTCATTTTTAGACAGCAAACACAATGTTGAAAAGACATTTAGTATCGGTTATTTAAATAACCGATACTAAATGTCACTTTTAGTATCGGTTAATTAAAATAACCGATACTAAATGTCATTTTTAGACAGCAAACACAATGTTGAAAAGACATTTAGTATCGGTTATTTAAATAACCGATACTAAAAGTGACATTTAGTATCGGTTTTTTAAATAACCGATACTAAATGTCAATTTTTAGAGAGTAAACACAATGTTGAAAAGACATTTAGTATCGGTTATTTAAATAACCGATACTAAAAGTGACATTTAGTATCGGTTATTTAAATAACCGATACTAAATGTACGTTTTCAAGACATAAAAATCACCAAAAAATGTCATTTAGTATCGGTTTTTTGAAAATCCGATACTAAAAGTGACATTTAGTATCGGTTATTTAACCGATACTAAATGTCAGACATTTAGTATCGGTCGAATTAGTATCGACAGATAACCGATACTAAAAGTGCAAAACAACCGATACAAGCACTTCAGGATATCTGTTTAAACTTGCTGGAGGTGCAGTTGCTTGGGCAAGTAAGAAGCAACCCATTGTCACCTTGTCATCAACAGAGGCTGAATTTGTTGCAGCCACGGGGTGTGCATGTCAAGCAATGTGGATGAGGAAAATTCTGGGTGAGCTGGAGGAAAAACAAGAAGGAGCAACAGTACTGCTATGTGATAATGTTTCAACCATTAAACTGAGCAACAATCCTATCATGCATGGTAGGACAAAGCATATGGAAGTAAGATACTATTTCTTGAGGGATTTGGTTAAGGAAGGAAGCATACAGCTGCAACACTGTGGAACCAAAGAACAATTAGCAGATCTAATGACAAAGCCTTTGAGCCTAGCAATGTTTGTTCAACTGAGGAATGCTCTAGGAATGAAGAGCTTAGCTGATATAAACTGATTGTTTGTAATGTACATTCAGTTTAAGGGAGGGAAATGTTATGATCAAAGTGTAATTAGTTGTATTAGTTGGGTTAAAATGTAATTAGTTGTATTAGTTGGGTTAGTTAGCTTGGTTAGTTTCGGTTAGTTTTCTGTTAAAACTGAAACTACCAGCTCTATCTCATGTACCTTGTATCCTCTATATAGTGTGAATTACACTCTCAATAATACACACAATTTTCCCACAAATTCACCTCTATCACTTACATGACTGTTTGTGGTTTCATAATATAGTGGAGCATTTTATTGCCTCTGGTTCTTTTCTTTTTTCCAGTTCATATATATCTAGGGAAAATGCTTAGATGTATTTTTATATGATGACAACTAACAATTAGGTTTTAGGGAAAAAAGTTTTAAACCAAAAATTTACATTTTTAACAGTGTGATGAATGTCAGTTGTTAAATATTGAAGAGTCATTACATGTATGAAAAAATAGCTCATGTTCTGAAATGAACGTTGAAACACAAATTAGGAGAATGCATAATAGTAATGTTTTTATATTTTGTATCAGATAATGGCGAGGCCAAAATGATGATATTTGTCTCGGAACTTGGCACTATTAATCTTTGTACTACATAATGGAATTTGTCAAATTTTGTTATGATTTTGTACAATGAATTAATGGAAAAGTGGGGTAAACTACATGAAGTTTTTTGCTTAGAATCTGTCAAGGTGCACATTGACTGCGTGTTTCCACTCCAAGCTGTAGCTTCCATTAGCATGCACTTTAGAAAGCCTCCTCACCGCGTTTCCAAACATTACATGAGTTTGATTTGCTTTATTGAATTAAGGGGGTATATCAAGGTACCATTGACGGTTCTATTAGTCTTTTTAATTCTCTCTTCTTTCAACAATAATTGATGTGTACTTGATATACAAAATGTTTAAAGAAATAAAACAAACTTTTTAAAAAGTGAGTTTATCATAAGAGGATTTTTTTCAGTGATATTGGTAGATTGTGGTGAACTTGAGTCCTATATCCTCCTAAATTGTGTCATGTTTAATTGGTTGCTTTAATTTAATTCTTTATTCTTTATGGTTCTATAAAATTTGTATTCCCTCTAACAAAAATGGTGAATGCTTATCATCATGGTGAGGAGTGGCTTTGAGAAAGGATTGATGGTTTTAATAAATATTTTTTATTTAGGGACATTCAAGATCATGTTTTTATGGATGTTTTGGCAGACTAAACTGTTTCCAAGTTTAAGGTACAAGTTTTAGGCTATCTATCTGGCTTTATGCTAATATAAGTAGTTCCTTCACCAAGCTCAGATACATTAATAGTTGATACTGTCACAACTCATCATTAGTTCTTTTCTTTTGCTAACTAACAATGTGCACTGAACATTGATAAGTAAAATTTTTGTAGAACTTTGACGCCGTTTCTCCTTTCGGCGAAATCTCGGGTGATATACTATTGAGTTATTTTTATTTTCATGAGTTTATGTTGTTTACTAAGAATCTTGTTGATGTGGCCTTGAATGATTCAATTTTATCAAGAAGGTTTTGTTTTTGATATAGGATTCGAAACAACAATGTCTAATATAGATAACTTGACGAGAATTATTTTCTACTCTATACGTTTCTGTTAAACAAGAAGAGTAGAAAAGATGTTGGTCTTATATGACATAAGCATTGGTCATAATTTTCCCACACAAATCTAACTACAAAAAATTCCTGATTTGAAGATAAAAATTATCTCAACAGTATAAAATTACATTCTTACTACGAAGGGAACTACTATCTTGCACTTTATCTCCTAATTAAATCCTGACTATATACTTCCTTATGGCATCGGCTGAGAACATAATGCTCATTGTTTCTAGCTTTGTTAGGACCTTACATTTTTATCTCTTTTTGCTATGTTTTAAGATCCCACCATTCGCAACATTTAGTACTAATTGTTCTTTTTTCAATTTTGTATTCAGCTAATTATATTAATAATGGAACTTATCGAAAAAAAAGAAAAAAATTAATAACCGAGAGTTTTGGCGTATAAAAAAATTGTCTTAATTATCCAGAGTACGCTTGGATGAAGCTGTTCTATTACACAATCATGCTTGATACATTTGTCAGCATTGAGTCTTATAAAACGTACAAAATAAAAAAAAATAAAAAATAAAAGGATAAATTGTTTTGGTATATTTTTTCTGATAAAGATTGTGTTGGTGTATTGATCAACATGATAAGAAAAGAATAAATGAGTTTTTCAAAACCTTCAAATGGACAGATTAAGTGAATACAAAGCGGATCCAACTCATATGAATTGGGATATTAACTTTAGATTAAAAAGTAACTAATCTCAATGACTAATAAAAAATTAAGGGTTTGTAAAAAAAAGGTTGTAAGCTCTAACATATTTATAATTTTATTGTCCCTCACTGTTTTTTTTTTTTATTTTTTATAAATCAAATGTGTAATAATAATAGGTACAAGGGATACCACAAACCCATATACATATCAGTTCAACTACATTTCAATTTGCTCCTTCCAAATCCAAAGAGTCAAGAGAGCTATTACACCAAGTTTCTAAGGTGATGTTAATCTTAGAGTCCACTTTTTTAGTGAACCACCCCCAAGTCAGATTTTTTTTTTGTTGTACCATTTAATTTACATTTGGTAACCCCCCTAAAGATAACATGATTCCGATTAACCCAAAGAGTCCATAGAGTTGCAATCTAAACCGAGTGTCTCATTTCTTCTTCCTCTCCTATGCGAGATAGGGACGTCGGCTCCCGGATTCGAACTTGGGTGTGAGCAGTTGTAGTGTGTGTGCGTGGTGTTTATTTGCCATTTAATCCAAGTATACCAAAAAAATATTTATAATTTTATTACCATTAATTCTTTTCTTCTTCTTTTTATAAAATGGGGACTAATCCAAAACCCTTGGTAAGAAACAAGTTACCATTAATTTTCTTATCAATAACCGAGGTTACTTATTTTACAATCTAAAGTAAGTTGATCACTTTAGAGAAACCAAATCAATAAAAACCTTATACTATCAAATGAAATGAATTTGTCAAAAAAAATGAAACGAATTTTTCTCGGTTATCATTGTTCCATAGTTATTCTTTCGGTGTTTGAAAAATCGGTAAGACTCCCTAATAACGTTAATATTAAGGTCATTAAGGATAGTATTGGTACATGTTGGGTCACAAATATTAAGCACATAAATACTAAATTAAAATCAACTAACATGATTCGTTGTTATCACACTTTACTAAATTTAGATACAATTTTATTGACTTATTTTTTTAATTATGTTAGTTATATTTAAATTTAACTAGGACGATTACCCGTGCGATGCACGGGAAGGTGATTAACAGGCCTACAGATGTAGTTTCGAAAGAACATCAACATTTTATAAGGGGGTATAAAAATACGCAACATACATATATAAGCAAAGAGGCAACAATAACTCTTGGTGGGATGAGGCAACAATGTCGGTCCAAAAATATAGAGTGAGGGTATATTGGTAAACAGTGGGGTACAAAATGAGGGGTACATTTTGATATTAAAAAAAAGTGTTGGAAAAAAAAAATTTGTCAGGGTATGTCGGTCCTAAAATATAGAGTGGGAGTGTATTGGTAAATAGGGAGGTACAAAATGAGGGGTATATTGGTAAATAGTGGGGTACAAAATATAGAGTGGGAGTATGTTGGTTCAAAAATATAGAGTGGGGATATATTGGTAAACAATGGGGTACAAAATGAGCGGTACATTTTGATAATAATAAAAAAAAAGTGTTGGGAAAAAAAAAATTGTCGTGTATGTATGTGGCCCAAAAATATATAGTGGGGGTATATTGGTAAACAAGTGGGAAGTACAAAATGAGGGTATATTGGTAAATGGTGGGGCACAAAATATAGAGTGAGGGTATGTTGGTCCAAAAAATATAGTGTGGGGTATATTAGTAAGCAGTGATGATAAATGAGGGTATATTGGTAAATAGGGAGAAAAATATTTTTCCCCCCAAAATGGCAAGGTGTGCCTTAATATATAGCTGATATTGTGCATGAAAATTGTTTCTTGTGCATCGTACGGGTTACATACTAATTTTATTCCATTTATTAACTTAGATCCACCATTCTTTCCGATAAAGGGTTGGATGTGTCGGAACTCTCTGATATGAGTTATATATATAGAGAAGTGCTAGCAACACTCTCTCAAACACTCACTCTATAATTGGTTAGATTTTATGTGGTCCTACTAAATTAATAGGCCCCAATTCCAAAGTGGTGAAACCCACATGAATTTTAACCAATCTTAGAGTGAGTGTTGAAGAGAGTGTCTAAAGAGAGTGTTACAAGCATTTCTTTTATATATATATATATATATATATATATATATATATTATAATTTATAATTCGTAACCGAGTTCTAATGGGAAATGTACTAGAGTCACACAAACATAAAATTGACTACTTTTTTAAATGACTAAATTGGAAACTAGTACTTACGATAACATGTAATGCATACTAGTTTTATTTATTTAAAGACTAAAACAGAACTTAAATTTTATTGAGAATGAAAATATATTAGACAATTAAAATTTAGAAAAGAATATAATGAGGGTCCTTGTTAATGAGGGTCACGGTTGCGGGGCCTACAGTCCCCCTTCTTAAAAGTATAAACGAAACGATAGAACCACCCACTCCTTCCTCCCTCTCTCTTTCTTATTCCCTTATCTTATTTTCCTTTTTTTTTTATTTTTCTTTTATATATTCTAATTTTTCTATTTGCCAAATCTCCCCCGTCCACCCTGGCATCCTCGTCCGTACTCTGCCTCTTTCCTCTTCCTCTCTCTTCCACCGGCTACCGCCCCAACCAGTCACCTTCCCCACACGTGTGTGCTCTCCCATAGCACCGCCACACGTGCCACCCTCACCCATACAAACAAATCCCTTTGTGGTGGTGCAACAAATAAAAAGCAAGACAGATACCCAGAACATCACAACCCATATAGAGAGAGAAATCAAATGATGCGTTTCTTAAACTCATCAAAGCATAGATTTTTCTTTGTCTTTGTGGTTATGAAGTAAATGGGTATTCAGTGTTAACCCTTTTTCTTCTCCTCTACTACTACAACCTCTGTGTGTGTTCTTTTTTGTATCATTATTTTCCCCGAAATCTAAACTTTTAAGATCTATTCTTGTTGTGAGCCGAATCTGATGAGGATTCGTAAGAGGCAAGTTCCTTTCTCTCTTTCTCCGGTGACTCTCTCAGATCCCAACCTAATCAACCGGTCACCGGTACTGGTGCAACTCAACGATGTTACAACTACCTTACCAAAACCATCTTGCACTCATGTCTTAACTACTGAACTGGATCCTCCTCAGCCGTCTGATCAGCCACTCCCACCGATCGGGAAACCAACCAACGGCTCTGATGATTCCTTTGGTGAGAGTGGATTGATGCAACACAAGAAGCAAACATGTTTGGTTAGTTGAAATGTTTCACTTCAATCATTTTATTTTTTTTCTTTTAATTTTTTTTGGGGCATTTGTGTTTGTTAATTAGTGCACTTTTCTCCAACCTTTGACAAGGTGTTGGTGTAATTTTATTTTATTTTATTTTTATTAGTTATTATTTTACACTCACCAAGGGGTAGTAGTAATAAGCAATAACCAACCATGTTTAAGTGGATCTCGTGTATGTTTCTTTTTGTGCTTTTGATTTGCAGGTGGAAGATAAGGAAGGGGGACAGAAGGGTAATGATACCAGGTAAGAATGAAAACCAATACATGAAATTATTATTATCTCATAATATTCCACCATGAAATCTTGTAGTAAAAAAGAAAAGTTGAAAAGATGGAGACCCATAACTTGATTTAACCGGCATGGAAAAAGAAATAGTTCTTTTTTGTTATTATTAAATAAATAGTTTATTTATTGTTTATAAAATACACACACACACACACACCACCAAACCAACAACAAAAAAGAAATAATAGTATAGTGGAAATAGTAATAGTGTTGAAAGTGTTATAATTATAGCCTCTTATCTAAATCCATCGGTTTTTTCCTTAAAATTAGCTACGTACCAATTGCACTTGAGCTGCACAAGCAGGTAGAAAGAACCAAATGCTAGCTAGCTGGTCCCCAGCTATACATCACATCCATCTTCTTTCATTTTCATTATATTATTACATTACATTCTTTCTCTTCTTTTTTATTTCATCCTTTTTCCTTTTGACCGTAAATTTTGTGCTATATATGTTTGTGTGGTTGTGGGTCTTTCTGGGTCTTCTTTGTTTGTAGAAAAGGAAGCATCTTTGGTGCAGAAATGTCAACTGAAGTTTTCTCACCATCAAGCCCTTCTAGCTCCAAACAAGGTATAGCAAATATGAATTTAATAATATGTTATATATATATATATTGAAACGATGCATGAATATATATATATAACTTGTGACAGATTGGAGATGGTGTGAGGGAGAGAAAGCGTTTCCACTGAAGAAAAGGAGAGGAAGCTTTGAGAATAACATCATCAACAACGATAATAGTACTAAGAAGAAGATGAAGAGAACAAAGATGAACAAGAAATGTTATGATAGTAATGAAGAAGAGGAAGAAACGAAAGCTGAAGTGAAAGTTGGTAAGAAAAAGATAAGGGGAGGTACACTAATGGAAGGTTCAAGGTGCAGTCGTGTGAATGGGAGAGGATGGAGATGTTGTCAACCAACACTAGTTGGTTATTCACTTTGTGAACATCACTTGGGTAAAGGAAGGTTGAGAAGCATGACAAGTGTTAGAAATAGGTCTATTGCTTCTTCTGCAACAAAGATCAATAATAATCTGCAAGACACATTGTCACTATCTGAGTCATCTTCATTGTGTCTTGAAAAGCAAACAAAATGTGTTGATAAAGATGATAATGAGAAGAAGCCAGTGATGATCACGACAAAGAAGAGAATGAAGCTTGGAATGGTGAAAGCTCGTTCTATAAGTAGCTTGCTTGGACAAACAAACACTAATGAGATTCCCATAACTGAGAATAACAAGTAAGACTAATTACTATATTACTGATCAGTTATATATATATATATAAGATTCTCCAACTCTTATTATTTCATGTATTTAAATTTAAAATTGGAAGAAATTAAAACTTCTAATAATGGACCTTGGTGCAACTTCTTTTGCATGTGTTTTCTATATATGTTATGATTTTCTTGTTCATAGTTTTTGTAATATTTTATTATTTATATACCCACTTGATTAAATTTTCTATTGGAGATTTTACTTCAGCTAGTACTGGCACACTATCGTGATCACGGTGTCTTCTTTGACCAACCAGTTCTACACTCTGTCACGTGATGTACATATTGTTAACAACAAGATATAGGAAGAGACAAATAAATAAATCATTAAGTTAAGATTTAGATGGTTAATTTTACGGATTAGTTAATATAGTCAATTGACTCTAGTCTTCCATGCACACATGGTCTCGATGATTGCGAACAGTTTCATTTCATCAATATAACAGAGAATTTACTTCGTTCGATGATGAAAATAAGAAATAGTTTTCTTAAATGATTTCTACATAAAGTTTTTGAAATAACTGTATATTTGGACTGCATAATTTTATACAGGTGTATGCTGTCAAAAAGAAGTATTCTTTAGGTGTATGATATTCTTATGTATGGATTGTGTGTATCGAAATGGGTTCTCCAATCTGCAAAATTTCAAGTTGTGTTTGCCAAAATTTTGAACGGTTTGTTTGGAGAACCCATTTCGATACACAACTTGAAATAAGGAGCTTGTTTAGAAGTATTCTTAGAGCTACTTATCAAAAAAAAAAAAATAGTCTTAGAGCTTGTTTGGATAGTTTATTTGGGTTTATACGGTTTGTTTAGAGCTTGTTTAGATAGTTTATTTGGATTTATACGATGTCTACCGCATGCAAATCGGATACACCATCTTACCATGTATCCCCCACCCATTATTAAGTAATAAGGAGTGTAAATAGTAAAAACAAATAGTTTAGTCCGTTACACCTGTATTCATCTTTAACCAATTATGTTACTCTCTCTAGAGTTAGTTAGCTACATCATCTTGTAATATAAATAGTCAATATCTCAGATACTTGTATCATGAAGATCATTTTACAAATTCTCAAAATATGAAATTCCAATATTCTCAATCTCTCTAAAACTGTAATATGGTATCAGTTGCACAACACTGGGCGTAACAGAATTCTGTTACTGGATCTTCATCATCTTCATCCAATCTTTCTCTCTTCTCACGCTTTCCGCTTCATAGTTTCTGCGTGTTCTTCACCATTTATGCACACTACGCCAGCGTACAAGGTTTGTCAGCGTTTTTTTTGGGCATTGGTAGCGTTTTAAAACGCTAGAGAAGCTGGCGCTACTAATGCGTACACCCCATTAGTAGCGTTTTAAGAAACGCTAGCCATTTACCCAAATATGTGTTTTAGACATACGTAGCGTTTTATATAAAACGCTAGCCATTGACCCAGCCTTTTTTTACAATTCCTAGCGTTTTTATAAAACGCTAGGGATCCCATAGCTCATTTTACTACCATTCCTAGCGTTTTAAATAAAAACGCTAGGGATCCCATAGCTCCTTTTTATTACCATTCCTAGCGTTTTAAATTAAAACGCGCCAGGGATACTATAGCCCTTTTTATTACCATACCTAGCGCTTTATAAAAAGCGCAGGGATGCTATAGCACCTTTTTACTAGCATTCCTAGCGTTTTATATAAAACGCCAGGGATGCTATATAGCACCTTTTTATTAGCATTCCTAGCGTTTTATATAAAACGCCAGGAATGCTATATAGCACCTTTATTAGCATTCCTGGCGTTTTGTCAAAAACGCTAGGGATCCTCTAGCTCCTCTTTACAATTCCTAGCGTTTTATCTTTAAAACGCTAGGTATTGAATGAATTTTTTAACTTCATTTCTAGCGTTTTCACTCTAAAACGCTACCTATTGATCGAATTTTTTTAAATATTTTTTTATTTTGGTTTGTTCTCCATTTTAATTACAACCTATAAATTCATTCCCTTTTCAACAAATTCAGAAAATACATTCCAATCCAATATATCATTCAAACAAAATTCATCAACAAAATTCATCAAATAATATTTCCAATCCAATATATATCATTCTAAGAAGTACTTACAACATAATATAAATCCAATATATACAACATAAATAATAACTAAACTATTATGAATCTCAAAACTTGCTACAAAAAGCTAGAAACATAATGGCACCACTCCCCTTACTGCTGTAAGTTGTTCACAGAGTAATTTCGAGTTTTTGAAGTTGGGAAAATCTCAAAAAAAAAATGAAATAAAATTAGAATTAAAATGTTTATTAAATGTGAGTAAGTATTATAATATCAATATAAAAATAAATCTAAGTAGTTACCTTGGTTGGGATTGTTACTTTGTCATGAGTGATAATCTCTTTCATATACCTCATAACATAGTACCCACAATCATTGCTATTTGGTTGTTTAGGACACTACAAAGCAAAAGATTATAACTTAATTGTCACATTTTTATGACCAAAAATCAATTAAAATTATAAGAATGATTCTTAAAAAGCTTACGATTATGGGTAGCCATCTTGTTTTACTCGTAGATAATCCCAAGTATTCTTTCAAAGCTTTGTAACGTCATACATATATATATATAACGTTAAGTTGAACAAAATACATATATTAAATTATACAAATTAAAATGAGAGGGTTACACATACACACCTCTCAACCGATTCTACGAAGTCTTCGAGACGTTGTAATGGCCTGAAGTGAATCCGGATAATAGACAACATTTTGCTTAGGGTTTATTGCAAAGAGTACCAAATGTTGCCTGCAAGTAAATGAAGAACGAATGAGTACACATTAATTTACACTATAATACAATCCTCAAAATAATTAAACAAGTGATTGAAGACTAAATTTCTCACCCATTATTGAGTGGTGCCAAAAATAAAGAGTCGCCCTTCAAATGCTTGGCTTCCATGAAGCGTGAATGGATATAACTTTGTACTTCACTCTTTTTAGCCGTGTCGCTCCTCTCAGTGTTACCTTTATGAAACACAACTATACAAGCCGGACACAAGAAGAAATACTTACGTGTCCGTTGAGAAAGGACCGTAAGACGATTGTACAAAAACCTATAAATAATATATATACAACTTTCGAGATCCTCATATATATACTCTAATATATACTCTAATATAAACAACTATTGTGTACAAATAATTTAATACATACCGGTATACTCGATATCGATGGCGATGGCCCAATCCATCTCAACTATAGCTTTCATATCCTCGATGTTGATCATTACCAACCGATCCAGCCCACAATGTTATCGGGCGGTAAATAAATTTGGTAAATCTGGTTCATTTTTGAATGTGGACCTTTAGAGAATCGATGTAGTTCGGAATTCATCATTGGGAAATTGACCAACATGTTGGATCTGGTGTATAGAAGATGGTCGGGAGAGTTTGTAGTGGAAGGGAAGGTTGGGAAACTTTCATGGAAGGGGAAGGTCGGGACACATGGGGTACCTAGTATATATAAAAAAATGATTAATTAGCTAGTTAGTTAACACACATTATAGTCATTTAATTATTAACAAAAATATTGTCACTTACAACGACAAGTTGTTCGTGCCATGCCACAAAAGTACTAAGTGCTTGATCCATGAAGAAATATATCCGCATTAGCAATTGGAAGCAGCAATGGTGCAGACCCTCTATTGAATAGTCTACCCTAACTCTCAAATGGTTTTCGTGCATGGCCCGATTGTGCGATGTGGCACTCAATTGGTTACATATCAAACCCATCGCAACCTTTCGATGTGGGTTTGCAATATATAGCTCACATTCACGATTATCCTAAATCAATTATAAAGAAAAATAAATATACATGATAATTTTATCAAATACATATGTACAAAAAAGCAGTCGAGTTTTGTTAAATACATGTTGAATGGATGGTGCAACTATCTCTGGGCGCTATGGGGGGGTGCAAAGAGAGCTCAATAGGTTCAAAGCAGGGGTGGTGCGGCAGGGATGGTGCACCAATCCTTTGTGCCAAGAGTCGCTTAAACATCCTCTCTCTTCCATTAGCACAAAGAACATTCTTGGATAGCTCGTCATACTTTTCCGCCATGACTTTACAATCCCCGCACCCTTGCTTTGGCTCTTCTTTGGCCCAAACACGGTTGTCGGAGGAATCCCATATCCATAACCTCTAATCCAACCCCGCTCTCTCTTCCCTTCCCAAGGCACGAGCAAGGACATCTTGGTGACCATCACAATCTGTTAAATCTCCTTGTGATACTGATTGTGATATGCTTTCTTGATGCACAAACATAAATAACGGATAAAATTAATAAACAAGTGTCAAGTGAAATTTAATCGACAAATAAAAATATGTCCACGTGTCAAAAAAATCGAGTAACGGATAAAAATAATAAACAAGTGTCAAAGAAATTTAATCGAGAATAAAAATATGTCCACGTGTAAAAAAATCGAGTAACGAATAAAAATAATAAACAAGTGTCAAAGAAATTTAATCGACAATAAAAAAATATGTTCACGTGTCAAAAAAATCGAGTAACGGATTAAAAAAATATAGTCGACACAAATTCCAACTTGCAATTTTTTCATGAATTTTGGAATACTTACAATTTTGTCCTTGACCTCCTTAGTTTTCGGATCCACAATCTCCCCATCCTTGTTTTGTCGGGCCTCTAACTGCACAATCGCATTTGCGATCAAGGATTCTTGAGTTGGATCTTTCCCTCTTCCAAGAACTATTTAAGTTTAATAATTGTTAATCAATGTAAATTAAAAGATTCATTAAATCATAATAAATTAAACTAATTGTGTCTTACCAATCTTTCTTCGAGAATTTGATATCCACTAGAACCTCCTCTATAAGGGTACTTCTGGATTAGAAGCTCTTTCTTTATTCGCTTTGCTCTTTTTCTATTTAAAAAGATAAGTATACATTAATGAATGATATCTACTTGTGAAATATATATATATATAACTTAAATAATTAATATACTAACCAGAAATCCGGATCTCAGAGTGCGTATATATCTACAAATTTGGTCCAATCCTCCTTAGTTATAATTAGGCATACGATCTTTGGAGGCTCTGTCGATGGTCCCATCAGGCGTTTGAGATACTTTTTCCCACATCGATTCTGTAAGCCCTATGCAACCTTCCCGCTTCCTTGAAGATTCAATCTCTTGGGACTCATCGACATCAAAGTGTTTCTAGTTATACATAAAAATGGATTAAATAAATATAACTAAAAATCACTAAATAAGATTATTAAAGAGGTCTAAAATTATATATACTGTATTAAGTCCCAAAATCATCTTTCGGTTTAGGCAAAACTCGATTATCTTTCTCATTCCAACTTTTAATTGAAATTGGAAAGATTTGCTTCACCTTAGTACCAATAAAGCTAATTAAATTTGTGCCGTTGTCTCCAATTGGCAAACCTTTAACACTCCATCGGACCTTAAATAATTAAATCATTAAATAATTAGATAACTTGGAAAGGTAGAGAACAACATTAATAATTAGTAATTAACTTACCTTATATTTCTCGTGTCCTTTACTTATCCGATTGACGATATTCTTTTTCGATGTAATTCCTCGGGAGTGAACTTCTTTGTGTTTCTATCACCCCATCACCACCACGACTACTATCGTGATCACTATGTGATGCCATCCGACTTGCAATCACCCAAATGAATAAGACTCAAAGTGAGTTTTAGCTTTCTAATTGTTTAGAACCAACAAACACTTAACAAAATATAGAAGAAGCCATGCACAAAGTGTGATCAAAGCCATGCACTAAGTAACCTAGAGTAAACATACATAGAGTAAACCTAGAGTAACCTAGAAGCCATGTATGGACTAGTATCAAGAGTTCATCTTTTGTTCAAAATGCCAATAACAGAACATTGTTATAACTAACATGCACTAAGTAACCTAGAGTAAACCTAGAGTAAGAGTAACCTAGAAGCCATGTACAGACTAGTATCAAGAGTTCATCTTTTGTTCAAAATGCCAATAACAGAACATTGTTATAACTAACATGCACTAAGTAACCTAGAGTAAACCTAGAGTAAGAGTAACCTAGAAGCCATGTATGAGACTAGTATCAAATCTTTTGTTCAAAATGCCAATAATGTAACATTGTTATAACTAACATGCAAGCAAAGTGGCAATCTATGTACAATACAATCGGAGAAAAAGAAAATCCATACCGAGAAATGTGCGTGGAGATGAACGAAATGGGTAAACTGTGTTGTGCGTGGAGATGAACGAAATGGGTAAACTGTGTTGTGCGTGGAGATGAACGAAATGTGCAACGGTGATGAACGAAGATGAACGAAGAGTACGATGAACGAAGATGAACGAAGATGAGTTTCGGGTTGTTCGTGGAGAAAAGTTAGGTAGATGAGTTCGGGTTGTGCGTGAGTGTGTGAGGAGATGAGAGGCGCGCGCTTGTAAAAATTTTAATAGCATTCCTAGCGTTTTTACATAAAACGCCAGGATCAACTAGCGGCGTGTTTACCATTCCTAGCGTTTTTGTCAGAAACGCTAGGAATTCTAGTAAAAGGTGCTATAGCATTCCTAGCGTTTTCTATAAAAACGCTAGGATGCTATAGCACTTTTACTAGCATTCCTAGCGTTTTATGTAAAACGCTAGGGATGCTATAGCACCTTTACTAGCATTCCTAGCGTTTTATGTAAAACGCCAGGATCAACTAGCGTGTTTACCATTCCTAGCGTTTTTCAGTAAAACGCTAGGAATGCTAGTAAAAGGTGCTATAGCATTCCTAGCGTCAGAAAAACGCCAGGATGCTATAGCACCTTTACTAGCATTCCTAGCGTTTTATGTAAAACGCCAGGATGCTATAGCACCTTTTATTAGCATTCCTAGCGTTTTGTCAGTAAAACGCTAGGGATCCTCTAGCTCCTCTTTACAATTCCTAGCGTTTTAACTTTAAAACGCTAGGTATTGAATGAATTTTTTAACTTCATTTCTAGTGTTTTCACTCTAAAACGCTACCTATTGATTGATTGATTTTTTTAATTATTTTTTTATTTTTGTTTATTCTCCCTTTTAATTACAACCTATTAATTCATTCCTTCCAAAGAAAATTCATCAAATATCATTCCAACAAAATTCAGCCAATATCATTACAATCCAATATATAGATACACACAAAATTCAACCTATTAATAGATATTTTTGTTTACAAATCATACAACATCATAAGTAACTTACATTATGAAACTCAAAAGTAGCTACAAATTAAAGCTATACCATATATAACATAAATGACTACTGTCTTGACCACTAGATCTCATGATCACTAAGTGATGCCATCTGACCCGCAATATAACATAATCCATGTTATTGTTAAATTTACAAAAACAATATAATAATTATCTATTAATAAAAATAACGAGAAATCATTAAGTCTATATTACCTTTTCCTTTTCCTAGATAAAATTTTGTTTGCAATTCGCGTCTTGGTATTTTTTTCCGACGAATAAAAATTCCATCATTATGATCTTTTCTAAAATATACAACATCCTCTATAGAAGTATTTTCCCTATTATTGGTTCTGATGTTCTGAAGAACGGGTCGTCCTCAACACCAACATCATCGGGTGCTTCATCATCATCGTTGTTATACACAAATTTTTTGTCAGTCAATAGAACAATAGACCAATTGATATTAACTGGATCAGTGACATAAAACACTTGTTGAGCTTGCGATGCTAAAATAAAAGGTTCATCTTTATATCCTAACTTGTTGAAATTCACCCGCATGAACCCTAATTCATCAATCAGAAACCAAGATTATTGTCAACCCATTCACATTTGAACACAGGCTCTTGAAACATATTGTAATCCAACTCCCATATGTGTTCAATGAAGCCAAAGTAAGACATATTCGCATATATGGGATTTCTATCTTTGGCACTGGATGCATGCATAGAATGAGCTACAAGAGTCACCCCACTATTTTGCATTTTACTCGATCATCTTGTTCTTTTGTATAGAAAGTGCACTCGTTCATTAGATAGTCGTTGTAAGAGAAGACATGTATATTTGGACCTTTTGCTAACCATCTCAATCTTTTTGAAATCAAGTAGGATTCAAACACACTCACCATCAATGTGATGTTTTAGCCACACTATGAAACTCCTATTGTGTTCTTTTGCTAACCAAACTTGCTTCTTTCCCGGAATTGACTCTTAAGAATCTCCTTGTGCTTGGCAACATATGAATCAACCTCACTATCATTGTGAAGAACGTACAAGTGTGCTTGCTCTAGTTCTTTCCTTGATACCATCACTAATTTATTTCTGTCATCCCTTTACTAATCCTTCCCGCATGACGAGACCTTGGCATCCCACAGAATATTCAAGACTAGATAGATAGCCCGTGCAAAACTCAATAGCCTCTTCAACTATGTAGCGCTCAACAATACAACCCTCGTGTCGTGATCGATTTTTCACATATCCTTTTAATATCTTCATGTAACGCTCAAAACGGATACATCCATCTCATGTAACATGGGCCACACAATTGTGTCTCTCTAACCGGATGAACTATTAGATGAATCATTATGTCGAAAAAGGAAGGTGGGAAATACATCTCAAGCTCACACAAAGTGACAAGAATTTCTCTTTGCAATGTTGGCAACTTTCCGAGGTCAATCACTCTACTACAAATCGCCTTAAAGAATAAACAAAGTTTGGTTAAGGTCCGACGACTTTCTTAGGCAAAATGGATCGAATACCAATGGGTAGCAAATTCTCCATGAGAACATGACAATCGTGGGACTTTAGAGACTTTAACTTGAGGTCTTTAATCGATACAAGAGTCGCCACATTTGAAGAGTATCCTCTGGAACTTTAACTCCATGAAGAAACTCACAAAAGACAATCTTCTCCTTTCTAGATAGAGTATGAGTCACGGAGGTAGATATGTACGTGTACCCTTCTTTACCTAGGACCCAATTCGTGTCTCAAACCCATACTAACCAAATCCAACCTTGAGTTGATGGTATCTTTAGTCTTACGGCATATTGAGTAAGGTACCAATGACACTTTCAAGACATTCTTTTCAACATGCATCACATCAATGAAATGCCTTACATATAATGACTTCCAAGATGGCAACTCAAAGAAAATCGACTTTTTCTTCCACCCCGTTTGGCAATCTCTCCCGCAAAAGGCTTCCCAAATTTAATGTTCAAATCTTCCACCTTTTCAAATACATTCGCCTCACAAGGCGGGGAGCTCTACGTGTTTCAGTATTCCCATCAAATGCCTTTCTCCACAATCGATAGTGATGAGTTGATGGCAAAAATCTACGATGACCAAGATAGATATTCTTCTTACCATGTTCCAACCACATCCAATGCGTGTTGTCTTCACATATAGGGCATGCACACCGCCTTTGTTCTGCACTCCAGATAGATTGCCGTATGCGGGAAAGTCGTTAATTGTGCCAAAGATCATAGCCCTCAGGTGAAACTTTCTTCTCGAACCCATCATACACCTCTACCCCGCCTCCCACATTTGCTTCAAGTCTTCAATTAAAGGAGCCAAGTATACATCAATATCATTTCACGGTTGTTTGGGCCTGAGAAATTAACAAAGACAAAGATCATATATTTGCGTTTCATGCAAAGCCACTACGATAAGTTATAAATCGCCAAAATCACGGGCCATGTATCTTGTGGGAGCTACTCTCGATACCGTGCGGGTTAAATCCATCGCCAGACAATGCAAGGCGTAGGTTTTCGGGTCATCCCCGAAATTAGGATACTCAATATTGATTTTTTCCATTGCGGAGAATCTGTAGGGTGTCGTAGCATACCATCTTTAATCCTTTCATCCTCATGCCATGTCAAGTGTTTTGCATCTTACGAACTACGATACATGCGCCTAAATCGAGGAATTATAGGAAAATACCACAACACCTTTTGTGGAGCAGACTCTTTCTTCTTATATGCATGGTGCATTACATTTAGGACACGACTTTAACAACGCATGTTCATTCCGAAATAAAATGCAATCATTCGGACAAGCGTGTATCTTCTCATAGTTCAAGCCAATAGACCCCAACATTTGCTTTGCATCATACGTCCGAGAAGGAAGCACATTATCATTCGCAACATTTCTTTCGAAGTGAGAGTAAATCGGTAAAGCTCTTATCCGTCCATCCGTGGCGAGTTTTCAAGTTATACAACTTGATCACAAACCAATAATTTTGTGAATTCATTACAACCCGCATACAATGGGTGTCTCTGCATCGCTTATCAACTTCTCAAACATTTTCAGACAATCATTAAGATCCTCTTCAACCACCTTTGCCATCTCTTCAAATTCGTTCGCATCAAATGAATGTGTTTAGGTGTCGTCCGTGGCAGCGCATATCTCTTACTAATATCATTCATATTTGAAGATTCACCTTTTTCTCACCGTGCATTATCCAACAAGTGTAACTTTGATCAATTCCATTCGCCTTTAAATGTCGTGCCAACTCTCTGCGAGAATCGATTTTACATAACAACACCTTAAACAAGGACATTTCATACCACTAGAAGTCCCTAAACGTTCAACAAAGACAAATCACAAAATAATCCACTCGGTAATATACTCCTTGGACGGACGATTGGCGGACATCCAATTTCTATCCATAATTTCCAAATTATATTTATAATAAAATCTCGAGAAGAGAACTTTAACATATGACCCATCAAGCAATTCGAATATAATGAAGAATCAATTCATATAAAAAAACAAACAAAAATTCCTCTTTTAAAATTTTTTCAAATCCACTCCTTATATATTTTCCCAAGCTATATCTATATCATATTATAGTCTTCCAAATAATTAATTTATGTTTAACAAGAAGAGGCTAGTGGTAAAAAAAGAAGAAGAGTCTAGTGTGCACAAGTGACAAAACTAATATATTTCTAAACTAGAACCCATAATTAATATCTAACAAGAAAGCAGAGCAAGGAACAAAAAACTCACCAATGTTGTCCGAGTGAGAGAGATGATGTTCACCGAGAGAGATGATTTTCGTTGAGAGAGATGATGTTAATTTGAGTTAGGGTGTTAGGGTTTTTGCGTTTACGGGTGAGTGATTTTTGCGTTTACGGGTGAGAGTGTTAGGTGAGAAAGGAAGTAGCTCAATGGGAAACAAAAAAATATTATTTAACCATACCTAGCGTTTTCTAAAAAGCGCTAGGATCTATCTAGCGTGTTTTCTAAATACCTAGCGTTTTGAATAAAAGCGCTGAGGATCCGTCTAGAGTGTTTACTAAATACCTAGCGTTTTATAAAAACACTAGGATCTATCTAGCGTGTTTTCTAATTGGCTAGCGTTTTGAAAACAAGCGGCTGGGGATCTGTCTAGAGTGTTTTCTAAATAGCTAGCGCTTTATAAAAAGCGCTAGGATCTATCTAGCGTGTTTTCTAATTGGCTAGCGTTTTTGAATAAAAGCGCTAGGATCCGTCTAGCGTGTTTTCTAATTTGCTAGCGTTTTTAAGTAAAAGCGCTAGGATCCGTCTAGCGTGTTACCTAATTGGTAGCGTTTTAAAGTAAAACGCTACTAATGGTGTAGCGTGTTATTAAAATGGGTAGCGTTTTTTTATAAACGCTACTAAAGGTGGCGATCTCTTTTTACAATTCTGGCGTAGTGGCATCTTTTTGCAGCCTTCAAATCCTCAGTTCACACCATTTCTTGCTACTTCTTGCTCATTCTTCTTTCTGCACTTTGTTCTAATTAATGGCAAATCCAGACAATCCGATTATAGAAACATCTGCAACAAATCAAATCAATCCTCAAAATCAGGTGTTTCACTCATCTTCTACCCTACATTTTGGATCCAATTTCATTGCTGGACCAAAATTGTCCATTAAACTCGATGATAACAATTTTCTTTTATGGAACCAACAAGTTGAAGGTGTGATTCTTACTCACAATCTTCATCGTTTACTGGTGAATCCTACAATTCCTGCAAAATACAACACAGAGGCAGATCAAGCATCAAATATTGTCTCAGCAGAGTACTCTAAGTGGATAGTTCAAGCATTGTACACATGGTTACTTTCCACTCTCTCAGATTCAATTTACCTAGGGTGTTAAGCTGTAGGCATGCAAATCAAGTTTGGGATAAAATACACAAGCACTTCTATGCTCACCTCAAAGCCAAGGCAAGACAGTTACGAACCGAATTGAAAGTCCTCAAGAAAGGTACCAAAACTATATCTGAATTTGTTACCAAGATTCATACTATTGCAGACTCCCTAACTGCCATTGGTGAACAAGTCAAGGATCAAGATCTTATGGATATTATTTTAGAAGGCCTACCCGAGGAATATAATGCTTTTGTTATGATGTACTATGGTAAACCTGAAAACACAGATTTGATGGAATTAGAGTCTCTCTTGCTTGTTCAAGAGGCTCAACTGAATAAATTTCGTCAAGAACTGTAAAATACTGCACCCTCAGCCAATGTTGTTCAGTCTAATGCTCAGAACAATAATACTCAAGCCAATGCTTCCAATCAAACTAATTATGTTCATCAACAGCAATATTCATCCTATCAGAATGCTAACCCAACCTAAATCAGGGGTAGGTATAGGTTTAATCGTGCAAGAGGCCATGGTAGGTCTAGAGGTAACCCTAACTCTTATGTTAATCCAAATTACACACCACCTACTACTGGTAACAAACCTACTTGCCAACTTTGTGGCAAATATGGCCATGCTGTTAACACTTGTTGGTATAGATTTGATGAGAACTTTGTGGCACCAGCCCCTACTACTCAAGCCACCACAACCCCTGCTTCTACAACTACTGCTGCTACTGACACTACAGCTCCTCAAGCAAATTATGCAGCATTTTCTGCAAGTGTTCATGGAGCAATAACTACTGAGTTCCCTCAAGAGTTTACAGCATCAAGTTGGTATGCAGATACCTGTGCTTCTCACCATATGACACCCTTTTTTCACTATATGCATCATAGTCTACCATATACTGGACCTCATAAGGCAACAATGGGCAATGGCCATGAATCACCTATACTATCTATTGGTTCCTCTAAACTCTATTCTACTTTACAACCTCACACACACTACTCACTTACAAATTTACTTCATGTTCCTACACTTACTTGTAATTTGCTCTATGTTGGCCAGTTTGCACATGACAATAATGTCTATTTTGAATTTCACTCTTTCATCTATTTTGTTAAATCTCAGGGATCTAATGAAGTCCTATTCCAAGGCTTTAGAGGATCTGATGGGCTTTTCTTCATCCCTAATTTCACTGTTCTGCTCCCTACAGGCCACCCTAGCACTGCTGTAGTGACCACAGTGTCTAATAATGTTTCAATTCCTATTGTATCTTCTAGCAATATTTCTGTACCTAATGTAGCACCTATTTCTGATTCAAATAATACTGTTGTACATGATGCCACTCCTTACACATTGTGGCATCATCGTTTAGGTCATGCAAATAGCCGTGTAATTTATTCAGTTTTAAACACTTGTAATATTTCTATACCTAGAAATAAAATTTTTGAATTGTGCAAATCATGTTGTCTAGGTAAAGCTCATAAGTTACATGCACCATCTTCTACTACTATACACTCTACCCCTTTTGAACTCATTCATTCAGATCTTTGGGGACCCTCCCCTACACCATCTAGTGGTGGGTATAGCTATTATATAGCCTTTGTATATGCTTGCACTAAATACACTTGGATTTACTTTTTAAAATCTAGATTAGAAGCTATAAATGCCTTTACTCAGTTACACCAAATGATTAAAACCCAATTTTTTGCTCAACTTAAAGCTGGCCAGTCAGATTTTGGGGGTGAATTTCGCCCCTTCACCACTCACCTTACATCTCTAGGCATCCTACACCGTCTAAATTTCCCTATACCTCTCACCAAAATGACACAGTTGAGCGAAAACATAGGCACATCACAGAAATTGGCCTTTCTTTACTTGCTCATGCCTCTATGCCTCTTACTTATTGCGATCACAGCTTCACAATAGTTGTTCATCTCATTAATAGACTGCCTACTACTTCATTGTCTACCTTTATTTCACCCTACCAGGCTCTTTTCAATTCTTTCCCTGATTACTCTAACCTTAAGTC